>OY740803.1:4463458-5063458 GCA_963514005.1 Raja brachyura | reverse complement strand
GATTTCCCCATGTTTACAAACAATATATAAATATGCCTACGAACAAGGAAAGTTACCAGAAACTTTAATTGAGTCCACAATCACACTCATTCCTAAAGTAGATAAGGATCTGGAAGATATCCCCTACATTAAAATGTGGACAGTGGAAATGTTGGAGACGCTGCATTTGGAGAGAATCAGGTTTGTCCTAATGGAAAAATAAGAACTTTTTGAACAAATATGGTCTCCACTCACTGACTATATGAAGGGGTAGCTGGGCTCATTTTACTCTCCGGTATCCGGTGAGCTCAGCATTGTAACTCAATAAGTACCCGGTGGTTGGATCAGATGAAAAGATCTATTTTGAGACTTGTATACACGTCTCTATAGATATTGTTACGTGAAATTGTTCCATTCATTGTTAAGATGTATACTTCAGTTTCTCTTTTTTTAAGTATAACAATTGTTTGCTTGTATTTTTTTTTAATTATTTTTTTAAATTTTTTCCTTTTTTAAATTGTGTTTTTTATTTTTTTATTTTTTATTTTTTTGTCATATATAATCAAAATCAATATTATTTAATCACACTCCTCTTTGATTAAACACCTATTCTATTACCTCTTTACTTTCTTTACTCTCTTAAAAAAAATAGAAGCTTATATATATTACTCTGTAATACTTGTACAACTTTTGAAACATGTTAAATGTGTATTTGAAAAACGGTTATATCACTGGCAATGTGTATGGCTTCTAATAAAAATATTAATCAAATAAATACAGCCAAGCCAAACACAAGTACAATAGGTAGAGAAGGAAGGGGAAGATACAGAGTGCCGAATATACAGAGGTTCTCAGCATGGTAGGGCACACCAGAGGCAGGAAACATGTTCCCGATGTTGGGGGAGTCCAGAACCAGGGGCCACAGTTTAAGAATAAGGAGTAAGACATTTAGAACGGAGACGAGGAAACTTTTTCTCAGAGAGTGGTGAGTCTGTGGAATTCTCTGCCTCAGAGGGTGGTGGAGGCCGGTTCTCTGGATGCTTTCAAGAGAGCTAGATAGGGCTCTTGAAAATAGCGGAGTCAGGGGATATGGGGAGAAGGCAGGAACGGGGTACTGATTGGGGATGATCAGCCATGATCATATTGAATGGCGGTGCTGGCTCCAGGGGCCGAATGGCCTACTCCTGCACCTATTGTCTATTGACATCGGTTCCAGAGACAAATTCCAATGTCCGCCATGTTGGCACGGACATGCGGGCTGAAGGACCTGTTCCCGTGCTGCCCTGTTCTAACTGCCCATGGCCTCTGTCACAATGTAATCCTGATCTCTCTGTTCCCCGTTCCAGAGTTCTGAAGGAGCAATGGATCCGAGCCAAATATGACCAGAAGGAGTTTACTGGAGCCTGCTGGAGTCAATGGCAGGAGTTCATCACATTAGAGCCAGGAGCAGGTGAGGGGCCCTACCTTTGCACGATGTAGCCTTGACAACACAAGGAAAGATACTCAAAGACCGCATTCAGTTGTAATGGATACAAACTAATTACAGAGCAATAAGGAATGTAGAAACATAGAAAATAGGTGCAGGAGGAGGCCATTCGGCCCGTCGAGCCAGCACCGCCATTCATTGTGATCATGGCTGATCGTCCCCTATCAATAACCCGTGCCTGCCTTCTCCCCATATCCCTTGACTCCACTAGCCCCGCGAGCTCTATCTAACTCTCTCTTAAATCCATCCAGTGTCTTGGCCTCCACCGCCCTCTGTGGCAGGGAATTACATAAATTCACAACTCTCTGGGGGAAAACGGTTTTTCTCACTTCAGTCTTAACTGACCTCCCCTTTATTCTAAGACTGTGGCTCCTGGTTCTGGACTCGCCCAACATTGGGAACATTTTTTCTTCATCTAGTAATCTTTTATGACGTGGAACGTGGGCCAAATATTTGGGCGAACAGGTAGACTTTAAATGATCTTGTTAAAGGGTGGAGAGGAGGTGCACGTGATCCGTATCGCTCCATTCCCTTCATATCTGTGTGCATATCTAGAATCCTCTTCAATGGCACTATGCATCTGCCTCCACCACTACCCCTGGCAGCACCTTCCAGGTGCCCACCACCTTCTGTATGGGGAAAAAACATGCCCGCACATCTCCTTTAAACTTACCACCTCTGACTTTAAGGTTATGGGGCGTACAGCTTCAGATAATTATAGACAATAGACAATAAGTGCAGGAGTAGGCCATTCGCCTTATTCTTAAACTGTGGCCCCTGGTTCTGGACTCCCCCAACATCGGGAACATGTTTCCTGCCTCCAGTGTGTCCAAACCCTTAACAATCTTATATGTTTCAATGAGATCCCCTCTAATCCTTCTAAACCCGATTCCTCTAGTTATAAAGGCCAACATGCCATTCGCTTTCTTCACTGCCTGCTGTACATGCATGCTTAATTTCACTGACTGATGAACAAGGACCCCAGATCACGTTGTTCTTCCCTTTTTCCCCAACTTGACGCCATTTAGATAGTAATCTGCCTTCCTGTTTTTGCTACCAAAGTGGATAACCTCACATTTCTCCACATTAAACGTTATCTGCCATGCATCTGCCCACTCCCCCAACCTGTCCAAGTCACCCTGCGCTCTCATAGCATCCTCCTCACAATTCACACTGCCACCTAGAACATCACAGTTTGATGGATCTTGGTGCATGCACATTGGCACTGAGATTCTGTATGGGAAGCTATTTCAGCGTCTTTGCACTGGCTCAGACTGAGGGAGTGAAAGGTAGTTTGTAGATGCTTAAGAAAGAACTGCAGATGCGGGAAAAATCGAGGGCAGACAGAAAAATGTTGGAGAAACTCAGCGGGGGAGGCAGCATCTATGGAGCGAAGGAATGGGTGACGTTTGGGGTCGAGACCCTTCTTCTGAAGAAACTGCCGAATAAGATAGATGCTGCCGCACCCGCTGAGTGTCTCCAGCATTTTTGTCCACCTTATTAACGCAATATCTTCCTTTCACTGATGAACGATTAAAAGCGTCAGGCACGAAATCAGGGCAGCAAAAATATATGACGGAGAAGTGTGTGATGTCTCCAGTGTAGGATAGTGCTAGCATATGGGGTGATCGCTGGTCGGCACGGACTCAGTGGGCCGATGGGCCTGTTTCCATGCTGTAACCCAAGTCAAAAGCTGGTGGAGTTTAGGGAGGCTGCAGGGAGACGTGGACATAAGGATGAGAGTTTTGGAATGAAGATGGGATTGGGATAAAAGTCAGCGTGTGAATGGTTTAGGCAAGGGAGGATCTGCAGTTTAATTGACGGATGTTTCTCTGCCTCCGTTAAGGTGACCGTGTCGGATATCTGTGGAAACGGGGCAAGGACAAAGGAAGTTTTCGCAGTCGGATTTTCCACCTGGTGGAGAAAGAGGGAGCTCTGCTGTACTACACCAAGGAGGGTGTAAGACCTTTTCATTAACTTCAATCTTTCAAAATCAGTTTCCCTTTTGAATATTTCTGCTTGGGTGGCGCAGGGGGCAGAGCTGCTGCCTAACAGCAGACCTGAGAAACGGGTTTAATCCTGACCTCGGGTGCTGTCTGTGTGGACTTTGCATGTTCTCCCTGTGACTGAGATGGATTGGATGTGGAGAGGATGTTTCCACTGGTGGGAGAGTCTAGGACCAGAGGTCACATCCTCAGAATTAAAGGGTGCTCATTTAGAAAGAAGATGAGAGGGAACTTCTTCGGTCAGAGGGTAGTTAATCTGTGGAACTCATTGCCACAGAGGGCTGTGGAGGCCAAGTCAGTGGATATTTTTAAGGCAGAGATAGATAAGTTCTTGCTTAGAATGGGTGTCGAGGATTATGGGGAGAAGACAGGAGAATGGGATAAGAAGGCCGAGATCAGCCATGACTGGATGGCAGAGTAGACTCTTCATCTTCTTCTTGTGTGTGACGTGCACAGCCTAAAGTTGTAGGACAACTTGTTCTATTTGATTGTGCATGTCAGGTTGATTGCATTCAACGAAACAGGGCGGACCACGTGAAGGTTGCAATCTCCCACCCCAGAGTAGATTCGATGGGCCGAATGGCCTAATTCTTCTCCTATAACGTGAACTTGTAAACCATGTGGGTTACTTCCAGACGCCCTGCTTTCCTCCTAGATCCTAAAGACGTGTCGGTTTGTGGGTACACTGTCCCTCGTGTGTAGGGAGTGGATGAGAAAGTGGGATAACACAGAACTAGTGTGAACGTGGTGATCGATGGTTGGTGACGACCTATTTCCGCGCGGGATCTCGAAATTAAGCTGGACGTTCTATGGTGGAAGATAGTCCTTCTGGATAAAGTGTGTCCAGATTAATCACACTTATACATGGATGGAAAGAACACAACATGACATTGATAAATGACACAGAATGGAAAGACAATAGGAAAACAAATAATTAAGATATTTATTTTGTCTGAGCACATACATTAATATGTTTGGACAAAATATATAGATATATTGAAAGACAGAAACACGCTTGGAGGAATGAAGAGATGGAAGTGGTTACCGATGAACACATTTCCTCTTCGCCCCACTTTCATCAGATAAGAGGTACAGAGTGTGAAAACACACACCTCCAGATTCAGGGACAGTTTCTTCCCAGCAAGTAGAGAGTGATCCTGAGCTGCTAGCACCTCGTTGTAGATGCTCAGACTATCTTTAATCGGACTTTACAGGACTTTATCATGCAATAAATGTTATTCCCTTTATCATGTATTTGTACACTGTGAATGGTTTGATTTTAATCATATATATAGCCTTTCCACTGATTGGATGCCACGCAACAAAAGCTTTTTAAAAAAATTATACATATACTAGCAGAACACGATTTGTTTACCAATTACATATATACAAAGCTTCTATATTTTATTTAAAAAAATTGAAAGATAGAGCTGTGGAGAGAAAAATAAATAAGAAAAAGAAAAGAAACTATAAACTAATAGAGAGGAGAGAAAAAGCAAAGGAAATTACCAATAACACAATCTTGGAGATAGGTCCGTAGATTATAAGGTGTAATTATTCATCCTGTCCTGGACTCAAGTTTCAGTCCAGCATCTGTGTTGAACCAATTTACCTTTTTAGAAATTCAATAACCGGAGACCATATTCTAGCAAATAGTTCTGATTTGTCAATTAAGACAAGTCTCATTTTTTCCAAGTGTAAGGTCTCAGGCATTTCCGTAATCCACATTTTAATTGTGGGGGTTGTTGGACTTGTCCAAAATGTTAGTATTATTTTTTGCCCCCAATTATTATACTATAATCAAGAACATTTCTTTGATTTATTGTAAGTTTTATACTTTGTTCTGATATTCCCAATATTATTAGTTTTGGATCAGGATCCAATTGAATGTTAACAACTTCAGAAATAATTTAAAAAAATACCCATCCAAAATGTTTTAATTTTTTATGCAGTTTACAAAAGTATGAGTTAGATTAGCTTCTAAGCATTGACATTTATCACAGAGAGATATTTGGAAAAATTTTGTTTAATTTTGTTTTAGAGTAGTCCAAGCTATGTAGCACTTTGAATTGTATAAAAGAATGTCTGGCATTTAGCAAACAATGATGTACATGTTGTAAACTTTCATCCCATATATCTTTCGTTGTGGGTCGAGCCAATTCATTTTCCCATGCTTGTCTGTGTAATTCCGTTGATGGGACCTCAATATGTAAAAGGATATTATAGATGTAGGATATTAATTTATCTGTGTTAGGATGTTTATTCAAACATTCATCAAGGATTTCTAGATCCCCAATTCTATATTCTTGTGTATGTGATTTTATATAATCTGTAAGTTGCAAATATCTAAAAATATTATTTTGATGTAGTTCATAATTCTGTTGTAGCTTCTGAAATGAAAGAAAAATACGCTTTTGATAAAGGTATCCCACCTTTTTAATTCCATGGGTTATCCATTGTGCAAAACCTTTATCTAACACGGTAATGAAGGGTTATTTACAATAGGGGGATGGAGTGATAGATTATCCAATTTTAAAGTCTTTTTAAAAATTGTTTCCAAGTTCATATACCACTATATATTATCGGATTTCCACTATAAGTTTTTTAATTCAATTTTGTAGGGGTTAACAACATCGAGCCAATTTCAAAAGGTTAACAATCTTCCTTTTCCATCTTTAACCAATCTAGTTGTTGATCCAAATCCTCCAACCAGAAGGTCATGTTTTTAATATTAACTGCCCAGAAATAAAATAGAAAATTTGGTAAAACTAATCCTCCATTCATCTTGGATTTGCACAAGTGTTTTTTACTTATTCTGTGGTTCCTGTAGTCCCAAATAAAGCTTGTAACAATAGAATCAAGTTTTTAAAAACATTTGTTTGGAAGATAGATCAGAATTGATTGAAGTACAGTAGTTGTGGCAGGAAAATCATTTTTATGGCATTAATTCTACCAAGCATTGATAGCATTGGGGAGTGTTTTCCAATACTGAATTTTCTTATGTAGTTTATTAAGTAAAGGAGGAAAGTTTAATTTAAATAAAGTCAAGTCACATTTATTTATATAGCACATTTAAAAAACAACTCTCGTTGACCAAAGTGCTTTACATTTGTTATAAGAGTAGTATACACATGCAGGCTCCATACATATGTACAAATAGCCCTCACTCAGAGGACGTCAGGAAAGGCTTGGGAGAACAGATAAGTTTTTAGACTAGACTTAAAGGAATCGATGGAGGGGGAAGTTCTAATGGGGAGGGGGATGCTGTATAAAGAAGTATATTTCTTAGTCACATAAATTCCAAGATATTTACATTTTTCATAGACTATTGTAAAAGGAGATTGTTGCAATATATGTGGGTTTAGTTCCGTTATTGGCATAATTTCACTTTTATTCCAATTAATTCTGTATCCCGAGAATGAACCAAATTGAGTTATATAAGATTTAATAAATTTGGAATACTTGTTTCTGAATTTATGATGTATAATAATACATCATCTCCATATAAAGAGATTTTATTAACTGTATATTTAGTATTGTACCCATAAATGTCTGGGTGGACTCTGACACTTTCTACAAGTGGTTCGATAGCTAAGGCAAATAATAATGGAGATAGTGGACATCATTGTCTACAACCTCTCGATAAATTGAATTTAGGTGATAACATTTGGTTTGTCAATATTCTAGCTGTTGGATTAGTATATAGGAGTTTAACCCATGTACAAAACCTCTCACGCAGTTGAAATGTTTCCATCACAGAAAAAAGATAGGGCCATTCCACCTGATCAAATGCTTTTTCAGCATCTAACGAGATGACGGCTAGGTCTACATTAGCTATTCTATTTGAGTATATAATATTAAATAATCGTCTCAAATTATAAAATGAATAACGTTTTGGGATAAAACCCGTTTGATTGGGGTGTATTAATTTATGAATCACTAAACTTAATCTATGGGCTAAAATTTTAGTTAATATCTTCTGATCAGTGTTTAAAAGAGCTATTGCTCTATATGAACCAGGGTCCTCGAGATCCTTATCCGTTTTTGGTAGAAGTGTTATTGTTGATTTGTTTAAAGTTTCTGGCAGTATCTGCTGTGTGAAGGCATGGTTGTACAATGTCTGTAGACGTGGAGAGATCAAATCATTATTTTTTTAAATAAAATTCTGAAATTAAACATTAGGGCCAGCGGCCTTTCCATTTTTCAAAGATCTAATGGACTCTTCAATGTCTTTTACTGATATTTCAGCACCTAATAATTCTCTCTCCCCCCCCAGGTGTAAACCTGAGAGATTACATTTCTGTAAGAATGTTTCCATTCTCACAGAACAGTCTGTCGTTTTGGCTGAATAAGCTTTTTACGGTACATGGAATTCATTGCCACAGAAGATTGTGGAGGTCAAGTCTGTGGATGATCAGCCGTGATCATATTGAATGGCGGTGCTGGCTCGAAGGGCCGAATGGCCTACTCCTGCACCTATTGTCAATGGATATTTTTAAGGCAGAGATATAAATAGATTCTTGATTAGTACGGTGGCGGGGGCTTTGGGGAGAAGGGGATCTCATTGAAACATAAGATTGTTCAGGGCTTGGACACGCTAGAATCAGGAAACATGTTCCCGATGTTGAGGGAGACCAGAACCAGGGGCCACAGTTTAAGAATAAGGAGTAAGCCATTTAGAATGGAGATGAGGAAACACTTTTTCTCACAAAGATTGGTGAGTCTGTGGAATTCTCTGCCTCAGACGGCGGTGGAGGCGGGTTCTCTGGATGCTTTCAAGAGAGAGCTAGATAGGGCTCTTAAAAATAGCGAAGTCAGGGAATATGGGGAGAAGGCAGGAACAGGGTACTGATTGTGGATGATCAGCCGTGATCACATTGAATGGCGGTGCTGGCTCGAAGGGCCGAATGGCCTACTCCTGCACCTATTGTCAATTGTTAAAATCAGCCATGATGGTATGGGCTAAATGGCCTAATTCTGCTCGAATCATTTATGAAGTTATGTGACGACAAACAAAACTAAATTAACTACTCTTCAACAGGGGAAAGGGCCAAAGGGAGTGATTCCGTTGTCAAACATGAATGCTGTGTTCCAGCCGGAGAAGATAGGGAATCCGCACGGTCTACAGATCACGTACCTGAAGGACGGCCACACCAGGAATATATTTGTGTACCACAAAAACGGGAAGGTGAGTGATGCTGACTGCCCTGCAAACTCCCTAATCAACACACCATGCTCCCCACCTCCCCACACACTGACCAATCCACTTTAGTTTATTGTCACGTGTACCGAGATATGGTGAAAGGCTATGATTGCAATCGAGCTGTCCACAATGTACTGCCCCGAAAGCAGTGGACAACCCTCGACCGCTTGAGGACAGGCATCGGACGCCATGGAGTAGCGATGAAGAGGTGGGGCCTCGTGGACAGCGGGCGCCTCCTGCGAGTGTGGGGACCCAACACAGACAGTGGAGCACATGGTCACCAGTTGCCCCAAACACCGGCCACCGGATGGTGAACGAGGTCTGATTGACCTGAACGATGACACGTTGGCCTGGCTCGCCTCAACGGAGCTGCAGGTCTAAAAGACACACGACAGAAGAAGAAGTCCACAATGTACAGATACATGATAAAGGGAGTAACATTTAGTGCAAGGTAAAGATATTTTGGGGGTCTCCGACAAGGTAGATAGTAGCTCAGGACTACTCTCTAGTTGTTGCTAGGATGGTTCAGTTGCCTGATAGAAGCTGGGAAAAAACTGTCATTGGAGACTCTCAGACTATCTTTAATCGGACAATCTCCCCACGTACTGACCATATGCCCAGATACTGATCTCCCCCCTCCACCCCTGGTAGAATATAGAACAGTACAGCACAGGAACGGGCCCTTCAGCCCACAATGTTTGTGCCGTAAACGGTGGCAAGTTAAAATGATCTCATCTGCTTGCACATGATTCTTGTCCCTCTATTCCCTACACTTCCAATTGCCTACCTAAAAGCCTCATCAATGCCACTGTTGTATCTCCATCACCAACCCTGGCCGTGCATTTCAAGCCCTCATTACTGTCTGTAAAAATAAAACATGCCCTGTACATCTCCACTAAACTTTCCCCAACAATGATCACAACGCTCTCTAGTGTTGGACATCCACCCTGTGCAAAAGATTCTGACTGTCTACCCTATCTATGCCTTTCAAGATTTTATATACTTCTATCGTGTCTCCTCTGAACCACCAAGGTTCCAGAGAAAACAACCCAAGACAATAGACAATTAGTGGAGGAATAGGCCATTCGGCCCTTTGAGCCATTTTGTTTATCGTCAAATAACTTCATAAGTGATAGGAGCAGAATTAGGCCATTTAGCCCATACTATCTCTCCCTCTTAACAATAGACAACAGGTGCAGGAGTAGGCCATTTGGCCCTTTGAGCCAGCACCACCATTGAATGTGATCATGGCTGATCATCGACAATAGGTAGGTACAGGATACCGAGTTGGATGACCAGCCATGATCATATTGAATGGCAGTGCAGGTTCGAAGGGCCGAATGGCCTACTCCTGCACCTATTTTCTATGTTTCTATGTCTGCCTCTGCAGAAATATCTTGTCTGTCTGAGTACCCCGTTCCTGCCTTCTCCCCATATCCCCTGACTCCGCTATCTTTAAGAGCCCTATCCAGCTCTCTTGAAAGTATCCAGAGAACCGGCCTCCACCGCCCTCTGAGGCAGAGAATTCCACAGGCTCACAACTCTCTGTGAGAAAACGTGTTTCCTCGTCTCCATTATAAATGGCCAACACCTTAGTCTGTCCAACGTCTCCCAGTAGCTGATACCCTCTAGTCCAGGCAGTACCTGGTAAAACTCCTGAATGTATTGAATGTTGATTCCTGGGATGTCAGGACTTTCATATGAAGAAAGACTGGATAGACTAGGCTTGTACTCGCTAGAATTTAGAAGATTGGGGGATCTTATTGAAACTTACAAAATCCTTAAGGGGTTGGACAGGCTAGATGCAGGAAGATTGTCCCCGATGTTGCGGAAGTCCAGAACAAGGGATCACAGTTTAAGGATAAGGGAGAAGTCTTTTAGGACAGAGATGAGAAAAACATTTTTCACACAGAGAGTGGTGAATCTCTGGAATTCTCTGCCACAGAAGGTAGTTGAGGCCAGTTTATTGACTATATTTAAGAGGGAGTTAGATGTGGCCCTTGTGGCTAAGGGGATCAGGAAGTATGGAGAGAAGGCAGGTACAGGATACCGAGTTGGATGACCAGCCATGATCATATTGAATGGCGGTGCAGGTTTGAAGGGCCGAATGGCCTAATCCTGCACCTATTTTCTATGTTTCTATGTCTGCCTCTGCAGAAATATCTTGTCTGTCTGAGCACCTGTGTCTTGGTCCAGCACCCGCCCCCAATTAGATTCAGATTCAAACTTTATTGTCATTGTGCAGTGTACAAGTACAGAGACAACAAAATGCAGTTAGCATCTCACCCAGAAGTGCGAACACAGAATAATGGAACAGTAAAAAAAATGTATATACAGTAGCAGTAGTGCAAATTTAGGGCGGGGGGGGAGATCAGTCACTGGGGGAAGGAGTGTCCAGGAGGGGGTGACTGGCAATCACCAAGGTGCAGAGTTAAGTAGGGTAACAGCTGCAGGGAAGAAGCTGTTCTTTAACCTGCTGGTCCGTTTACTACTTCTTTTTGCGTATGGTGTGCACAGCCTAAAGTTGGACGTCAACTTGTTCTATTTGATCTATTTGTTTGCGCACGTCGGGTTGATTGCATTAGTCAAAACATGGTGGACCACGTGAAGGTTGCTCTGTCTGTGTGATAACAAGCGTCTGTCCTGACTGTGGATTCTGTGTCCCTCCAGGACATCGTGGATTGGTTCAACGCAATCAGGGCAGCTCGGTTCCGCTATCTCAAGGCGGCGTTCCCCACGGCCAGTGACACCGATGTAAGTTTGGAGCTCGCATTTGTAAAACTAATTGATTGAAAAATACAGCGTGGAAACAGGCCTTTCAGTCCGCATTGATCGCCTGTTCACACTAGTCCTATGCTAAACCAGTTTCTCATCCACTCCCTGGATTTACGGAGGCCAATGACCCTACAAACCCGCTCGTCTTTAGGATGCAGGTGGGAACCGGAGCACCCGGAGGAAACCCACACGGTTACAGTGGAGAAGGTGCAAACTCCACACAGAATGCACCCGAGGTCAGGATTGAATCTGGGTCTCTGGCACTGTGAGGCAGCAGCTCTACCCACTGCACTAATGTGTTGCCCAGTAGAATGTAACAAACATGCACACATGCAGAGTACACATAAACACAAGTACAGAGACACGTATGAATACAAATGCACACTGTTCAACGATTTACAGGCATAATTTTTTTTTTAAAGGTTCAGCTCAGCTGTACAAACCTGCTTAATACTCTATGGCCCACAATAGGATGGGTTACCTGCAATGCTGCACAGATTGAGAAAAATGCCATTGATTCTTAAAGCAAATTCAAATTCAGGCAACTACTGCGTTACGAGGAGGGGGCGGTAAGAGGGAGGAATCACCTTCCCAGAATACGATCTTCCTTAACGCAATGCCACGTTATCTATGCATGGTCAAGAAATGCAAGTGGAAAAATAACGGTTTATTTATTTACTTTTTCCCCACAGAAATTTTGCAGGAACACCATTTTATTCCATATCCCTATTTTTTCAGATAGTAATTTATGTATTCTGTATAGGCAAAATCCTGTTAACTGAACTGCTGTAACTCAAGATTTTAATGGTACAATACTGGCTCTTAAAGGTTATATTTTTTAAAAAAAAGATAAATAAGGTAGGGGTGGCACAGGGGCACAATTGCCGCCTCACAGCACCAGACACACGGGTTTGTCCTGAATACGGGTGCTGTCTGTACACTTGCACGTTCTCCCTGTGACCTAGTGGGTTTTCTCCGGGTACTCCGGTTTCCTCCCACATCCCAAAGGACATGCAGGTTAATTGGCTTCTGTAAATTGTCCCTAAAGTGTAGGATAGAACTAGCATACATCTATTTGGAGAAACTCAGCGGGTGAGCCAGCATCTATGGAGCGAAGGAATAGGCGACGTATCAGGTCGAGACCCTTCTTCAGACTGAAGAAGGGTCTTGACCCGAAACGTTGCCTATTCCTTCGCTCCGTAGATACTGTCTCACCCTCTGAGTTTCTCCAGCATTTTTGTCTATCTGCAGTTCTTTCTTAAACATACAGGTCGGTGTGGACTCAGTGAGCCGAAGGGCCTCTTTCCACGCTGTATCCCTAAACTAAATATTAGCCAAATACAATTACATTGAGGGATGGGTTGAAATATGTTATTGGTGTTACGGATGATGGTAGCATTTGTCTGTGTTTGTATTTCGGCAGCTCATTCCCAAATTAACATGGAATTTTGCGAAGGAGGGCTACATGGAGAAAACTGGTCCCATGGTATGTAGCAAGCACTCACTGATAGAAGAACTGTGTTGCAGGACAGAAGATGCTGCGGTCTCTTGATAATGTTTGTGGTAAAATGGGCAACCCTCTCACTAAATCTCAGCAGGGCTTTTACCCCCATAATAAGACACAAAATGCTGGAGAATCTCAGCGGGACAGGCAGTATCTCTGGATGTTTCAGGTCGAGACCCTTTTACAGACTGGGAGTTTGGGGAGAGGGAGACGGAGATATGGAAGCATAAGGTGTGAAAACGAGATATCAGAGGACACAGATCAAGGGAAATGTCTTGATCATTGTTCCCATAATATCAAGATAATCTGACCTTAATCTATATCACTCCATTCCCAGCAAATCCATGTGCCTATCCTAAAGCCTCAAACTATCATATCTGCCTCCACCCAGTAGTGTGTCCTAGACACTTACAACCCTCTGTTCAGAAAAACATGTCCCACACATCTTCTTGAATCTGCCCCTCATTTAAAAGCCCTCGAGTCTTTGACATTTCACTCCTGGGCAAACGATTCTGACCCTCTGCCCTATTTATGCCTCTCATAATGTTATATACTTCTATCGGGTCTCCCTTCAGCCTCCAGCCTCCAGTGTGCTAAGTTGGTTATGAGGAGAACGTTTCCATCTGTGTAGGGAACCCGGGTCGAGTCATAAATACAGAAGATGGACACAAAGTGCTGGAGCAACTAAGCGAGTCAGGCAGCATCTCTGGAGAAAATAGACAATAGGTGCAACAGTAGGTCATTCGGCCCTTCGAGCCAGCACCGCCATTCAATGTGATCATGGCTGATCATCCCCAATCAGTACCCCGTTCCTGCCGTCTCCCCATATCCCTTAACTCCGCTATTTTTAAGAGCCCCATCTAGCTCTCTCTTGAAAGCATCCAGAGAACCTGCCTCCACCGCCCTCTGAGGCAGAGAATTCCACAGACTCACCATTCTTTGTGAGAAAAAGTGTTTCCTCGTCTCCATTCTAAATGGCTTACTCCTTATTCTTAAACTGTGGCCCCTGGTTCTGGTCTCCCCCCAACATCGGGAACATGTT
The DNA here is from genome assembly GCA_963514005.1 of Raja brachyura. The sequence continues at coordinate 5,049,463 of OY740803.1, read as the reverse complement.
ACCAGCCTCTAGCGCGTCCAAGCCCTGAACAATCTTATGTTTCAATGAGATCTCCTCTCATCATTCTAAACTCCAGAGTGTACAAGCCCAGCTGCTCCATTCTCTCAGCATATGACAGTCCCGCCATCCCGGGAATTAAACTTGTAAAATAGGTGACATTTTGGATTGGAACCCTTCTTCAGTAAATACACAATAGCAATCATATTACATTCACACAAAAGCCCTTAAAGAAAGCAGAACACACTGAAGTCGAGGGCTAGTTTGAGGGGAAGTTAGACAAGTTTTAAAAGGAGAAGATGATAAATGGTGCTTAAAAGAGCGGGGAAAGACCAGGTCAGGTGAATATCCTGTTTCTGCACAATAGATTCTTTGCGACACCATTGAGAATAAAATGAAACAGGAATTTAAATACTTGATGAATTGTTCTAGTATCTACGGGGCTCAAAATGGAAATTTTTACCTTGTAAATAAGTTCTCTATATTGCAGGAAAAGGAACCCTTTAAACGGAGATGGTTCACTCTGGATACTCTAGACCGTAAACTGCTGTATTTTAAAGATCCGCTGGTAAGTGTCTCCACAATATACACAAGGACATTCGGCAGGCACATCACAGCAGCATTCAGGATTCATCTAACATGTATGGACAGACAGCAATGGTAGTGATCAACAAACATTTTGCACCCCAAAAAAAACTTGTTGCATAAGAAATCTCCTTATTTTTATGCAGCAGCACAGTGGCAGCGCCGGAGACGTACCTCGGGTGCAGTTTCCTCCGGGTGCTCCAGTTTCCTCCGACACCCCAAAGACATGCAAGTTTGCAGGTTAATTGCCCCCTGGATAACATGAAACTCATGTGATCCAGCAATCGATGGTTGGCGTGGACTGAAGGGCCTGCTGGTCCATGCTGAACCTTTGAATCAATCAAAACCAGTCTCTTTACCCGCACGATATTCTGATCTTAAAATTGTGTTGTTGCTGACCATCCCTGCAAAGTAGTTTTTGGACAGGGCACAGGAGACATCTCCCAGCTGTGCTGTGGGAGCCTACAGGGAGTCCAATCGGAGAACCAGCACCTCCAACAGCTTAGTGCCTCTTCAGCGTTGCAGATGTTTGTGCACAATAATGTTGAGTGAATCTTTGACGTAAATGACGGGCCTGGTTTGATCCTGACTGTGGGCGCTGTCTGTCCAGAGTTTGTAGGTTCACCCTGTCACTGCATCGGCTTTCTTGGGTTGCTCTCGTTTCCTTCCACACTCCAAAGACGCACAGGTTTGCAATGTTGAGACCCAAATTTAGAACCCAGCCATTTTAAAGTTGATAAGTCTTTGAGGCCGGTTTGGTTGTGGACTGTCTCCCAACAGGTGACATGGGTCATCATTCCTGTTGTAGGAACGAACCAGGTCCCTGGCTGGCACAACAAGGCAGCACCTCCACCCACTGTGCTTCTCCAGTTTAGCTTAGACAAAGACAAACTGCGTGGAAACAGGCTCTTCTGCCCACTGTGTCTGTGCTGGCCAGTGATCACCCCATACACTAGCACTATACTACATACTAAGGACAATTTACAATTTTACCATAGCCAATTAACCCACAAACCTGTACTTCTTTGTGGAGTGTGGCAGGAAACCGGAGCACCCGGAGGAAACCCACTCAGTCACAGGAAGAACGTACAAACCGCATCCATAGTCGCGATCGAACCCGGGTCTATGACACTGTCGGGCAGCAACTCTACTGCTGCGCCACTGGTTGCAAGTGCTGAGATTATGAAAGGTGGCACATTTCTTTCAGGACGCCTATGCCCAAGGGGAGGTGTTTATTGGACACACAGGATACGGGTATGATGTGAAAGCTGGGCTCCCTTCCGGTGTCAAAGGCAACAAGTGGAAATTTGGGCTAACAATAGTGACCCCAGACAGGAGATTCCTGCTTACATGTGAGAATGACCAGGACCTCAAGGAATGGATCAAAGCTTTTAAAGAAGTCATTTCCAAACCCATGTCTCTTCAGGATTATACAGGTAAGAAGCAAGGTGCTTATTTGTGACCAGGCATCATCCAGAGGAAAGGGTTTACTGTGAGATCTCCCGCGCTAGTAACCACTTCAGATTTACATAACATATGTAGGCAGTTGTAAAGAAGGCATCTGCTATGCTTGCCTGCATTGGCCAGGTCATTGAGTATAAGACAGTAATTCATGTTGAAGGTCTATAGGACTTTGGTGAGGCTGTATTTGGAGTACTGTGTACAGTGCTGGTTGCCCCATCACAAGGAGTGGAGGCTTTGGAGAGGGTGCAGAAGAGGTTTGCCAGAATGATGCATGGATTAGAGGGTCTTACCTAGAAAAAGATGTGGGACAAAGTTGGATTGTTTTTGCTGGATGGTTAGAGGTAAAGGGAAGACCTGATAAACTGTCAGAAACCTCCTCACCCCCAGATAGAATGTCAAGGACTGGAGGGGACATCTAAAGGAGATGTGGAGGGCAGGTTTATTATTTTACAGTGATGGGTTAGGCAGAGGCAGATGCAATGGTGGCAAACTAGACCTGCTGTACTGTGTGTCTCAATTAACAGACCAATTGTCTCTACACAGCTGAAGCCACCTTGAGACGAAAACAGAGGCGGTGATAATGGAGACCGTGGGCCAGGACCCAGTTCACGCATTCTAGGATCAGAAGGAAGATAGCGATCCAGCTGCAGATAATTGGCCCTCACTGCTGTCTAATTGCTGCAGGAATCACTTGAACAGTTACTCACAGCTGAGCCAAGCTCCTCCATCTGTGACTTAGTCGACCAGAACTTGTTTGAAAGCACATGATCTAATATCTGCCTGCACACGATCTATATCCTCACCGTATCCACGTGCCACCTTAAAATACTCTTAAACTGCACTATCGTATCTGCCTCCACCATCTCCAGAACTTAAATAGGCGATGTCGGCACTGGAAATGCGGACGGATGCAGGAAGAATCTGGAACAAGGTTTGCAATCTTGGCACATAGCAGCGAAAGTACAGTTGACATTTCAGTGACTCCAAATTGTTCCTGGTTCAGGGCAATGAAATGGATGGCTCAGTCGTGTAAACAGAGTCATAGTCACAGCAGAGAAACAGGCCCTGCAGCCCAACTTTGTCCGTGCTAACATGTTTACTTGGCTTCAAATCTTTGATTTGGTGAACTGGAATTTTCCAAGGAATGAAATTAACCGTTTGCAACCAGGTGTTTTACAGACTCAAACTGCGGAGCATCTTGGACAATATAGCTCACCCCCTCCATGGCGCACTGGCCAACCAGAGGAATATCTTCAGCAACAGACTGTTTCCAAGATGCAGTACAGAATGCCACAGGAAACCTTTTTCCCCTGTGGCTATCAAACTGTACAACTCCTCCCCTTTCTGGGGCAGGCTGATTCTCTCCCTCTCTCTCTCTTCCCCCCCCCCCCAAATACCCAACCAACCAATCTTTGCACATCCACAATCCTTTCCACTTGTCACTTCTGTTTCATGTTTAATGACTGTTGGCAGATCAATTTCCCTCCTGGGATAAATAAAGTTCTATTGTATCATATACATTAACGGTTTAAGTTCATGATGAATCTGTGAGCAAAATCACTCCATTTCAAGCTCAGTCAAGGCCATTTCCCCACTGGCAAGAAGCAGCCAAGAATGTGGTGGTGAAGCAGATAACATACGTAACCAAGACAAGGGGTCTACCTCTTGTTACAGTTGTCTAACGTGCGGGCGAGGCCACACCTGGAATTCCCTAGGGCTGACTTCCAATAGCTTCAGATTATTACCAAAATGGCTCTCTTAATGCCAGCAAAACAAGGAAAATAGTGACTGACATCAGAAAGCGAAGCAGTACCCACACTCGGATATACATTGACGGTGCCCAAGTAGAGCTGGCCAAAAGCGTCAAGTTCCTAAGAATAAATATCACCAGCAACTTGTCCTGGACCAGCCACACCCAAACTGTGGCCAAAAAAGCTCACCGACACCTCGACTTCCTCATAAGGCACGGGAAGCTCAGCATGTCCCCAACAACCTTCACCAACGTCTACAGATGCGATGTATAAAGTATTTTATGGAGATGCCTCACAGCTTGGTTTGGGAACAGCTCCATCCAAGACCGCAAGAAATCGCAGAGTTGTGGACATAGCCCAGATCATCACACAAACCAACCTCCCTTCCCCTCCACTGACTCCATCTACACTTCACACTGCCTTGGCAAGACCACCAGCACAATCAAGGACGTCTCCGCCCTCTTCTCTCAGGCAAGAGGCACAGTAGTTAGAAAATGCATACCTCTAGATTCAGGGATTATTTCTTCCCAGCAGTTCCCAGGCACCCAAACTGTCCTCTCATCAACTAAAGTGTGGTCCTGGCCTCCCATCACCTCATTGCAGGCCTATGAACCATCTTTAATTGGACTTTATCTTGCACTTAATCCTTATCTGCTGGATTGCTTGGCTGTAATCATGTAGTGCGTTTTATTTGACTGAAGATGGAAATGAAAGCTTTTCATTTTACTGTTGTGCCCATGACAATAATAAACTAACCTAGCCTCCAAGGATTAATAGTTGGAAGAGATCGAACAAACCAGGGCCTTGTGGCTGCTATCCACCACCAATGCATAATCCATATCAACCTTTCCATTTAGAAATAACAATAATGAGTGTTACAACGCATTGAATGAAGGATGCAATTTCAAAGGAACAATTTTCATTGGCACTTTTTCAAATAATGGCAGCCACAGAAATTAGATTCATCTACTGTAATATTGTACTTAAAGTAGAATTTATTCTGTATCATTTGACTACTTATATTAAGAGTTGGCCAAAAGTAAGCTTCACTAGTAAAGCGATCATGCAGTTGTGTAAAAGATGCATAAAATACGTTGCCTTGCCATCATTGTATAGATAGTTGTGGTTGTGCGAGTGACAGCACCGGACAGTAACCTGAGGAGGTGAAGAAACTTAAGCACAATAGACAAAGAAACGCCAGACAAAACGGTAACTTTTATTTCATTCAGAAACTTTCCAAACCTTAAAGTTTTAACAGGGATTTACTAAGAAAATATGTAAACTTTGGTAAGCAAATACTATAGCTGGCAATCTGTATAGAAAAAAAATTAGAATGGTAGACAAAATGTACACAATTTAGAAGCTGGGGAAGATTCAAATACAGGAATTTAAAAAAGCAAACTAAATTGCAGACTGTCGGTCCTGAGCCCCTGAACACACTTCCTTTAATCCCAGGTTCCTTGGTCCTAGATACCTCGTGCCATACGAGGCAAGTTTGAATTTTACAAAGCAGGATTTTAATAGAGTTATATTATCCAGTGAGATTCACACCATCCACATCCCCAAATCAGTTCACCCAAGAAATGTTGCTTCATCAATTCGGCACAATGCAAAGAGAGTAAACCTGATGCTCCAAGGCACATTGTGAACTATGACGTTTGAACAACTTGCTTTAACCAGAGATCAGGAGCCCCTGTAGTCGCTGCATAACATCCACTTCCTCTTCGGAAAAACACTCCAGGCAGCCCGACAACTTATTTCAATGTAGTAAAATGTACAGGTGAAATGCAGTTAGCTACAACAACTGTAATCAATGGAGCAGTGTAGCGCTACTCACCACTTCAAATGAACGTCAGTCTGAACAGTGATGCTGTGCCGTGTCAGTGGTGACATTCATGGCTCACACAGCAAGGTCACCATCAAGGAACTTTAAGCAAATGCCCAGAAAAAAAGCTTTCAAAACCCAGACTTTAAGATAATCACTTCCCAGGACACCTTGTTTTTATTGAAGAGCAGGAGGAAACTGTTTTTAACCTGAACAGGGGAAGCTATGAATTGAATTAAATGGCATGTACACTGACTATCCCGAGCGAAGGTAGCTTATAAATTTAGACATTTTATAGCCACCTCTGATAAATTTAAAATCCCACACAACTACCCCGAATGATTTAAATGCAGAGTTTTACAATGTAGTTTCTGTAATGTAAAATTTAGCACCAACTAATCCCAGTTAAGAGAAATCATGCACAATTTAAAAATCAGTTTTCATTCATATTTAAATACTCATTAGAATCAAACCAAGAAGTTCAGTGAAAACTTAAAAGATGGGTAATAATAACTGGAGACAGTTTAAAAATAAATTGAATCAAGTGTCATTAATGTGGATGTGTTCTGTTAGTTATTAAGGAGAATGATCTTGGCCCGAATAAAAGGCATTGATTTGACTATTGAAGACTAAAGTGGTTTATTCTTTAAATATACCTGCCTGTCCATTAAGAACATCTCTTCAGCGATTACCAATTTGCCTATTCTCCCTTCACCGCCCCAAATGTGTCACAATCAGTCAGGTATCAATGGGAAAGGGGACATTGATTAGAGGAAAATCAATCTGCACGTGGTTTCATTAGACAATGATGAACAAGCCTGACAGCGTCACAAGGATGTGACACTCATGTCATCTGTGTATAATAGCCTTCCATTGCCTCTCAATATCAAAGTTGGGATGCAATTCAACACACTGACACGGTTAAAGTCAGTTATACAAAAATACTAAAATGCAAGTCGTCAAATTTAATGATCAGTACAATCTATTCAACTGACAGTAAAACCTGTATTAAATGTTACTTTTGCAAAAAATGGATGTAAATTTCTTAACCAAATACCCACCAATCTGGATCACTCCTCACCCTGTGCATGGGTGCCTGTGAATATACAGTACTCTAAGGAAGGCAGGATTTAATCAGGAGCGAGAGAACCAGGTCTATTATTCTTTAATAAAAAAAGGTAGCAGTATATCTACTTCCTGTTTGTTGGCAGCCGGAGGTCCTTATTGCATGGTTGAATTTCCCAGTAATCTGCTGCTAAAAAAAGGCAGCCGCAATATTCCATACCACATGTTGCCTCTGGAAGTCATGCACTAAAAATAAAGTCTATGAAAACTGCACAGTAAAGTGGTGATTCATACATCAATCATCAAGAACCGAGCTTGGTTACCGATGATTTAAAGGATCAGAGATTAAAATGTCTCTTTGCGGTGATTCTGATAAAGAGTTTGCTCATGTTTTGCTGTGTGGATTGTCAAAGCTCCATGAGTGGTCCAATAGTCTTAGTCACTTGATCACAAAGTGGACCTGCAACCAGCAAGTTGTGCACCGGTTCACACAACACCAAACAGATATTCAAGCAAATTAACAAAAGATGATAAAGTAGGAGAATTTTCTTAGAGACAAGAGGTTGATTTTTGATAAGGGGTGGGGAAGGAGCAGGGAGTGAAAAGGTGATAGGAGGATACACTTTCACCAATAAAACCAGTGGCTTGAGTATTTTAGTCTGTCATTTTCTTTAGCGTCCCCCTTCCCACGCAAAATGCCGACTCACAGCTCACTAACTCTTTGGTGCCGGCAGCAATTCTTCCCACGAGTACAGAAAGTGGCCAATCAAGAGAATGCCTTGGAAAAATCTAACAGTCAACATTATGAACGACTTTCCTAATAGTGGTTAGGCAATGAAATCTTACCGATTTCCCCTTGAGTGCACCAGGAAACATTAACTGTGACTAGCTAATTCAGGTTGGACAGCAGCCACGGTACAATCTTCCCAGTGGCTTGGCGTAATATAATTTACTCCATTCACCCACCAAATGTTCAAAGGACTGAGTAAATTTTACCTTTCACTGTACAAATTATCATTGTAGACTGAATGTAACATTCAGCCACAGCTTTCCATGATTTTCCTCATATTAACCAGCTCATTATCAAAGCAGAGAAGTTAATTTTGCAGCCATGTGTGGAGGGGGAAAAAAAAAGCACTCAATAAAGGTTTTACTGTCGTCCGCTGAAAATTTGTATTGTTATTGACATTACATCTGAAAGCGCTTTTTGGAAACTTTCACCACTAATATCCAAGCTGTTCAGATACAACAGATACTTACAGATTAAACTAACCTGTACTGCCAGACCTCTTGGCATTTCCTTTCCTACACGTTAAAAAGCAAGTGATGGAACGCTGCTGTTATAGTTAACTGAAAAAAATTATGTTGAAGAAAATCTCAGTTTTGGGTGCAGGGAACTTCCATATTAAAGATATGTTGAACATTGTGAACCCAATCATCTGAATGAAAATCACTGACAAGTAAATCCATTTTGCAACTGTGCAATGTGGAGGGATAACCTTTCCATTCAGCCCTTATTTGGTACAAACACCATCATGGTGGCACCAAAATCTTCTCCACCCTACTTTAATACAAAGGTCAAAAGCTCATGTGGGAAACAAGGTTTCCAGAAAGAAAAAACCTCTAAATTGTAATTTCAATAATATGGCACTCACCTCTGAAAATGAAACGCACTAAAATATCAATCAAAATGTGGTGGGGGGGGGGGGAAAAAGAGCAGCAAATTCAATGCAAAACCTGTAAATTCCAGTTCATAACATCCCAGAAGCAGCCCAATAATCTTCAAGTTAAAAAGAGCCTTTCAGTCTTGTCTTAATTTATGTCCCAAAACCATTCAATGTGTTCCCTTTTATTCAACGTTGTTCACAGGCTAAACCCACAATCCTGCAGCAGCTGACACGATGAAAGATTAACTGACACATTAAAGATAACTGTTTTCACCTGCACTCTTTAGGGGAACTAAGCATATTTCCAAAGTGCTGTGAATAAGTGGAGTGACACCAACCATTAAAAACAATCTTCAATATTAGAATGTCAAATATTTGAGTACCCCAAAAAAATGAACAATTGGAAGCAAAAAATTCAGTATGCAATGATATAAATGGGAGGGGGGGGGGTTCTTTTCAATGCCGAGCTATAAAATAAATCACCAGATTCAAGAAAAAGTGCCCCTTGTTGCTGGACAGCTTCTTTATAATGGTATCAATTAAAGAACAGGATAAATGTAGAAATATGAAATAGTAAGGACTCAAAATTCAAAAATTTACAATAGCTAGGCAGCAGATTTTTATTTATTTTTTAATATAAAAAAGTTGGATTAAGATTTCAACGTATACCCAAATGAATCAATCTAAACTTAACACGAGTCTCCACAAGTCCTGTAAAGGCATTATTCTGTGTTCACAGGAAGTAGAAAAAGAAAAGATTGCTTTCATAAAACAGGTTTTTATTTGTCAAAGATGAGGCTTTTAAGAGTGATTGCAAATCCCAATGGCAGCGATTGGAGCAGCTCAGTCCTCTTTAGGCATGGAAGTGATATAGCATTGAGTCAGTGATACAGTATGGAAACAGGTCCTTCGTCCTAACTTGTCCACACCGGCCAACATATCCCAGCTACACTTGTTACACCTGCTTGCTTTTGGTCCATATCCCACCAAACCCGTCCTATCCATGTACCTGCCCGTCTGCTTCTTAAACGTTGGGATAGTCCCAGCCTCAATTACCCCCTCTGGCAGCTGGTTATATACAGTGCCCTCCATGATTATTGGGACAAAGACCCATCATTTATTTATTTGCCTCTGTACTCCACAATTTGAGATTTGTAATAGGAAAAAAAATCACAGGTGGTTAAAGTACACATTGTCAGATTTTAATAAAGGTCATTTTATGCATTTTTGTTTCACCATGTAGAAATTACAGCAGTGTTTACACATAGACCCCCCCATTTCAGGGCACCATAACGTTTGGGACACATGGCTTCACAGGTGTTTTTAATTGCTCAGGTGTGTTTAATTGCCTCCTTAATGCAGGTACACGAAAGAGAGCACTGGTGAGCTTACTAATCACAAAGGGACTGGCAGGCCAAGGAAGACCTCCACAGCTGATGACAGAAGAACTCTCTCTCTAAAATAAAGAAAATTGTCCAAACACTTGTTCGACAGATCGGAAACACTCTTCAGAAGTCAGGGTGGATTTGTCAATGACCACTGTCTGCAGAAGACATCATGAACAGAAATACTAGGCTACACTGATGCAAACCACTGGTTAGCTGCAAAAATAGGATGGCTGGGTTACAGATTGCCAATAAGTGCTTAAAAGAGCAACCACAGTTCTGGGAAAAGGTCTTGTGGAGAGATGAAATAAAGATTAACTTATAGAGCGATGGCAAAGTATGAGCAATGTATGGAGGAGAGAAGGAACTGCCCAAGATCCAAAGCGCACCACCTCATCTGTGAAACAATGCTTGGGGTGTTATGGCCTGGGCATGTATGGCTGTTGAAGATACTGGCTCACTTATCTTCAATGATGATACAACTGCTGATGGCAGTAGCATAATGAAATCTGACTTCTGTATAGACTTACCCTACCTGCTCAAGTTCAAACAAATATCTCAAAACTCATTGGCCGGCGTTTCATTCTACAGCAAGACTATGATCCCATAATTACTGCTAAAGCAACAAAGGAGGTTTTCAAAGTAAAAAAAAAAAAATTGTCATATCTTTAGTGGCCAAGTCAGATCTGAACCCAATTGAGCATGTATTTTATATGATGAAGAGAAAACTGAAGGGGACTAGCCCCCAAAACAAGCATAGGCTAAAGATGGCTGCAATACAGGCCTGGCAGAGCATCGCCAGAGAGGACATCCGGCAACTGGTGATGTCCATGAATTGTAGATTTTAAGTAGCCATTGCATACAACAAAATGATTAATTTCACGCCATTGTTGTGTCCCAAACATTATGGCACCTTAAATGGGGGGGGGGGGGGGGTTGGGGGGGGGAGAAACTATCTATAAACACTGCTGTAGTTTCTACATGGTGAAACCAAAATGTATAAAAATGGCTTTTATTAAAATGTGACAATGTGCACTTTAACCATGTGATTTTTTTTTCCATTACAAATCTCAAATTGTGGAGTATAGAGGCAAATAAATAAATTATGGGTCTTTGCCCCAAACATTACAGAGGGCACTGTAGACCAGTTAGCCTTCCATCAGTTGTGGGGAAGATGCTCGAGTTGATTATTAAAGATGTTATAGCATCGCATTTTGGAAAGCAGTGACAGGATCGGTCAAAGTCAGTATGGATTTATGAAGAGGACATTATGCTTGACCTAATCTTCTGGAATTTTTCAAGGATGCAACAAATAGAATGGATAAGGAAAAGCCAGTGAATGTGGTGTATCTGAACATTCAAAAAGCCTCTGAAAAGGTCCCACACAAGAGATTAGTGTGGGAAATTAGAGCACATGGTATTCACATGGATAGAGACCTGGCTGGCAGACAAAGCAAAGAGTAGGAATTAACGGGTCATTTTCAGAATGGCAGGCAATGACTTAGTGGGGTGCTGCAAGGCTCAGTGCCGAGACCCATTATTTACAATATATATTAACGATTTAGACGAGGGAATCAAATGTAACATCGCCAAGTTTGCGGATGACACAAAGCTGGGTGGCAGTGTGAGCTGAGAGGGGGATGCTATGAGGCTGCAGGGTGACTTGGATAGGTCGGGTGAGTGGGCAGATACAGTATAATGTGGATAAATGTGAGGTTTTCCACTTTGGTGGCACAAACATGAAAGCAGATTGTCAACATGTCAGATTAGGAAAAGGAGGTGCAACAAGACCTGGGTGAGCTTGTACTTCAGTCACTGAAAGTAAGCATGCAGGTACAGCAGACAGTGAAGAAAGTTAAAGGCATGTTGGCCCTCATTGCGAGAAAATTTGAGTTTAGGAGCAACGAGGTTCTCCTGCAGTTCTTCAGGCTCCTGGTGAGACCGCACCTAGAGTAGTGAGTGCAATTTTGCTCTCCTAATTTGAGGAAGGACATGATTGCCATTGAGTGCAGCATAGGTTCAGCAGGTTAATTCCCAGGATGGTGGGACTCGCATATGATGAAAGAATGGGTCAACTGGGCTTGTATTCACTGGAATTTAGAAGGATGAGAGGATATCTTATAGAAACGGAAAATTCTTAAAGGATTGGACAGGCCAGATGTAGGAAAAATGTTGCCCATGTTGGGAGAGTCCAGAACCAGGGGTCACAGTTTAAGAATAAGGGGTAGGCCACTTAGGCCTAGCCCTGCACCTATTTTTCTAGGTTCCGTACACCCACCACCCTGTGTGTGAAAAAGCTACCCCTCAGATTCCTAGTAAACATTTCCCCTTCAGCTTAGAACTTGACAAGCACAAAATTCTACAATCCCGATATAAAAAAAGGATAAAGCTCAGCCAGTCTCCAGGGTAAACCACGATTACTCTTATGGACAGCTCACCTGAAGAGGATTAACAATAACTAACAGTTTGAGGCAAATCATACCCGACTAGTAAATGGGGAGTAAACTATAATACATGTTTACTCGAGAGTCCTGTGCCACATTTACATATCAATCTGATAAAAAATACTAGATATAAAATTGGGAAAACAAAGATTATGGTGGCAATTTGGTCTTGCAACCAGACAGGGACTAAGACAAATGGACTGGAGAGAAATACACAGTTGTGTAGGAAGGAACTGCTGTTGCTGGTTTAAACCATAGACAAAAAGCTGGAGTAACTCAGCTGGACAAGCAGCATCTCTGAAGAGAAGAGATGGGTGATGTTTCAGACTTTATTCAGCTTCTGTTTAAAACTTTTATCCAGAAAAGGAATTTAAATTTGCAGATGGCACAAATCAAATGGGCAATATGTAACAATACTCCAGTATGTGACAAATTCGGCAAATACATGGAAGTGTGAACTGATAAAAATCATGGAAGACTGGCACGGTAACTGACTGGCTTTATTATGAAAGCTGGGGGTACATGAGCACGTAGACCTGTGCAGCATCTTCACAAATTGGCATGGCATGAAGCCTCTGGTTACGGCATAGAGTGGGATAGTTTGTTTTGTATATGGCGAAAAATTAACAAGACATCTTTCAATGTGTAAGCACCTTGGGTACCATGTATTATGTATGGTATTGAAATCACATTTAAGTAGGACGCCGTAGAAGGCAGGAGAGTTTAAGCAAATTGGTAATGCAAAAAAAACAAAACACAATTGGTCCCCCGGAAATAGATTAGTAAATTAGTTCAAGATTAAATGCAAGCAGCAAAAAAAAGAGGGGGGGGGGGGGGGGAGAAAGATATATTGGTGATGATGAACACATGAAAAGGTGGTGGAATTGGATTCAATTAAAATCCAAGAGGGCAAATGGAGATGGACATACCGAACAAATTTGAAAGGTTGTGCGGAATAATCTGACATTTTACTGAGAAGCTGGTATTGTCGCGACTGCCCAATTGGCTCCATTACACATAATCTAGCAGCATGATCAAGTGCACCACAATCTCAGTGGCAAGATTTCACCCGTACCTCCTTTTTCTCAATTTAAGTTACCGAGATAAGTAGAGTAGCAATGTACACGTTTCACGGTCGTGATCAGTGCATGCATGTCTGGTCCCATAAACACCAAGTATCCAAAACTCAAAAAAAGGACACATTTCGAGATGCACACAGTGAAACCACCAGAACCAGACTGATTAACTGTGTAAAAAAATTAAATTTGTGATATTCTGCAAATTGTGTCAGTAAAGCTGCATTTTAAAATCAAATTTCCTATCTTAACACAACTGAATTTGTGACTCTGTGGTCATTTTAATTGCTCCATGTGCTCAATGCAATTAATTTTCTTTTTCAATCTGCTGAGAAATGCAAATACATAACCGAGCTTAGGGAAGTCTTGAAAAATCGATCTTTGCTAACAAAATTATTGTTGCGTCATAATATATTTGGGAGGAAAAAATCCAATCGTGCATTACAGGTATGGATATTTCCAATTAGTGTAGTGCTTGATTGTAATCAAAGTAAAATCAGCATGATCACTGCATTAATGTTTCTTAAAAATGTAAATGTCCGATGATCCTCATTTTAATTCTACTTTGGCGGCCCAGTTGAACTTGAAGTTCAGTGTGATAAAACCTGACCTCTGACATTTTGTACATGGTATAATGAAGTTGTGATATTAATACCTCTCTGATCCTAGGGTTTAAAGTTAAGTGCAACCAAGCAATGTCCCACTTGCCAGATACAAGGAAAAAATATTTTTAAAACAAAACAAAAAAAACTGTATTATTTGATCTCTAGAATTGCAAGTTCTTAGTCTATAAAACCTACCAGATTCTCAGTCTGTAGACTGGAAAACATTTTTTAAAAAGGGGGAAATCTATTTTTAGCTTATAATACCAATAAATTTAATAGTTTGATCTAATCTACACAATACTTAGACCCCATATCCAGCAAATAGCACTTTGCTCTCAAATCAAATACAGTCATCACAATACATTATGTTACTAAAAAGAGATATATTTTTTTAAAAGGGCCTTCACCAAACTTGCTACAAGTTTGGGGACAGAGAAATCCAACAGCCACGAAAAGCTGTGAAAGCCCCTGGAAAGGAATAAAATGAAATCTGACTTGCCTCAGACTGAGAGGACAATAAGATTCAGCCACAGCCTGTCCCATGGCAGGGCTACAGGGAGAAGAAATAAATTCCAATTTTAGCATCAAGTCAGGGTGGTCAATTCTACATCCATAAACCATGCATTCACTCCACAATCTTTCCAGAAAGGTTTTTAAAATATGTTTTCTGTTAAGCAAAAAAAACTGCAAATGTTGGAAATTTGGAAGAAATAAAAACAGGAAATGCTAGAAGAGCCCAGAAAGTCAGGCAACATCTGTGAAGAGAGAAACTTAATCTTAGTTTATGATGAGGTTCTTGATATGAAATAACAGCTTCTCTCCCCACAGCTACTGATGAACCTGCTGTTTCCAGCATTTTCTGTTCTTACATTTATTTTACTGACCTAGATTTTATCATAAATATGAATGTAAAACACTAAATGGGCGACTACAGATCATGCAGAGATTACACAGATATATGCAGAACAGAAGTTCATTCCAGAAACATAACCAGTACAACCCCCCCTCCAATACATTTACCTTTATTTTTGCATTAAATCACAGCAACATGCAGTGGTACAAACCTTGAGGCAGTGATCCACAGCTGGTTACGAATGAAGCAACATTAATGTTTCCATCAAGTTTTATTACAATAAGCTTTACAACAATACAGAAATTTGGTATGCCCCTGCTTATGTTCAAAAATAGTTTTGTTAAGCCCGGCATCCAGCTAGATACGGGGCACGTTCAACAGTTACATAATCAAAAAGCAACTGAACAGGTATTTGGGACAGAAACAAGAAATTACACCAGAAGCCTTCACCAAACAATGTTGGGGACACAACAGTCCAACAGCACCTAAATGTGCTGTGAAGGCCTCACTTCTGATTTTAATTCAAAAGCAAATTTTAATTTACAGAACTTGCCTTTAAAAGGTGGTACTGTACGTTCATGTAACTCCAGCGCCTTCAATTTTTTTAATATATAAACGGACCACATTTATTATACTTCACTTCTAAAAACCTAGATGAAACACGAGAAAAGAAGCTATACAACATGAATTGCAATAACATTGGGAGGGTGGGGTGCAGGGAATGGGAGAGGGGAGAGAGAAAATACTCTGACAGGGTTTTGCTTTTCAAGAGTACGATTTTCTTTTCCCTGCTAGAGGTAAAATAAGAACAGCATGTCGCAGCGTTCAGAAAGTTTTTTGTGGTCATCATTTAGCAGGCTGGAAGAGGTTTACGTTTTTTTCTTTAAAAAAAAGTTAAAGTCACTTATTGTCACTGAAGCTTGTCTAGTTAACAGCAAGTTGAGAAAAGGTTGAATCTCCAAACCTATTTATGTAGGTAGAGCAGCTTCAGTAACGGCCCCCCTGCGACATTACTGGGGGCCTCATTCCGGACATTCCCATTGGCGGTCGAGGGGGTCCACCCTGATAAGGAGGCACCATTGGAGGTCCCTGTCCGTATGGAGGCATGCCACCAGGGAGGTATCCTGGCATTCCCTGGGGAGGGCCACCATACTGACCTGAAAGCAAAGGAAAATGTGAGAGTTAATCGGAAGCCTTGTCAAATGAAATATGGGACATTTACAAGATTCAGACGTTAAAAAGTATCTACGAACATTGATTTGGCCACAAGAAACTGTAGATGCTACAATCTTGAGCAAAAAGTGGTAAAATAATCCAGCAGGGCAGGAAGCATCTCTGGAGAACATGGATAGAGGAGTCACTCCAGCACTTACCCATCTGTTAATGTTTACCCAGTGTCATGCAGCACAATACTCTCAACAAGAGATAACCCAAGTCTGAAAAGGGAAAATTCCACTCAATTGGCTGATTTTTAAACCAAGCGTTACAGAAATTCATCCTTCAGCAGTGACATGCTTGTTCTTTTTCACGCTCTGGGCAATAAGGAATTTCTCACACATCAGCTTCAATAGACAATAGATGCAGGAGTAGGCCATTTGGCCCTTCCAGCCAACACCGCCATTCAAAGTGATCCTGGCTCATCATCCCCAGTACCCCGTTCCTGCCATCTCCCCATATCCCCTGACTCCGCTATCTTTAAGAGCCCTATCTAACTCTCTCTTAAAAGTATCCAAAGAACTGGCCTCCACTCTCCTCCGAGGCAGAGAATTCCACAGACTCACAACTGTGTGAAAAATTGTTTCCTCGTCGTTCTAAATGGCTTACCCCTTATTCATAAACAGTGGCCCCTAGTTCTGGACTCCAACACCGGGAACATGTTTCCTGCCTCTGTCCAAACCCATAATAATATTATGTGTTTCAATAAGATCCCCCCTCATCCTAAACTCCAGAGTGTACAAGCCCAGCTGCTCTATTCTCTCAGCATATGACAGACCCACCATCCCAGTAAATAACCTTGAAAACATACGCTGCACCCCCTCAATAGCAACAATGCCCTTCCTCAAATTAGGGGACCAAAACTGCACGCAGTACTCCAGGTGTTGGCACACTAGAGCCCTGTACAACTGCAGAAGGACCTCTTTGCTCCTATACTGAACTCCTCTTGTTATGAAGGCCAACATGCCATTCTTTGCTGTCTTCAATCTAGCATGATCAATTTCTGCAATTTAATTGACCTCTGTTCTCCATTAATGACTGTTTTTCCATCTTGCTTGTTGTGCACAACTTATTACATCCATCTAGGTTAGCAAACCAGGATTTAACTATTCCTCTTTCAGATGTCACTAACCCTCTACGAGTATTAATATGAAAAGGAACACGTGATTCTGTTTGTAGTTTGTTTGTTGCACAAAATTCGCAGGCACTGCCACTTTTCATTTCACTGCACATCCCATATGTGTGACACAAACTTGACTTGAATCATTTGTGAGGTACAGAAGCAGACACCTCTGACACATTGGCACATCAAGCACTCATTTTAACACTCATCCTACCCACAGTTGTGAGTCTGTGGAATTCTCTGCCTCAGACGGCAGTGGAGGCCGGTTCTCTGGATACTTTCAAGAGTGAGCTAGATAGGGCTATTAAAGATAGTGGAGTCAGGGGATAAGGGGAGAAAGCAGGAACGGGGTACTGATTGGGGATGATCAGCCATGATCACATTTAATGGCGGTGCTGGCTCCAAGGGCTGAATGTCCTACTCCTACACCTATTGTCTATCCCGTTTTACCTTCAAATCTACATACTAGACGCAATTTATAACTGCCAGTTAATCGGTCAAATCTCATGTGTTTGAAATGTGGGTAAAATACACAAGGGAAACTTACATGGTCACAGGAAGAATGGGCAACCCCCACACAGAATTAAGCCCGATTGAGCTACGAGCCAGCTTTGCTAACTTGCCATACCGACATTTTCTGGTTTATTTCAAAATTGCAGCCGAGGTAGCCGAATGTACCAATAACTTTTATTTGGGAATGCTGGAGGGATTGTGTTTTCTTAAAACATTTGTGATTAGGAGATAAGAGATTTAAAATGTGGTGGCCAAAGCGATAATGAGCTTCGATAAAAGTAAATACACTTCTTCATATCAGAATCAGTACCTGGTAATCGCACTTGCAAGGTGACTGGAAAACAATGGCAACATACAAAAACATTTGAAATGCATTAACTAAAAACATGGCAAGAGCAGACTTAGTATCAGGATAAAACATGAATACTTGTAGGGCAAATATTTATAATATGTAAAAATCATAAGCTAGGGTACTGTCCAATATAAGTCTACCACACTGCAGACATTTGTCCCTGGAACTGTTACACTGCAATGTTGAGACTATATTCTGCACTACATATACTTCCGCTCACTCAACCCATTTTATTTGATTGTATACATATGTATAGTATCATCAGATTTGAACGGATAGCAAGCAAAACAGAGCTTTTTTCCTCTATGTAAGTCTTGGTGACAATGATAAAGCTATTGGTAAAAATCTGGTTTAAGTGTAACAGTTAACATAAATGGCCAAATGCCTGCCCCTTGCAGTTATCATGGTGTCTGCACACCTCACTTGGAATACCACAAGGAGATGTGGAATGTCTTTAGTCAGAAGGTGGTGAATTTGTGGAATCCATTGCCCCAGAAGGCTGCAGAGGATGTTATTTGATATTATTTAGGTGGAAATTCACAGATTCTTCATCAGTACGGGTGTCAGGGATTATGGGGAGAAGGCAGGAGAATGGGATTGAAAAGGAAAGATAGATGAACCATGATTGAATAGCGGAGTAGACCTGATGGGCCGAATGGCCTAATTCTGCTCCAAAAACTTATGTTCCAAGAATGGAATACTTTATTGTCTCATGTGACTAGGCACAGTGAAAATTATTTGCTTGCATACCCAATGTATACAAATAGCGGCCACCTACAGCGCTGACAAAGTTACAAAGCACGCACGCTCCTCCTTTGTTCTCTCTTCCCCCCCGGCCGGGTCCCCATTGTCCTACCTTCACCCCCCCCCCCAAATATATGCCCCACATACACGAGTCCCACCCTAACGCATTTGGCCCACATCCCACAAAACCTTTCCTATCCACATACCTGTCCAAATATCTTTTATATGTTATCCAATTGTCATAAAACTCATAAAATTAAGCAAAATGCAAAATAATGGGTATTTTTAATACTCTTACTTTCAAATAGAATTAGCCATCATTACAAGTTAAGAAAGTGAATGGCTCTAACCTGGAGGTGGCATGGGAGGTCGCATCGCTGTTTGCTGAGGTGGCATCCCTTGTTGTGGTGGCATCATGCCGCCCATCGGCCCAACTGGTGGTGGCCCCATTGTCGCCTGGCCTTGACGAGGGATGTTACGCTGGTACTTTGGAAACTGAGCTCTCCTTTCCTCCTGCAGGGCAAAGCAAAGAAAATTGCAATAGCACATTAGTTTGTAACAGACCGAAATTTTGATAAGAATCTGTTACTGAATTTGCATAGGCACAGCAAGGTAACATAACATGTCTTTAAATGAAACTCTTGAATGACCCACACTTACCAATGATATATCCTCATCTGGATGGATCAACTTACTAGTTGCACTAGTTGTGGTTAGAGTAGCAGGCTTACTAGTAACAGGGACAGCGGGCTTGGCTGTGGTACTGTTTGATGTGCTGGTAGCGGTCGCTGTGGATTGAGTATAGGCCGGGAATGTGGGCTTTGGAGGTTCTGCAATGGTGACAGGGGCGCTGCTCAGGGGTTTAAAATCTGTACCCACTGGTCCGGACACAGACTGCTGGCTCTGTTGGATCAACAAGAATCATATTAACAACAAATCCAAAAGAAAAGAGGAATAGATTTCAAGCCACAAGCAAAGCAGGTTACATTTTCCCAAATAACATGCTATTCCCGGAATAAAGGTTTACAAGTTTCAGTTGTTAGAGCAATCAGAATTAACCTCAGCTGCAACAGAAAGGGTCTTGAAATTACATGATTTTCTGATTCAACTGAAACTGGGAAACCTTCAACAAGAGTCTGCATCATATAAAGCTGTAGGAAGTGTGTTTGATTAGGTTTTAAATATATATAAATGCCAACTCTACAAAGTAGTACAGCACACTACACCAGATTTACATTCCACAGCCCATACACAACTCCAAAAGCCTCTAAAGCTGGTTTAATGCATGCTCAAAAGTTATCCTGTAGGTGAAGCGCTGTGAATTAGTCTAACACCAGAATAGATAGTGACTCCCTGCGTACTTGTGCTGCACTAGGAAACAGAGGCTTAGAGGAAGTTGAGAGGTTGGCTGAATTTGATGAAGCTGTAGTGGAGGCTGTAGTTGTGCTTGAAACACGAGTCCCCATCTGAAGCATAAAAAGAGCAGACAGTGAAAACCCTCAACAGCTGCCGGTACTCAACACTGACAAAAGGATAACCATCAAAAGTTCAATGTATTAAAACCTAGAGGAATAGCAATTTCCAATATTTCACCATTTAGCCCAAATAAACCAATTCCTATCCCAAACTGTCAATTGTAATGAGAAACTAAGTAATAAAATAATCCACATATCAGGAATTTGATTGCGATAGAATGATACAAGAAGCAAACAGCTTAAAGTTGGCATGCACTTACTTGTCCAGCGCTGGGGAAGAGTGGCTTTGCGATGGGGGGCTGTGGACCAGGTCCAGGTAGAGGTGCTCTACTGGGTACACCAGGTGCAACCACAGGTTGTGACTGGGTCATGGACGGCCCACCTGGGCGTGGAACAGGTGGTGGCATACCTGGAAGAGCACACAAAAACTATATGAGCAAGACAATTTACAAATTAAATGCTCCAGCACTTTATGTAATGTACTTGACAATTAACTTTTAATTTGCTAAGAATCGACAGCTATAGGCACTGAATTATGTTCAAATATTAAATGACCAGTTCATAAAAACATACATTTTAATTCTGGAATTCATCTGTACTTTAAAACGTCAAGTTATATATATTAAAATAATATGCATCTCAAGATCTACTTCACAATAAAAAAGCCCTGTATCTACAACCAGTGAAAGAACACGCAAAAAGTCAACAGCAAAATCTCAGAAAAGTAGAAGAAATCTGACACACGAGGAAAATGTATCGTACTCGAGTTCACTGAGAATGCTATCTTTCTGCCAATTAAACATCCACCAGTTAATATGCCAATTAACACCATTGGATCCAATTGAAGGGAAAAACAGTCACTCTAGATCTTGGGAAGATCAGATTTGATTTACATAAATTGAAGGCGAGCACACCATTTACAAAATGTTACTAATGCTTTTTGAAGACATCTCAGAATTTCTCAATGTTATAGAGGTACAGGAACGTTCAAAGCTCCGTTTCGGCCTTGATGGACAGGTTGGAGGCCACCAAGGAGAGTCTGCGGGAAACAGAGGGTTTCATTACTCTGCCGAGCAGAACAAAGGTGCCACACAAATTCAAACGGACCGAGATTCCATGTTCAGGCACAAGAACGCCGACCACCGGCCTGTAGACTATGGCATCCTGGGGCCACCGTCTCCGGTGAGAGTGTGCCGACTCGGGCCGTGGAGTGTGTTTGACCGTCCCGACGTCGGAGGTGTGATCACCTAGACAAGAGGGCCTGTACATCGGGCCGTCCATAGCGGCGACTAGGGAGGGTTTATGGCCCCAACCACGGATAAACGGGGGAGGAGGAGTGACTGAACTTTGTTGTCTTCCACCACAGTGAAGAATGCTGTGGTGGATGTTTGTGTTAGATTCTGTTGTGTATTGTGTGTTCTTTTTAGGTGTATCGCTGCTGGCAAATTCACTTCACTGCACCTTCAGATGCATGTGACCAATAAAATTGACTTTGACCCCAGTGCTCAGAGTAGTGTAGGAAGGAACTGCAGATGCTGGTTCAAACCGAAGTTAGACACAAAGTTGGTCTCCTAATTTGAGGAGGGACATCCTTGTGATTGAGGCAGTGCAACGTAGGTTCACGAGATTGATCCCTGGGATGGCTGGACGGTCATATGAGGAAAGATTGAAAAGACTAGGCTTGTATTCACTACAGTTTTGAAGGATAAGGGGGATCTTATAGAAACATATAAAATTATAAAAGGACTGGACAAGGTAGATGCAGGAACAATGTTCCCAATGTTGGCTGAGTCCAGAATAAGGGGCCGCAGTCTTAGAATAAAGGGGAGGTCATTTAAGACTGTGGTGAGAAAAAAAAAACCTTTTCACCCAGTGAGTTGTGAATTTATGGAATTCCCTGCCACAGAGTGTAGTGGAGGCCAAGTCACTGGGTGGATTTAAGAGAGAGTTATATAGAGCTCTAGGGGCTAGTGGAGTCAATGGATATGGGGAGAAGGCAGGCATGGGTTATTGATAGGGGACGATCAGCCATGATCACAATGAATGGCGGTGCTGGCTCGAAGGGCCGAATGGCCTCCTCTGGCACCGATTTTCTATGTTTCTAATTGAGACAAGGAAAATCCCCTTCAATTGGCTTGGCACTGAGCAAAAGGATATACAGCTCCATCTAATGGCTGAAGCCAGCAAATACATGGGTTTCCTCCCAACATTATGACAAGAAAGATAGGTGGAGACTTAAGCCTGAAGAACGGCCCCGACCCAAAAAGCAATGTTCCCCAGCGACCCAGCCAGACCCTCCATGTTACTCCAGCACTTTTCAAATCCCATTTCTTGAACCAATGCAGTTCTTTGGGACAAAGGGCTTCCAGTGTTATTGAGCAGGGATCTTGGGGACTTCGAAATATATTGCTGTTAAGTAAGTCCATGTCACAAAGTCATGCAAGCGGGAGGACTGAAGGTGGTGTTCCGAGTCACTGTTGTCCTTCTCCCTGGTGGTAATGGTTGCAAACTCAGAAGGTGAAGAATACAGGCTTGAAAGGTGTCTGGAGAAGCAATGTCTTCTAGCTACAGTGCACGTTATAGATGCAACAGTTATCCAATATCCAAAAATAGAACATAAAAACACAACTGGTATTTTTTAATTACTTATTCATAAACAATGGCAATGTTAGCACAGCAATCATCCATTATCTAAATAATTTGCATGATGAACTACTTTTCCCAAGAAACCTTAACGTCAGGTGGGTTAAGACAACAGTACAATAGATTAATGATATTTGCCAGCTTCCCAATTTAGCCAAATTGAAAATTCATGAATAAAATTCATTAGTCCAAGGCTGCTAGTCTAGTAACATAACAATTACATTTTTACAAAATTATAAAACCTATTTTCTAAAACATCCCACCTCTTTTCAAGTAAGATTTGCCAAGTAAAAGCAAATAAATCATTCAAAAGTACATTTCCGAAGTTGCTATTTTGTATTATTATAGATCTTAAACTATTTAAAATTATTATTCTCTGCAATACAGACCTAGGTTGCCGCCAGCCATTTTCAAATACCCACCAGGGTGCATGCCTGGCATCATGGGTGGCATTCCAGGTCCTGGAGGCATCATTCCACCCATAGGCATCATTCTACGAGTACAAAAAAAGTTCCAATTATATTACTGCTGGACGGCACAGCAGTGCAATCTCAGGTTTACACCTGACCTCAGATGCTTCCATTTCCTTTCAAATCCCAAAGACAGGATGGTTGGTAAATTAATTTGCTAAATTGCAAGTATTGTGGGCGTGTCATCTGAGAATCAATCTGCAGATAAGAATGAATAGCTTACAGGAAATGGAGACAGGATCGATGGGATTGTTCCCAAGCTGGCACACAGTCGACAGAGCAAACTGTCCTTGCTGTTAGGAAAACGCATGGAATTTATGCAGAGAATTCTTGACAAAAGGCCCAAAGCGTGCCGAGTTGGCTGGTGTAGATCTGTCATGTGTCCCAGTGTGAAGATGGTGAGCAGTGAAAGGCAGCCAAAGCTCTTGATCCCAAAATCTACCAGTAACTTGTCCAGAGCTTTCTTTGTTGAGACCGAAACAGAGAAAAAGTATAAGAGCTAGCAGTATGGAAAAGTAGACTATAAATTGGTGAATGGTTTAATTACCCAAGACAAACACGAGTATCTTTGTGGAATAATCAGTTGATTAGGAGGGTGCTTTGTCTTGTCGAAAGCAGGGCATTACTATAATTTCACAGCAAAATGTGTTGGTGTGTGAGAAAATAACATGCTGCTTAATTTTAAAAAAGTCTCACTGCCTAAAACGGATGGTAATATGGAAGTAAATCAACACACTGACCCTGGAGGCATCCCTGGCATCACTGGAGGCATTCCTGGCATCATAGGAGGAACACCTGGTACCACTGATGGCACACCTGCAGATGAAAATAAATTCAGCCGTGTAAAGAGCGAAATCACAACTAATCTAGAACAATAATTCTCCAATAAGAGAAGAGCCTGCTATGCAACCTTGCTCTGACAGCTGAGCATATAAATCTAAAATTATGAGGTTGAAACTAGTTGCAATAGATTGCACAAAGAATCTATCTCGTGGCATAGGCACATATGGATAGGAATGGCCAAGAGGAAATGCTGCCAAACTGGTAATAAACCCAAACTAGCAACTATGCACATATGGAAACAGAGGAAATCAAGAAGCCCTCACAATTTTTGTAAATTCCAGATCCAGTAATGGCTCGCAAGTATTTCTGGCAGTGCGTGAGAAACACCCGATTTCAAAAGGAATGGTATAAATCAAGTTCAGATATCATATGTATATAGCAGTAAGCAATTTTAACATTGTTCCATCACCTGGTGGAATCCCGGGTGCACCTGGTACATTGTGCATACCCGACTGGTTCATATGTGAAATGAAGCTCTGCTGTTGCTGCACTCCTTGTTGTTGGTATGAGGGCCCAGCTTCTGTGTCGTCATCATCAAACTCATCAGAATCGTCATCCTTCTGCTTCTTTTTCTGACTTTCAGCTGGAGGAAAATGTAAAAAAAAATTAAACATGTGCAATCGAAAGACCAAGGTTAAACTCAGCTGACTAATCATTTTGAATCTTTCCTCCAAATGTCTTCCACTTGGTGTTCTACAATCGACGCTTCAAAATTAAAAGGAAGTAGGAACATTCAACTGAATCACAAATCCTATCTTTATTGCTGGAAAATCTGGACAATAGGGTCATTAGATTGGATTGGCATCCATATTGTTTTAAAAGAAGAGTAAGATCTGTTCTTAAGGCCATAATTTTGTTCTCTCAGTGAGAGAGATCGTCTCCACCTTCAATCTAGTTAGCTGGAATACCCAGCATTGTAGGGCATTCTGAAGAACATCATGCTTAAACGCACAGCCACATAGGTGCTAAATACAGTGACACTTCAAAGAGTCTCCTCGACGCCGTCTAGTAACTTTCACTAGAAACTGCATCTTAATAAAGATCTAGTCACACCGGCTAGTCATTTACAATCAAGACTCAAAAATAAAATCCATCTTCTGACAAACCAGCTGCATCTAAACTTCAATATGTAACACTTTGGAATGCTCTAAATAGGAGCTAAATAAATGCAAGTTACTTTGCTTTTTATTTGTCCAAGACATTTGCAGAACAAAACATCAGCTTAATTCGGCCAAAATATTGCCAGTGGACAGACTTCATGATAACTTCTAGATCAAGAAATGATGACATGCCAGGTACTTACCTTGAGTCTTCTGTTCAAGTAGACGCCTCCTCTCCTCCATATCCTTTTCTGGAATGCCCTCCATTCCATAGATTTCCAACTCTATGTCTGTTCTTCCTGGAATTGCATTTGGGACTGCATCTATTGTTTCCTTGTGAACCTACAAGGCATATTCCCAGACATTTCAAAACATTGTTGCAAATACAATTGGTAAAATAGAAAATTTTCAATTTACAAATATATCTAGTTGTCAGAGCAACTAAATTAAAAAAAAATAATAATTGGTAGTACTGAACTTTTGACCCATTATCAATGCGACTTAAATTTGCAACATCTTCATAAGTTAAAAAAAACTCACTTAATTTATCCAGTTGGTAGTTAAAACTGTGCTCCCATCTTCCTTACAGGAATTGCACAAAAATCAAACCGCCCCGATTCAAGCGTCATTCTGCCCCCGATCCTTTTTACCAATCAACTTAAAATAATGTCCTCTAGTCACTGAAGGCAGGTAGTATTTATCCTTATTCATGTTTTGTTAATTCACATCATGATTTAAAGATATAAAATCTCAGCTCACTAATTCTTCCACCTTCTAGAAGTCCCTCATTCCCTGCTACTATTCTGTTAGATATATTTTCAACTGAGAAAAAAACCCCAATAAAACTCAGCACAAAAAAAAGCAGACTATTGTCTATGTTTTATGCTAGAGCAGTCACACATCTTAAATTGAAAAAAGAGCACACAGACCATTCTCAAAATCACTGTTTGTTGTACTCAGCTAAATGCAGTCTAATTAGATTAAAAACTAATCAAACATCTGAACAAAGTCAAAGAACATCTGATAAGCATCTTAAAGTCAGCTAATGGTTTGGCATCCAATACATTTCTGCAAGGATGTGGCCACATTACACTGAACAGCTTTCTCACAGATCCAGCTAGCAGCAGAACCTGCATAAAATCTAAACTGGGTGTCTATTGGACAAGCCTCAAATAACAGGAGATATCCTATTTAGTTTCATTCCTGTAAAACTATTTATGGGTGTGCCTCAAGGTATTCCTCATTAAAAGCTTAGTCAAACAAATCCTGCATCCCCTTTCCCCAGTGCCACGCATTAGGAATGCAGGGAAATGGCGAGCAGTTCATTTCCTCCAGTCATTAAAATGCTTATTACGAGACAGAGCATACTTTGAGGAGATTTTGCAGTGGAACAGTAATCAGTCGTCCCATCACAATATACAGTCCTTTACCACCATCACAAATTGAACCAAACTTTAATATCTCAGTATGATACTGGTATACCCCTATTGCCATTTCTTTTTCCATGCCACACCTTTTGAAACTTTAAACAAGAAACAAGTGACAAGTACTAGTGACAAGAACATGAAGGCAAATTGATAAACAGATATCTAACTGAATTCAGTTTATTCACCAGCAATTAATACTCACTTGCTTTTATGGAATCAAGACTTGGGTAAATCAGCTAATTAAAACTTTGGTTAGACGAAATGACAAAGAAATGGGATACGAACAATGATCTACTGTAGAGCAGCATCTCATATTTCGCTTGGGCAGCTTACAGCCCAGTGGTGTGAATATTGATTTCTCTCACTTCAGGTAGCCCCAGCATACCCTCTCTCTATCCCTCCCCCACCCAAGTCACACTAGCTTCTCATTTTTACTCTACAAACAGCTAACAATGGCCAGTTTCCTTTATCATGTTACTTTTTTGCATATCTTTCATTCATTGTTCTTTATCTCTCCACATCACCGTGTTTCCCTTATCCCTAACCAGTCTGAAGAAGGGTCTCGACCCGAAACATCACCCATTTCTTCTCTCCAGAAATGCTGCCCGGGTTACTCCAGATTTTAGTGTCTATCATTGACCTACTGTAGAGCCTAATTTAAGACACTAAACTCAAGCCAATTTGTTTTTGTTAGACTTATTTTGTTAGACATAGCACCCAAGCTGATAGTCTGGTTAAAGTACATGGTGTTCTTAGTTTCTTGCTTGATGCTTGGATGTTTCAGCAAAACCACCTTAATCAAAACATAGAAGTCCTTCAACGATTACACGTGGAGCAAATTAGGCCAGACAACTAAATTAGGTACTCATTTTTCTTTATAAGCAACTGACAGCTCTCAGAAATAAAATATACAGATAATTAGTATTCCTCCAGGAGATCTTCCATATTTCAAAGTACTACCCAAGATTAATGCAATAAAAAGATACCATACACATTAATGCAGCTGTAGACATTACTTTTAGACTGAGAAACCCCTGAGCAAACAATTAGTTAAGATAGGAGTTCCCACAATTTTCAGTAGTGCCATTTTTACTTCATGCACCATAACATAAAGATGACAATAAAGGTACGATCCAACACTCGTACCCAAAAGTCTGAATTTTAATCAGACTGGAAAACAGTTAATTCTCAAATAGCCAGATAAAAAACACTAAAAATGCAGCCCACTTCTTCACTCGCCCTCCACTTGCTAGTCCTGGAATCCAGCTTTTACTCAATCCACTGTGCACTGTCACAATGTGAAGACCTGGGGTTGAGCCTGCGCCTTGGTCATAATTCATCACAGCCACCAGTATTATCATGATGATGTTCAATTTTAAATGTTGCAGTCATTATGCGCAAGTAGGCGATACAGCTACTTGATGGTAGCAACATCTGTAAATTATTCATGACATGGAGGCTTTTAGAACAAGATATAAAAACTATACTATTGTTGGTTCTTGCCTGCCTTGAATGCTCCAATGTTGTATTACGTAATGGATTTCAGAGACCATGCAAACTGTTTACTCAATAACAATCCATTTAAAATGTACAATTAAAAAAACTACAGCAATGAAAAAAAAATCCCAGTTTCAACATTATTCAAATTAATTTTGAATATGTTAGTAAGTAGACAGAAATTACCTGCATGCAGTGAATTGCAAGACCTGGACCTGTATACAACTTTTTATGACAAATATGACATTTGAAGTGTTTTGCTTTCTGGTGCTGAATAAGAATCTTCTCATCATCAAAATCTCTGTTGCAGTACCTGAACAGCTGTGGTTAAGGAAAAGAAAAAAGCCTGCTTGCACAAAAAAAATCAAATACGAGACAAAGAAACACCAAATTACTTGATAAAGAACTAGAGCAGTTTAATATTTATAGGTTTTAAAGAAGCAAGAGATAATGGTACTAATTCTGGAAAATGGTGCAGAAGTAAATGGAGCGATCTCATTAAATAGTAGATATGAGGGGCTGAATGGCCTACTCCCTTTTCTAATGCTATGTACTACCATACAACAAATACAAGCCCCAAGCTTAATGAATAGTCTTGTCCACATACACAAATAAACACAGATGCTTAAGAAAAAACTGCAGATGCTGGAAAATCGAAGGTAGACAAAAGGGCTGGAGAAACTCAGCGGGTGCAACAGCATCTAATGAGCGAAGGAAATAGGCAATGTTTCAGGCCGAAACCAAAGGATTTCGGCCCAAACCGTTGCCTATAACGAAATAGGCAATGGTTGCCTATAAGGAAACATAGCAGCTGCACCTGCTGAGTTCCTCCAGCACTTTTATCTACCTAAACACAGATGCTGCCTGACCCAGAGTTCTCTTATTTTGGGTGATACTTACTCTTCATTAAATATGAAAATAACAGGATATTACACATTGTTTTTTGAGAAAGACTCAAGTACAAAAATTTACATCCCTACATTACAGCAGAGACTACATTTCAAGGATAAATATTGACTCCAGTGTATCGGAGAGAATCAGAATTATAAAGACCATACATACATCCAGTGACGGCTGGATAGGAAATTGGAGACACGAGAAATTGCTGAATGGAACACAAACTGCTAGAGGAACTCAGTGGTTCAGGCAACATCTGTAGAAGGTATGCAGAGGTTTCTGGTCAGGATTCTTATTCATATTCAATTTTGACAAAATAGCTTGCTTATATCAGGAAGGTAAAGTAGTCACATCAAATATCTTGGATAGGCCCTTCTTCTTGGATAGAGATTCTACCTTTCGGTAGATTTTGGGGCCCTTCTTCAGACTGACAGACTCAAAACCCCACCCATCCTTTTTCGCCAGAGATGCTGCCTGACCCACTGAGTTACTCCAGCACTTTGTGTCTATCTTTGGTACAAACCAGCATCTGCATTTCCCTTCTACACACAATCACAAAAACCCTTTCTTCGGCCATTCCTACTTCTCTCATCGTGTGGAAGACACCAAAGCATGAAAGACTCATGAACAGCTTCAACCCCTCTGTCAGTTCTTCAATTAGCTCGGGTCCTTCAGTTTTGCTCTACCCCATTGCGGACATCGGACATCGTCTCTCGGATTGACTCACTGCAATGTAGAGAACTATAGTCTGCGCTCTGTATCTTCCCGTTTTGCTCTATCTATTGTACTCGAATTTGACGTTGTGATGTATGTATAGTATTATCTGATCCGTTTGGATAGCATGCATAACAAAACTGCTCACTGTACCTCTGTACACGTGACAATAATAAACCTGAACCTAACTGGCGGCGCCATCTTAATCCGGCGACGGACTGAAACCAGGCGCTTTTCTCTCACGCACACACTAAATCCGCGGCATGTAGCCTGGTTATAAACAGTTTACAAGGTTCGCACAGCCTCCCCTATCAGCGGCCGGAATTTATAACGTTGCCGCCCGCTGCAGGGCCCCGGCCGCCGCTTCTTTGTCCTCTCGACCGGCGCCTCGCTAATGGCGGCCGCAGCCAGCCAGCAAGGATACCAACACCACGGCTTCATCTGCTTCTTCTTCTTGCGGCCCATCCTGTCGCGGTTTCTTTTCTCGAGCGAAGCGAACGAGGCAAAGATATAGAGAGGAAAGGAGCGAGTTTAAAATCAGCGACCGAGCGCGTGTGTGTGTCTCTCTCTCTCTCTCTCTCTCTCGCCTCCTCGCCGCAGCGACAACACAACAAAATGGCGCCGCGCTGGCTCTGCCCCACCTCACAACATCCGCTCTGGGGATTGGCTGTCCTTAAGGAGGCGGTCTCCTAGGCAGCACAGATGAGGCCGAACTCCTGCTTTGAACATTACCAAAGTGACTGGAGCCTGCAACCTAATTAACTAATTACATCTTAATCCTCCACAGTGCAGCCCAGAACTACACCCACAACATATTAGCTCAACCTTATCCCACCTGCCAATTGTCTCCACTCTGAACACAATCAATACAATCAGTTTTATTCCTCACATTGCACATAAAGTGCGAGTGAAATGAATTTGCCAGCAGCGGTACAATGATAAAGAACACACAAAAAAACACTAAAAATTTAACACAAACATCCACCGCAGCACTGTGGTGGAATGCACAAAAATTGGCCATTCCTCCATTTTCCCCCGTGGTCAGGACCTCAACCCTCCGCAGCCGTCGCTGCGAGCATCCGGATCTGCAGACAAGGTAAAAAGTCCAGAATCGGTGCCTCACCACCGGAGACCGCAGCTTCAGGCTGGTGTGGGCCGCAGGCTGGCGGTCGGAGATTTAAAGTTTGTGCCACAGCCAGAAACACCGCAGACTGCTGGGCCGGCGGTCTGGACCCAAAGCTCCCTTGGTTTCATCCATCTTTCAAAAAGTTTAGTGATACCAGGAACTGCAGGAATTGTTACCACCACCATCTGTTAAGGGCAACTGGACACATTGTCCTCTGACTCTCAGTCTGAAGAAGGATCTCGACCCGAGACCTTATTCCTTTTCTCAAGAGTTCCAAGCTAAGTCAGTGGATATTTTTAAAGCAGAGATAGATTTTTGATTACTACAGGTGTCAGAGGATATGGGGAGAAAGCAGGAGAATGGGATTAGGAGGGAGAGATAGATCAGCCATGATTGAATGGCAGAGTAGACTTGATGGGCCGCATGGCCTAATTCTACTCACTTATAACTTTATGTTGCCTGACCCGCTGAGTTCTCCAGCTTTCTAGTATCTGCATTACCTTCTTACACGTCATAAGTGCTGGCTTTGCCAAACAGGCACAAATTGCAAGGATTAAAATAAATATTTGAAATCTTCTATGTTTCCTTTTTCCAAGAATAAAGATTACATGGGTGGTTTGTACAATGAATTTTTTTTTATCATCGCCTGACTTTATAATATACTCTAGAAGCTTAATTATATGATAAAGATTTTAATATTATTACTTTGAACCATACTCTATCTACAGATCTTGCGCACGCCATGGAGTTTTGGTATTATCATTCTCCCACAATAGGAATTGGGAGGTTTTTAATATTTTGTTTATACAGTCATTTCCAAGGTCAATTCAAGGAACCTGGGGCAGTGCAGTGGTAGAGTTGCTGTATTACAGTGCCAGATATATATATATATAAATAAAGAGAGGAAAAAAAATTCCCCTGTCCATCATCTCTCACTGTTTCTACTTCCTGCATACAAACCCCTCATCCGCAAGACCAAACCTGCAATAAACACAGTCAAAATATGGCCCGAGGACGCCACCCTACAACTCCAGGACTGCTTTGATCGCACCGACTGGGACCTGCTTGCACAACAGGTGACCAGTGGGACAGAGGTAGACTTGGAGGACTACACATCCACTGTGCTCTCCTACATCAACTGCTGTGTGGACACTGTTACAGTGGACAAGCAAATAAAGCTGTTCCCAAACTGGAAACCGTGGATGAACTAGGAGGTTCAGAATCTGCAAAGGGCACGCAACATTGCCTTTAAATCCAGGAACACATCTGCCTATAGTGCTGCCAGGTCAAACCTGAACAAAGGCATAAAAAAGGCCAAAGACATCCACAGGTAAAGGGTGGAAGGCCACTTCAACACCAGAAGCATGTGGCAGGGTGTCAGGGATATCACTGACTACAAGAGCAGCCCCACCTGCCCCCACAGTCATATCACACTGGCCAATGAATTAAACACCTTCTTCGCACGCTTCGAAACTGGCAACACCACCAGGAGAGGAACAACCCCGGCCATGGTGGAGGGACAGGCCTTAACACTGAGCATCCAGGAGGTACAGTGCGCTCTGCGTAGGATCAATCCATGCAAGGTTGCAGGCCCAGATGGAGTCCAGGGTAGGGTACTAAAGGACTGTGCTGTACAGCTGGTGGGGGTATTTACGAGGATCTTCAACCTGTCTCTATCTCTGGCAACGGTCCCCAAGTGCCTGAAGACAGCTGCCATAGCACCGGTGCCGAAAAAGTCTAAAATCACCAACCTGAATAACTACCGCCCGGTTGCCCTAACTCCAATATCAATGAAGTGCTTTGAAAGGCAGGTCCTCTCCCACATCAAATCCAGCATCCCTGCATCATTGGACTCTCATCAATTTGCATACAGGGCAAATGGATCCACAGAGGATGTCATCTCTGTGGCTCTTCACACTGTCCTGACCCACCTGGAAAGGCAGGGCACCTACGTGAGAATGCTCTTCATTGACTATAGCTCTGCCTTCAATATGGAAATCACCACCAAGCTCACCACCAAACTCCACCAGCTAGGCCTCAGCTCACTGATATACGATTGGATCCTGAATTTTCTGACCGAGCGATCGCAGGCGGTGAGACTGGGGCTGCACCTGTCCTCCACTATCACCGTGAGCACCGGCACACCACAGGACTGTGCACTGAGCCCCATGCTCTATGCCCTCTTCACTCACGACTGTGTTCCTGCATTTGACACCAACACAATTGTCAAGTTTGCAGACGACACAATGGTGATCGGGCTGATCACCAACGGTGATGAAACAAAATACAGCACGGAGGTGCAGAACCTGGCAGACTGGTGCTCACGGAACAACTTGACACTAAACACCTCCAAGACCAAGGAGCTGATTATCGGCTCCAGGAGGTCACAGAATGGGGAATACGCCCAATCTCCATCTACGGGGACAGTGTGGAGTGTCCAGCTTTAAGTTTCTGGGCACTCACATCTCAGAGGACCTCACATGGTCCACCAACACCGCTGTGCTGGTCAAAAAGGCACAGCAACGACTATTCTTCCCAAGAACATTGAAACGGACTGGTCTGCCCCAACAGCTGTTGACGACCTTCTACCGCTGCACGACAGAGAGCATACTAACGTATGGCATCTCTGTGTGGTATATCAGCTGCACGGAGTCGGAGAGGAGAGCTCTTCAGCGCGTCGTCCACAGAGCGCAAAAGATTATTGGGACACCGCTACCAGCCTTGGAGGGCATCTATCACTCATGGTGCCTCAGGAAGGCCGTCAGCATCCATAAAGACTCCTCTCACCCTTGTAATGGACTGTTCGAACTCCTCCCTTCCGGCAGAAGTTACAATGCCTTCTATGCCCGCACCTCCAGACTCAGGAACAGCTTCATTCCCAGAGCTATAGCGGCTCTGAACCGGCTCTGCTGAGTACCCCCCTCCCCCATGGACTGTCTCCCTCGGATGGTCACGTCGCACAGACACATCTGCACTTTAGTCTGTTTTGACTTTTATTGGTCTAATATTCGTTTTACAAACCTTGTTCTCGGGGTATCTAAACCTAAATTCTATTAGTCGTTTAAGTTATGACATCGGATGAAAGTTGCAAACCAAATCTCGTTGCACTTATGTGTAATGACAATAAAAAATATATACTCATTTTCAAAGAATTTGAACATTCACAAATACACACATATATATTATATATATATATAAATATATAAAACTCTTGATTCTTTTGACCTATCAACTTGAATAAAATATAGACAATTCTGTAATATTATTTGGATTGTTATATTGGATTGTACTATTACCCACAGCCCAGAGTGATTGGAGTAATTCAACACAAATGATTGGTGAGCAATGGCAGAGAACTCCAGCATGTTTAAGGTTCACATTGTAACGCAAGTCAGAATGTATTTAAGAGTGTTTTATTGTCATGTGTCCCAGATAGAACAATGAAATTCTTACTTGCAGCAGCACAACAGAATATGCAAACATAGTATGCTACAAACAATGTAATAAACGGGGGGGAAAAAGTTCAGTGCGTTTGTGTGTGTGTGCGCGTGTATGCACACACATATATGTACACATACATATACACACATATATAAATACATGCAAAATGTGTAGAAAAGATCTGCAGACGCTGGTTTAAATCAAAGGTAAACAAAATGCTGGAGTAACTCAGCGGGACAGGCAGCATCTCTGAAGAGAAGGAATGGGGATGTTTCGGGTCGAGACCCTGCTACAGACTGATGTAGGAAATAACTGAAGATGCTGGTTTAAATTGAGGTAGACACAAAACGCTGGAGTAGACACAAAATCCCACCCACTTCCCTGACATCAGTCTGAATATATATATATATATATATATATATACACACACACACATATATATAGACATACACACACACATATATATATATATATAGACACACACAATATATACACACACCTACACACACATATATATATACATACATATACACACACACGTGTGTGTATACACATATATATAAATATATATACCCCGCACATATATATACACTGTATACATGTGAGATGCATATACTGTTTACACACACACATATATATACACAGACGCGCGCACACATATATACAGAATATATACACATACACACACATATATATATATACAGACACATATACATACACATAAAAACAAACAAACAATTCAACGTAGTGAATTAAAGTTTAAGTGAATTTAAAGGTTTGAACATTTGAAGTGCAGCTCAATTCAATGCAGGAAGAAAAATGCGATGGAACATTAACGCAGGGAGCAGAGGCTGCGCCCGGAGAGGGAGGGGGAGGGGGAGGGGGAGAGGGAAGGAGAAAGGGAGAGAGGGAGGAGGCTTTCTGGTCGGAATAGAGGGAGGATTTTGAGCTCGGATCCCGGAGCAGAGCCGACACTCGGGACCAGGCCTGAAGCCGGAGTAGGGCCCAGGCCCCGGGACCGGGACCGCCAGAGGTCGCGATGATCAGCCAGAGCTCCTTCCAGGACTCGCTGGACGGCGATGAGAAGGAGATGGAGGCCGAGCCGGTGGAGGAGCCGTCCAGAGATGCGCAGCAGATGGACGCCCATTACAGCCTGTACCGGAGGCAGAGGTCATGGCGGGCCCACTCACACCCCTCCCCTTCATACCCCTCCCCTCACCCCCCCCTCCCTCCTCTCCTCTCCTCTCCTCCTCACCCTCACTCCCTCCACCTCCTCCTCAACTTTCCCCTCTCTTCTCACCTCACCCCCTCCTCTCCTCCTCATCACCTCCTCTTTCTCCCCTCCTTCCCCCTCTTCCCTCCTCCTTCCCCTCAACCCTCTCCTCATCTCCCCCTCACCTCCTCATCTCCCCCTCTTCCCTCCTCCTTCCCCTCAACCCTCTCCTCATCTCCCCCTCACCTCCTCATCTCCCCCTCACCTCCTCATCTCCCCCTCTTCCCTCCTCCTTCCCCTCAACCCTCTCCTCATCTCCCCCTCACCTCCTCATCTCCCCCTCACCTCCTCATCTCCCCCTCTTCCCTCCTCCTTCCCCTCAACCCTCTCCTCATCTTCCCCTCACCTCCAAAGCCTCACCTCAGGTCTCCCTTTCCTCACCCCCTTCTTTCCTCTCTCCACACCTCCTCCTCCACCCTGCCCCAAACCCTAGTGCAGATTTGGAGTTATTTACTTCCCACATTGATAACAGCATTCATGTTTCAAAACAAAAATCACTGG
Organism: Raja brachyura; assembly: GCA_963514005.1. Next base: position 5,013,392 of record OY740803.1, on the reverse strand, counting down.
CTCCTGATTGTCATTATTTCCAGTTGGACTAATTGATGACCATGTTCTATTGTGGCTTTTAGTTCTCAGTCACAGAGAAATACAGCAGGGAAAGAGGCCCTTCAGCCCACCGATCACCAGTCACACTTAATCCTAGGTAGACAAAAGTGCTGGAGAAACTCAGCGGGTGCAGCAGCATCTATGGAGCAAAGGAACATTAGGCCATTTCCACCAGCTTTCACCACTCACCAATGCTAGGAACAATTTACAGTGGCCAATAAAAATACTGATTGTCCACACAATACATGGGGAATCCTTTTCAGGGTGATTAAAATAATTTGAAAGAGAATGGGGTATGTTGGAGCCCTGTGTTTGCAGTCTGAGTGTAACATGCAGGACATGCCAACTTAAAGAGTAGCATAGACGTATCTAAAACTTATAAGAGACATAGATAGAGGAGATAGTCATAACCATTTTTTCCCAGGGTGGAAATGTCAAAGACTAGCTTCAAAGTGAAAGGACCAAAATTTAAAGGAGATGTGTGGGGAGACTTTTTTTACACAGGATAGTGAATGCCTGGAACCTGCTGCCAGGGAAGATGGTGGAGGCAGATATGCAAAATCTCAGTTTATTTCTTGATTAAATTAGGGGCAGCACAGTGGTGCAGCAGTGGAGTTGCTCCCTTACGGCACCACAGACACAGGTTTGATCCAGACCACGGGTGCCGTCAGTTCCGAATTTGGATCTTCTCGCTAACCGCGTGGGTTTTCTCCGGGTGCTTCGGTTTCCTCCCACATTCCAAAGATGTACAGGTTTGTAGGTTGTGCAAGAAAGAACTGCAGATGCTGGTTTAAATCGAAGGTAGACACAAAATGCTGGAGTAACTCAGCGGGTGAGGCAGCATCTCTGGAGAGAAGGAATGGGTGAGGTTTCGGGTCGAGACCTGAAACGTCACCCATTCCTTCTCTCCAGAGATGCTGCCTCACCCGCTGAGTTACTCCAGCAATCTGTGTCAACCTCGGGTCTGTAGGTTAATTGGCTTGTAAAAAAAAAATTAAACTGTCCCTAGTGTGTAGGATAGTGCTAATGTATGGGATGATCGCTGGTCGTCATGGACTCGGTGGGCCGAAGGGCCTGTTTCCGCACTATATTTCTAAAATCTAAATTTACCACAGAGTATTTGTTTTTTTTTAAATGTATTTTATTAGAAGTAATTGTACAGGGATAAGTCAATCAACATAACAGTTATACAATTATTGTACAGCTTTTAACATTGAAACCTGAATTTTAAAGCAAGGAAAAGATCCCTAAGCTACCAAAGAAGTGCAAAAGGAAAGAAAATAAATTAAAAAACTAGAAGATGGAGATATACCTCCTCCGTCCCCCCGTCCCCCCCTTCACCCATCCCTGGCATCGGGTTTAAATTTGTGTTTAACCATTCTGTTGTTGCATAAATTCAGTGAAAGGCAACCATGTCTTGAGGAATTGATCTGCTTTTTCAGCTAAGACAAGCCTAATGTTTTCTAAATGTAGTGGCTTGGACATTCAGGAGTGTGTGTTTATTCTCTGAGCACCTGACAGAGCCTTGGTTGCATGTCTCATTTGGGAATCAGGTTCCTTTGACAGTGAGTGCCGTAGAATATGTGCCTGTGGTAGGTAGGGTGGTGGTAGGACTGATTGGCCTTCTCACTCCGAGGCGGGACACTTCCTCCTGAGCCACAGCCGTGTACCGAGGGTCAGAGCGGATTATGGCAATAGAGGGATAACCACAACTCTTCTTTACAGATCTCAGCAACCAGGAGACAGTGGAGACATGGGACACAGAAGAACTGGATCATCGGACTCTTTCCCCAAGGAAACACTGTCTCAGGAGGATCTCAGGTAATGAAAACTGGTGCTCCGACAAGAGGTATAGAAGTTTGTGAACACATACGCCCAGATTCAGGGTAGACAAAAATGGTGGAGAAACTCAGCAGGTGAGACAGCATCTATGGAGCGAAGGAAATGGGCAACTTTTCGGGTTGAAGCCCTTCCGTTGCCTTATTTCCTTTGCTCCATAGATGCTGCCTCACCCGCTGAGTTTCTCCAGCATTTTTGTCTACCTTCGATTTTCCAGCATCTGCAGTTCCTTCTTAAACAACCCCCAGATTCAGGGAGTTTCTTCCCAGCGGTTATCAGGCAACTGAACCGTCCTCTCACCTACCACTGGAGAGTGGTAATGACCTCTCATCTACCTATTTGGAGATCTTTGAACTATCTTTAATTGGACTTTACCTTGCACTCAACGTTACAGTGGCTTGCAAAAGTATTCATACCCCTTGAAATTTTCCACATTTTGTCACGTTACAACCACAAACGTAAATGTATTTTATTGGGATTTTATGTGATAGACCAATACAAAGTGGTGCATAATTGTGAAGAGGAAGGAATTCCCAAATTTTATTACAAATAATAAACTGAAAAGTGTGGCGTGCAAAAGTATTCTGCCCCCTGAGTCAATACTTTGTAGAATCACCTTTCGCTGCAATTACAGCTGCAAGTCTTTTGGGGTATGTCTCTCCCAGCTTTGCACATCAAGAGACTGAAATGTTTGCCCATTCTTCTTTGCAAAATAGCTCAAGCTCAGTCAGATTGGATGGACAGCGTCTGTGAACAGCAATTTTCAAGTCTTGCCAGAGATTCTCAATTGGATTTAGGTCTGGACTTTGACTGGGCCATTCTAACACATGAATATGCTTTGATCTAAACTATTCCATTTTAGCTCTGGCTGTATGTTTAGGGTCGTTGTCCTGCTGGAAGGTGAACCTCCACCCCAGTCTCAAGTCTTTTGCAGACTCTAACAAGTTTTATTCCAAGATTGCCCTGTATTTGGCTCCATCCATCTTCCCATCAACTCTGACCAGCTTCCCTGCCCCTGCTGAAGAAAAGCATCCCCACAGCATGATGCTGCCACCACCATGTTTTGGAAGTGGCCGCGCTGGCTGGCAGCTGTGGCTCACCTGCAGTCCATCTGTTTTTTTCTTTTTTATGTGTCTTTTTGTGAGTGTTTGGTAGCATTTTGTTTTATTAGGTTGTGTATGTGTGTGTGTGGGGGGGGGGGGGGGGGGGGGGGGGTGGGAGAAACAGAGTCTTAGTCTCTCCCTTCGGGAGGATGCGTGTCCCTCGTCACCAGCGGAGCCGTGGTGGCGGCCTAATGGCGGAGCTGTGGCGGCGGCCTGGTTCGGAGCTGTAATGCCCCAGCGGTGGCGGCGGCAGTGGCCCGCTTAGAGGTGCGGTGCTCCAGCGGGGGCGGCGGTTTGGTTTGGAGCTGCGGTGCTCCAGCGGCGGGCCGTTTGAATTTGTGCGGCGCCTTTGTTCTGCTCGGCAGAGTAATGAAACCCTCTGTTTCCCGCAGCCTCTCCTTGGTGGCCTCCAACCTGTCCATCGAGGCCGAAACGGAGCTTCGAACGTTCCTGATAAAGCGGCTCAGCAAAGGGGCACTGTTTGCTGGAATGGGCACCATAGCAGCAGTGGAGCTGAGGTATGAATGAATGAATTGGCCAAGTATTCACATACAAGGAATTTGCCTTGGTGCTCCTCCCACAAGTGACAACATGACATACCGATTATGTGGCCGAGGAACTGGTGGCCGATTAGAAAAAGGGGAGATGCAATGAGACCAGGGTGTCATGGTACACCAGTCATTGAAAGTAGGCATGCAGGTACAGGAGCAGGTAGGTTCTACTGGTGAGACCACACCTGGAGTATTGTGTACAGATTTCGTCTCCTAATCTGAGGAAAGACATTCTTGCCATAGAGGAAGTACAGAGAAGGTTCACCAGACTGATACCTGGGATGGTAGGACATTCATATGAAGAAAGACTGGATAGACTCGGCTTGTACTCGCTAGAATTTAGAAGATTGAGGGGGGATCTTATAGAAACTTTAAAAATTCTTAAGTGGTTGGACAGGCTAGATGCAGGAAGATTGTTCCTGATGTTGGGGAAGTCTAGAACAAGGGGTCACAGTTTAAGGATAAGGGGGAAATCTTTTAGGACAGAGATGAGAAAAACATTTTTCACACAAAGAATGGTGAATCTGTGGAATTCTCTGCCACAGAAGGTAGTTGAGGCCAATTCATTGGCTATATTTAAGAGGGAGTTAGATGTGGCCTTTGTGGCTAAAGGGATCAAGGGGTATGGAGAGAAGGCAGGTACAGGATACTGAGTTGGATGATCAGCCATGATCATATTGAATGGCGGTGCAGGCTCGAAGGGCCGAATGGCCTACTCCTGCACCTATTTTCTATGTTTCTATACAGTTTACTGTTAGGAATGACACATAAAACATTAATAACAACACATTATCGATTAAACATGTGCATGAAATAAAATACCAGAGCGAAAGGAGGCTACAGATTTCTGGTTGTTGAGTAGAGCTACTACTCGTGGAAAAAAGCTGTTTTTATGCCTGGCTGTAGCAGCTTTGACAGTCCGGAGTCGCCTTCCAGAGGGAAGTGATTCAAAGAGATTGTGGCCGGAGTGAGAGGGTAAGTGTGATGCCCAGAGCTGCAATTGTGAGGAGAACTCCATTACCTCGGCACTTTATAACCTACGCTCAACAAATTATGTCCTAAAATACGTCTTTGCTTGGAAATTCAGCGATTAATTTGAATCCATCATCTCAACAGTGGCAATATGATACATCTTTTTTGTGAGGGTAGACACAAAATGCTGGAGTAACTCAGCGGGACAGGCAGAATCTCTGGAGAGAAGGAATGGGTGACGTTTCGGGTCGAGACCCTATGTATACACTAGTTCTATGTTGCCTCACTTTCTCATCCACACCCTACACACTAGGGGGCAATTTACAGGGGGCCAATTAACCCACAGACCCGCATGTCTTTGCCATGTGGGAGGAAACCTGAGCAATGGGAGGAAATCATGTGATAGAAGCAAAATTAGGTCATTTGGCCCATTAAGTCTGCTCCGCCATTCAATCGTGGCTGATCTATCTGTCCCTTTCAATCCCATTCTCCTGCCTTCTCACCATAACCCCTGAGAGAATGGAACGGCTGGGCTTGTACACTCTGGAGGTTACAAGGATAAGAGGGGTTCTCATTGAAACATATAAGATTGTTAAGGGCTTGGACACACTAGAGGCAGGAAACATGTTCTTGATGTTGGATGGGGGTGGGGGGGGGGGTCCAGAACCAGGGGCCACAGTTTAAGAATAAGGAGTAAGCCATTTAGAACAGAGACAAGGAAACAGAGTTGTGAGTTCTGTGGAATTCTCTGCCCCAGAGGGCGGTGGAGGCAGGTTCTCTGGATGCATTCAAGAGCGAGCTGGATAGGGCTCTTAAAAATAGTGGAGTCAGGGGATATGAGGAGAAGGCAGGAACGGGGTACTGATTGGGGGTGATCAGCCATGATCACATTGAATGGCGGTGCTGGTCCGAAGGGCCGAATGGCCTACTCCTGCACCTATTGTCTATTGTCTATTGACACCAGTACTAATCCAGACCTCTGCTTTAGATGTGCAAATGTTAGTAATGTGAAGTTAACGACTGTGTAAAACCAAAGTGTGTCTGTTTACAGCATTGCCGAGCAGCCTGTGGCTTGTTACTATTGCCTCCTTCAGCCAGCAGAGCAGCCGGCGGCCACAGAGAGTGACGAGTTGTCCAAAGCGGTGGTCACCGATTACGTGCTCTGTTTCCTGGGGAGTACGGAGAAGAGCCTGGAACTATATCCTTCGATGGCCAAAACCCCATGCCGTTCTACAAGCTCACGACACAACAAGAAGTCGCCGTACCGTGTTGCTGCCTCACAGCGCCACAGACACGGGTTCAATCAGAGAATGGAGCAGCTGGGCTTGTACACTCTGGAGTTTAGAAGGATGAGAGGGGATCTCATTGAAACATATAAGATTGTTAAGGGTTTGGACACGCTAGAGGCAGGAAACATGTTCCCGATGTTGGCGGAGTCCAGAACCAGGGGCCACAGTTTAAGAATAAGGAGTAAGCCATTTAGAATGGAAACGAGGAAACACTTTTTCTCACAGAGGGTGGTGAGTCTGGAATTCTCTGCCTCAGTGGGCGGTGGAGGCAGGTTCTCTGGATGCTTTCAAGAAAGAGCTAGATAGGGCTCTTAAAGATAGCGGAGTCAGGGGATATGGGGAGAAGGCAGGAACTTGTCTATTGTCTATTGTCAACCCCCAGTACGGGTGCCGTCTGTACGGAGTTTGTACGTTCTCCCCGTGACCTGCGTGGGTTTTCTCCAAGCTCTTTGATTTCCTCCCACACCCCAAAGACGTACAGGTTTGTAGGTTAATTGGCTTGGTGTAAATGTAAATAGTCCCTGGTGTGTGTAGGATAATGTAAGTGTGCGGGGTTTGCAGGTGGGTGCGGACATGATGGGCCGATGGGCCTGTTTCCGTGCTCTACCTCTAAACGAAACTAAAGTCCTCGCTTTGTAATGTGCTCGCTGACCAGAGGCAGGCAGGCGCTAGGGGAAGAGGTGAGGGCAGAGAGGGGGGAAGAGTTGGCCAGTGATCTATCACCTACACAATAGATAATGCTGGGCACGCGTGTGTGAGTAACACTGGGAAATGTAGGTGGTATAAATGTACACAAAATTTACCACAAGCAGATGTAGTTCTACTGTACTAGAAACATTGGGTCAATGCTAAACCACTGAACCTTTCACAAGAAAAAATCTGCAGAGGAGGAAATTTGGAGGATATGGATGATTTCATTTTTATAGCACCTTTTTCATCCCTTGCAAGGTGACGCAAAGCTTCTTGCACACTTTGAAGAGCTTTTGAATAGCGATAATTTTTCTAATAGAATCATATCTTAATTCATTGGTACAGAAGCTTGAAAGCGCGCACCACCAGACAGGAACAGCTTCTTCCCCCCTGTTATCAGGCTTCTGAACGGTCCTTCCATAAGCTACCGTACTGTCCGATTCACCTCCACCAGACATGACTGTTTTTTTGTACAGTATTATCTAACATGGAGAGCAAAGATTTTCACTGTACCTTGATACCCCAGGTTTCTCCTCATCTCCTTTCCAAAGATACGTCCTTTTATTCTGAGGCTGTGCTCTCTGGACCCTGACTCTCCCACTAGTGGAAACATCTGCTCCACATCCACTCTATCCAGGCCTTCCAATTATTCGGGTAAGCTTCATTGAGGTTCGTCCTTACCCTTCTAAATTCCTGGGTGTACAGGTCCAGTGTCGTCAAACGCTCATCATGCGTTAACCCAATCATCCTCGAATCACACATGGGACAATAATGAAACTAATGAGGCCATTTAGGACTGAGATGAGGAAACAAAATGTCACCCAGAGAGTTGTGAATCTGTGGAATTCTCTGCCACAGAAGGCAGTGGAGGCCGATTCACTAGATGTTTTCAAGAGAGAGTTAGATTTCGCTCTTAGGGCTAACGGAATCAAAGGATATAAGGAGAAAGCAGGAACGGGGTACTGATTGTGGATGATCAGCCATGATCATATTGAAAGGTGGTGCTGGCGCGCAGGGCCGAATGGCCTACTCCTGCACCTATTTTTCCATGTTTCTAAACCGAAACCCAGGATCTTGGATTAGCTCCTTTGGGAGCCCACCCCGTGTAACGGCTCTTGATGGGACAGGCAAAGTGTATCATTGTATTTTGTATCATCGAATGCTGCAGTTTTTGTTATCTCATTGCAATGCCAGCATTTATTTACTTAACAAGAACATACTTTCAGGATCGAGTTGGATAAATATGCACAAGGATTACAGCCTTACTTGTATTCTGAGGTAAGGGATTTTTTTTAGTACACATTGAAATCACAACAGTTCTTTGGTCATAAGGTCATAAATGGTCCTAACCTCATTCTCCTGCCTACTCGCCACAACCCTCTGACACCCGTACTAATCAAAAATCTCTCTCTCTGCCTTAAAAATATCCACTGACTTGGCCTCCACAGCCGTCTGTGGCAAATGAGTTCCAGATTCACCACCCTCTGACTAAAGACCTTCTTGATTCATTTACCCTGGGGAAAATTACTCTATGCGTTCAACCTGTCTATTCCCCTCATGGCTTAATACACTTGTATTACCTCTATCACCCCTAACCTCTCCCTATTGCCCAAGCTTTCAACTCCTGCAACATCCTTGTAAATCTTCCCTGTACTATTTCCAGCTACAGTCCTATGTCTCGTGTGGCGGAAATCCCAAGTGTGCCATGTAGCTATAGCCCCTAATAGAGCTGGATTTAAAAAAAAGCAAGTTGTAGTTGATGTGAGTGCAGGTTCAGTGTTGCTTTATTGAGAAGAATCAACACAAAATGCTCGAGTAACTCGACGGGTCAGGCAGCATCTCTGGTGAAAAGGAATAGGTGACATATTGGGTCAGAAACCTTCAGGCTGAAAGGGGAGACCAGAACAGAAGGCCATGGTATAGACAATAGGTGCAGGAGTAGGCCATTTGGCCTTTCGAGCCAGCACCGCCATTCAATGTGATCATGGCTGTTCATCCACAATCAGTACCCCGTTCCTGCCTTCTCCCCATATCCCTTGACTCCACTATCTTTCTATCTAGCTCTCTCTTGAAAGTTTCCAGAGAACCGCCCTTTGAGGCAGAGAATTCCACAGACTCACAACTCTGAGAAAAAGTTTTTCCTCGTCTCCGTTCTAAATGGCTTACCCCTTATTCTTAAACTGTAGCCCCTGGTTCTGGACTCCCCCAACATCGGGAACATTTGCTGGTGGTGTTTTCACATATTCAGATGCTGGTTTACAATAAAGCTCTATCGGAACTATTTTCAAAAATAGGCACAAATGTGCTGGAATAATTTATCCCCTGACTGTCTCTTGAAAGCATCCAGAGAATTGGCCTCCACTGCTTTCTGAGGCAGAGAATTCCACAGATTCACAATTCTGGGTGAAAAAATTGTTCCTCATCTCCATTTTGTTCTGGGCTTCTCTTTCTTTGGGTTCTGACCTGAAATGCCACTTGTTCCCTTTCTCCAGAGATGTTAGACAATAGGTGCAGGAGTAGGCCATTTGGCCCTTCGAGCCAGCACCGCCATTCAATGTGATCATGGCTGATCATCCCCAATCAGTACCCCGTTCCTGCCTTCTCCCCATATCCCCTGACTCTGCTATTTTCAAGAGCCCTAGCTAGCTCTCTCTTGAAAGCATCCAGAGAACCTGCCTCCACCGCCCTCTGAGGCAGAGAATTCCACACTCACCACTCTCTGTGAGAAAAAGTGTTTCCTCGTCTCCGTTCTAAATGGCTTACCCCTTATTCTTAAACTGTGGCCCCTGGTTCTGGACCAGGGCCCTGGCCTGCTGAGTTACTCCAGCGCGGTGTGCTTTGCCCCATGCTCACTGGAGCCCCCATTTCACCTTGTGTCCCTCAGGCTTCAGCCTCTGAGCCGCACGTCCAGCTGTACCTGAGCAGCTGGTATGAGGAGGCCGTGCTCTACATCCACAGGGTGGTGCAGCTGTTCCAGGAAAAGCTTTCCATTCTGTTGCGGGCCGTGAGTACTGGAAAACAGGGATGGTGTTGGGAATGCCCTGCTCTCATTACACACCACAAGGGGTGGGCTTAGGTTTTAGATTATTTAGAAATACAGCGAGGAAACAGGCCCTTCGGCCCACCGGGTCTGCGCCAACCAGCGATCCCCGCACACTGACACTATCCTACACCCGCTAGGGACAACTTGCATTTACACCAAGCCAATTAACCTACATGTACTACCTACGTCTTTGGGGTGTGGGAGGAAACTGAAAATCTCAGAGAAAGCCCAAGCGGTCACGGGGAGAAGGTGCAAACTCCGTACAGACTCCGCACCCGCAGTCGGGATCGAACCTGGGTCTCTAACGCTGTAAGCGTTGTAAGGCAGCAACTCTACTGCTGCGCCACCGTGACGCCCTCTCCTTCCCTCACTCCACCCTCCATCTGACACTCGCTTGGAGCCGAGAACAACACAGCTTAGGCCCTTCAGCCCTCAATGTTCGTGCTGAACACCATGCCAAGATACACTAATCTCAGTCTGAGTCTGTGTCGCACTGGTCCCGACCCGAAACATCACCTGTGTCGGAAGGAACTGCGCAGATGCTGGTTTACACCGAAGATCCACTGCGGTGGATGTTTATGTTAAATTCTATCGTGTAGTGCGTTCTTTATCTTCGTATGGCAACCCAAATATCACTGTACCAATTGGTGCATGTGACAATAAATGTGAACTTAAACTTGTGCTTGAGATAGATGCAAAATTGTGGAGTAACTCGGTCAGGCAGCATCTCTGGAGAAAAGGAATAGGTGACGTTTCAGATCGAGACCCTTCTTCAGACTGAGAGTCAGGGAGAGGGAAAGTAGAGATATTAAAAAGGTTCAGAAACATCACCTGTCTGTTTTCTCCAGAGATGCTGCCTGGCCCGCTGAGTTACTCCAGCATATTGTGTTCATCTTTGGTATAAACCAATAACATCGGTGGCCGTTTGTGTAACATCTGCAAAAGGGAATTTCATTGTGCAATTGCATATGTGGCAAGACCAATAGCAACGATCCTGAACCAGTGTTGCAATGGATCCATTGTTTCGGCATGTAGAAACAAGGAACTGCAGATGCTGGTTTACAAAAAAAACCCAAAGTGATGGAGTAACTGAGCAGGCCAGGCAGCATCTGTGGAGAACAGAGATAGGAAACTGTGGGTAGATTCTAAATGCCATGTTCATATGCACTACTTTAATACCATGTGCTTGCTTTTCTTTAGGCTCTGAGTCACACCCCAGTTGATATTCAAGGTGCGGACAGTAAAATGAAACAGGCCATTGAATGGTAAGAAATGCTTGGAACTGTGTTATAGCTATTATATATCGGAATGTTATAGCTATTAACTAGCACCACCATGCTGAGACGAGTTTAGTTTATTGTCACGTGTACCGAGGTACAGTGAAGAGCTTCAGTGAAATGCCTGTTAATCAATGTGCTCGTGAACAAATGGCAGGTGATTTTTTTTTTTACCCCATAAGTAGCAATGTTACAAAATTTTGAGATTTAAAAAATCAAGTCTGCAATTTATCCCATCAGATAAAGCATAAAAAGAAGTTTAATTTGACACCTAATTTACTTTCATATATTCAGTATTAAGAAAGTTATGGCCATTTTCATACTCGGAAATTAGCATCTTGTTCCCCATTGCCTTTCAATTGACTTAACTCAAAAGCTGTGATCTGGAAAAGTTAAAAGCCCATAACTTTCTTAAAAATTAAGAGAACTCAATGAAATTTTCAGTTATTATAGATTGAAGCATTCTGAAACAAATATGAAACAATCTTACTTGGATGACCTGAAATTAAAGCATATAATTAGTTAGTTATCTAATTGTAGCTAATTACAAAATTCAATGAGTAGATCTAAACATCTATCCATTTCTTAAGAAAAGATAAACTTTTTTTAAATTGCCTAAGTGTCCAAATAACATTCACACAATAATCCACAATATAACATAATTTTTAAATCTCATTTTCATGAATTTCTGGGCCAAATGGAAGGAATTTAGTGTTTGATTTCTGTAAATTAATGGCCATTTAAATCAACTAGCGAGTGGGTTTTAGTGGAATACGGTGGATTGGAACGTTGCGGTTAGCGGGGAAGTCGGGAGGAAAAATACTGTTTGTTCATACATTTTTTGGGACCCCATTTTGCAACATAAAAATATTATTAAAGCCTCCCGAAAAACCAACTTTTAATATAAAAATAAACTATTTACCTTTTCTTCTCCCCTACGCAAAATCCTTCCGGTTGTCGGTGCTCACGGCTTTTGAAGGTGATTTTTAAATTACTCTAGTTAATAAATAATTTAGAGTAATTTAAAAATACCTTCATTCATGAAATGTCGGACGATTTTTCTTCCGCAACGAAATCGCCCAACATTCATCGATTTTCCAGGTCTGTTGAAAAACGGCACTTTAAGCCCGCCCCCCTCTGAAAGGCGCCAAAGTCGCGCACACGGGGAGAGGCAGAACTGCAGCGCTGCTCAAGGTAAGTTTTGCAACATACCTACCATAAGCTCATCATAAGTCAGAGGAGCAGAATTAGGCCATTCGGCCCATCGAGTCTACTCTGTCATCTAATCATGGCTGATCTATCCTTCCCTCTCAACCCCATTCTCCTGCCTTCTCCCCGTAACCTCTCACACCCTTGTGCTACTGCTGGATTATTAAGCTGCTGACTGCTCTCAGCCACAGGCACTGACGTTAACTCGGCAAAAGCAAGACCTCAGTCCTTTCAAGTGCTGTACAATAGTAAAATGTTTTATTTCACAGGAGTGTAATGGGACCAAAATTGAGCTGATGATGTTGTGTCAAGGGTTAGTTTAGTTTAGAGATACAGCGCGGAAACAGGACTTCGGCCCACCGGGTCCGCGTCGACCCGCGATCCCCACACATTAACACTATCTACACTCACTGGGGACAATTTTACATTTACCAAGCCAATTTACCCACGAATGTTTAGGTGAGTACAGGCGACTAGGCTGTCGCCACATGGTCGCCGGGGTTTTACATGCGTGGTCGTGAGTCCTCTCCTCAGTTGCCCAAAGAATCGTAGGGTCTTTCTGGTTGCCGCTGGATTTTGAAATGTTCAAAACTTTTCGGCGACAGTTGGCTTGACACCAATGACTGTAGCTTGAATTCTCCTGACGTAGGTGCTGTTGTAGGTTGTCGCCAGGATGATGTAGGTTGTCGCCAGTGCTGACTTTGATTTTTTTTGGTTAAAAGTAATGATCCTATTTGAGATTTTATGTCGGGGGGGGGGTGTCTAGTCGCCGGTTTTTCAGTGACCTGCTACGACTGTGACAGTCGCCTAAAAATAGCCTAAGTGGGACAGAGCTGGGAAACTATATCCTGCACCCTTTGCTCTGTCTTTTGTACCTGAGTTTGGTTTGATTGTGTTTATGTACAGTATTATCTGACTTGATTGGGCAGCATTCAAAACAAAGCTTCTCACTGTAACTCGGTAAAGGGGATAATAATGAACAACACTAAACCTAAACCAAGACTAACTCCTTTGGGCAGTCATGGTGGCGCAGCGGTAGAGTTGCTGCCCTACAGTGAATGCAGCGCCGGAGACCCGAGTTCGATCCCCACTACGGGTGCTGTCTGTACAGAGTCTGTACCTTCTCCCCGTGTGTTTTCTCCGAGATCTTCGGTTTCCTCCCACACTCCAAAGACGCACCGGCGACAACCATCGTTAACCTGTTGCCGACTGTTGGCGAAAAGTTTTGAACATTTCAAAATCCTGAGGCGACCAGAAAAAACTACGATTCTTCGGGCGACTGTGGAGACGACTCACAACCATACAGGCGACACCCCGGCGACCATGTGGTGACAGCCTACCCGCCCGTAGTTGCCTAAAATATCGCCTAAGTGGGACAGGGGCATAACTGTTTGAAAAGAATGGCAGAGAATGTGAAGACTTTTGGAATTATTGACGCCGAGTCTGGGTTTGCTGCAGGTTTCTCTGCGCGGCCAGTCTCCAGGGCCTGATGCAGGAGGACACTCTGGCGTCACTGTGCAAGGCGATGGCCCGGGAGCAGCAGAAAGCCATCGTTGTGGACTGCAGTGGACCGACTCCCACTGTCACCAATGCAGGTAGGAGCCGCAAAACCCCCCTGGTCACACGGAGCAGGCCGGCACTGCGCGGGTATAGCAAGCTTGCCCAAACCTCACTGCGTGGCGACTGTGCCACTCAGCTGCCCAGCCTCGACAAACCAAACACCTCCTTCGCTCCTTAGATGGTGCTGCACCCGCTGAGTTTCTCCAGCTTTTTGTGTAACCCATGCAGCTGACAAGTTCTAGCAAGGAAAAGACGATGTCTGTGGTATTCTCTGCCTCACATTGAATGCCGGTGCTGGCTCGAAGGGCCGAATGGCCTCCTCCTGCACCTATTGTCTAATGACGCAGTGGGCTGCAGGGCTTTGTTCATGGTGTATCTCTAAACTGAACTCCCTTTTCTAATTCCAAAATTAGAACCAAGATATTTACCCAGATTCCAGTCCTAAATCCAGTCCTAAATACTCGCTGGAATTTAGGAGATTGAGGGGGATCTTATAGGGACTAACAAAATTCTTAAGGGGTTGGACAGGCTAGATGCAGGAAGATTGTTCCCGATGTTGGGGAAGTCCAGAAGAAGGGGTCACAGTTTAAGGATAAGGGGGAAGTCTTTTAGGACCGAGATGAGAAGGTCTTATTTCACACAGAGAGCGGTGAATCTGTGGAATTCTCTGCCACAGAAGGTAGTTGAGGCCAGTTCATTGGCTATATTTAAGAGGGAGTTAGATGTGGCCCTTGTGGCTAAAGGGATCAGGGGGTATGGAGAGAAGGCAGGTACAGGATACTGAGTTGGATGATCAGCCATGATCATATTGAATGGCGGCGCAGGCTCGAAGGGCCGAATGGCCTACACCTGCACCTATTTTCTATGATTCTAAATGACTAACCGCTTCCCTGGGACAATGCAGTCAAACGCTGGATGGACTCTGTTTCGGAGTGAGGCGTTTAGGTGGAAAATGCAGGGAACAAGCAAACTTCATCAGACAATGGACTATAGGTGCAGGAGTAGGCCATTTGGCCCTTCGACCCAGCACCGCCATTCAATTTGATCATGGCTGATCATCCCCAACAGTACCCCGTTCCTGCTTTCTCCCCATATCCCCTGACTCTGCTATCATTAAGAGCCCTATCTAGCTCGCTCTTGAAAGTATCCAGAGAACCCGCCTCCACCGCCCTCTGAGGCAGAGAATTCCACAGACTCACCACTCTCTGTGCGAAAACGTGTTTCCTCATCCCCGTTCTAAAGAGCTTACCCCTTATTCTTAAACTACGCCCGGAGGGGGCGCCGTCCAGTTGGTATGGCTGCCCAGCCTGCAGCTGTCTGTTTTTTAACTTCTTTCTTTTATTTTTAGTGAGTTTTAGTGTTTTGTTTTTGGAGCCCTAGCCTTTTTTATGTGGGGGGGGGGGGGGGGGGGAGGGGGAAACCGCTTTTCCTGGTCCCTACCTGGTCGGAGAGGCAGCTTTTCTCCGGGCTGCACCGTCGACCCGTCCTCGCGGCCTACCAGCGGGCCTGGAGCGGCGTTTCCTGAGGGGACCACCCAGAACCTCGGCTTCGGCAGCGGCTCAACGCTGGAGCACCATCGGGGAGCGGAGCGGGCGATGCCTTGCCTGGAGCTCCGGAATGCTGAGACCACAGGTGAACATCGCGGAGCTGCGGGACTGTGGAGCGGCCGGCTGCAGGCGGCAGCGCTGAACTTTAACATCGGGAGCCTGGGATCTCTCGGCGAGATTCCCAGTTGTGGAGCTCCATCCAGCGCGGCCTTGTCAGCTTCGGAAGCCACGGACTCCGGTAGGGAAGCGGCTGTTCCAGGTGTCCCAAGCCACTGTGAGGACTCTCCCGACGCCGGAACACCAACACCCGGCGAGAACGGCCTAAAACATCGGGCCGCCGTAGCTCCGACTGCGGAGGCCTCAATAGGCCCGACTATGGGTGGACATGGGGATGGGACTGGACTTTGTGCCTTCCCCCACGGTGGGAACCATTGTGGGGGGATGTTTTTATGTTCATTGTTAATTCTTTAGTGTTGGGTCTTATCTTTATCTGTGTGCTGCATGGCAAGTCAAATTTCACTACACCAATTGGTGTACGTGACAATGAATGTCCTTTGTCCTTTGAGGTCAGGATCGAACATAGAAAATAGGTGCAGGAGTAGGCCATTCGGCCTTTCGAGCCAGCACCGCCATTCAATATGATCACGGCTGATCATCTAAAATCTGTACCCAGTTCCGGCTTTTTCCCCATATCCCCAGCTCCCCTAAGAGCTAAATCTAACTCTCTCATGAAAGCATCCAGTGAATTGGCCTCCACTGCCTTCCGTGTCAGCGAATTGCACAGATTCACAACTCTCTGGTGAAAAAGTATTTTCTCATCTCAATCCTAAATGTCCTGGTTCTGGACTCCCCCAAGATCGGGAATATTTTTCATGCATCTATCTAGCCTGTCCAATCCTCTAAGAATTGTATACGTTTCTATAAGATCCCCTCTCATCCTTCTAAATTCCAGCGAATCCAAGCCCAGTCGACCCATTCTTTCATCATACACCAGCCGCCATCCCGGGAACTAACCTGGTGAACCTACGCTGCACTCCCTCAAGGTAATAATGTCCTTCCTCAAATTACTACCCTGGGTCTGTGTCGCTGTGAGGCAGTGGCTCTGCCCACTGTGCCACCAGAGAGAGGGTGCTGACTGATGTTCCTTTCCTGACCCAGGCCCTACTGTCGTTTAACACCCTTTTTGGACGGTACTGAGGAATGGGTATGGTGGAGACCTCATTTACAATCCGGGGCGTGAAAATTCACGTAACTGGAATTGGGACTTGAATTTGTACCGACCTTTTTAATTGGAGCAACTTAGCTCCGTATTGTTGGAGGTAAAAAGTGAACGATTTATTTTAGTTTAGTTTATAAATACAGCACAGAAACAGGCCCTTCGGCCCACCGAGCCCGCGCCGACCGGCGATCCCAGCACATTAGCACTATTCTACACACACTAGGGACAATTTACAACTTTACCGAACCAATTAACCTGCATGTCGTTGGAGTGTGGGAGGAAACCAGTGCTCCCTGGGGAAGACCCACGCAGGTCACGGGGAGAAAGTACAAACTTCGGACAGACAGCGCCCGCAGTCAGGGCCAAACCCGGGTCTCTGGTGTTGAAAGGCAGCAACTCTACTGCCGTGCCGCCATGTCTGTAAAATGGTTTTACCTCTTCAGTGAGCAACGCCTACCCCCTTATATCATCACTTTGTTTATTTTTCTTGCAGTGAGCAACAAGTTCTGTGAAGACTGGATTCCTTCCTTTTTAAACATCCAAGAGACTGGCAATCCTTTCCTCATACGGCAGATTCTGGAGAATTTTAAATTAAAGGTGCGTGGTCTAAAATTCAAGTTGCTTTTCCTGTCCCCAGTGGCTGTTCCTTATTTTACAGGTGTAGGAAGGAACTGCAGATACTGGTTTAAACCAAAGGTAGACACAAAGTGCTGGAGGAACTCAGCGGGACGGGCAGCATCTCTGAAGAGAAGGAATGGGTGACTTTTTGGGTCGAGACCCTTCCTCAGACTGATAATACGATACATAAATACAATCAAGTCAAACTCACAGATCTTTCTGTCCTCGGTCTCCTCCATTGTCTGGGTGAGGTTAAACGCATATTGGAGGAACAGCATCTCATATTTCACGGGCAGCTTACAGTGGTATGAATATTGATTTCTCTCTCCAGCTTCTCATTTTCACCGTACAAACCGCTTACTATGACATGTTTCCTTTATCATCATCACTTTTTTGCATATCTTTCATTCATTGTTCTTTATCTCTCCACATCACCGTCTATATCTCTCGTTTCCCTTATACCTAACCAGACTGACGAAGTGCCTCGACCCGAAACGTCACCCATTCCCTCTCTCCAGAGATGCTGCCTGTCCCGCTGAGTTACTCCCAACATTTTGTGTCTACCTTATTGTACAGGGCCTGGTGCTGGTCATGGGGTTCATACTAGGGGGGGGGGGGGGGGTTAGACAAAAGGTGCAGGAGTAGGCCATTCGGCCCTTCGAGCCAGCACCGCCATTCAATGTGATCATGACTGATCATCCCCAATCAGTACCCCGTTCCTGCCTTCTCCCCATATCCCCTGACTCCGCTATCTTTAAGAGCCTTATCTTGCTCTCTCTTGAAAGTATCCAGAGAACCGGCCTCCACCGCCCTCTGAGGCAGAGAATTCCACAGACTCACCACTATCTGTGAGAAAAGGTGTTTCCTCATCTCCGTTCTACACATTTCTCTTTTGTTTGTCAGGACTCGAGGGCCTGAGCTATCGAGAAAGATTGGGTACACTAGGACATTATTCCCTGGAGTGCAAGAGGATAAAGGATCTGTCCCACTTACGCAATTTTTTTTTGGCGACTGCCGGCACGATGTCGCGGGGTGATGCCTGTACGGTCGTGAGTAGTCGCCCAAAGAGTCGTACCTTTTTCTTGTCACCGCTGGATTTTCAACATGTTGAATATTTAGGGCGACCTGCTGCGACTATGACGTGTGCCGGCAGTCGCCGAAAAAATCGCGTAAGTGGGACAGGCCCTTAAGGGTGATCTTATAGAGGCTTATCAAATCATGAGGGTACATATGGGGCAAATGCAGAATCTTTTACCCAAGGTAGGGGAATCAAGAACCAGCAGGCATTGGTTTAAAATGAGAGTGGAAGGATTTAATAGGAACCTGAGGGGCAACTTTTTCCACTCAGAGGGTGGTGGAACGAGCTGCTGCGGGAGGTAGTTGAGGCAGGTACTGTAACAATATTTTAAAGACACTTGGACAGGTACATGGATTGGAAACGTTTAGAGGAATATGGACCAAATGCGGGCAAATGGGACTGGTTTAGATGGGTCATCTAGGTGGGCATCATGAGGCCTGGATAGAGTGGATGTGGAGAGGATGTTTCCACTGGTTGGAAAGGCTAGGACCACAGTCGCAGAATAAAAAGACGTACCTTTAGAAAAGAGAGGAGGAGGAATTTCATTAGTCAGAGAGTGGTGAATCTGTGGAATTCATCGAGACAGAAGGCTGTGGAGGCCTTCAGTGGATATTGTTAAGTCAGATCGATAGATTCTTGATTAATACGGATGTAGAAGGAGAATGGGGTTAAGAGGGAAAGATCGATCAGCCATGATTGACAATAGACAAGAGGTGCAGAAGTAGGCCATTCAGCCCTTCGAGCCAGCACTGCCATTCACTATGATCATGGCTGATCTTCCACAATCAGTACCCCATTCCTGCCTTCTCTCCGTATTCCCGTGACTCCGCTATCTTTACCTAACCCGCTCTTGAAAGCATCCACAGAATTGGCCTCCACTGCCTACCGAGGCAGAGAATTCCACAGATTCACCACTCTCTGGGTGAAAAGGTTTTTACCTCATCTCCGTTCTAAATGGCTTTTACCCCTTATTGACTGACGGAGTAGACTTGATGGGCCGAATGCCCTGGTCCTAGACCTTCTGAAGGGCCTGTTTTCCGTGCTGTGTGATGGCAGGTTGCATGTTCTTCCTCAGGCCATACAGGACATGAACAGCCTGAAGCGCTACATCCAGCAGGCCGAGAGCAACAACTACGCTCTGTTCAAGTGCTTCGTCTTCCTCAAAAACTGCGGCAACGGAGAGGTGCTGCTGCAGAACGTCAAGGTGGAGCAGGCGGAGATGCCGGAGGCGCGTAGCGTGGTGAAGGTGCTGGAGGAATTCCTGCACGAGGAAGGGGTGATTACCGCCCCCATCTAACTCACAGCTGCCCGCTGGCTTTTACAAAGACTTTACTCGGTGTGTGTTGTGTTCGATCGCGGTCTCTCATTGTCTGGCATTGCATCTGACTGTTTACTAACGTGTGTGTGTTGTTGTGAAGTGCCGCGCAGGGAGTCTGTGGCACACGCAAGCCATCGGTAACAGGTCGGGCAGCATTTGGTCTACAGTTGGCTGGTTCCCTCCAAGGCTGCCGGCTGTGCTACAAACCCAGTCAGATCCCACAGTGAATGTCACACTTGTGTGGTTGTAACTAAAGCGCTTGGGATTATCTGTGGTAAACAAGGATTCCCACCTTAAACCAGGGAGAGGGCAGTAGAAACATTGAACATAAGTGCAGGAGTAAGCCAGTCGGCCCTTCGAGCCAGCACCGCTATTCAATATGAATCATCCAGAATCAGTATCCCGTTCCTGCTTTATCCCCATTATCCCTTGATTCCGTTAGCTCTAAGATCTAACTCTAATTCTCTATCGAAAACATCCAGTGAATTGGCCCCACTGCCCTCTGTGGCAGAGAATTCACAACTCTGGGTGAAAAGGTTTGTCCTCATCTCAGTTCAAAATGGCCGGCGCCCTTATAGAAGCACTTGTTTAGGTTGGACACCAAGGATCTGGAGTGTCTAGTGAGGGATGTGGTTTGGCATTGGGGAACCTCATCACAACACGAGCAGAGAGGAGACAAGCAGAGGTCGTGTGGGAGATTGTACGCACTGACCAACTCAACTCTCTGTGTCTGGGTGTCGCAAGGAACTGCAGGTGCTGGAATCTTGAGCAAAGCACAAAGCTCTGGAGGAACTCAGCAGGTCAGGCAGCATCCGTGGAGGGAATGAATGGACAACGCTTTGGGCCGGGATCAGTCCGAAGAAAGGTCTCAACCTGAAACATTCCCTCCACAGATGCTGCCTGGCCCGCTGTATTTTTCTCTGGGATAACATTTATAATGATATTGTTCGTTTTGGGGTTGAATGGGCTAGATTGGCTTTCGTAAAGATTCCTAACTGTTGTGGGGGAGGGGGGGGAGGAAATATGAGAAGTTTGAGGGGAGAGAGATGAATAGAAAAGCAACTGCCATGTAAAAAAAAAAGTTAAATGATAATTGGAAAATGTAGCACGATTAATCACTGGGCATATGATGAATCCCAGTCATTTTCTTTCAGCTGTTGTTAACAGCACTGTTCATCTGATTGCTTAGAAATGTATAGGGAGCAGTTTTACTAAACTTTATCATCCAGTGCACTATGACAAGCTCTTGAAGCTCCTGAGACCTCTTAAAGCAACGACTTAAAGGGCCTGTCCCACTTGGCGATTTTTTCGGCGACTGCCGGCGTCATATCAGTGTCACCAAAAGATTTTGACCATTTCAAAATCTAGCGGCAACAAAACAAATGTTGAAAAAACACCGCGCGTCAATACGCCATCACGCCGCAAATCTTTAGGTGACCTGATAAACGTCAGTCAATGATGCCGGCAGTCGCCAAGTGGGACAGGCCCTTTAAAACGTCCACATTCCCAAACTTATCCACACTACAGTGTCTGCTATTAATCAATTGTAAATAGTTGCCCTGTGTTCTAGGTTTCTCCTATTCATACGTCACTTTAAATCCACAATGTACTTCCTCTGGTTTGTTTTGATTCCAAATAAAGTTTTAATAATGGGTGTATTTTTCCTGTAATTTTGCTTCTCAACTAATACTGCTTCTGCACGTATTATATCGGTCTGAAGAAGGGTCCTGACCCAAAACGTCGCCTGTCCGCTCCCTCCATGGATTCTGTCTGAGTCTGAACTGGCCAATTTCCTCCAGCACTTTATGTTTTGCTCAGGATTACAGCGTCTGCAGTTTCTTGAGTCCCAGTCCATCTTGTGTGGTTTTTTTTCAAAAAGGGGAAAAATATATTTCAGTTAAACAAAGAACTGCAGATGCTAGTTTATACCAAAGATAGACACAAAGTGCTGGAGTAACTCAGCGGGTCTGGCAGCATCTCAGTAGAAAAAGGATAGGTGACGTTTCAACAGACAATAGGTGCAGGAGTAGGCCATTCGGCCCTCGAGCCAGCACCGCCATTCAATGTGATCATGGCTGGGGTGGGAGATTGCAACCTTCACGTGGTCCACTCTGTTTCAACGAATGCAATCAACCTGGCGTGCACAAGCAGAAGATCAAACAGAACAAGTTGAACAACTTTAGGCTGTGCATGCCATACGCAAGAAGAAGATGGACGATCATCCCCAATCAGTACCCCGTTCCTGCCTTCTCCCCATATCCCCTGACTGCTATTTTTAAGAGCCCTATCTAGCTCCCTCTTGAAAGCATCCAGAGAACCTGCCTCCACCGCCCTCTGAGGCAGAGAATTCCACAGACTCGCCACTCTGTGAGAAAAAGCGTTTCCTCGTTTACGTTCTAAGTGGCTTACTCTTAATTATAAACTGTGACTCCTGGTTCTGGACTCCCCCAACATCGGGAACATGTTTCCTGCCTCTAGTGTGTCCAAGCCCTCAACAATCTTATATGTTTATATATGGGACCCTCCTTCAGGCTGGTCGTGGGTCATTAGCAGGTATGTGTTTACTACACTGGTTGTCAGCTACAGCGGTTATCGTCCAAGATGGCGCCCAATGTACGGGCCGGCCACAGAAGCAAATCTACAATCGCATATTGCAATTGCTCCATCACTCTGAAATCTCTACTCCTATAGTGACTGTAAATGGCTCGATTGTAATCATATATCGTCTTTCTGATGTAGCGTCACACAACAAAATCTTTTCACTATACCTCGGTATACGTGACATAGACACATAGAAAATAGGTGTAGTAGGCCATTCAGCCCTTTGAGCCAGCACCGCCATGCAATATATTCACGGCTGATCATCCAAAACCAGTACCCCGTTCCTGCTTTTTCGCCATATGCCTTGATTCCATTAGCCCTAAGAGTTAAATCTCATTGGCGGTCATTCGAAACGAGTGTGACTGTCCTCTCATGGAGGACGCCTGTGCGTGACTTTGTTTAACATGGGGAGGCTGGTGCACCAAGACAGCCACCCCACAGACCTTGACAGATCTGGGTCAGGATCCAGTGGCATGGAGTCCAAGACGACCAGAGACCCTTTTCTGCCGCAGCCTTCATCCGCTTTCCCAGCCGTTGTGACGCTCCACTAAGGTCAGCCATCGTCCTCCGCCTGTTCCACCGTTGAGGTCTTGGTCGGATCGCTCTTGGTCAGAGACCTCCCCCTTGACCTTACAGCCATGGGTGGACCCACCAGGAGCATCGCTCCAGACGGCATCGCTCTCAAGATCTCAGGACCACACAAGCTTCTCCACCACGACAAGGTGCACTGACTTGCACTGACTTAGGACAGCTGGAGGTAGTCATGATCGAGGAGCACTGCCGTTCTCCCAGACAACCCTCACAAAGATCGTTCACCAGTTACATTCTGGAGTACAGTTAGGAGAAAAGAACATGTCACGAAAATTAATTCCGATTGAAAAAACTCATTAATGGCATTGCATTCGTGGAACGCTGGGATGATCATATATTACACATGGATACACAACACGCCTGCATCCCACAGCCAGCTTCATAGAAATATCCCCACCCACTCCCCAGAGAAAATCTGTTCACAGATTACTTCATCCTTCTGCGTTTTCGCTAATTTATAATCAAGACTGCAGACTTTCAAATCCCTTCAAACATTTGTCATCATTGTATGTTCTGAGGGCAAGCAGGCTTGTTCAATCAATCAGATCTATTCATCACATACACAATAAAGTGCAGTGAAATGAACTTGTCAGCAGCGGTACAATAAAGAAGACCACACAATACACGATGAAATTTAACACAATCAACCACCGCAGGCAGCATTCTTCACTGTGGGGGAAGGCACAGAGTACAGTCAGTCCTCCTGCATTGTTCCCCCGTGGTTGGGGCCATAAACCTCCGAAGGTAAGTCCCGAATCTGTGCTTCCCTACCGGAGACCGCGGCTTCAGGATGACGTAGGCTGCGGGCCGACGGATCGGAGCTCGTCTCCTCCGATGGTCCCCAACGAGGGATCCCAGGCTCCCGACGGTGTGCCCGCAGCTAGAAGCTCCGCAGACCGCAGCTTCTGAACAGTCCGCGGGCCAGCGACGGGAAAAAAATCCACGCTGCTGAAGCTCCGGGCCCGACTCCAGGAAAGGCCGCACCAATCACTGGTGTTAGGCCGTGAGGGAGGCAACATGGAAAAAGTCACCTCTCCGTGGAGGAGGCAACCAAAGGCGGTTTCCCCCTCACCCCCCACACAAGACACACCGAGAGACACCAAAACACACATTTGGACAGACTAAAAAAAACAAAAAAAGTAGAAATGACGAACTGGCAGCGCCCTCATCGACCAGGTCTTTTGTTTAGAGTGTTACACAAAAAGCTGTAGAAACTCAGCGGGTGTAGCAGCATCTAAGGAGTGAAGGAGATAGGCGACGTTTCGGGTCGAGACCCTTCTTCAGACCCAGGGCCCCACCCCCGACCTTTACCTTTTTTAAAAAAGGCTTAGCTATGGGCACACGCATGGGCCCTAGCTACGCCTGCCTCTTTGTCAGGCACGTCGAACAATCTTTGTTCTCGGCATACCAGGGCCCCACCCCCGACCTTTACCTTTTTAAAAAATCTCATACCTTTTGTTTAGAGTGCTGTAATTGTCCATAAATTAAGATTTATTAACGAGACAGACCACTTTATCTCCAGACTATCATCGTTAACTTATTTACAGAGTATGTACATTATAAGGTAATATGAACAGGGTGTTATTCGGCACTTGGACACCAGGTGAGTATTATTAAAAAGTACAAAAAGGTAGGTGGGCAGATAGGAACATAGAAAGTAGGTGGAGAAGGCCATTCGGCCCTTCGAGCCAGCACCGCCATTCAATATCATCATGTACCCCGTTCCTGCTTTTTCCCCATAACGCTTGATTCCGTTAGTCCCAAGAGGTAAATCTAACTCTGGTGAAAACATCCAGTGAATTGGATGACGTGCTTGGGTCAGTTTGGATCTGTGTCCCAGAACAGTCTACGTTACGATACTAATGGCGTTCACTGTGGTGCCATCTCTCTGTTAAAGGGGCTACAATGCAACATTTGTTAGGTCCAGAGTTCAAGAAGGAGTTACTTCCTCCTCTCTCTCCTGCAGGTGAGACCTCTTAGATTGATGTAACGTCGCAGTTACCTCCCCAGAATGGGAGGTGTAGTCTTTGGTCACTGACATCCAAACTCCTGCATGTTCCTTTAACCTGCAGTACAATAGACAATAGGTGCAGGAGGAGGCCATTCAGCCCTTCGAGCTAGCACCGCCATTCAATGTGATCATGGCTGATCATCCACAATCAGTACCCCGTTCCTGCCTTCTCCCCATATCCCCTGACTCCGCTATTTTCAAGAGCCCTATCTAGCTCTCTCTTTAAAGCATCCAGAGAACCTGCCTCCACCGCCCTCTGAGGCAGAGAATTCCACAGACTCACAACGCTCTGTGTGAATAAGTGTTTCCTCATCTCTGTTCTAAATGGCTTACTCCTTATTCTTGAACTGTGGCACCTGGTTCTGGACTCCCCCAACAC
The DNA here is from genome assembly GCA_963514005.1 of Raja brachyura. Next base: position 4,988,458 of record OY740803.1, on the reverse strand, counting down.
TGGGAACATGTTTCCTGCCTCTAACGTGTCCAAACTCTTAATAATCTTATATGTTTCGATAAGATATCCTCTCATTCCTTCTAAGCTAAGTATACAAGCCCAGTCGCTCCATTCTCTCAGCATATGACTGTCCTGCCATCCCGGGAATTAACCATGTAAACCTACGCTGCACTCCCTCAATAGCAAGAATGTCCTTCCTCAAATTAGGGGACCAAAACTGCACCCAAAACTCCAGGTGTGGTCTCACTCAGGCCCTATACAACTGCAGAAGGACCTCTTTGCTCCTATACTCAACTCATCTTGTTATAAAGGCCAACATGCCATTCACTGCCTGCTGTTCCTGCATGCTTACTTTCATTGACTGATGAACAAGGACCCCCAGATCCCGTAGTACTTCTCCTTTTCCCAACTTGACGCCATTTAGATAATAATCTGCCTTCCTGTTTTTGCTACCAAAGTGGATAACCTCACATTAAACTGCATCTGCCATGCATCTGCCCACTCCCCCACCTGTCCATGTCACCCTGCATTCTCATAGCATCCTCCTCACAGTTCACACTGCCACCCAGTTTTGTGTCATCTGCAAATTAGCAAATGTTACTTTGATTTCCTTCATCTAAATATTTGATGTATATTGTAAATAGCTGTGGTCTCAGCACTGCGCCTTGCGGTACCCCACTAGTCACCCCTTAACTTTAAATTGGAATGTGAGGGTCTCCTTGTACCAGGCAGACGTGCGACTGGACAGAGCTTCGATCAATCTACTTGCAGGATGACGGGCCGGCATAAGACCACAACGAGTTGTCTCTTCTCCACCAGTGGACTGGCTGGAGATGCTTCATACCGTCCATCTTCATAGAGTCAACAATCCCCTTCCGCTCGGTTGGAAGGGAAGAGTGGTCACGTGTGATAAAAAATATAATTCACATATTCGATCAACTATCAACAATGATTCAAAACAAACCATGGGCGGGCAAGTGAACTGGAGCTCCAGAAGATATCGAATTCCTTATCAGATGTTAGTGTGGTCACATCTCGCTATGACAAAGTGCTGGAGTAACTCAGTAGGTCAGGCAGCATCTCTGGAGAACATGGACAAGGCGACGTTTCATCCTGGGACCCTTCTTTGGACTTTGACTGAGAAAGTCACCTTATCAATGTTACTGCAGCATTGGGTTTCGTTTGGTGAGCCAGCGTCCACTTCTGGTTTTGGTTCGGCATGAGTCGAATCGAATGGCAATCCATTCATGCATCCCGTGCACATTTATCCAATTGTTTGAATCAATGCAGAGGGAGGGTCCTTGGTCACCTGGGCTGTAGCTCATGGCTAGGCCGGAGGGAGCAGCCTGCTGTCCAGGAGACTGTAGGCAAAGATGTTCCAGAGGACGGCAAAGGACACAAAGATGAGATAGACGATGACAAAGATCCACCAGAGGGACTGCTCGTGGAGTTTCTGCTCATAGTTCCTGAGGATCACCACCCCCAGGGTGATGCCCACCATCACCCCTCCCAGGTGGCAGGCGAAGCTGGGGTGGGCACAGGTTGGGTGGGCGGGTGGGCGGAACCGTAGCCAGACCGCACGGCCAAACTCCAGGCTCACTGCAAGGTAAAGACATAGAAACATAGAAAGTAGGTGCGGGAGGAGACAATTCGGCCCTTCGAGCCAGCACCACCATTCATTGTGATCATGGCTGATCGTCCCCAATCAATAACCCGTGCCTGCCTTCTCCCCATATCCCACGATTCCAGTAGCCTCTAGAGCTCTACCTAAAGGGCCTGTCCCACTTATGTGTCCTCGGCATGCAAATTACGCGACCTCGTGGTCGCGTAGAGCCGCGATGATCCGGCGAAGGTCGGGCACGATTATATGCGTACGCACAGCTGTCTGGAGCGCGTGACGTCATTTGAAGATGGACACAAAGCTGGAGTAACTCAGCGGGACCGGCAGCATCTCTGGAGAGAAGCCATGGGTGACGTTTCGTGTCGAGACCCTTCTTCCCCCCCCCCCCCCCCTCCGAGTCCTGCAGCGCGGAAACAGGCCCTTCGGCCCACCTCATCCATGCCCACCGAGATGCCCCGTCTAAGCTGGTCCCATTTGCCTACGTTTAGTCCAAATCCCTCCAAGCCTCCCCTCCCCCCCATGTCACCGTATCCTGGTGCACGTGACATGTTTCATTCATCTTACTGAAACATAAGATAATTAAGGGCTTGGACACGCTAGAGGCAGGAAACATGTTCCCAACGTTGGGGGAGCCCAGAACCAGGGGCCACAGTTTATGAATAAGGGGTAAGTCATTTAGAACGGAGACGAGGAAACACTTTTTCTCACAGAGAGGTGTGAGTCTGTGGAATTCTCTGCCTCAGAGGGCGGTGGAGGCAGGTTATCTGGATACTTTCAAGAGAGAGCTAGATAGGGCTCTTAAAGATAGCGGAGTCAGGAGATATGGGGAGAAGGCAGGAACGGGGTACTGATTGGGGATGATCAGCCATGATCACATTGAATGGTGGTGCTGGCTCAAAGGGCCAAATGGCCTCCTCCTGCACCTATCGTCTATGTGACGACATTAAACCCAAATCCAAACTGAAGGTCAGAAGACACACACTGTACTGGAGTAGCTCATTGGGTCAGGCAGCATCTCTGGAGAAAAATAGGTGACGTTTCAGCTCGGAATCCTTCTTCAGACTGAGTGGAGTTTGAGGTGGGAGGGGGGGGGGGGGGGGGGGGGAACTGGAGGCAAGAAAAGGCCAGAACAAAAAAGGGGGGCCAGCAACAGACGACCTCAGGAAGGCTGGAGCCCACATTGGTTCGTTGTTGGCTGGGGAAGGAGCTATAGTCTTCTCGGTACACGTGACAATAAACTCAACTGAAAACTAAATCGAGGTATGAAACGGCACTAAGAACAAAAGAATGTGTGAAAAGAACAAATCAAGGCCAGCAAGGATGATCGCGGAAAGGTGGAGCCCACAATGGTCTATTGTTGGCTGCGGAAGAGGTGACAATGAGGGGATAGGAACAATGAAACTGGATAGGACGACAGTGAAATTAGGATGACTAGGGTGGAGGGGGGACGGGGGACGGAGACAGAGGGGACGCAAGGGTTACCGGAAATTAGAGAAATCAATATTCGTACCGCTGGGCTGGAAGCTGCACAAATGAAATATGAGATGCTGTTCCTCCAATTTGCGTTTGGCCTCACTCTGACACTGAGCTGGCTGCTTTGTTAGGCTCAGTGATGTTAGCCGTCAATGCACTGCACTGATTTTGAATTGGACGGTATATTTCAGCTGCTGTCGTGGCTAAATCTCAAAGAGTGTCACCACCAGATCATGACTCGCCAAGTCCTGACCCAAAGGCTGACAGCAGATGATATGTAGTCCCTCTTGTTCTGGCATGCTCAGCGCACAGTTCTCCACACAATAACGAGGACCTAGTGCCGAGGCTCTACAAGGCGCTGGTCAGGCCGCATTCTGAATATTGTGAGCAATTTTGGGCACCGTATCGGATTGCTCTGGAGAGGGTCCAGAGGAGGTTTACCAGAATGATCCCAGGAATTAGTAGGTTAAAGGTAGACAAAAGTGCTGGAGAAACTCAGTGGGTGCAGCAGCATCTATGGAGCGAAGGAAATAGGCAACGTTTCGGGCCGAAACCCTTCTTCAGACTGATAGGGGGTGGGGGGAGGCGGGGAGAAGAAAGGAAAAAGGAGGAGAAGGAGCCCGAGGGCTGAGGGAGAGGTGAGAAGGGGAGGAGGCAGCCAGGGCTACCGGAATTGAGAGAATTCAATCTTTAAGCCACTAGGATGCAGACTCCCCAAGCGGAATATGAGGTGCTGCTCCTCCAACTTGCGGTGTTGCTCACTCTGGCCGTGGAGGAGGCCCAGGAAAGAGAGGTCGGGTACGGAGTGGGAGGGGGAGTTGAAGTGCTGAGCCACCGGGAGGTCGGGTTGATTATTGCGGACCGAGCGGAGGTGTTCGGCGAAACGATCGCCAAGCCTCCGCTTGGTCTCACCGATATAGATCAGCTGGCATCTGGAGCAGCGGATGCAGTAGATGAGGTTGGAGGAGGTGCAGGTGAACCTCTGTCGGACCTGGAAGGACTGCTTGGGTCCTTGGATGGAGTCGAGGGGGGAGGTAAAGCGACAAGTGTAGCATCTCTTGCGGTTGCAAGGGAAAGTGCCCGGGAATGGGATGGAATGGGAGGGAAGGGACGAATTGACAAGGAAGTTGCGGAGGGAGCGGTCTTTGCGAAAGGCAGACGGGGGGGGGGGGGGGGGGGGAGATGGGAAGATATGGCGAGTGGTGGGGTCACGTTGGAGGTGGCGAAAGTGGCGGAGGACTATTTGTTGTATGTGACAGCTACTGGGGTGAAAGGTGAGGACCAGGGGGACTCTGCCCTTGTTGCGAGTGGGGGGGATGGGGAGAGAGAGAGCAGTGTTACGGGGTATGGAGGAGACCCCAGTGTGAGCCTCATCTATAGTGGGGGAGTGGACCTCCGTTCCCTGAAGAACGAGGACATTTGCGATAGCAGGTAGTAGGTTAACTTATGATGAGCGTTTGCCGGCACTGGGCCTGTACGCGCTGAAGTTTAGAAGAATGAGGTGGGGGGACCTCATTGAAACTTACAGAACAGTGAAAGGCTTGGATAGAGTGGATGTGGATAGGATGTTTCCACTAGTGGGAGAGTCTAGGACTAGAGGTCACAGCCTCAATAGTAAAGGACGCTCTTTTATGAAGGAGATGAGGAGAGATCTCCTTAGTCAGAGGGTGGTGAATCTGTGGAATTCTTTGCCACAGAAGGCTGTGGAGGCCAAGTCAATGGATATTTTTAAGACAGAGATGGATAGAGTTTTGATTAGTGCGGGTGTCAGAGGTTATGGGGAGAAGGCAGGAGAATGGGGTTAGGAGGGAGAGACAGATCAGCCATGATCGAATGGCGGAGTAGACTTGATGGGAGGAATGGCTTAAATCTACTCCTATCACTTATGACCTTATGACCAATACTTACTACAGATCAGGGCTACTCCCATCCGGAAAAGCTTGAACTGACATCTCATTCCGGACCAATTCTGGAAAAAAAAAATCAATGATGAGTTTAGACTTTAGATATAGGGGCAGCAAGATGGCACAGCGGTAGAGTTGCTGCCTCACAGTGCAAGAGACCCCGGTTCAATCCTGACCATGGGTGCTGTCTCAACAGAGGGTGCTCCAGTATCCTCCCACACTCCAAAGACGTGCAGGTTTGTAGGTTAATTGGCTTCGATAAAATTATAAATTGTCCATAGTGTGTACGATAGTGCTAGTGTAAGGGGTGATCGCCGGTCGGCGCAGACTCATAAGGTAATAGAGATAGGAGTTGAATTAGGCCATTCAGCCCATCAAATCTACGCCATTCAATCATGGCTGATCTATCTCTACCTCCTAACCCCATTCTCCTGCCTTCTCCCCATAACCTCTGACATCTGCACTAATCAAAAGTCTATCTATCACTGCCTTAAAAATATCCACTGACTTGGCCTCCACAGCCTTCTGTGGGAAAGAATTCCACAGATTCAACACCCTCTGGCTAAAAAGAAATCTTCATCTCCTTCCAAAAAGAACGTCCATTAATTCTGAGGCTGTGACCTCTAGTCCTAGACTCTCCCACACAAGACTCGCTGGGCAGAGCAGACGGTTTCTGTGCTGTATCTCGAAGCCTGGGGCCTCCACACTTTTCAGCATGAGGGCCACATTATATATTTGGCACATTTTTGCGGGCCGTACACACAACCCACGCACGCACTCACAGACACACACTCACACCCAGCCACCCTCACTCATGCTCACACACAACTCACTCACACACTCACCCACACCCACTCATTAACATGCTCACACAAACGCTCTAACGCGCTCACACTCACCCACACACTCACTCACACACGCACCCCCACTGGGGCTGCTGTGGCCGATCTTCACTGTCTCCCCGGGGCCATCTGGGGCAACCTGTCAGCAACTGCACACAAACACTCAACTTGATAGCCTACGGCAAACTGACGTGTAAGTTCCTGCGCTACTGTAGAACCCGCCGCTCGGAACAAGAGCTTGCTGCGGGATAGGCCGGATAAAATCTCGTGGCGGGCCGGATGTGGCCCGCGGGCCATAGTTTGGAGACCCCGGCTCTATGCTAAGCTAAAGATTCAGGGCGGAAACAAGTCCATGCTGTACTGCTACACTAATGTAGGATTAGAGTGGATGAGTAGTTGCTGGGGTCAGTGTGGATCCAGTGGGCCTATATCTGTGGTGTTTCACACGACAATTATCAAATACAAAACCAGTTATTCTGTGGTACAAACCTCATTGGATTCTTGTAAAGGAAGCCCTCCGTCTCCAACTGTGAACCGGGGGGGGGTCACAGTTTAAGAATAAGGGTCGGCCATTTAGGACCGAGATGAGGAAGAGCTTTTTCCATTCAGACTCGGTGAATCTGTGGAATTCTCTGCCACAGAAGGCAGTGGAGGCCAATTCACTTGGTGTTTTCAAGAGAGAGTTAGATTTGGCTCTAAGGGCTAACGGAATCAAGGGATATGGGGAGAAGGCAGGAACGGGGTACTGATTTTGCATCGTCAGCCATGCTCACATTGAATGGCGGTGCTGGCTTGAAGGGCCGAATGGGCTACTCCTGCACCTATTTTTCTATGTTTCTAACTCGCTGTTAGAAAGTCCGCCACAGCTCACTATAATATCAAACATTAAATAGTGAAGCCGCAGAGTTCAACGCAGTGAAATAGAGGCACAGGGAACTCGCTGGAGATCTTGGATGTGGGAGTTTCTCATTGAGGCCCACGGTTGATAATGAAAGGCCTGGATAGAGTGAATGTGGAGAGGATGTTTCCATTAGTGGGAGAGTCTAGGACCAGAGGGCACAGTCTCAGAATTAAAGGACGTACCTTCAGAATGGAGGAGGAATTTCTTTAGCCAGTGAAAGAACTGTTTGTTGTGAGCAGCCTTCGGTTTTTTTTTGGAGACAGAGCATGGAAACAGGCCCTTCGGCCCATCGAGTCCACGCCTACCATCCATCACCCATTCACATTAATTCCGTGTTATCCCACTCATTTCCGACGCACCACAAACAATTTATAGAGAGTCAATTAACCTGCAAACCCCCACATCTGTGGGATGTGGGAAGAAACGAGATTGATCCCTGTCATATGACAGGGATCTGTCATATGAGGAAAGATTGAAAAGACTAGGCTTGTATTCACTCGAGTTTAGAAGGATGAGGGGTTATCTTATAGAAACATATAAAATTATAAAAGGACTGAACAAGCTAGATGCAGGAAAAATGTTCCCAATGTTGGGCGAGTCCAGAACCAGGGGCTACAGTCTTAGAATAAAGGGGAGGTCATTTAAGACTGAGGTGAGAAAACACTTTTTCACCCAGAGAGTTGTGAATTTGTGGAATTCCCTGCCACAGAGGGCAGTGGAGGCCAAATCACTGGATGGATTTAAGAGAGAGTTAGAGCTCTAGGGGCTAGTGGAATCAAGGGATATGGGGAGAAGGCAGGCACGGGTTATTGATAGGGAACGATCAGCCATGATCACAATGAATGGCGGTGCTGGTCCGAAGGGTCGAATGGCCTCCTCTTGCACCTATTTTCTATGTTTCTATGAAACCCGAGCACCTGGAGGAAACCCACATGGTCACAGGGAGAACTTGCAAACTCCACACAGACAGCGCCTGCGGTCAGGATTGAACCGGGGTCCCCACTGCGCCACCGTGTCTCTGCGCCGCCCTCTGATGCAGAATTTGAAAGCTACGGGGAGCCGGCCTGTTGGAGGCTGGCGTGCAGATGTGTCGTGTTACCATGACGACGTTGGCCAGATGTGCAGAGATGAGGGCGTAGACTCCTCCAGACGGCCCGACCGCCGGGGCCGTCATGTCTGCCACCGACGCAGCCAGTGAACCTGAGGGGAGAAGGGAGAGGGTCAGATCACCAGCCCCCAGCAGCCACAGTCTCATTCAATCATGTGTAGGGAGGGGCTGCAGATGGTGCTTTACACCGAAGATAGACACAAAATGCTGGAGTAACTCAGCGGGACAGGCAGCATCTCTGGAGAGAAGGAATGGATGACGTTTCGGGTCGAGACCCTTCTTCAGACATTCAGTTATCTTGTTTATATTCAGGGTTATGGCTGTCCCGTGTACCGAGGTACAGTGAAAAGTTGTGTTTTGCATCCTGTCCAAGCAGATCACATACTATACATAAATATACCCACAGGTAATAAACTAACCTGAACTGGTTATTTCCCGTGTACCGAGGTACATGGAGAATCTTGGGTTTGTACGCTATCCAATTAGATCAGATAATACCATCCAAAATTACACTCAGGTCAAACTCCAGTCCAATAGACAGAGCAAAGGGGAAGATACAGAGAGCAGAATATAGTTCTCAGCATTGTAGCGCATCAGTTCCACAGACAAAGTCCAATGTCCGCAATGGGGTAGAGGTGAATCGGACAGTACCCTAGCTCATGGAAGGGCCGTTCAGAAGCCTGATAGCAGCGGGGAAGAAGCTGTTCCTGAGTCTGGTGGTGCGCGCTTTCAAGCTTCTGTACCTTCTGCCGGACGGGAGCGGGGAGGAGGAGGAATGACCGGGGTGGGACAGGGACAAGTCTTTGATGATGTCGGCTGCTTTCCCGAGGCAGCGTGAAGTGTAGATGGAGTCGATGGTGGAGAGTGTGGTCTGTGGGACGGACTGGGCCACATCTACAATGGTGGGGAGTGTGGTCTGTGGGACGGACTGGGCCACATCTACAATGGTGGGGAGTGTGGTCTGTGGGACGGACTGGGCCACATCTACAATGGTGGGGAGTGTGGTCTGTGTGGGACGGACTGGGCCACATCTACAATGGTGGGGAGTGTGGTCTGTGTGACGGACTGGGCCACATCTACAATGGTGGGGAGTGTGGTCTGTGTGGGACGGACTGGGCCACATCTACAACTCTCTTGTGGAGGTTTCTTGAGCAGAGTTCTTCCCAAATCAAGCCGTCCACAGTGTACATAAACTGTACATGATAAAGGGAACATCTCGATCTGGTTTGGGAACAGCTCTGCCCAGGACGTGGGAACGCACTATGGGAACCACACTCACCCCCCTGCAGGACCTATACACCAGGAGGTGCAGATCCAGAGCCAGCAACATAATGAAGGACCCCTACCACCCCAGCAACGGACGGTTCCAGCCACTACGGTCAGGCAAGCGCCTCCGCTGTCACGCTGTGAATACAGAGAGGATGAGACGGAGTTTAATCCCACAGGCCGTCAGGACTGTCAACTCTGATCTCACCAGGGACACATTTACTGTTGTGTTGTGTTTTTCATTTTACATTTTTCTAAAATGTAAATACTGGTTCTGTTCTGTAGTTTTTGCACAAACCGGCAGGCATCGCCACTTTCATTTCACTGCACATCTTGCATGTGTATGTGACAAATAAAGTTGACGACTTGAAAAGGAATAATGTTTAGTGCGAGATAAATTCCGATTAAAGATAGTGGGAGACTAGTCCTAGACCACCTCTAATACTTGAGATAAAAGACTCGATGCATTTGCCTTGCAAATTAATCGTAGCTATTACATTTATTGAATTTGAACAAGATTACTGACTATGATCTGTGTGTATTGGGGTGGGGGATTGCAACCTTGACGTGGTCCGCCCTGTTTCGACGAATGCAATCAACTAGGCGTGCACAATCAATTAAGATCAAATAGAACCAGTTGTCCTACTGTGCACATCATACGCAAGAAGATGTGTGTCTGAGTTTGTGAGGCCCTTGTAAGGAAGAGGTTAATGGCTCTGTGTCGGTACATGTGACAATTAAAGACTCTGGACTCTCAAGGTGCTGATGCTCATCTATTTCTGTCACCTTACAACGCTGATTGAAAATCGACCATTCGTCTGTTCCGACAGGCCGGGGACATGCAGGGTCTTTGCTGAGAGACCTTTATTGACAAATTGATGCAACTTACTGGAGTGCTGTGTCTGCTTCCTCCATTCACCATCGATCAGCAAGTGGATCAATGCAGGAACACCCAGGCCAGCACACAGCCTGCTCTCATTCCAAAACATTCACATACAATTATATGAGCAAACAAACCATCGGAATTTACAAACACACATTGGTGGCATTTATACTCTGTGTGTGTGTGTGTGTGTGTGTGTGTGTGTGTGTGTGTGTGTGTGTGTGTGTGTGTGTGTGTGTGTGTGTGTGTGTGTGTGTGTGTGTGTGTGTGTGTGTGTGTGTGTCCACTTTGTTTTCTCGATTATTATATTGTTTACAGTGTATTATGGTTACATATTGTGTTGTGCTGCTGCTAGTATGAATTTTCATCCTTCTATCTGGGACACACGACAATAAAACACTCGAGTTCTTAGTTTGGTTTTAGTGATACAACGTGCAAACAGTCCCTTCGGCCCATCGAGTCCATGCTGACTAACAATCAGCTTCTAGACTGGTGTTATCCTACACAGTCGGGACGATTTACAGAAGCCAATATCCTACAATCCCGCACGTGATTGAGAAAACCCACGAAGGTCATGCAGAGTAACGCAGAACGTACAAACTCCGTACAGGCAGCGCCCGTAGTCAGGATCGAACCCGGGTCTCTGGCGCTGTGAGGCAGCAACTCTACCGTTGTGCCGCCAAGGCGCTTCAGCCCATACGTTTTCTCCTCTCTCCCAACTTTCCCCATAGGTCAACCTGTGCTGCCCACCTCGACTGAATGTGGGCGTGGGGCGTGGTGCCGCAGCGGGTAGAGCCGTTGCCTCGCAGCGCCAGAGACACGGGTTCGATCCCCACCTCAGGTGCTGTCTGTGTGGAGCTTGCACGTTCTCCCTGTGACCACGTGGGTTTCCTCCGGGTGCTCTGGTTTCCTCCGACATCCAAAAGATATGCGGGGTTGTAGTTTAATTGGCCCCTTGTAAATTGTCCCCTAGTGTGTAGGGAGTGGATGAGATTGTGGGATAACACAGAACTAGTGTGAACGGGGAGAAGAATCTGTACACTCTGGGCAGCTTGATTATAATCATATGTAGTCTTTGCTGGATGGTACATAAACAAAAATGTTTTTCACCGTACCTCGGTACACATGACAAGAACCTAAACTAAACGGGCACGGCTTAGGATTGGCACGGTGGCACAGTGGTAGAGTTGCTGCTTTACAGCGCCAGAGACCCGGGTTCGATCCTGACTACGGGTGCTGTCAGTACGGAGTTTGAACTTTCTCCCCGTGACCTGCGTAGGTTTTTCCCCCCCGAGATCTTCGGTTTCCTCCCACGACGTTTGTAGGTTTATTGGGTAAGTGTAGGTGTTAAAATTGTCCCTAGTGTGTGTAGGATAGTGTCAGTGGGCCGAAGGGCCTGTTTCCGTGCTGTATCTCTAAACTAAACCCTGGACTTTGGAAGGATGGTGAAGCAGATGTGGAGGGGGGGCGGGGGGGGGTTGCTGACCAGCGGTGCTGGGGCGAGGGTCCCAGTCGCCCACATCTGCTCCAGTTTCTGCGTTAAGCTCTGGCCGAGTGCCGGAGACATCGGAGCCAGGCTGAGCAGCAATGGGACCCGCAATCCACGTTACCTGCCAGGGCGCCGGTGAGGTAGATGAAGCCGATGCGGAGAGCGCCGTGAACCATCTCCAGCGGCACCCCCACCAGGAGCTGCAGCGTCACGCTGAACCCCAGCTGCTCCACCCTGCAACACACAGGCCACTCAGTCAGTGTAGTTCCCCACCCGCCTAAACACAGGCCTCCCCCGCACCTGCCTCACCCGCCTCACCCTGACAAACACAGGCCTCATCCTCCCTAACTGAGGCCTAAACACAGGCCTCCCCCTCACCTGCCTCACCCTGACAAACACAGGCCTCATCCTCCCTAACTGAGGTCTAAACACAGGCCTCCCCCGCTCCCCGCACCCGTCACCCTGACAAACATAGGCCTAAAGACAGGCCTCCCCTGCACCCCGCACCCGCCTAAACACAGGTTTCCCCCGCACAGGCCTCAGGCTGACAAACACAAGCCTCACCCCGCACCCCAACACAGGCCTAAATACCTGTGAAAAACACAGGCCTCCCCCACACAGGCCTCCATCCTAAACATCCTCCCTTACACAGGCCTAAACACAGGCCTCCCCCGCAATAGGCTCACCCTGCCAAACACAGGCCTCATCCTCCCTTACGCAGGCCTAAAAACAAGCCTCCCTCGCACCCCACACAGGCCTCCATCCTAAACACAGGCCTTATCCTCCTATACACACATCCTGCTTGCTAATCAGGGGCCTTGCCTTGCTAAACATGGCCTCGGTTTCCCAAACACACCCATTGACCTACTGATCACAGGCTAAAACCCAGGCCTCTCCCTGCTGAACAGGCCCTTGCTTTGCTAAATATACGTCTAACCAGCCCCTGCCCCCTTCCTCCCTCCTAAACACCGGCCTCTAAGTTAAACACAAGGCCTCTGCAGGCGCAGTGCAGAGCGGCAGTGTGAGGGGGGGGGCGGGGGGGGCGGGTAGGCAGTGTGAGGGGGGGGAAGGGGAGTGTGAAGGGGGGGGGGTTGATGATGTTGGGGGGGGCAGGGGGAGAGGAACGGTACTCACCCCACGTGCACGAAGATGTAGCTGAGGTAACGCCAGGCCTGTGTGCGTAGCTGGGGCCGGTAGACCAGCGGGTTCCTCAGGTATGACGGGTGGCTCACCTGCAGAACCCACTTGTCCAGCAGTAGCCCATAGTAGACAAAGACAGCAACCTGCGGGAGACAACACTCTGTCTCGTTGTGTGCAGGCTCGTGTAGAGATCAACGTGCGGAAACGAGGGGGGGGTCTTGTGTAGATGAAGGGTAGCGTGGCAGGGAGATGGAGACCTGGGGTGGGGGGGTCATCCACACGGACCGGGGGAATCTAGAGGAGGGGGTCCGGGCCAGAGCCACCCACCTCCCTTCCGACAGCAGATGCCACCTGTAAGGCCTGGATAGAGTGGATGTGGAGAGGGTGTTTCCACAAGTGGGAGAGGGATTGCCAACTTCCTCGCTCCCAAATAAGAGACAAAAGGTCAAAATAAGGGACAAATTCCCGACGGCAATTCGTTGACCGACTCGGCCGTGGCTGGGTGAATGATGAGTTGGCCCGGGTGCCGGACTGCACACAAAGCCCAGCCGGCAGACCAGCTGAGGAGATCTGGCCCGGGCCGCGCGACATCGCGCGCAAAGTCCGGCGTCTCGTCCAACGCATGAACCCATGATCGTCCATGAGAAGGGGGGTGGTGGTGGTGGTGGTGTTGGCGGTAAGCGAAGGTCCGAAGGTCGAACAGCTGGCCGGGCTGCTGACCAACGGGGCCACGGGCAAGGCGCTGCTGCTGCTGCTGCACTCCATGGGCTGCACTACGTCGGGACGGGTGAGGCGGAGCCGGACACGGCTCTCCGACCCGACAGTCCCCTCGACCCGAGTAGTAGCAGTAAAACACGGGACAAGGGCGGTCCCGTACGGGACAAACCAATTTAGCCCAAAAAACTGGATGTCCCGGCTAATACGGGACAGTTGGCAACACTACTAGTGGGAGAGTCTAGTACTAGAGGTCATAGTCCCAGAATTAAAGGGCGTTCCTTTAGAAAGGAGAGGAGGGGGTTGAATCTGTGGAATTCATTGCCACAGATGGCAGTGGAGACCAAGTCAATGGATATTTTTAAGGCAGAGTTTAATAGATTCTTGATTAGTGCGGGTTTCAAGATTATGGGGAGAAGGCAGGAGAATAGGGTTGAGAGAGAAAGTTAGATCAGCTTTGATTTAATGCCATAGTAGACTCGATGGGCCGATTGGCCTAATTCTGCTCCTATCACATATGAATTTATGAACTGCAGACGCTGGTTTTATACCAAGGACACAAAATGCTGGAGTAACTAAGCGGGTCAGGCAGCATCTCTGGAGAACACGAGATCTGGATCTGTGGAAGGGTCCAGACCCGAAACGTCACATAGAGGGGGTACAGAGAAGATTCACCAGACTGATTCCTGGGATGTCAGGACCTTCATATGAGGAAAGATTGGATAGACTCGGTTTGTACTCGATGGAATTTAGAAGATTGAGGGGGGATCTTATAGAAACCTACAAAATTCTTAAGGGGTTGGACAAGCTAGATGCTGGAAGATTGTTCCCGATGTTGGGGGAGTCCAGAACAAGGGGTCACAGTCTAAGGATAAGGGGGAATTCCTTTAGGACCGAAATGAGGAAAACATTCTTTACACAGAGAGTGGTGAGTCTCTGGAATTCTCTGCCACAGAAGGTAGTTGAGGCCAGTTCATTGGCTATATTTAAGAGGGCGTTAGATGTGGCACTTGTGGCTAAAGGGATCAGGGGGTATGGAGAGAAGGCAGGTACGGGATACTGAGTTGGATGATCAGCCATGATCACATTGAATGGCGGTGCAGGCTCGAAGGGCCGAATGGCCTACTCCTGCACCTATTTTCTATGTTTCTATGTCACCCATTCATGTTCTCCAGAGATGCTGCCTGACCCGCTAAGTTACTCCAGCATTTTGTGTCCTTGATATAAAACCAGCGTCTGCAGTTCATAAATTCATAAGTGATAGGAGCAGAATTAGGCCAATCGGCCCATCAAGTCTACGATGCCATTAAATCAAAGCTGATCTAACTCTCCCTCCTAACCCCATTCTCCTGCCTTGTCCCATAACCTCTGACACCCGTACAAATGAAGAATCCATCTACCTATCTCTGCTGTAAATATATTCACTGACTTTGCCTTCTGTGGCAAAGAATTCCACAGATTCATCACCCTTGGACCATAGGTCAGCAACGATTGAGTGGTGGAGCGGTTTCGACGGGCCGAATGGCCTGCTTCTGCTGCTACGACGTGTGAACTTGCCTCCAGGAGGGTGATGGTGATGATGAACCAGGGTGGCGGGCAGCCGGTGTAGGTGTCGTAGAACCAGCGACGGTCGGCGTGTCGAGGCAGGGTCTCGTACGCCACGTGTCGGACTAGCCGCCGGCCCGGGCTCAGCCCCCGCTCCTCCAGCAGCGAGTCGGAGCCACCTCTCCCCTTCCCCCGCTGCATGGCACGGCGGAAACTGCTGGAGCGCTTGTTGCTCATCTGTGGTTACGTACGACACGGAAACCATCACCAAAACCTCCTCCCGCCTCGATTACTGCAACTCCCTCTACACTGGCATCAGCCAATCTTCCGTCCCGCCTGCAACTGGTCCAAAACGCCGCAGCGAGACTCCTGACGGGCACCCGAAAAAGGGACCACATCACCCCGATCCTGGTCTCTCTCCACTGGCTCCCTGTGCGGTTCCGAGATCCTCCTTTATGTTTACGAAGCCCTTAACGGGCTCTCCCCCACCTACATTAAAGTCTGCTCACCCACCACACCACCTCCAGGTCCCTCAGATCGGCCGACTTGGGGTTACTGAACATCCCGCGGTCTAGGCATAAGCTCAGGGGGCGACCGCACCTTTGCGGTTGCAGCTCCTAGACTGTGGAACAGCGTCCCTCTTCCCATCAGAACTGCCCCCTCCATCGACTCCTTTAAGTCGAGACTTGAAACTCATCTCTACACTCAAGCCTTTCTTGACGTCCTCTGAGATATTTATGTATGTACTTAATCTATGAACCACTGTTGTATAACGTTAGTACCTCCACCAATGTAAGGCACTTTGGCCAACAAGAAATGTTTTTTTAAATGTGCTGTAGAAATAAACGTGACTTGACTTGTCTTGAACGGCAGATGCTGGTTTAAACTGAAGGGCGACACAAAGTGCTGGAGTAACTCAGCGGGACAGGCAGCATCTCTGGAGAGAAGGTATGGGTGACGTTTCGGGTCGAGACCCTTCTCCAGGGCCAGGGGAGTGGGAGACGGATAGATAAGGAAGTTCAAGGTGTGAAAACAGGACAAAGAGGATGGAGATCAAGGAAAATATTGAATATATCATTGTTATTTGGGAGAAGGCAACACCAAAGCAAACAGAGATAGAATGTAGTCGGACACAGTAAGACTGGTCGGAGAACTGGGAAGGGGGAGGGGATGGAGAGAGAAGGAAAGCAAGGGTTACTTGAAGTTAGAGAAGCCAATGTTCATACCGCTGGGGTGTAAGCTGGGAGCTGCTGTTCCTCCAATATGCGCTGGGCCTCACTCTGACAATTGTGGAGGCCCAAGGCAGGAAGGTTGGGAATGGGAATGGGAGGGGGAGTTAAAGTGTTTGGCAACCGGAAGATCATATCCCACCTGCACTAGTCCCACCTGCCTGTGTTTGGTCCATATCCCTCCAAACCTGTCCTATCATGTACCTGTCTAACGGTTTCTTAAACGTTGGGATAGTCCCAGCCTCAACTACCTCCCCTGGCAGCTTGTTCCATACACCCACCACCCTCTGTGTGGAAAAAGTTACCCCTCAGATTCCTATTAAGTTCAGGGGAGTTTATACATAGAATAACAGATTCCTTGGAGTTAAGTTATAAACGGGAATCTAATCAAAGATTTTGGGAGATTATATATAGAATAACTGATATCCAGGAAGAGTTACTGCTGGAATCTAATCAAGAAATTCAGAGGGTTTATACGTAGAATCCAGGAATGAGTCATATTTAGTTTAGTTTAGTGATATAGTATGAAAACATAGAAAAATAGGTGCAGGAGTAGACCAGTCAGCCCTTCAAGCCAGCACCGCCATTCAATATGATCATGGCTGATCATCTAAACCCCGTTCCTGCTTTATCCCAGAGTCGCTGCCTTACAGCGAACGCAGCGCCGGAGACACGGGTTCGATCCCGACTACGGGTGCTGTCTGTATGTACGTTCTCCCCGTGACCTGCTGCGGGTTTGTTTCTCTGAGACTAAAGCTCAGCGTTTTCGTCGCTCTGCCCGAATCCATCACTCACCAAGTTGACAAAGTCCTGGTAGCAGACCCTGCCCTGGGGGCTGTCGTCGGCCAGAGCCAGCAGCACCTGCAGCTTGTGGGCCTCCAGCTCCGAGCCTCGGGACCGCAGGAGGCCACGGAACGCCTCCGTGCTGATGTAGCCCGTGTTGCCTGGGTCGAACTGCCGGAAGAGCAAAGCAAACAGAGGTCTAAGCATGACAGCGGTGTGCAGCGGTGGACCCCCCCCTCCTGTCCCCCCCCCTCCCCTGCCTACCCCCCACCCTCCCCCCTTCCCCTGCCTCCCCCCCCACCCTCCCCCTGCCTACCCCACTCTCCCATTCCCCCCTTGCCTCCCCTCGCCCATCCTCCCCTCTACTGCCCCCCCCCAGGTTAGTTTATCGTCACGTGTACCGAGGTACAGTGCAAAGCTTTTTGTCGCGTACTATCCAGTCAGCGGAAAGACAATACACGATTACAATCGAGCAGTTTTCAGCGTACAGATACATGACAAGGGAATAGCATTTAGTTTAAGGTTAAACCAGCTTAGTCTGCTCAGGATAGTCAGGACGTCACCAATGAGGTAGACAGTTGCTTCCTCACAGCGCCAGGGACCAGGGTTCGATCCCTACCACGGGCGCTTGCTGTGTGTGGGTTTTCTCCGGGTGCTCTGGTTTCCTCCACACTCCAAAGACATGCAGGTTTGTAGGTTGATTAACCATGCCACACACTATCCTACACACTGGGGACAACTTGAAGCCAAATAACCTACAAACCTGCACGTCTTTGGAGAGTGGGTGAAAACCGGAGCACCGGAGAAAGCCCACGCAGGTCACGGGGAGAACGCACGGGTATCTGGGCTGTGAGGCAGCAACTCTACCGCTGCACCACCCTAACGAATCAGAGGTTTTGGGGGGGGGGGGGGGGGGGGGGGGAGGGATTTGGGGAGTCACAGGAGTGGGCAGGCTGAAGCAACGTGGCAGCTCCCTCGGTCTACACCGCCCGGCAGCATAGCCGCGAGAGAGGTGGGTGTTGGGCACACGCTGATGTGTGTCGACACCCGCCGTTGTTCCTGCGACTTCCACACGCCTTCCCAGTGAAAGTGTGGCAGCTCATTCACAAGTGTGTCGTTCACTCTGTGTGAAAATAACGGCAGGCACTTGGCAAACTTTAGAGGAGGGGGGGGCAGTGTTTGTGAAACCGGGGCTCCTCATCCACTGACTCATCCCCGAGAGAGGCTGTGGGTGGGAGGTGGTCTCTTCCATCGAGCGGTACAGGGTGGGGGAGAGCTTCGGGGCAGGACACTTCTTCAGACCCTGGAACCAGACCCAAAATGTCTCCCATTCATGTTCTCCAGAGATATTGCCTGACCCGCTGAGTTACTCCAGCACTCTGTGAAATGTCACCTATCCATGTTCTCCACAGATGCTGCCTGACCCGCTGAGTTACTCCAGCACTCTGTGAAATGTCACCTATCCATGTTCTCCACAGATGCTGCCTGACCCGCTGAGTTACTCCAGCACTCTGTGAAACGTCACCTATCCAAGTTCTCCACAGATGCTGCCTGACCCGCTGAGTTACTCCAGCACTCTGTGAAATGTCACCTATCCATGTTCTCCACAGATGCTGCCTGACCCGCTGAGTTACTCCAGCACATTGTGACTCATCTTGGGTGTAAACCAGCATCACAGATCATAAGTGATAGTAGCAGAATTAGGACATTCGGCCCATCGCGTCTAATCCACCATTCAATCAAGACTGATCTATCTCTCCCTCTCAACACCATTCCCCTGCCTTCTCCCCATAACCCCGACTCCCGTACTAATCAATAATCTCAACCGTACAAATATCCATTGACTTGGCCTCCATGGGTGTCTCGGAGGAGATTGTTATCCCTAGTTTGAAGAAGATCTCCTCCTCTCTCCGACGAGAGTTCTGCAGCATCCTTTCTTGCTGCCTCCCCCTCTCCGTGACTCTGCACCTCCACATCACCGTCTGTATCTCTCGTCTCCCTTTCCCCTGATTCTCAATCTGGGGAACCGGCCCACAGCTAACAATGGACCTTCCCCTTGATCATAGACAATAGGTGCAGGAGTAGGCCATTCTGCTCTTCGAGCCAGCACAGCCAATCAATGTGATCATGGCTGATCATCCCCAATCAGTACCCCATTCCTGCCTTCTCCCCATATCCCCTGACTCCGCTATCTTTAAGAGCCCTATCTAGCTCTCTCTTGAAAGCATCCAGAGAATCTGCCTCCACCGCCCTCTGAGGCAGAGAATTCCACAGACTCACCACTCTCTGTGAGAAAAAGTGTTTCCTCGTCTCTGTTCTAAATGGCTTACTCCGTGTTCTTAAACTGTGGCCCCTGGTTCCAGACTCCCCCAACATCGGGAACATGTTTCCTGCTTAAAAATAGCTTAACAATAGCTTAACTCTAGCTTAACAATATGTTTCAATAAGATCCCCTCTCATCCTTCTAAACTCCAGAGTGTACAAGCCCAGCTGCTCCATTCTCTCAGCATATGACAGTTCCGCCATCCCGGGAATTAACCTTGTAAACCTACGCTTCACTCCCTCAATAGCAAGAATGTTCTGCATGCAACCTGTCTCACCTCCAGTCTGAAGAAGGGTCTCGACCCGAAACGTCACCCATTCCATCTCTCCAGACATAGCAGTAACTGCGGGCGACGGAGGAGGGAGATGGCAGCCCTGCCGGCAGTCTGTTCGTTTTTTCACCCTTTTTGTTGTTTTTATCGTTTGTTTAAAGTTTGTTTTAACGTTCCATGGTTTGTTTTATGTGGGTGTCGGGGGAAACTTGTTGCACAGATAGTTTGTGGGATCGGACTGTGCAGAAAGGCTCCATTCATAAACCGGTCTCAGGCCAAGCAGCCCGTCCCTCCCTCCCTCCCTCCCTCCCCGTTGCCCAGGAAAATGCCACAGCTGCGACCCGTGAGGTTGCCATGGTTTCACGATGGAGTGCGTTGGATTAAAGAGCCCCCACCCCTCTCTCCCACGGGGGAGGGGACCTTGGGCTTTGAGTGCCAGTGTCCCGGGAGCTGGGGTCGCCGGCGTAGAAAATAGTGATTAACATTTGAAAGGTTTGCCAAAACGACAGCGGAACCTCAAACAAGCATCTGCTGAACGCAGATCACTCATCCAACAAAAGGCACAAAATGTTGGAGTAACTCAGTGGGACGGGCAGCATCTCTGTAGAGAAGGAATGGGCGACGTTTCGGGTCGAGACCCTTCTTCAGACTGAGAGTCAGGGAGAGGGAAACAAGAAATATACAACACAGAAATGAAAGATATGCAACAAAAGTAACGACCACCAAGCCCACAGCTAACAACAAACCGCTTCTTTGACCATCATTACTTTTTAGCATGCAAGCCGACGGTTTGGAGACTCAGGAGAGGGGGAGGGATTTGACTGGGCTGAACTGGGCTGGAGTGCAGTGTAGGTTCACCAGGTTAATTCCCGGGATGGTGGGACTGTCATATGCTGAGAGAATGGAGCAGCTGGGCTTGTACACTCTGGGGTTTAGAAGGATGAGAGGGCATCTTATTGAAACATATAAGATTATTAAGGGTTTGGACTCACTAGAGGCAGGAAACATGTTCCCGATGTTGGGGGAGTCCAGAACCAGGGGCCACAGTTTAAGAATAAGGAGTAAGCCATTTAGAACGGAGACTAGGAAACACTTTTTGTCACGGAGAGTGGTGAGTCTGTGGAATTCTCTGCCTCAGAGGGCGGTGGAGGCAGCTTCTCTGGATGCTTTCAAGAGAGAGCAAGATAGGGCTCTTAAAAATAGCGGAGTCAGGGGATATGGGGAGAAGGCAGGAACGGGGAACTGATTGGGGATGATCAGCCATGATCACATTGAATGGCAGTGCTGGCTCGAACGGCCGAATGGCCTACTCCTGCACCTATTGTCTATTGGACTGGACTGGGTTGGGTTGGGCTAGACTGGACTGGGTTGGGTTGGACTGGACAAGACAGGACTGGACTGGACTGGACAGCATCTGTAAAAGTTGGTAAAACGTTGTTGGTGGTCATGGTGGCGCAGCGGTAGAGTTGCCGTCTTTTACAGCGAATGCAGCGCTGGAGACCCGGGTTCACCCAGTCTACGGGTGCTGTCTGTACAGAGTTTGTACGTTCTCCACGTGACCTTCGTGGGTTTTCTCCGGGTGCTCCGGTTTCCAACCACACTCCAAAGACGTACAGATTTGTAGGTTAATTGGCTTGGTATTTAAATATAAAATTGTCCCTAGTGATATGCGGGGATCGCTGGTCGGCGCGGATTGTCCTCAGTCTCCACGCTGTGGAGGTGTTGCTGCTGCCTGTTTGGGCACAGGCTCGCGTCCTGCTATGGTTTACGCTGTGGCTTTGTATTCTTGTGAATAGCAAGTGAGAGGACATGGGACAATGTGTCGAGCGGGAGAGGGATTGTATCGTTCTCTAAATCCTGCCCGCTGTACGGATCGCAGCTGCTGTTGCAGGGATGGCCTTGTCAAGCAGTCTCCATTATCCACACCCCCCCCCCCCCCCCCGCTCTATGGGGGGAGGGAAGAGGGTCTGTACTCTGGAGCCAAGGCTCGGCTGGAACCTCCCCCCCCCCCCTCCCCTCCGCCCCCACACTTATTTACAGTTGGGACAGCTGCCCGTAGATTGTGTCTGACAAACAATTACAGAGGCTGGCCTGTTGTGGAGCCTCCACCCTCCCCCCCTCCCCCTGTACACCCTCCCCCCCTCCCCCTGTACACTCTCCCCCCCCCCCTCAAGGATGTCATTGAACAGGGATGAGCGCAGAGAAGATTTACAAAGTTGATTAGTTTAGTTTGGAGATACAGCATGGAAACAGGCCCTTCGGCCCACCGAGTCCATGCCAACCGTCCATCACCCACCACACAACAAAGGCTTTTCACTGTAGCTCAGTACACATGGCAATAAACTGAACTCATTCACAATAGCTCTATACGCTGGAGGTTCATTTATAGAATAACAGATTTCAGGGAATGAGTTACGGACTGGAATCCAATGAAGAGATTCAGAGGGTTTATGTATAAAATCACAAATATCCAGGAATGAGTAGTTCTTAGTTAGTTTAGAGATACAGCAGGGAAGCAGGACCTTTGGCCCACCGAGTCCAGCTGACCAGCGATCACCTGTTCACACTAGTTCGATGTTATCCCACTTTCTCATCCACTCTGGGCCAATTTACAGAGGGCCATTTAACCTACAAACCCGCACCTCTTTGGATGAGGGAGGAAACTGGAGCTCCCGGAGGAAACCCAGGCGGTCACAGGGAGAACGAGCAAACTCCACACAGACAGCACCTGAGGTCGGGATCGAACCCAGGTCTCTCCCTTTGTGGGTTTATGTAGGCAACAATTCAGGAGGAGGGGTACACAAAAAGCTGGAGAAACTCAGCGGGTGCAGCAGCATCTAAGGAGCGAAGGAGATAGGCGACGTTTCGGGTCGAGACCCTTCTTCAGACTGCTTCAGGAGGAGGGACAGGGAAAGGGATGGGCAGGGGGTGGGGAGCAAAAGGGATAAAAGACACTCACTTGGTCAAAGAGGACTTTCCAACGCTGCAGGGAAATGTTACGCCGGCATTCGGGAGAGGAGATAAAAACAGAATAAGGTTTAGCAGACGCATGGTAGCTCTCTGTCTCTCACACACACACCATGACACACACACAGATACTGTCTCTCATGCACACAGTACTTTCTCTCACACATATACACACACAAGCTCACTCACATACACATACAGACCCGGCATTAAACACACACAAGCTTTTCACTGTAATTCGGTACACGTGAAAATAAACTAAACTCACACACAAACACACTAAGACTCTCTTACACACACTCACGAGTGCATGAACTCACGTCCTCTGTGCCCATGGGCATTCCCCGGCCGGTTCCCGCTTCCACTCCGCGCTGTGTCCGCGGTTTCCCGCCTCGTCTCTCGTTGTCCTCCATCTCAGCCCGGCTCGGCTCGGCTCGGCTCGGCTCACCCGCACCGGCGCCGCCCCATCCCCCGGCCCCGACCCGGCCGCACACACACACACACCAGGCGGCAGACAGTGTGTCAGAGCGAACTGCAGGTGCTGGTTGAAACCAAAGAGACACACACAATGCCGGAGTAACTCAGCGGGACAGGCAGCATCTCTGGAGAGAGGGGATGGGTGACGTTTCAGGTCGAGACCCTTCTTCAGATCAAAGATCCTGGAAGGCGAGTTAGTATCTTTTTGCTTCAGACTGGTTCGGGTTAAGGGAAAGGGGAGATATAGACGGTGATGTGGAGAGTTAAAGAACAATGAATGAAAGATATGCAACAAAGTAATGACGATCAAGGAAACATGTAAGCTGTTTATAGCAAAGATACTTCTATGTAGGGTGAAAATGAGAAGCTAGTGTAACGGGTGGGGGAGGGATATGGAGAGAGGGGGATGCAGGGGCTGCCTGAAGTGAGAGAAATCAATATTCATACCACTGCCCAAGCGAAATATGAGATGCTGTTCCTCCAATTTGCGTTTAGCCTCACTCTTGACAGTGGGGGAGAACTAGGACACAAAGGTCTGTGTAGGAATGGGAATGAGAATTAAAGTGTCCGGCAACCGGGAGATCAGGTTGGTTCAGGCGGGCTGAGCGAAGGTGTTCCCGGCCCGGGACACGAACTGTTTCCCAAACATGAAGCAAAGACTGACAGACGGCCGCTGTTAACCTGGGAGGCGTAGATCTGAATTAAAGTTGCGAGGATTGCAATCCCTTGGCAACTGGGTCACACTCTGTCCCAAAGGCACTGACCCTTCCCCCGACCAGTTCAACCCCTCTCTCCCCGGCTAGTTAACCCCTCTCTCCCCGGCTAGTTAACCCCTCTCTCCCCGGCTAGTTAACCCCTCTCTCCCCGGCTAGTTAACCCCCAGCCAGGTTAGTGAAGAAGCCGTCTCACCTTCCACTCCCCGAATTCGCTCCTCGGCTCCGCCGCGCCACGTGTAGCGAGGAGGCGACACTGTAGCAAGTTGCTGTAGCAATCTCTGTAGCAAGTTGCTGTAGCAATCTCTGTAAGCAAACGAGCCGGGGAGGGGAGTCCCGTGTTGTGAACCGCGGTGAGAGGCGCAGATCTCTCCACACCCTCTCTGAACTGTACATCACCCCCCTCCCTCCCTCCTTCCTTCCCCTCCACCCTTTCTGTATCAATTAAACCACAGCATGCCCCCCCCCCCACCCACACAAACGGTTGCCTGAGATAAAGCGCACAGATTATCTGCCTGGACAATTGACACATTTTGTTTCCTCCTCCATCTGCCACTGTGCTGCCTGCTCGCCCCACGGATAAAGCAAATGCAACGAAATCGAACAGTCAGTCCATCACAGGGCACACAAGGGTCCCGACCAGAGACATCACCCAGTGGAATCAAGGAAACGCAGATGCTGGTTTAAACCAAAAATAGACACAACAAAAACGTGCCCTTCTCACACGTAAGAGACACAAAAAAGGGGATATGGGGAGAAGGCAGGAACGGGGTACTGATTGGGGATGATCAGCCATGATCACATTGAATGGCGGTGCTGGCTCGAAGGGCCGAATGGCCTACTCCTGCACCTATTGTCTATTGTCATCTCTGGAGAAAAAGGAACGGGTGATATTTCGGGTCGAGACCCTTCCCTCAGTCTGAGAAACGTCGCCTATCCGTGTTCTCCAGAGATGCTGCCTGACCCGCCGAGTTACTCCAGCACTCTGTGTCATTCTATAGGAGCAGGCACTTCGGCCCACAATGTCCGTGCCGAACAGATGTCAAGTTAAACTAATCTCATCTGCCTACACATAAACCATACCCCCCCCCCCCCCATTCCCTGTTGAAACATCTAAAATCTTCTTAAACGCCCCCCTTACCAGTGCCCCCACCTCTGTGTAAAAATCTGCACATCTCATAAGGGTTAGGCGTAGAATGAGGCCATTCGGCCCATCAAGTCTACTCAGCCATTCAATCGTGGATGATCTGTCTCTCCCTCCTAACCCCATTCTCCTGCCTTCTCCCCATAACCTCTGACACTCGTACTAATCAAGAATCTACCTATCTCTGCCTTAAATATATCCACTGACTTGGCCTCCGCAGCCTTCTGTGGCAAAGAGTTCCACAGATTCACCACCCTCTGCCTAGACCCTATTGATTCCCTTTGAAGGGTCTCGACCCAAAACGTCACCCATTGCTTCCCTCCATAGATGCTGCCTGTCCCGCTGAGTTACTCCAGCATTTTGCGTCTATACTTTCCAGCCACCTTGCCTCTCCCACTGGTTCAATGCCAGCCCTAAACCAACCATTTGCCTTATTCCGACATGAATCCCCCCAAATATCTATTCTTCCCGCACTCCCAACAACTGCCTTCAGATTCTACCCGCTCACCTACACACTTGGGGCCAATTTACAGAGGGGCCGAATAACCTACAAACCCGCATGTCTTTGAGATGTGGGAGGAAACCGGAGCACCCGGAGGAAACCCACGCGGTCACAGGCAGCACCCGAGGTCAGGATCGAACCTGGTTCTCTGGTGCTGGCAGCAGAACAAACAAAAAGCAAGCAAGAATTTAATTGTCGTATCTGGGACACAGGACTTGACTTGACTTGATTTAGTTTAGAGATACCGTGCGGAAACAGGCCCTTCGGCCCACTGAGTCTGTGCCGACCCCGCATATTGAAGGGGCTGTCCCACTTGGGCGACCAAATTGGCGAGTTTAGGAGAGAGTTTGAAGAAATGTCATGTTGAAGACCTCCTTCGACCATGTAGAAGACGAGCTTCGACTAGCTTGGAGAAAATTGGACACCGAATAGTGGAGAGTGAAGCCAACCTCCTTTGATCTCCTTCAACCTCCCTTCGACTATGATGAAGACTATCTACGACGACGTTCGACTAACCTTGATTACCTACGACTAAAATGCCGACCTACTACGACCAACTTCGACTAAATCTACGAGTAAAAATGTATCGATTTTTTCCGTGGTGACCTTTTTTTACTCGTGGGCATTTTTCAACATGTTGAAAAATACGCCGCGACCTAGCTGAGGCCTAACATGGGGGCTACTCTCGAGCATGAAGGAGAGTTACAAAGAACCTCGTGTCGACCATGCTGCGAGTACGAGTCGAGGGCAAACTCGCCAGAACTCGCAGATTAGGTCGCCCAAGTGGGACAGCCCCATAACACTATCCTACACCCACTAGGGACAATTTACAATGTTACCAAACCAATTAGCCTACAAACCTGTACATCTTTGGAGTGTGGGAGGGAACCGGAGCACCCGGATAAAACCCACGCAGATCACCAGGAGAACGTACAAACTCCATACAGCCAGCACCCAGAGTCAGGATGGAATTCCAGTCTCTGGCGCTGTGAGGCAGCAGTTCTCCCCGCTGCATCGCTATGAGGCAGCCCCTGCTTATTGAGAACACATTGCACAGCTACACTGAGATGTAGATAGAGCCAGGCCTGATGGGTAACGTGTGTAGAGGAAGCATGAATGACAGCACAGTTCAATCAGGGGCAAAACTAGTTGATCAGAAACACCACAAATGATTTATTTGTAAATTGCACAGGCGGATGGAACACTTTCTCATTTCGAATGCCTAAACATTCGGCAGTCATAGAGAGATCCAGCATGAAAACAGGCCCTTCGGCCCACTGAGTCAATGCCAACCATAAACCAACCATTTGCCTTACTCTGACATAAATCCCCCCCAAATTTTTATTCTTCCCGCACTCCCAACAACTGCCCCCAGATTCTACCCCCTCACCTACACACTTGGGGGCAATGTACAGAGGGCCAATTAATCTACAAACCCGTACGTCTTTGGGATGTGGGAGGAAACCGGAGCACCCGGAGGAAATCCACGTGGTCACAGGGAGAACGTGCAAATTCTACACAGGCAGCACCCGAGGTCAGGATCGAACCTGGCTCTCTGGCGCTGCGAGGCAGCGGTTCTACCTGATTCGTCACATGTAAACCAGTCCTCAGTGTGTCGAGAGTGGGTGAGAAAGTGGAATAACATAGAACTAGTGTTAACAGGTGATCGATGGTCGGCACGCTGACCATTGATGGGCTGAAGGGCCTGTTTCCTTGCTGTATCTTTCAATCAATCAATATATCGGACAGTTAATAATAATAAATACTTTATTGATCCCCTCAGGGAAATTCAGAAAATTCAGTTTTAGAGGGATATGGGCCAAACTCAGCCAGGTGGGACTAGTGATGATAGGACATGTTGGTCGGAATGGGCGAGTTGGGCTGAAGGGCCTGTTTCTGTGCTGTGTGACTCTATGACTAGTTAATATTCCTGCTCCTAGTTGATACATTGGCTTTTTCTTGCTGGTGGGCAACAGCGAAGGGGAAGATTCATTAGCTTCAGTTTTACATCCTCTGCAATTTACAAACTGCAGCCCGATTTCAATAAGAGTTACTTTAAAATCAGTTTTGGTTTACACCCTGAAGGTCTGGTACATGGTGTCAGCAGGACTTCTTGTTCCAAAGATTCCGAATAATCTCCTCCTCATTCGCTCGGATAATAAATGTATTAATTCTTCCTGCTTTTAAATATGTTGCAAATTAAAATGTGCTATCAGCAATTAATTTTTGTGTTGCAGTTTTGTGTGGAATGTTCTTGGTGCAAGTGTCGCTAAGTGTTCAGTGGTGGGGAGGGCGTTCCAGTGATGATGTGGTCCCCAGGAGCCATCTTCTGCCATTTCACTCTTTAACGAAGCTTCTGAGAACGCCACCAGTTGTATCAGAACGACGCGGATGGCACTCTTTACCAAAGATCATAGAGCGGACCATTATACCGCAGCATTGACGTATGCTTGCCTGGGGCTTCTGCCCTGCAGCTTTCTGGTGGCAGGGTCATGCCCCTGTCCCACTTAGGAAACCTGAACAGAAACCTCTGGTGACATTGTGCCCCACCCAAGGTTTCCGTGCGGTTCCCGGAGGTTTTCGTCAGTCTCCCTAATGGTCGAAAGTGGTTTCCATTTAAAAAATCGGTCGTTTTTTAGTCGAAGCCGGTTGCGATGCCAGTTGAAGGTGGTTGCCGGAGGACAAAAACCTCCGGGAACCGCACGGAAACCTTGGGTGGGACGCAAAGTCTCCAGAGGTCTCCGTTCAGGTATCCTAAGTGGGACAGGGGCATTAGGATAGAATGGAGGCACTTCTGACAGAGGAGCGACTAACACAGGAGCTGCTGATGCTGTTTTTTTTATTTAACCAAAAATAATTTTAATCAATTATATACAAGCATGATATGTACAATACAAAATACAAATAAACCCACCACCATAATACAAAGTAAAACAGATATTCTTAAATACTGAATATTAAATAACAATTTCCCCATCCTTACTGAGGATACGTTCCACTCACCGCGGTGCCCAGTGGTCCCGGAACTCCGCCAGGATGGCCCATGGACAGCGCATAGCCCCTCGCTAAAACCGCCCGGGTGCAGACGTAACCCCGGAATAGGGGCAGGCAGCCGGCTCGGGCCGAAGCAGGTACGGGGAACAGATTTTTTATGATCAGCCATGATCATATTGAATGGCGGTGCTGGCTCGAAGAGCCGAATGGCCTACGCTTGCACCTATATTCTATACTTCTAAAATGCATGGTCAGAGTCATTTTAACCTACAAACCTGTACATTTTTGGAGTGTGGGAAGAAGCCAGAGCACCCGGAGAAAACCCACGCAGTCACGGGGAGAAGGTACAAAGTCCGCACAGACAGCGCCCGTAGTCAGGATGGAACCCGGGTCTCTGGCGCTGTGAGGCAGCAGCTCTACCCGCTGCGGCCGACCGTGAGCTTACTCTGTGTCGGTGGGGCCCAGCCAGCAAGAGGTCGAGTGTGTGATGTCCGAGATGATTTCGTCCAGTAGACCGACGCTAGGGCTGGAGAGGAACGGATCCTCAGCGTGGGGCTGAACAGCTGAAAGAAAGAGCAGAGGTTATGCCCAAACCCTAGACCCCCTAAACCCTCCCCCCACCTGAGTTAGCATACAAACTTAAAGCACACGGTATTGGGGGTTCAGTATTGATGTGGATAGAGAACTGGCTAGCAGACAGGAAGCAAAGGGTAGGAGTAAAAGTGTCCTTTTCACAATGGCAGGCAGTGACTAGTGGGGTACCGCAAGGCTCAGTGCTGGGACCCCAGCTATTTACAATATATATTAATGATTTGGACGAGGGAATTCAATGCAAATTTCTCCAAATTTGCAGATGACACTAAGCTGGGGGGTAAAGTTAGGTGTGAGGAGGATGCTTGGAGGCTGCAGGGTGATTTGGATAGGCTGAGTGAATGGGCAGATGCAGTATAATGTGGATAAATGTGAGGTTATCCACTTTGTTGGCAAAATTATGAGGGTAGTCTATTATCTGAATGGTGGCAGATTAGGAAAAGGGGAGATGCAACGAGACCTGGCTGTCATGGTATACCAGTCATTGAAAGTAGGCATGCAGGTGCAGCAGGCAGTGAAGAAAGCGAATGGCATGTTAGCATTCATAGCGAAAGGATTTGAGTATAGGAGCAGGGAGGTTCTACTGCAGTTGTGCAGGGTTTTGGTGAGGCCACACCTGGAGTATTGCATACAGTTTTGGTCTCCAAATCTGAGGAAAGACATTCTTGCCATAGAGGGGATACAGAGAAGACTGATTCCTGGGATGTCAGGACTTTCATATGAGGAAAGACTGGATAGACTCGGCTTGTACTCGCTAGAATTTAGAAGATTGAGGGGGGATCTTATAGAAACTTACAAAATTCTTACGGGGTTGGACAAGCTAGATGCTGGAAGATTGTTCCCGATGTTGGGGGAGTCCAGAACAAGGGGTCACAGTCTAAGGATAAGGGGGAATTCCTTTGGGACCGAGATGAGGAAAACATTCTTTACACAGAGAGTGGTGAGTCTCTGGAATTCTCTGCCACAGAAGGTAGTTGAGGCCAGTTAATTGGCTATATTTAAGAGGGCGTTAGATGTGGCCCTTGTGGCTAAAGGGATCAGGGGGTATGGAGAGAAGGCAGGTACGGGATACAGAGTGGATGATCAGCCATGATCATATTGAATGGCGGTGCAGGCTCGAAGGGCCGAATGGCCTACTCCTGCACCTATCTTTCTATGTTTCTATGTCCCACTTTGGTGATTTTTTTGGGTGGCTACAAGCGACTGCTGCAAAAATGTTTTAAAAAATGTCGGTGACAGTGGCGACAATATTTTGCTGTCGTCGGTTGTTGACAGTTGAGCTCCATTAAAACCTGTCCCTGGCAGCCTAAGTTGGTTAAGTGGGACAGGCCCTTTATCGTCACCTGTCCCAAAATGGAACAATGAAATTCTCCCTATAACAGTGCAACATAAACTGTATACAGCAGTTACAGTTTGTTTATCGTCGCATGTACCCAGGTAACAATGAAGAGCTTTTGTCGTGTGCTATCCAGTCAGTGGAAAGCCCAGCACTCACTAGATACCGTAAAAATCAACAAAAATTCAAAAACAATCTAGTGCATTATATAGAACCCTCAATGCACCTGCAGCATCTTCAGCCTAGGCCACCTGGTTCTGGATTCCCCATAACTGGGTAAAAGACTGTACATTTACCTATCCCCCTCATGCTCTTACACACCCCTCTAAGATCACCCCCCCCCCCCAGCCTCCTTCCCTCAAAGTAAGAAAGTCCCAGCCTGCCCAATCCCTCCCTATATTTAAGAAAGAACTGCAGATGCTGGAAAAATCGAAGGTGGACAAAATTGCTGGAGAAACTCAGCGGGTGAGGCAGCATCTATGGAGCGAAGGACGTCGCCTATTCCTTCACTCCATAAATGAAATGCTTCCGGGTCTCGACCCAAAACGTCACCTATTCCTTCACTCCTCGAGACCCTCCCTCAGGCTGATGTGGGGGAACCTCCCCCTGCAGTTCAGGCCCTCGAGTTCTGGCCATGCCCTCGTCAATCCTCTCAGCGCTCTCTCCAGCTCGATGGCATTTCCACCTTTATCCGATCACTTTCTACACCTCACGCTCAGTTCCAGGGCTTTTCCCCCCGAGCTCTCGACTGGATTTGTTAGTGACTCTCTTATCTACTGACAGCCCCTAGTTCCAGCCTCCAGCAAGAGGTGAAACATCCTTCTAAAGCTACTGCTAATCTGATTTTAATCTAATCAGGCAACCGTTCCTCTTTCCCAAAAGAGCCCGAGCTATTCAGTTTGTCCAGTGGCGCAGTGGATAGAACCGCTTTTTCACAGCGCTAGAGACGCGGTTTCGATCTGACCTTGGGTGCTGTCTGTACGGAGTTCGTACGTTCTCCCCGTGACCGTGTGGGTTTTCTCTGGGTGCTCTGGTTTCCTCCCACATCCCAAAGACGTGCAGGTTTGTAGATTAATCGGCTTCTATAAATTGTTCTTAGCGTGTAGGATAGAACTAGTGTGAATGGGTACCCGTTGGTTGGCACGGACTGGGTGCCAACCAAGATAATGACCATGTAAATGCAACTGGCCTGCCGGGAATTGGCCTGGCGGTGGTGCCTTCTATATCGGTGGAGCCTCCCACGATAGAGCAGCCAGCGGAATTCACTATAGAGGCTGCTGGATGAGAATGTGTGCCTTCATGGAACAATGGGGGGGTGGGGGGAGGAAATGTGCAAGGAGTCTAACGATGAATTACATAACCGAAACCTTGTCCCACCCCGGTCATTCCTCCTCCTCCCCCCCCCCCCCGCTCCCGCCCGGCAGTAGGTACAGAAGCTTGAAAGCGCGCACCACCAGACTCAGGAACAGCTTCTTCCCCTCTGTTCTCAGGCTTCTGAACGGCCCTTCCATGAGCTAGGGTCCTGTCCGATCCACCTCTACCCCATTGCGGACATTGGACTTTGTCTGTGGAACTGATGCGCTACAATGCTGAGAACTATATTCTGCTCTCTGTATCTTCCCCTTTGCTCTACCTGTTGGACTGGAGTTTGACCTGACTGTAGTATTATCTGATCTGTTTGGATAGCACGCAGAACAAAGCTTTTCACTGTACCTCGGTACACGGGACAACAATAAAGCGGAACCCAGACTGGAATTGAAATCTGTGAAATTCAGTATGGAGGGCACGAATAAATCATTCATACTTTAGATTTACTGCAAAAGGAAAAGCATGAAAAGCAAGTCTACGATTGGGCTTGTACATTCTGAGGTTTAGAAGGATCAGAGGGGATCTTATTGAAACATATAAGATTATTAAGGGTTTGGACACGCTAGAGGCAGGAAACATGTTCCCAATGTTGGGGGAGTCCAGAACCAGGGGCCACAGTTTAAG
Organism: Raja brachyura; assembly: GCA_963514005.1. Next base: position 4,956,250 of record OY740803.1, on the reverse strand, counting down.
AATAAGGAGTAAGCCATTTAGAACGGAGACGAGGAAACACTTTTTCACAGAGAGTGGTGAGTCTGTGGAATTCTCTGCCCTTAGAGGGTGGTGGAGGCAGGTTCTCTGGATGCTTTCAAGAGAGAGCTAGATGGGGCTCTTAAAGATAGTGGAGTCAGGGGATATGGGGAGAAGGCAGGAACGGGGTACTGATTGTGGATGATCAGCCATGATCACATTGAATGTCGGTGCTGTCTCGAAGGGCCGAATGGCCTCCTCCTGCACCTGTTGTCTGTTGATTTAGCAATGCATTTGATCTTTAAACAACGTCCATTACTTACTGGTGTTCATTTCCTTGATCACTGGTTTTGGGACACTGTAGATTCCACTCCGACAGTTTACTAAGAAGATGATGAAAACCAGGAGAGCTGATCAGAGCGTCAGCCACTTAATGCATTACTCAATATCCCCCCCCCCCCCCCCAGCCCCCTACCCCAGCCCCCCCCCCCTCCCTGTTCATCCCATCCCACCCCCATTCTGACTGAGCCTTGAAAGAAATGGGCTATGTTTCAGGTCGAGACCCTTCTTCAGACCGACTCGAAATATCACCCATTCCTTCTCTCCAGAGATGCTGCCTGTCCCGCTGAGTTACTCCAGCATTTTGTAACAGTCTTCGATTTAAACCAGCATCTGCAGTTCCTTCCCACACACCCGCCTGCACGCACGCTGGCCAACCGACTGAGTTGCTCGGGCACTCAGTGCCTTTTATAAATGTCAGTAAAAGCAGGCTGTCTTGTGAGGAGTACCTCGATCTGTGGACTTTGGGGCCAGGCTTGGAGCATGGTCTGTCTCCACCTCCTGTTTGCTCTGGTCATCTGCAGTCGCTGGAAATAAAGGAAATAGACGTGAGAGGGAAAGCCTGGCGCGACGGGGCAGTGTCGACCTCTGCCCTCAGGGCCGGCCGGTACGTCAGCACCTTCATCCTGTGACTATCTGCTTCCTCCATCCCTACAGACAGCAGGCTGGACACGACAGCCTCAAATAAACTCGTAACTACATAGACTATTATTGTTATTATAGTGCACTATTTGTGTGTGTGTGTGTGTGTGTGTGTGTGTGTGTGTGTGTGTGTGTGTGTGTGTGTGTGTGTGTGTGTGTGTGTGTGTGTGTGTGTGTGGATGTGTGTGTGCATATATGTGTGTTTGTGTGTATGTGTGTGTGTGTGCTCACATGTGTATGTGTATGTGTGCATGCAGTCATGTATATGTATGTGATATATATGTATGTGTATGTATGTGTGCATGTGTATGTATGCATGTATGTGTGTGTGCGCATGTATGTGTGTGTGTGCGCGCATGTATGTGTGAGTATGTGCGTATATATATATATGTGATCAACACAAAATTCCGACGAAACTCAGCGGGACAGGCAGAATCTCTGGAGAGAAGGAATGGGTGACGTTTCAGGACGAGACGTTTCTTCAGACCCGAACCGTCACCCATTCCTTCTCTCCAGAGACGCTGCCTGTCCCGCTGAGTTACTCCAGCATTTTGTGTCTACCTTCGATTTAAACCAGCATCTGCAGTTCCCACACACACACACACACACACACACACACACACACACACACACACACACACACACACACACACACACACACACACACACACACACACACACACACACACACACACACACACACACACACACACACACACACAGCAGTGAAGAGCAGGATCACGTGTTTTATTGCCATTTGTCCCAGATAGAACAGTAAGAATGTCATTGTTCTATGTGGGGCACATGAGAATAAAACACTCTTGACCCCGCCCTCCGGTGCTGTCTGTCTGTGTGGAGTTTGCACATTCTCCCTGTGACCGTGTGGGTTTCCTCCGGGTGCTCCTGTTTCATAGAAATATAGAAAATAGGTGCAGGAGTAGGCCATTCGGCCCTTCGAACCTGCACTGCCATTCAATATGATCATGGCTGATCATCCAACCCAGTATCCTGTACCTGCTTTCTCTCCATACCCCCTAATCCCTTTAGCCACAAGGGCCACATCTAACTCCCTCTTAAATATAGCCAATGAACTGGCCTCAACTACTTTCTGTGGCAGAGAATTCCACAGATTCACCACTCTGTGTGAAATTATTTTTTCTCATCTCAGTCCAAAAAAGACTTCCCCCTTATCTTTAAACTGTGACCCCTTGTTCTGGAGTTCCCCAACATCAGGAACAATCTTCCTGCATCTAGCCTGTCCAACCCCTTAAGAATTTTGTACATTTCTATAAGATCCCCCCTCAATCTGCTAATTTCTAGCGAGTACAATCCGAGTCTATCCAGTCTTTCTTCATATGAAAGTCCTGCCATCCCAGGAATCAGTCTGGTGAACCTTCTCTGTACTCCCTCTATGGCAAGAATGTCTTTCCTCAGATTAGGAGCCATCTCCTGGACAGACAACATCACAGCGGTCATCAAGAAGGCTGAGCAGCGGCTGCACTTCCTGAGGGTCCTCAGGAAGCACAACCTGGACTCCAACCTACTGCTGACCTTCTACCGCTCGTCCATTGAGAGCCTGTTGACATACTGCATCACAGCATGCTACGGCAGCTGCACCATGGCAGACAGGGAGAGGCTTCAGAGGGTAGTCAGGGCAGCACAGAAGATCATCGGCTGCCCTCTCCCCTCTCTGAGGGACATTTACACCTCCCGCTGCCTCAGCAGGGCGAAGAACATTATCAAGGACAGCTCCCATCCTGCATTTGGCCTGTTCAACCTGCTACCCCACGGAGGCGCTATAGGTGCATCAGCACAAGGACAAATAGACACAAGAACAGTTTCTTTCCAAAATCCATTATCTCCCTGAACTCACACATGCATTGACTTCACAGCCTAACCCCCGGACTTTCAGCGATCCACCTACTGTAATTTGTACTGTAACTGTAATTTCCAATATGTGCAATAACCCAGACTGGATATAGGAATCCTATTTATCCACTCTATTTATCCATTGTATTTTTATCGATATGTATATAGCGCTGCAGAAACTGTGCACCTTATCCCCCCCCCCTTTTTTGTTTTGTTTTGCACTGAGTAGGAGCAGCTTTTAATCTCATTGTACATGTGTATAGTGACAATAAAAGGCATTCTGATTCCGATTCTGAAAACTGTACGCAATACTCCAGGTGTGGCCTCACCAAGGCCCTGTGCAACTGCAGTTTCCTCCACATCCCAAAGATCACTGTCCCCCTGGCTCTGACCCTGTGCGATACCCCTCCGCTGGGACCACCCACCCTGTATCTCTCTGCTCTACTCGATACTGTCTCTGGACGGACGAGGAGGGGGTCGGTGGTGAGGAAGGGGCAGGAGAGAGCACTAATCCAGGGCCAGGGCCGCACACGCATCGACCCACACACGCTCGATCTCACTCATGTCAAGTTCATTCTGAAAGAAATTGTGGCAGAAATTCATTCAATTAAACCCCCAGCCCCCTGTGTGAAGCAGAATTGTGGAAATCCCCGTTGCTACCTTGTGATGGGATGACGGGGTCATTGTCCATGGAGTCTCCTCCTTCACTTGATGACGTTATGTTGCTGGAGCTCATGTTATAGGATTCCTCTAAAATCAAAGATTAAATCATAACTCAACTGCAGCCCCACCCACTCCCAACACCTAGCCAGTCCATGAGTCTGAATGAGGGTCCCGACCTGAAACGTCACCTATCCACGTTCTCCACAGATGCTGCCTGACCCGCTGAGTTACTCCAGCATTCTGTGAAACGTCACCTATCCATGTTCTCCACAGATGCTGCCTGACCCGCTGAGTTACTCCAGCACTCTGTGAAACGTCACCTATCCATGTTCTCCACAGATGCTGCCTGACCCGCTGAGTTACTCCAGCACTCTGTGAAACGTCACCTATCCATGTTCTCCACAGATGCTGCCTGACCCGCTGAGTTACTCCAGCGCTCTGTATCCATTCAAGTATCCAGTAATTAAAATTTGCACTCATGGAATTTAAGAGGAAGAAAAAACACAAAATATATGCGGAGAACTAAACTAGTTTACCAAGGAAAACACAGAGTGCTGGAGTAACTCAGCGGGTCAGGCAGCATCTGTGGAGGGAAATAGCTCAACTTCCTCCTCTGGCAGCTCGTTCCGTCTATCCACGCCACTCCACAAAGCAAAGGGAAAGCTGCTTCACAAACTGATTTTCTACTGCCACCTCCAGGCACCTGGTTCAGTTCAGACTTTGGGTGCTGTCCGTGCGGAGTTTGCACGTTCTCCCTGTGACCGAATGGGTTGCCTCCGGGTGCTCCAGTTCCCTCCCACATCCCAAGGATGGTTGTGGGTTAATTGGCTGCTCGCGGCTGCCCCCTACTGTGGCGTAGTTTAATGGCAGGCAGAATCAAAGTGGTGTTGAAGGCATGTATGATAGTATCTGTGTACAAGGCTCTAATGGGGTTGTTCCTTCGTACAGGCCAAACCATCGAGAAATATAAGTCCCTTCAATGTGACTGAGATTGATTGACAATAGACAATAGACAATAGGTGCAGGAGTAGGCCATTTGGCCCTTCAATGTGATCATGGCTGATCATCCCCAATCAGTACCCCGTTCCTGCCTTCTCCCCATATCCCCTGACTCCGCTATTTTTAAGAGCCCTATCTAGCTCTCTCTTGAAAGCATCCAGAGAACTTGCCTCCACCGCCCTCTGAGGCAGAGAATTCCACAGACTCACCACTCTCTGTGAGAAAAAGTGTTTCCTCGTCTCCGTTCTAAATGCCTTACTCCTTATTCTTAATCTGTGGCCCCTGGTTCTGGACTCCCTCAACATTGAAATTGAAATTGAGTCACAGAATTTAAACAGATCCATGTGCCCACCGAGTCCACGCTCACCATCGATCGCCGTTCACACTAGTTTTATGAGGTGGAGGCCGGTTCTCTTGATGCTTTCAAGAGAGAGTTAGATGGAGCTCTTAGGGATAGTGGAGTTTAAGGGATATGGGGAGAAGGCAGGAACGGGGTACTGATTGGGGATGATCAGCCATGATCACATTGAATGGCGGTGCTGGCTCGAAGGGCCGAATGGCCTACTCCTGCGCCTATTGTCTATCCCACTTTCGCATCCACTCCCTACACACTAAGGGCAATTTACAGAGGGCCGATTAATTCCACCAACGTGGACGTCAATTAATTCCACAAACCAGACAGCACCCGAGGTCAGGATCGAACCTGAATCTCTGGCACCGTGAGACAGCGGGTCTGCCCAATGTGCCTCTCTGAGATAAGCCCAAGGGACAACCGTCTCTGCAAGTGCTCCGCACATAGAAACAGAGAAAATAGGTGCATGAAGAGGTCATTCGGCCCTTCGAGCCAGCACCACCATTCATTGTGATCATGGCTGATCATCCACAATCAGTAACCCGTGCCTGTCATCCCCATATCCCCTGATTCCGCTAGCCCCTAGAACTAGCTCCACAACCTGAACGTGCAGGGAGTTCACCTCTACCCCATTGCGGACATTGGATTTTGTCCCAGGAACTGATGCACTACAATGATGAGAACTACAGTCGGTATCTTCCCCCTTGCTCTACCAATTATACTTGAGTTTGACTTGATTGTATTTACAGTATTATCAGTCTGAAGAAGCCTCACCTGTTCCTTCTCTCCAAAGATACTGCCTGTCCCGCTGATTTGCTCCAGCATTTTGTGTCTATCTTTGGTTCAAACCAGCATCTGTAGTTCCTTCCGACACATATTATCCGATGCATGCAAAACAAAGCTTTTCACTGTACCTCGATACATGTGACAATAATAAACCTGAACCACTCACCTAGAAGGTCAGGCGAGGCGGAGAAGGACTGTCGGCAAGCGACAGAGGAGGAGAGGTGTATGGTGTCAGACGTGTTGTCCTCGCTCTGTGTGTCCGTGGAGCTGAGAGATCCCAGAGAATTCTCCCGCTTGGATTTATCCTGGCAGACTGAGGCTGCCCTTTGAATCAGGTGGGGAATGTCGTGCCTGGGGAGGGGAGGGACAGCGTTAAAGCTGGAAGGGAGGAGAGAGATTCAACGCTAAATGCACCCCATGGTGGGCAAGGTCTAACACAGGCCGTTAGACACTGATACCAGCCCGCCTCACGCTCAATGTCTTCACTTCACACGACTCATGTGTGAAGGAGCACACACAACATGCGCGCGCACACACACACACACACGCATATGCGCAGTTACAATAGACAATAGGTGCAGGAGTAGGCCATTCGGCCCTTCGAGCCAGCACCGCCATTCAATGTGATCATGGCTGATCATCCCCAATCAGTACCCCGTTCCTGCCTTCTCCCCATATCCCCTGACTCCGCTATCTTTAAGAACCCTGTCTAGCTCTCTCTTGAAAGCATCCAGATAGTTGCAAAGGTTCAGGTACACACAAACATGCATATGTGTAAACAGGCACACACACGCATGCACCCGTTGAAAATACATACATACACAAAACATGCCTGTGTGCATCTGCAAACACCAGACATACATATATGTAAACACACGCACTCATGGGGGGTTTGGGGGTGGGGGGGCTACCTATCTACCCACCTGCCAACCAGAACATTAATTCTTAATTCTATATACTTTGGGGAGGGCGGGGGGCGCTGAGAGAACATGGCGGGACCATTGGGGAATACTTAGTAACTTTCTCAGCACCCAACAGGTGGCGACTCTCTGCATTCTCGTGCGTGGAAAGCTAGGAATCTCCCGGTGACATTTCACATGTAATAATAAACTTTGAATGATTGACGGAGAGCTCACCATGTACAGGCCGAGTTCTTCTTCCCAGGCCCCGGAAGTTGCATGGCTTTCCAGAGGAACTCCATCCACACTGCCCGCAGGTCCGAGCTCTCTGCAGCCTGGGACGGGAAACGGAGGCAAGGAGGAGAAACGGGTGCATCAAGATCACCACTCATGCAGTGAACTTCATCAGTTCCTGTTATAGGTGCAGAATCAGGCCATTCAGCCCATCGAGTCTACTCCGCCATTCACAGCCAGCAGGCTATTAAACACAACAACCTCAGGATAAGCGCCAAACTACATTGACTTGGGGGCATTGGTTTTGTCTTTTTGCACTGCGTGTGCGTGTGTGTGTGTGTGTGTGTGTGTGTGCGTGTGCGTGTGCACATGGTAGACAAAAATGGAGTGACTCAGCAGGTGAGGCAGAATGAATGGAGAGAAGGAATAGGCGACGTTTCGGGTCAAGAACCTTCTTCAGATATATACATGTATATATACATCTGTATGTATATGTATATATACATGTACACACACATACTGTATATATAGGTGGAACATGGATAGGTGACATTTCTTGGTCGGGAGGCTTCTTCAGAGATATTGGAGAATATATATATACACACACACACATGTACACACACACATATATATATATATATATACACACACACATATACAGATACATACATATATGCACACATATATACACATGCATATATACACGCACACATATACACACACATATATATATACACACACATACAGTATACATACACACACATATACATATATATACACACACATACAGTATACATACACGAATATATACACGCACACACATATATATATACACATGTACAGTATACATACACACATATATACTCACATATATACACACTCACACATATACAGTATACACACATATATACACATACACACACATTCTCCAGTGTCCCTGGAAGCGTCCCAACCAGGAACCGCCACTGATCCATGTTCACCAGAGGTGCGGCTCCACCAGCTGTGTGACTCTGCTGCCCTGCCCGTGTCACTAATTCTACTGGAGCTGTGGGCCTCTCAGCTGAATGTCATTTGGTCTGTGGTGTTAGCTCTGTTCCTCTGCCTGATTGTACCGTAGGGTTCCAGTGTTGTTGCTCTAATTACCTGCTGGGTGTGTTTATCGAGCCTCATGTCCGGACCCACTGCCTCGTCTAACCCCCACGGGCACCAGTGAGTGAGCCTCGGCCCCGCACAAACTCACCAGCAACTTCCTCTTGCCGTCCTTCATGACCATTTCAAATAGATATTCTCGGCTCTTGTCTTTGATTTCTCTCACCGACTGAACCTGTTTTTCGGGGGGTAAATTCTGGGGATTAGAAAGTCAGACCACGTTGGGATAATCTGTAATTGCCGCTGCCAAAGTCAGCGGGACTGCAGTGATAGTGTTTCTGCAACACTGTACACTGGGAGTGGGCTACGCATAGATCAGAGTAAATAAGTTTATTGGCCAAGTATTCACATACAAGGAATTTGCCTTGGTGCTCCGCCCACAAGTAACAACATGACATACAGTGACAGTTACGAATGGCTCAGAAAACAGTAAACATTAATAATAATAAAACATTCATGATAAAACACCATTGATCAAGCATGTGAACCAACAAAATACCAACAAAATACCAGAGAACAGTCCAACACAGGGACAGGCCCTTCGGCCCACAATGTCCATGCCGAACATGATGCCAAATTAACCTACACACTTCAGCCTCCACATAATCCATGTCCCTCCATATCCCCATGCCTGTCGAACAGACTCTATCGTATCAGCCGCCACCAACAACCTCCGCAGTGTTTTTCAGGCACTCACCACCCTCTGTATGAAAAAAGGTTGCTCCACCCATCTTTGTCCGTCTCACCTTAAAACGATGCTATCACTGACCTTACATCTCAAGCTGTATTTGGACCATTGTGTGAAGTTGAGTCATTCCATGTGGAGGCTTTGAACGGGGCGAGGAAGAGGTTTACAATAGACAATAGGTGCAGGAGTAGGCCATTCGGCCCTTCGAACAAGCACCGCCATTCAATGTGATCATGGCTGATCATCCCCAATCAGTACCCCGTTCCAGCCTTCTCCCCATATCCCCAGTCTCCGCTATTTTTAAGAGCCCTATCTAGATCTCTCTTGAAAGCATCCAGAGAACCTGCCTCCACCGCCCTCTGAGGCAGAGAATTCCACAGACTCACAACTCTCTGTGAGAAAATGTGTTTCCTCGTCTCCGTTCTAAATGGCTTCCCCCCAACATCGGGGACATGTTTCCTGCCTCTAGCGTGTCCAAACCCTTAATAATCTTATACATTTCAATAAGATCCCCTCTCATCCCTTTACCAGAATGCGGTGATATTCGAGGGCATTAGCTAAAGGGAGAGGTTGGGCAGAGTTGGGTTGTTTTCTCTGGATTGTCGGAGGTTGAGGGGAGACCTGGCAGAAGTTTATAAAATTATGAGTGGCAGAGATAGGGTGGACGGTCAGAAATGTTTACTCGGGATAGAAGAGTCATGAGGGTACACGGATAGGACAGGTTTGAAGGGATACGGACCAAGCGCAGGCGGGTGGGACTAGTGTGGGCAAGTTGGGCCAAAGGGCCTGTTTCCACACTGTATCATTCTGTGACTGGAGGGCAAGGCTATAAGGTCAGAGGGACAATGTTTACAGGAGATGTGTGCGGGACAGTTTTTGTCTAACACAGAGGGTGGGACGTGCTGTCGGGGGTGGTGGTGGAGGCAGATACGAGAGTGGTGTCTAAGAGATTTGTAGACAGGCACATGGATGTGCGGCGAGAGCGGAGGAAAATGCTTGACGCTCAGGCAGGGGAGAGCAGCTCAAGATTCAAGATTCAATTGTCACGTGTATCAATTAAGGTGCCGTGCAATTTGAGTCACCATACAGCCGTACCAGTTTTGTACGGAGCCCAGAATTGGCCTGAATTACCAGCGAGGTGTGACAAGTCGGGTTTAGACCTGAAAGCCGTTTCTAACTGCACAGGTGTCCCCCAGGTGCTCCGGTTGATAGGTTAATTGGTTGCTATAAATTACCTCTAATATGTAGGTGAGTGGTAGAAATCTGGGGGGGATTGAGAGAATAGAATGGGGTTATGCATAAGATTAGTATAAATGTTTGGCACAGACTGGGTGACTCTATGAATGTTTCCGGGAGAGCTGATGGAAGTACATAAAACAGATAGTCCTCCGCCAGTTTCGTCACCTCCAACGTGACCCCTCCACTCGCCACATCTTCCCATCTCCCCCCCTGTCTGCCTTCCGCAAAGACCGCTCCCTCCGCAACTCCCTCGTCAATTCTTCCCTTCCCTCCCGCTCCACTCCTTCCCCGGGCACTTTCCCTTGCAACCGCAAGAGATGCTACACTTGTCCCTTCACCTCCCCCATCCACTCCTTTCAGGGACCCAAGCAGTCATTCCAAGTCCGACAGAGGTTCACCTGCACCTCCTCCAACCTCATCTACTGCATCCGTTGCTCCAGATGCCAGCTGATCTACATCGGTGAGACCAAGCGGAGGCTGGGCGATCGTTTCGCCGAACACCTCCGCTCGGTCCGCAATAACCAACCCGACCTCCCGGTGGCTCAGCACTTCAACTCCTCCTCCCACTGCGTATCCGACCTCTCGGTCCTGGGCCTCCTCCACGGCCAGAGTGATCAACACCGCAGGGTTACACAAAAAGCTGGAGAAACTCAGCGGGTGCAGCAGCATCTAAGGAGCGAAGGAGATAGGCGACGTTTCGGGTCGAGACCCTTCTTCAGACTGATCAACACCGCAAGTTGGAGGAACAGCACCTCATATTCTGCTTGGGGAGTCTGCATCCTCTGGGCTTAAACATTGAATTTTCTCAATTCTGTTAACCCAGACTGCCTCCCCCCCACCTCTCCCTCAGCCCTCTGGCCCTGACATTCCTTCTCCATCTCCCCCCCCCAGTCGCACTAGCTTCTCATTTTCACACCACAAACAGCTTACAACGGCCTGTTTCCTTTATCACCAATACTTTTTTGCATATCTTTCACTCATTGTTCCTTATCTCTCCACATCACTGTCTATATCTCTCGTTTCCCTGATCCCTGACCAGTCTGAAGAAGGGTCTCGACCCGAAACGTCGCCTATCTCCTTCGCTCCTTAGATGCTGCTGCACCCGCTGAGTTTCTCCAGCTTTTTGTGTAACCCTCGATTCTCCAGCATCTGCAGTTCCTTCTTTAACAAGAAGTATATAAAAGGTTTGGAGGCCTAGTGAGGGCAGTCAGACAAACCCTGTTCCCCATGATGGAAATATCAAAAACTTAAATCGCTTTCAGGTGAGAGGAGCAAAGTTTAACGGAGACGTGCGGGGCAAGTTTTTCTCATACACGGGGGGGGGGGGGGTGGGGGAGGTGCCTGGAACGCGCTGCCAGGGGTGGTGGTGGAGGCAGATACGATAGTGGTGTTTGAATGGCTGTCACGGTGGCGCAGCGGTAGAGTCGCTGCCTGACAGCGCTTGTGGCGCCGGGGACCCGGGTTCGATCCTGACTACGCCTGCTGTCTGTACGGAGTTTGTCCGTTCTCCCCGTGGGTTTTCTCCAAGATCTTCAGTTTCGTCCCACACTCCAAAGACGTACAGGTTTGTAGGTTAATTGGCTTGGTGTAAATATAAATTGTCCCTAGTGTGTGTAGGGTGGTGTTAATGTGCGGGGATCGCACAAAGAACGTGCAAAGACGTACAGGTTTGGTTTGGGATAAATGTAAATTGTCCCCCAGTGGGTGCAGGATACAGCGTTAATATGTGGGGATCGCTGGTTGGCGCGGATCCGGTGGGCCGAAGGGCCTGTTTCCGCGCTGTATCTATCTCTAAACTAAATTAAGAGACTTTTGGATGGGTGTGCAGGGAATGGAGGGATATGGATTATGTGCAGGCAGATACGGGTAGGTCTTGCCATCATGTTCGGCACAGACTTGAGGGCCGAAAGGCCTGTTAGAAGCGTCACCCCACCCCACCCCACCCCAGTACTGATGATGCATAGATTCACTTGGGTGCGGCACGGTGACGCAGCGGGTAGAGTCGCTGCCTCACAGCGCCAGAGACCCGGGTTCAATCCTGACTACGCGTGTTGTCTGTACGGCGTTTGCCTGTTCTCCCAGTTACCTGCCTGTGTTTTCACCGGGTGCTCCGGTTTCCTCGCCCATTCCATAATTGGCTTCTGTAAATTGTCTCCTAATGTGTAGGATAGAACCAGTGTGCTGGTCGGCACGGACTCGTTGGGCCAAAGGGCCTGTTTCCATGCTGTATCCAAAATAAAACTGTATCTTTACAAGTTCACAAGTTATAGGAGTAGAATTAGGCCGTTCGGCCCATCAAGTCCACTCCGCCATTCAATCATGTCTGATCTCTGCCACCCAATCCCATTTTCCTGCCTTCTCCCCATAACCCTTGGCACCCGTTCTAATCAAGAATTTGTCTATCTCTGCCTTAAAAATATCCACTGCCTTTGCCTCCACAGCCCTCTGTGGCAATGAGTTCCACAGATTAACTACCATCTGACTAAAGAAACGTAAATGAACTAAACTAACCCAATATTATGCAGTGTGCATTGGGTATATTTTAAGGATCTATTATCTGGCATCTTATTTAAGCATCTGGATATGCGGGATATGGATCACGTGCACTGCAAGGGCCAGGAAGCTAGCGGGCAAGATCATCTCTGACCCCTCTCACCTTGGCCACAAACTCTTTGAATCACTTCCCTCTGGAAGGCGACTCCAGACTGTCAAAGCTGCCACAGCCAGACATAAAAACAGCCTTTTTCCACGAGTAGTAGCTCTACTCAACAACCAAAAATCTGTGGCCTCCTTTTGCTCTGGTATTTTATTTCATTCACACGTTTAAACTATAATGTTTTAATGTTTTATGTTTTATTCTTAATGGTTTACTGTATGTGGTGTTGTTACTTGCGAGCGGAGCACCAAGGCAAATTCTTGTATGTGAACATACTTGGCCAATAAACATATTCATTCATTCAGATGAGATTAGGTCGTCTTGGCATCGTGTTTGACACAGACATGGTCGGCTGAAGAGCCTGTTCTGTACTGTTCTATTTTTTTATTTTCACCAGATACAACTTGTTCAACTGGTAGATTTCTATAAACAAGAGGGAGGGTGAGCGGGTGGGGAAATGCTGACGTTCACGTCACATTGTTGTTAATGTCTATGGTTTGGAGAGAGAGAAACAATGTACTAGTTGCGAGAGTTAATTGAAAATGATTATTCTTGAAATCAGAGGAAAAAGGATAGGAAATACTAGGTGTTTAGATTAATTTAGAGATACAGCACGGAAATATCGATCGTCCATTCACCTAGAGACAGGAACTGCAGATGCTGGTTTACCAAGGTAAAAACACACAAAATGCTGGAGTAATTCAGCAGGTCAGACAGCATCCCTGGAGAATATGTGCCGCCTGCTTTAAGGCAGAGATAGATCGATTCTTGATTAGTACGGGTGCCAAGAGACGTGGGGAGAAGGCAGGAGAATGGGGTTAGGAGGAAGAGGTAGATCAGCCATGATTGAATGGCGGAGGAGGGTTATTGGGCCGAATGGCCTGATTCTGCTCCTATTACTTATGACCTTATGAACATGGGTAAGTGACGTTTCGAGTCGGGACCTTTAAGACTCTGCCCAGCTCCGACCCGATACATCACCTATCACCAGTTTAACTAGTTCTATGTTATCCTATTTTCTCACCGTTTCCTACACACTCGGGGCAATTTACAGAGGGCCAATTAAATGGGAAACAACCAGAGGACACCCAAACAGTCTCAGGGGGAACGTGCAAACTCCACACAGACAGCAGCCAAGGTCAGGATCGGACATGGGTCTCTGGTGCTGTGAGGCAGCAACTCATAGAAACATAGAAAACAGGTGTGGGAGGAGGCCATTCGGCCCTTTGAGCCAGCACCACCATTCATTGTGATCATGGCTGATCGTCCCCTATCAATAACCCGTGCCTGCCTTCTCCCCGTATCCCTTGACTCCACCAGCCCCTAGAGCTCTATCTAACTCTCTATTAAATCTATCTAACTCTCATAAAACTCAACCCGCTGCACCACCGTGCAGTTTTTATCTCTTCTCAGTAGCTTTAAGTCAGAGTTCAGATTAATTAAGTTTAGTTTAGTTATACAGCACCAAAACAGGCCCTTCGGCCCACCGGGTCCGTGCCGACCAGCGATCCCCGCACATTAACACTATCCTACACCCACAAGGGACAATTTTTACATTTACCAAGCCAATTAACCTACAAACCTGTACATCTTTGGAGTGCAGGAGTAAACTGAAGATCTCGGAGAAAACCCACGCAGGTCACGGGGAGAACGTGCAAACTCCGTACAGACAGCGCCCGTAGTCGGGATCGAACCCGGGTCCCCGGCGCTGCATTCGCTGTAAAGCAGCGACTCTACCGCTGCGCCACCGTAACCGCCCGAGATGGAAACAGTTTTCAGTTTCGGTACAGTTCCGTTTATCGTCACGTGTACCGAGGTACAGTGAAAAGCTTTTGTCACGTGCTAACCAGTCAGCGGAAAGACAATACGTGATTACAATCGAGCCGTCCGCAGTGTACAGATACACGATGAGGGAATAACATAGTTAAAGTTGCTGTGGGTGCAGAGATGTAAAAGTGTGGGGCGATTGTAAGTGTGGAGTCTGAAGAAGGGTCCCGACCTGAAACGTTGCCTATTTCCTTCGCTCCATAGACGCTGCCGCACCCGCTGAGTTTCTCCAGCACTGTTGTCTATCTACGAGCAATTGTAATATGTGATTGTAGTTCTGCTTCTGTGGCCAGCACGCAAATAGTCCCTGGGTTGGGCCACAACTTCCCAAATAAAAGGACTTCAAGGAGATTTAATCTGCTGACAGTTTGCTGGGAGGTCTGGGAGTCATGATCTCATTGAATTGTGAAACAGGCTCAGGGAGGGGGGGGGGGGGGGTGGGGGGGGTGGGTGAATGGTCCACTAATTGTAACGTAAATGCAGCTTAAACAATGGACAATATGAACAGCTAGCTCACAATGGTGGAGGAACAAACCAGACACTTCAGCATGTTTTGTCACCAGGTTTTTGGCTCAGGGCTTCAGATTGTTACCTGCACCGTGAATCATTCAGTGGCCTCCTCTCTGGATGTTGACGTCACTGCCCGAGCTGTGTGAATTAGCCTCGAGGACGTTTACTTCTCCAATTTCCCACGCCTTGTGCTAATGCAAAGGCTCCTTTCCCACAATATGGGGGGGGGGGAACACAATTAAACCAGCTCCTCCTGTTCCCCGATGTGCCCTGTTGTGGCACCTTTCATGAGCCGAGCATGCCCCGAAGGTGCTCTAGAGTGCAGGCTGATGTGTAATCACAGCATCAATCATTGCCTTAAATAGACACAAAATGCTGGAGTAGAATAACTCAGCGGGACAGGCAGCATCTCTGGAGAGAAGGAATGGGTCTCGACCCGAAACGTCACCCATTCCTTCTCTCCAGAGATGCTGCCTGTCCCGCTGAGTTACTCCAGGTCTATCTTTGGTTTGTACCAGCATCTGCAGTTCCTTCCTAATCATAGCTGTAGGTTTAGTTGGTTTACTTAATTTAGATTATTATTTAGTTTAGTTTATCATCACGTGTACTGAGGTAAACAAAGCTTTTGTTGCGTGCTAACCAGCCAGCGGAAAGACAATCCATGATTCCAATCGAGCCGTTTACCGTGTACAGATACATGATAAGGGAATAACGTTTAGTGCAAGGTAAGGCAAGTAAAGTCTGATCAAGGATATTCCGAGGGTCTCCAATGAGGTAGATAGTAGTTCAGGTACAGTAGGTACAGCATGGAGTTTGCATGTTCTGCCTGTGACTTGGTGGGTTTTCTCCGGGTGCACCGGTTTCCCCCCACATCCCAAAGACATGCAGGTTTGGAGGTTAATTGGCCCTCTGTAAATTGGGGAGTGTTTGGGAAAGTGGGATAACATAGTCAAATGCAGGGATGTAATGCTGAGGCTCTATAAGGCGCTGGTCAGACCGCATTTGGAATATTGTGAGCAGTTTTGGGCACCATATCTGAGGAAGGATGTGCTGGCGTTGGAGAGGGTCCAGAGGAGGTTTACAAGAATGAGTGGGTTAACATATGATCAGCGTTTGACAGCATTGGGCCTGTACTCGCTGGAGTTTAGAAGGTTGAGGGGGGACCTTATTGAAACTTATCGAAATGTGAAAGGCCTGGATAGAGTGGATGTGGAGAGGATGTTTCCACTGGTGGGAGAGTCCAGGACTAGACGTCATAGCCTCAAAAGTAAAGGACGTTCTTTTAGGAAGGAGATGAGGAGAAATTTCCTTAGTCAGAGGGTGGTGAATCTGTGGATGCCAAGTTTCCACTAGTGGGAAAGTCTAGGACCAGAGGTTTATAACCTCAGAATAAAAGGACTTTTCTTTAGGAAGATGAAGAGGAATTTCTGTAGTCAGAAGCTGGTGAATTTTTAAGGCAGAGAAAGATAGATTCTTGATTATTACGGGTGTCAGGGATTGTGGGGAGAAGACTGGATACTTTCAAGAGAGAGCTAGACAGGGCTCTTAAAGATAGCAGAGTCAGGGGATATGGGGAGAAGGCAGGAACGGGGTACTGATTGGGGATGATCAGCCATGATGACATTGAATGGCGGTGCTGGCTCAAAGGGCCGAATGGCCTACTCCTGCACCTATTGTCTATTAAGACAGGAGAGTGGGGTTGAGGGGAAGAGTTAGATAAGCCATGAATGAATAGCAGAGGAGACTTGATGGGCCGAATGGCCTAATTGTGTTCCTGTCACTCATGAACATAGAATTAGTGTGTACGGGTGGTTGCTGGTCGGCGTGGACTTGGTGGGCTGAAGGGCCTGTTACCGTGCTGCATCTTTAAACTAAACCAATAGCGCTGGGTTCAAGTTGAATGGCAAACAGCTTGTAACCAGGGCTGACAATCTGGTGAGGATCACGGGGGAAGTTAACACACGAGAGGAATTAAAACGCAAAGCAACGTCCGCCTTTGTCTGTCTGAAAGTGGGAACTTGCTGCTTGGGAAAGCTCAGAACTGAGCACTTCCTTCTCTGTGGGTGGCAGAGTGGGGGGGCACACTCACAGCTCCAGAGACCCAGGTTCAATCCTGACCTCTGCCTCTGGAGTTTGCAAGTTTCCCTGAGACTGCAGAAACAAGGAACTCCAGTTGCTGGTTTACACAAAAGGACACAAAGTACTGGAGTAACTCATCAGGCAAGGCAGCATCTCCAGAGAGAAGGTATGGGTGACGTTTCGGGTCGAGACTCGAAAATGGGGCATGGTCTGAAGAAGGGTCTCGACCCGAAACTTTGCCCATTCCTTCTCTCCAGAGATGCAGCCTGTCCCGCTGAGTTACTCCAGCTTTTGGTGTCTAGCATCATCAGTGAACGTGGGTGGATAGGTGATGTTTTGGGCCGGGACCCTTCCTCAGACCCCAAGCATCACCTATCCATGTTCTCCACAGATGCTGCCTGACCCGCTGAGTTACTCCAGCACTCTGTGAAACGTCACCTATCCATGTTCTCCACAGATGCTGCCTGTCCCGCTGAGTTACTCCAGCACTCTGTGAAACGTCACCTATCCATGTTCTCCACAGATGCTGCCTGACCCGCTGAGTTACTCCAGCACTCTGTGAAACGTCACCTATCCATGTTCTCCACAGATGCTGCCTGACCCGCTGAGTTACTCCAGCACTCTGTGAAACGTCACCTATCCATGTTCTCCACAGATGCTGCCTGACCCGCTGAGTTATTCCAGCACTCTGTGGCTTCCCCGTGACTTTGCTAGTTACCCCTGGGGGTGGGGGGGGGGGGGGTGGAAAATGAATGGGCAGGGAATGGGTTGGGACTAAAGTGCACAAGAAACTCCAGATGCTGGAATCTGGAGCAAAAAACAGTGCTGGAGGAACTCAGCAGTTCAGGCAGCATCTGTGGAGGGATGGGTCAGGTGACTTACAGGGTTCAGACTGGATGGTGATTCAGAATAGATTCAATGGGCCAAACGATGTAAAGAATTATGGAGGGTGAGGCAGCATCTATGGAGCGAAGGAATAGGTGACGTTTCGGGTCGCGACCCGGAAGCATCTACGGCAGGGGTGGGGAACCTTTTCATGCTAGTAGGCCGCATTAAGTTAGCTGTAATCTAACAAGGCCGCATCCAAGAAATTTCAATTAGATATACTTCAAAATGTACATTATTTTGTTAAAATAGCCCTCGTGACTTACTAATGTTTTAATTGTGGCTGTCAGTCGGGGAGGGTTATTTAGTTAAATTGTCTTTTACTTCAAATACGTTCATTTTAAGATTTAAATAAAAATAATAAAAGATGAATAAAAACATATTAATAATAATAAAAAAAATTGTTCTACAAAATTTGGATTCATTCATCAGGCCGCACTTCATGGCTTAGAAGGCCGCAGGTCCCCACCCCTGATGGAATCGAAGGAATAGGCGACGTTTCGGGTCGAGACCTGGAAGCATCTATGGAGCGAAGGAATAGGTGACGTTTCGGGTCGAGACCCTTCCGGGTCTTGACTCGAAACGTCACCTATTCCTTCGCTCCATAGATGCCGGCTCACCCGCTGAGTTTCTCCAGCATTTTTGCGAACCTTCGATTTTTCCAGCATCTGCAGTTCTTTCTTAAACACAAGGAAAACACAGGAAAACACACAGCCTGTACAAATTCCAACTGCAAAGACACAGAACAAATCATAAGACATTAAATATTGTGAAACGTTACAATATTTAAAAAAGGGCTCACCGTGTAGATATAGTATTGACCGCGGAGATGGCACTACAAAGAAAGAAATTGGCAGCAGGGTTATTCCAGGCAAACATTGAGCAACAACAATAAACGAGGAGAGGTTAATTTTTTTTACTTACTGCCTCACACTGTTTCTCGGTGTAAAAAAATAAGGTGGTATTTTGGAGTCTAAACCAGTATTTTGTCCAAGCAAACTTCTGTAGTGAAGGAGAGAGAAATCACAACCTTTCAATAGACAATAGATGCAGGAGCAGGCCATTCGGCCCTTCGAGTCAGCACCATCATTCAATGTGATCATGGCTGATCATCCCCAATCAGTACCCCGTTCCTGCCTTCTCCCCATATCCCCTGA
Organism: Raja brachyura; assembly: GCA_963514005.1. The sequence goes on along the minus strand of OY740803.1, from coordinate 4,937,280 downwards.
CTCCGTTACCTTTAAGAGCCCTATCTAGCTCTCTTGAAAGCATCCAGAGAACCTGCCTCAACCGCCCACTGAGGCAGAGAATTCCACAGACTCACCACTCTCTGTGATAAAAAGTGTTTCCTCGTCTCTGTTCTAAATGGCCTACTCCCTATTCTTAAACTGTGGCCCCTGGTTCTGGACTCCCCCAACATTGGAACATGTTTCCTGCCTCTAGCGTGTCCAAGCCCTTAACAATCTTATATGTTTCAATGGGATCCCCTCTCATCCTTCTAAACCCCAAAGTGTACAAGCACAGCATATGACAGTCCCGCCATCCCGGGAATTAACCTTGTAAACCTACGCTGCACTCCCTCAATAGCAAGAATGTTGACCTTTAAAGATAATTTAAACACCCTTACGCCACATTTATGAACAGAACATAGAACAGTACAGCACAATGACAGGCCCTTCAGCCCATCGTGTCCAAGTCGAACATGGCGTCAAGACCCACGCTGATCTGCCTCCGTATCCCTCCATTCCCAGCATATCCACGTGCCTGTCCAAAAGTCTCTTAAACGCCACTATCACATCTGCCACCACCACCACCCCTAGCAGCACGTTCCAGGCACCCACCACCCTCTGTGTGAAAACACTCGCCCCACACATCTCCTTCAAACTTTGCCCATCTCACCTTAAAGCTACCCCCTCTTGTATTTGGTATCCAAAAAGGCAATTAGTATGCGAAAGAGGTTCCGCCTGCAAATTAAACTGATTGCATGGGTCATATCTCACCATCTTATCTTTTCGCTTTTTCAAGTATCCTTCAAAGACCAGGTCCTTGCTGTTGTCTTCAGCAGCCATGGTGGGGGAAGAGACTGAGGATGATGTTGAGGAGAGAGGCAGAGATTTACCCCGCAGAGACCCAGGCCAGCACGTCCAGGTTCCCACAGCCACAGGTCTGGTTCTCACAAAGGCTCCGCTGCTGCAGGTGTGTGTGGAAAGATCTTGGAGCGAATGCGTTAGCACCACCCACTTTCAAAACTAGACAACCCAGCTTGGCGAGCCACTTCCTCGTTCTCTCTCTCTCGCTCTCTACTGGAAATTCAGTTTCAGTTAACCCTTTCAGGGGCAAAGCAAAAGCCTCACCCCTTTCGCAAATTATGATGGATGTGTCTAGACAGCTGCAGCACTGCGCGCAACGCTGCATCTTGCACAGTTGAAACCATTTGCTTCAAAAGATGCAAAAAAAAACGTTTATCATCACGTGTACTGAGGTACAGTGCACAGCTTTCGTTGCGTGCTAACCAGTCAGCGGAAAGCCAATACATGATTACAATCGAGCCATTCACAGCGTACAGACACACGATGAGGGAATATCATAGTCAAAGTAAGAAATGTTACTGTGGGGGCAGAGATGTAAAAGTGTGGAGCGATGGTAAAAAGCTAAAAGCTTTTGTTGCGAGCTAACCAGCCAGCGGAAAGACAACACACGATTACAATCGAGCCGTTTACAGTGTACAGATACATGATAAGGGAATAACGTTTAGTGCAAGGTAAAGCCAGTACAGTATGATCAAAGATAGTCCAAGGTAGGCAAAAATGCTGGACAAACTCAGCGGGTGAGGCAGCATCTATGGAGCTAAGGAATAGGTAACGTTTCAGGTCGACCCGAAACGTCACCTATTTCCTTCGCTCCATAGATGCTGCCTCACCCGCTGAGTTTCTCCAACATTTCTGTCTACCTTTGATTTTTCCAGTATCTGCAGTTCTTTCTTAAAGATAGTCCAAGAGTCACCAATTAGGTAAATAGTAGTTCAGCACCGCTCTCTGGTTGTGGTAGGATGGTTCTGCTGCCTGATAACAGCTGGGAAGAAACTGTCCCTGAATCTGGAGGTGTGCGTTTTCACACTTCTGGACCTTTCGCCCAATGGGAGAGGGGAGAAGAGGGAGTGGCCAGGGCGAGACTGGTCCTTGATGATGCTGCTGGTGGTACAAATGGAGTCAGTGGTGGGAAGTTGGTTTGTGTGATGGTCTGGGCTGCGGCCACAAATCACTGCAAATACTTGCAGGTCTCGGATGGAGCTGTTCCCAAACCGTGCTGTGATGCATCCTGATAAAATGCTCCCTATGGCATAAAGGTAGTTGAACAGAGATCAAGAAGGGTCTTGACCCGAAACATCACCTACTCCTTTTCCCCGTAGATGCTGCCTCACCCGCTGAATTTCTCCAGCATTTTATGTCCACTTTCGATTTTTCCAGCATCTGCAGTTCCTTCTTAAACATTTGGTAAAACTGCTGCCTCGCATCTCGAGTATTCTGGGTTCAACCTAGACCCGTCTGTGTGGAGTTTGCAGCCTCTCTTGCTCGAGGTACCACTGGTGCTCCACTTTCCTCCGGCAGCCCAAAGATATGGGGGTTGGTAACTTACCTCCATTGTGCGCAGGCAGTGCAGCACAGGAACAGGCCCTTCAGCCCACAATGTCCGTGTCAAACATGATGCCAAGTGCAACTAGTGGTTCAATGGTCCTTCATTATCACGTGTACATCGTATGGCAACCACAAATTTCACTGTACTAATTGGTACAGTGACAATAAATGTATCTCTCTCTCTTTCTCTCTCTACAGATATGTAGTGAAATTCTTTGTTTCATTCGGTTCAGTAAAGTATTGCCATACCCAAGCACAATCCTCAATTAGTACATAGAGCATAGAGATAGTCCACTGAGATCGCATGCAGGAATCGCCAGTCCAGTCCGGTCCATGCACCAGGTCTTCTGGAACGGTGCCCCGACCCGGGCGAGTCCCAGGCTGCTGCAGGGCCTCCAGCGGCACCCGAAATGTCATCCATTCCTTCCCTCCAGACCTGCTGCCTGTCCCGCTGAGTTACTCCAGCATTTTGTGTCCATCTCCAGTGCATAAACAGTATCCGCAGTTCCTTCCAACACATTCTGAGAGGCAGAGATGGCGTTTCGGAAATGTTCTCGAAGTTCCCATGAAGAAATGTAACCTCCTCTCACCAACATGGCCTGTGGTTAGTTATGGAGGTGAGCTTCTGAGCAGACACCGAACGCCTCGATTCTCCGCCTTAGGAGCATGCGGAGGCCACTTGTCTATAAGACCCTTCAACCGTCTCAGCAACGGAGTGGGAGTAAGTTATCCTTGATCCTGAAGGAGGAGGAGGATGTCTATGGGATTGGTGTGCTACAGATGCTGAGAACTATAGACAGACACAAAATACTGGAGTAACTCAGTGGGTCAGGCAGCATCTCTGGAGAGAAATGGGTGACTGTAACAGATAGAAACATAGAAAGGTGTAGGAGTAGGCCAGTCGGCCCTTCGAGCCTGCACCGCCATTCAATATGATCATGCTTGATCATCCGTTTAGCCACAAGGGCCACATCTAACTCCCTCTTAAATATAGCCAATGAACTGGCCTCAACTACCTTCTGTGGCAGAGAATTCCACAGATTCACCAATCTCTATGTGAAAAATGATTTTCTCATCTTGGTCCTAAAAGACTTCCCCCTTATCCTTAAATAGGATACATCTACACCCAATCCCACTCGCGCTGGTTGAACGCGACAAAGCAGGCAGGGTATTGAATCATCAACCAGAGATACCTCAAGTATTACACAATGCTCGTAAAATGTAGCAACATTTAAAATTCTTCACACCAAATGGAAGTAAGATTGCTAGTTGACCTGGTGCCCGAGTTAGAATCATGAGACAATGAGTGTTAAGGAAATGACTCACAACAGATAAGCTGCCTCTAGCCTGTCCTGAGGGGCTGTTAGGCTTTCAGTCCTTCTTAAATACAAGGTCATCAGAAGATATGAACCTAGTTTCTCAGCCTAACACCGAGTCTGAAAGAAAAAGATGTAATCAATGTTAGTTTCCAGTTAAGTCCGAAGAAGGGTCCCAACCCAAATCGTCACCTACCCATGTTTTCCAGAGATGCTGCCTGACCGGCTGAGTTACTCCAGCACTTTGTGTTTAAGAAACAACTGCAGATGCTGGAAAAATCGAAGGTAGACAAAAAAGCTGGAGAAACTCAGCAGGTGAGGCAACATCTATGGAGCGAAGGAATAGGTGACGTTTCGGGTCCACTTGAAACGTCACCTATTCCTTCGGGGTCTCGACCCGAAACATCACCTATTCGCGAATGAATTGGTGACGTTTCGGGTCCACCTGAAATGTCGCCAATTCCTTCGCTCCATAGATGCTGCCTCACCCGCTGAGTTTCTCCAGCTTTTTTGTCTACCAGCACTCTGTGTGTGTGTTTTTTAATGCTACACCTACGTTCCTGGGCATTTCACAGGATGGAAATCATTGCCAGAACCATTCACACATTTCTGGAATTTCAAGAGAAAGCAACTAAACAGTTTAGCCAAATGGCAGCCAATGAAGAGAAATGCATTTGAACTTGCCTGGGCTGCGGAGATCAGCTGAGATCTATATCACCGATTAGCAAGAGATCATTGAGGGTATTTGGGAAAGAGCCAATATCTATTAGAGTCATACGGCATGGAAACAGGCCCCTCGGCCCAACTTGCCCACAGGCCAACATGTCCCAGCTACACTAGCCCCACCTGCCCGCGTTTGGTCCATATCCTTCCAAACTGTCCTATCCATGTCCCCGTGTTTTTTTTTTAAATGTTGGGATAGTCCCAGCCTCAACTATATCCTTTTGCAGCTTGTTCCATACACCCACCACCCTTTGTGTGAAAACATTACCCCACAGATTAGATTTATTAAATCTTTTCCCCTTCACCTTAAACCTTTGTCCTCTGGTCCTTGATTCCCCTACTCTGGGCAAGAGACTCTGTGCATCTGCCCGATCTATTCCTCTCATGATTTTATACACCTCTATAAGATCACCCCTCTTCCTCCTGCGCTCCAAGGAATAGAGACCCAGCCTACGCAACCTCTCCCCATAGCTCACACCCTCTAGTCCTGGCAACATCCTTATAAATCTTTTCTGAATCCTTTCAAACTTGACAACATCTTTCCTATAACATGATGCGCAGAACCAAACAAAATAATCTAAATCTGGCCTCACTAATGTTTTATACAACTGCAAAGGAAACTGGGAAAATAATTTGAAGGACAAGATTTTCTCGTGGAAATAAGAGAACACAGAGAAAAATCCTTGCCCACGGTTTACTGGGTCAGATGGCACTTTCTCCATTGTAGCTTTCCAGAAAACCGAATGAAGAAAGTCCATGGTCATCCAACTCCGCTCATTTGTATCACTTGCCAAGTTTTGTCCAACCCAGTCTCACTTTTCCAGCTTTCTCCCCCTATTACAATCAATCAGTCTGAAGGGCCCTGACCCGAAATGCCACATGTCCATTCCTTCCACAGATGCTGCCTGACCACTGAGTTCCTCCAGCACTTTGTATTTTGTCTCAGTAAAGTGCATCGACTTTGATGACAACAGACAATGGACAATAGGTGCAGGATTAGACCATTTGGCCCTTCGAGCCAGCACCGCCATTCACTGTGATCATGGCTGATCATCCCCAATCAGTACCCCGTTCCTGCCTTCTCCCCATATCTCCCGACTCCACTATTCTTAAGAGCCCTATCTAGCTCTCTCTTGAAACCATCCAGAAAACTAGCCTCCACCGTCCTCTGAGGCAGAGAATTCCACAGACTCACCACTCTCTGTGAGAAAAAGTGTTTCCTCGTCTCCGTTCTAAATAGCTATTTCTTAAATTGCTCATGACCTAGGAACAAGTTGGCTAGCCATGAGGCTACGTAAGTAAGGCTGAGATGTAGATGAGAGGACAGTGTCATGCGAGTCTCTACTGTGGAAATGATGGGATTGTTCACCATGCACGCGCGTTACTAAATCTACCTGGACTTCCTCACCTCAGAGCTTTTTGATATTAAAAAAAGGTGGGCAACCAGAAGACACGAATGAAAGTGCATGGTAAAACATGCAGAGAAGGCACAAAATACATGTTGCAAGTGTTCTAGATCAGGTGGCGCAGCAAGTAGAGCTGCTGCCACACAGCACCAGAGACTCGGGTTCAATTCTGACCTCAGGTGCTGTCTGTGTGGAGTTTACCCGCTCTCCCTGCGACAGCGTGATCCTGGCGTTTCGGTTTCCTCCCACGTCCCAAGGACGTGCGGGTTTGTAAGTTAATCGTTCCTCTGTCCATTGCCCCTAGTGTGTAGGGAGTGGATGTGAAAGTGGGGTAACGTGTAACGGGTGTGAACGCATGGTCGGCATGGACTCGGTGGGCCGATTTCCACGCTGTGTCTCTAAACTAAACGATATCTACTACTGGCATCCTCAGTCGGCTGAGTGGCTCTTTGGCGTATGTTGAGAATCTGAAAAACAGGGCAGAAATGCAAGTCTGTGTGTTCACTCGAGAGCTGGAGACTCCCTATGGCAAGAGACCCTCCTCCAGCTTCATTCAGAATGATAGAGCAGCCTAAAGCCCGAGGTTGTGGTTTAACGGTGCATTTGGGCACTTCCTCACTGCCAGAAATTTGCACAAAGATTTGTTTGTGTACAATGCATTCCCATTGAACTTGGTATTGGGTTACGATAATTTGCAAAGAACCTTTAGAATACAAGATCATAACCGGCTGCTAATCCTTTGACTCACTCTCTGGAGGATTTGCTCAGATTCTTCCATGAAAGTGCAATTGAATAGTCTGAAACTGCCTATGTCAACAAGCCATGCATTGTGCTTAATCCATTAGCAGTATCCCAGGTACTCGCACATTAAAGGGCCTGACCCACTTGGACGACAGCCTGAAAAGAGGTGTCTCCCTTGCGCCCCTGGATTTTGGAATGATCAAAATCTTCAGGCAACATCTGGGCGTGTCATGTCGTGCGCCCTGTCACATGCTGACGTACTGTGTCCTGCGGGTGACGGCCAGTGACGAGGGTATATCAAGCACCCACTTATCCATTAAAAAGTTATTGGTCCTTAGATTTATTGTAGATAAGTTCATTTCCAATGTGATTATTATACTTCGGTGCAACCTTCTTGTGTTGTGAAGGCGGGTGACGCGGAGTGTGGTAGCTGGACGTGTCGGTGACGCGGAGTGTCGTACAACTTGACGATTTTTAGGGCATCAGTCACTGACGTCCGCAGTCACTAAAAAAAAAATCACAAAGTGGGACAGGCCCTTAATTCACACATGATCTTGGAAATAGTTGAAACTACCTCCAAGCTATAACTGCGAAAAAACTCATACTCATCAATTCTGGAAAAAGACAACAGTTCCCACGGTGAAGATGCGGATTACTGACATGTCCGAGACACTACTTTAGAAAACATTAGGCTTGTTTTGGCTGATAAAGCAGACCAATTCTTCAAAACATGGTCTCCTTTCACTAAATTTCTTCAACAACAGAATGGTTGAACACAAATTTAAAACCGATGCTAGGGATGGGGGGGAAAGGACAGTGGGACATATCTTCATCTTCCTTTTTCTCATTTCTCTTTTTTCTTCTCGCACTTCTTTGGTCGTTCAAGGGTCTTTTCTTCTGTCTTTTGTATTTTTCTTCATTCTTTCCTTTTTTCTCTCTTTTTTGATTTATGTATCAATTTATAAAATGTTCAAAATTAAGCTGTATGAAAATAGTATAACCTTCATGCCGATTGGATAATTAAAAAAACTCCCTCCAAGTTGGAACATGAACTGAAAATGGAAGAAGAACACAGCAGAACATGAGGAGCTGGAGATACCCAGTATATTATGTAGGACCAGTGGAGCAAGACAATGAATGTTAAAGATCAGTTGTCTTTTATTACATCAACCTGAAACGTCAGGATGTGTAGAAAGGAACTGCAGTAGCCTGTTTGCAGGCAGCATCTCTGTAGAAAAGGAATAGGTGATGTTTTGGGTCGAGACCCTTCTTCAGACTGACCCTCCTTCTGTCTGAAGAAGCGCCTTGACCCAAAACATCACCTATTCCTTTTCTCCAGGGATGCTGCCTGCAAACAAGCTACTACTTCAGCTTTTTGTGTCCATCCTCGACCTGAAATGTCAAATGCTTTCCTCTTCACAGATGCTGGCTGACTTACCTACCGAGTGTTTCCAGTATTTCCCAATTTTAGATCTAAATGGGAGCTCAGAAACAAGTGATTTTTAAGGCTAAGAGAACACTCAATGCTATTCACCTGGAATGGACTAACATAAAACTCTAGTGATAAGAGAGAGCAGATTTCCAATTCACTACATCAATCTGTCCCTAAACCTTCAGCTTTTCAAACAAGCACGAGATTTTTGATAGAATATGTTCAGACTTGGAAAAAAAAAGAATAATTAATGCCCGCAAAGAAGGTAATCTATAAGAATGTTAGATATAGCATGTAGATATTTATTGAAATTGTTTGAAAAAGTCAATGATGAAAACAATGTAATGCAACCGTTATTGGTTTAATATACGGGAAGAACCGAAATTCATTGTAACAGAAACACTGCTCAGTGGTATTTTAGAGCTAACTTAAGAAAGATACTGAGAAACATGCAACTATTACACACTAACAAAGCAATAGCTGCATTGCTCCTTGAGTTGCGACAAGCACAGGTTACAGGAACAGGAAGACTCATCCTTCACTTACTTGAATGTTATGATCATGGGATCGGCAGGGCTCACGTTACCTTAAGTGCAAACACCGTTACTTTCTTACCTGCCTTAAAGAACGATACAGAGTCGTCTGGGGGGGGGGGGGGGGGGGGGGGAGGAGGAGGGGAGACATAATACACTGCCTCAGATACAAAACTCTTTTACTTGGTACAGGAGTGATGCCGAACTCAGCTCCACTCAGAGAAGGAGGAGGAGGAGGGGAAAAACCAATGATTGCCATTCTGTGTAAGATGATGCCCTGAGAAATGGATCTCTCGGTGACTTCACTCAGTGTTTCCTAGAAATTAAAATATGAACTAAACAATAAATAAAACTCCCTCAATATTTTAAATACCAGGCAGGAGGATATAAAGATCTAAATACCCACATGAAGCAATCACTCGGTAACATTCAACCTGTTGCACGATACACCTAGAGTGGGCTAACTGTAGCGGGCATTCTGGGAGACAATTCCATTTGGGAACTGCACCATTATTTACAGTATTTACACAATTATATCCCTTTTGGATACCTGATATTGGCGGATCTGAATTATTCTCGCATGGAAGGTACTCTGGAGTTATTACCACATGGCAAAACAGAAGCGGGGTCTGAAATGGTAGAAGGGTCATTACAAGTTCAGGCTCGTTCTTTCCGAGATCGTGGTTGGTATCGGACCAGCTTTTGACCATTCAGCACGTTCGTTCTCTTGCGCCCCTCAGTTCAAAGAAATGCTTGCATATTAACATAAAAAAAACCACTCGGGATATTCGTCACTGCCTCTGGAAACTGTTTATAAAATGGTGACCCAATGACGCCCCCTTCCCCCGCTGATCACCGCTGTTTCAGTAATGCTTTGTACACAGCAAATCCTAGGACAGCAAACACCGTGGCTCCAACACTTGCTCGAAGCCAGAAGGTTGAAGTCTTCAAGTCGGCCTGTGAGGTGTGTCTGAAAAGAAGCAAAAACGTACAGTAAGAATGTGTAGGAAGGTAACTGCAGATGCTGGTTTACACCATGGACGCAAAACGGTGGAGTAACTCAGCGAGGCAGGTAGCATCTCTGCAGAGAAGGAATGGGCGACGTTTCCGGTCGAGACCCTTCTCATGCGAATTTGTTTAGCAATTGGGAGATCCAGCAACGCTTGCCGGTCTAAGTCCAAGCGTTTGGCAAAAGGTCGCTGAGTCTGCGATTGGTCCCGCGAATGTAAAGGAGGCCACATCGGAAACACCGTATGCAGGTGAAGAGATCAGAGGAGGTCTCACATACTGAGGTCTTTGAATGGATGCGAGGGGGAAGGTGTGACATCTCCTGCGGTTGCAGGGGAGAGTATCTGGGGACGGGGTGGTTTGAGTGGGAAGGGACGAGAGAACCATGGACTTGCGGAGCGAGTGGTCTCTGCAGTCTGTAGAAGGGTCTCGACCCGCAACATCACCCATTCCTTCTCTCCAGAGATGCTGCCTGCCCCGCTGAGTGACTCCAGCGTTTTGCGTCTACTTACAGCAAGAGTTGAAATGAAAAGGTCAATGCGTTTTTAAAACCATTCTGAAACACAAAGCGTTCTTTACAAAAAAGGCACAGTCCTAACTTATTCCTGTCACAGATGGATCAATACTACACGATGCAGTGATACAAGAATGGAAGGCATGCTCTTTGTACCAGAGGCCAGCCACACTGTGCTCTTGCAAAGACATAAGCTGTGGGCTGCAGTCAAATTTAATGCTCCCACAGTGCATTTACGGTGGTTACTGAACATGCTCGATTAAGCACTGGGCCAGACATCTGACAGTACGACAGCTTAGCGAGTGGGTTAAAATGGCAGCGTTATTTACTGATTTAGTAGGTCCGAGTTAGTCATTAACATGGGCCACATACGAGAGAGCTTCTTTTTAATCGATTTCCTGAAAAATAATGCAATCTAGCAAAAATGTCATAACTGTTCAATGCTGCCTCATCATGTCTATTCCACAATTCAGTAAGTGTTAGGCACAGAGTATATTAGTGATACAATTGTTACATTCAGATTTACATTAAAAGATAAATGAGCGACATTTGAAAAGTACTAATGTTTAGGGGAGTGGATGCCACTTATTTCCAGGTATTTTTTTGTTCCTGCTTTATAGCGTTTGCAGTTACTCCATCTGAATTCAGCCATTCAGCAGCACTGGTTACAATCGCCATGTAGCAGTAACTGAGTGATTCAAGTACCTGGTCCTTCCACTCAGCACCAAGGGAGCTCTAAAATAATGAAACATTTATGGCATTAAAAGTGGGTGCGCTTAGCGGGCAGAGATTCTGCCTCATACAGCCAGAGACGCGGGATCGATCCGGACCTCGGGTGTCAGCTGCGTGGCGTTTCTGTGTTTCACTTTCTCCCTGGGACCTCGTGGGTTTTCTCCGGGTGTCCCGGTACCTCCCTCAACCCAAACATGTGTGGGGCTGGAGGTTAATTGGCCTCTGTAAATTGTCCCTACTGTGCGGGATGTGGATGAGAAAGTTGAATAACATAGAACCAGTGCGAATATATCGTTAAGAAAGAACTGCAGATGCTGGAAAAATCGAAGGTACACAAACATGCTGGAGAAACTCAGCGGGTGAGGCAGCATCTATGGAGCGAAGGAATAGGTGACGTTTCGGGTCGAGACCCTTCTGTATCACCTATTTCCTTTGCTCCATAGATGCTGCCTCACCCGCTGAGTTTCTCCAGCATTTTTGTCTACAGTGTGAATATGGTGATCTATGGTAACGTGGACTCGGTGGACCAGAGGGCCTGTTTCCACGTTGTGTCTCAAATCTAAATCTTTTGTTTCCCTCACCCTTTCATCTTTGGAAGGCCACGGTGCTAACTAGGAGGTGAGAGCTCGGCTCTGCCTCTGCCAGCCTGTGGCTGAGCAAACTCACCCTGTAATGTAATTAGATCCTATTTTCTGTTCTGTGTAAATCTGAGGTTATCCTAAAACCTGAGCTTGCACCAAACCCAGGGCTTAAGGAACCACAATGGTTTGCAGCTAAGAAAAAACTCTGTGTCCTTGCAATGTAGACAAACACACTTGCCCTCTTTTTGTTACTCATGCACAAGAGGCCCCAGATGCCTTTGCACTTCAATGATTAGCAACTTTAGATAATAATCTACCTATTCATTCCTCTCAAAGTCCTTGGTCTCACACTTTCTCCACAAGAAACTCCAGTGGCCAGGTTTTACCCACCTGCTTACTGTCTGCACCCTGTGGCAGAGTCCAAATACACGCCTCACAACAACATGCCCTCCTACTGATTTGTGTTCTCTAATTGTCTGCATTCCTCCAATCTTTGCCATCTCATTTAACGGCTCCACTATGGGTGTTCATGGCCCCAGCTGCCGAGGCTTCCAAAACTCTGGAATTCTCTTCCGAGAGGTCTCCTTCCTCAAGCAGGTCTTTAAAGAGGAGACACAAGATGCTGGAAACTTGAGCAAAAGCTGGAGGAACTCAGCGGGCCAGGCAGCATCTGCGGAGGGAATGGACAGATGACGGTTTGGATCTTTCTTCAGATTGAAAGCCGGTCCCAACCCGAAACTTCATCTATCTATTCCCTCCTCGGATGTTGCCTGACCAACGAGTTCTTCCAGTACTTTGTCTGAAGCAGCTCTTTAAAGCCTTCTTTATTGTCTTCTGCCATGTAGCTCAGTGCCAAAGTGTATTTGACAATGCTCTTGTAAAGTTCCTTGGGATGTTTTACAATGTTAATGACAAATAAAAGCAGTCGTTGTTGCTATGGTGATAAACAGGGAAATGTTAAAACTGAGCATAAGGAACTAAACAAATATAATGAGATTTTCCAATTGTTAGTTAGTTAACTTTAGTTTAATTGAAAAAAATGTTGAAATGTGCATCATAGGATATTAATGAATGGGCAATTTGAAACAATATGGAAACAAGTGCTTTAAGAATAAAAAGATACTTCAGAAAGTAACTATATTTTAATACAAGTGTTCCATGCTTTTTCTGAAGACGGTTAATTATTCCAGTTTTGGCATATAAGTGGATGTGGAGAGGGTGTTTCCACTAGTGGGAGAGTCTAGGACTAGACTCAATTAAATTAAAGGACGTTCTTTTAGGAAGGAGATAAGGAGACATTTATTATGTCAGAGGGTGGTGATTCTGTGGAAGTCTTGGCCACAGAGGCTGTGGTAGACAAGTCAGTGGATATTTTTAAGGCAGAGATAGGTAGATTCTTGATTAGTACGAGTGTCAGAGGTTATGGGGAGAAGGCAGGAGAATGGGGTTAGGAGGAAGAGATAGATGGGCTGTGATTGAATGGCGGAGTAGACTTGATGAGCCCAATGGCCTAATTCTACTCTTATCACTTATGACCTTATGATATATGGAATGGTAATTAAGCATGTTTTAATTTAATAGAAAGACTATTTTAATGAGCATTAAGCATAAAAATTTTGCAGATTTAGATTTCCCATAACAAATGTATGCACACTTTGCATGGGTTATTCGGCAAAGCTTGAGGAAAAGACATTGCAAATATACTTCAACATAATCACCCTTGGCAGCTGTGAGTAGCTGCCTGTCGCCTTCATTCACGTTCAAAGTTATTCAAGTTAAAATCCTTTAAAAAACAACTCAAGAATAAAAACACAAACATTATAGAGAAAGCACACTCCCGACATCATTATATCTAATTGGCTTTTAGTTTGCAACCATTCTGAATCCATATTACCCTCAATGCATAATGGTCACTTGATAGAACAGAGAACAGTTCAGCATAGGAACAGGCCCTTCAGCCCACAACGTCAGTGCTGGGCATGATACAGAGTTAAATGAACCTTATCTGCCTGCACATGATCCATATCCCTCCATCTACACGTTTCGGTCTAAAAGCCTCTTAAACACCACTAATTCCAGGCCCCCACTACCCTCTCTGTAAAAAAACCTGCCCCGCACATCTCCTTTGAACGTTGCCTATCTCACCCTAAAGCCATGTCCTCTCGTCTTTGAAATATCCACCCTGGGGGAAAAACGTTCTGACTGTCTACCCTATCTGTGCCTGTCATAAATGTTATATACTTCCAACAAGACTCCCCTCAATCTCCAGCATCAGAGAGAAAACGATTGAAGACTTTCCAACCTTGCAGCTAATAACCTTTAATCCAGATGGCATTATGGGGATATTACGCAGCAGAACAGGTACTGGTTTTCTCCCAAAGCTCAATCCTCACGTTCAATAATTCCAACACTCATTTCAGTGTAAAGTTATTTACTACATACTTTGAAAGACCAAAACCTCCACGTCCCCTCTCGTGAGAGCGTGTCTTGGATGTTGTTAGTTGCTAAGTTGCATGTAGACAGTGAAAGCAAATGTGAGGAGTGGTTTAAAATATTGTAGTGGGGCTGAGGAGCAAGAACAGTCATTGGACAAAGGTAGACAAAAGTGCTGGAGAAACTCAGCGGGTGAGGCAGCATCTATGGAGTGAAGGAACAGGTGACGTTTCAGGCCTCGACCCGAAACGTCACCTATTCCTTCGGGGTCTCGACCCGAAACATCACCTGTTCCTTCGCTCCATAGATGCTGCCTCACCCACTGAGTTTCTCCAGCATTTTTGTCCGTCTTCGATTTTTCCAGCATCTGCAGTTCCTTCTTAGTCATTGGACAAATGTTCATCCTGGCCACACACTCATCTCTCCGCTGCCATCAGGTAGAAGGTACAGGAGCCTGAAATCTGGTACATCCAGGTTCAGGAACAGCTTCTTCCCCACAGCCATCAGACTATTAAACACAACTTCAAGCAAACTCTGAACTATAACAGCCTATTGCACTGTGTGTGTGTGTGTGTGTGTGTGTGTGTGTGTGTGTGTGTGTGTGTGTGTGTGTGTGTGTGTGTGTGTGTGTGTGTGTGTGTGTGTGTGTGTGTGTGTGTGTGTGTGTGTGTGCACGCGCGCTATGGTATATGGACACTGATCAAATCTGTATTTATGGGTACACAAAATGCTGGAGAAACTCAGCGGGTGCAGCAGCATCTCTATATAAATCTGTATTAATGCCTACTATATTCTGTTGTGCTGCAGCAAGCAAGAATGTCATTGTCCTATCTGGGACACATGACAATAAACTCTCTTGACTTGACATGATTGGGGTACAGCTGATACGTTTAACTGGAATACACCAGTTCCATGTTCCATGTGACAACCATAGACCGGTGCAGTAGAATTTACCCTTTATACAGTTACCTGTCTTCAGGCTGTGAGCTGGGAGCAGCACCAGAAGAACCCATGAAGATAGAATCTTCAACAAAGCTCACAGCGTGTACTTGGTGAACGAGACTGCCTTCATCATTGGCCAACAGCAAAGCCCCCACCTCGTCTACTCGTTCTTTAAACCTTGTGTATACACACACACATACATACACGCACACAAGTATTCAGTTCATAAGATGGCAGTAAATAGCACACGACTCAACTGTCTGCATTATACCAGTATAAATACGCAAGTGATTGGTTAATGATTAGATTTAAGGAGCAGTCCTGCACTAATGTTAAAATAGTTACATAAGGCCCTTCAAGATAGCAGAGTCAGGGGATATGGGGAGAAGGCAGGAAGGGAGTACTGATTGGGGATGATCAGCCATGATCACATTGAATGGCGATGCTGGCTCGAATGGCCTACTCCTGCACCTATTGTCTACTGTCTGAGCTTCATTAACAGAATGGAATATTTGAATTGTTAATCTGAATGTATGCATTCTTGCAATCACAAAACATTTCTTTAATTTTTAATACGTTTCAAGGATGGTAGGTGGTGGTTTGGAGGGTAAGTGTTGGGGTATGAGGGGAAGGATCTATTGAAAGTCAGGTGGAGGGAATAGATAGATGACATTTTGGGTCGGGGCCCTTCTTCAGCCTGATAGTAGTTGGGAAGGGAGAAGGTTGGAAAAGACTTGCTAGGCTTTGTCCCACCTCCGCCTGTCAACTTTCTCCCCCTTAAGCCCCTGTCCCACTTGCGTGTCCTTGGCACGCTAATTACGCGACCTCGTGGTCGTATTGAGGCGCGACGGTCCCGCGAAGGTCGCATGCGACTTCATGCGTCCGCACGGCTGTCTGGAGCGAGTGACGTCATTTGAAGATGGACACAAAATGCTGGAGTAACTCAGCGGGAGCAGCAGCATCTCTGGAGAGAAAGAAAGGGTGATGTTTCGGGTCGAGACCCTTCTTCAGTCTGAAAGAAGGATCTTGACCCGAAACGTCATCCATTCCCTCTCTCCAGAGATGCTGCCGGTCCCGCTGAGTTACTCCTGCATTTTGTGTCTATCTTCAATTTTCTTGGCTGCGCTCTGGGAGTAGAAGTGGGGGCGGATCCGGACCGCAAAGGCCGTGAGCCTCAGGCCGAGCTGGGCGATTGTTTGCCTGCTTCTGCTGCTGTTGGAGGTGAGACGTTGCGTCGCGCCTGGGTCTTGGGTCTGTCCCACTTTGGCCGTCAGTTACGCAACAGGCCGGTGGCGCGCAAAGATGTTGTTCGCTACAAAATATCGGAGTGCCGCGTGATACCGTGCACAACTCCATACCCCTCCGCGCTTCTCAGTGGGATCGGCCCCGCGCGGCCACACGATGCACTTGCGCCTCAACGCAACGACGAGGTAGTGTAATTTCCCAAGGACACGTAAGTGGGACAGGGTCTTTACTATCTATCAGTCTGAAGAAGGGGCTTGACCCAAAATGTCATTGGTACATTCACTCAAGGAGATATGTTTCCCTATGCAGTATAGGGGGAAAAAGAGATCTAACATAGCTGGTTCTATGCCAAAGAAACTTAGGTGAAAGATAAAATGCAACACATTGGAGCAGCTTGAGAGTGGTGCAACTAATTTAGGTGCTCAATCGATGTTAAAAGTACAGCAACGTTTCATTTTAGTGAAGATTTTTTAAACAAAATGGAGCAACTTTAATTTAGAAACTCTCAGAAATTAATTATAAATTAAAATGAACAAATTTCTATTCACTACTCTTTAGCAGGACTGCCCCTTCATACAAATGCACATCAGTCAGCTGCTGTTTAGATGACATGATCTCTCAGCCTTATCGAACAATCAAGTAATACATCAATAGATTGTTAGGGATAAGTGAGCTGCAGGCATTGGCTAACTGAGCATGCTCATTCGAGAGGGAAACATCAGTGCAGGTTAGAAGGGTAATTTTGAGGTGAACAAGAAATCTGTTAATGACGGAGATATTATTGGCACAGTGGGTCTCAAAGACCATTAAGGGCCTGTCCCACTTTCCTGAGTTATTCACGAATTCTAGCGAGTTTTCAATCTCGCAGAATGTTCACAACGAGGCCGTAGGTGTCCGTGGATATATCATCGCAGCTCGTTATGCCGGCCGTAGGTACTCGGGGCTATTTTTTTTACTTGTGGACATTTTTCATCATACTGAAAAAAGACCCGACTTACCTGATGCCCCGAGTACCTACGGCTGGCATAACGAGCCGCTACGATACATCCACGGACTCGTTACGAACATTCTGCGAGTTTGAGAACTCAGGAGAACTCGTGAATAACTCAGGAAAGTGGGACAAGCCCTTTAGACCTTTGGGTACCGCAGCAACAAACACCATTGGAAAAATGGGCCTTTGCACAGGGCATGACAGCAGTAAAATAAATTCACAATAATCTGAATAACAACAAATCAGATTCAACAAGTATTATGACCCTCCATTTCACTTTGAAGGCAGTTACGCTACAAGTCTGGTTAAAAATGCCAATAGGTTGATACAGTATTGGATCTCTCAAACAGGACACCCAAGTCAGAATACCAATCTCAAGTTGGTTGAATTTCAGCATCTATTACAAGACAAAAGATATGATGGTTTTGGAGTCTGTACAAAGAGCAGCCCAATGTGGGAAGGTGGGAATGAGAGATAATAGGGGATGTGGAATATGTTCCGTTACTGGGGTTTTTTCGTGAGTAGGGAATGAGTTGAGGGAGGTACAAAGGTCAAAGTTCAATTGCTCACAAACATTTTAGTGGCAGTCATTTTCCATGAAATATACAGCACAAAAATGAGTAAAGAACTCAATGGTTGACACTATAGCAAGTAACCAATTAGCCTTCCAACAAGGGATCTTGGTGCATACAGCAACATTAATTTAGAAATTAGCAAGGACATATGTTAGAACCACTGATCGAGAGATCAGCTGCATTCATCTCCTGCAAGTCATCTACATTGATTCAGTAAAATGTGCCAAATACCACCAAAGTGAAATCCTGTTAATGGGAGGCAAGAAAACAAAACGTAAACCAGCAACCAGAATATTTAAAAAAAACCATAATGACAATAAAAACAGATGGCAAAGTAATATTTTCATCTCAAGGCAAACAGGAACATTTTTCCAACACACGCTAACAAGGGAGGAATTTTGGAAGGACAGATACCGGACAAAATTAAGGAATGTAGTTAATAAAGAGTGCTGCGATACTGGTGTGGAAACAGTTACAGATAAACAAACAAAATTAAAATGAGCATCTAAACACAACATTAGTAATATTATGGCACACCAAGTTATTTACAGTTTACCTTTACTCGTGCATGCAATAATGAATTGTAACTTTTACAAAGGCAAGTGCAATAATAGGTGTTCAAACCATCAAGCTTTGGGAGTAAAATATAACAATGTAAACAAAGACCGTGGCATATTGGGTTGTGAGAATACACATCTTATGACATTTATGAGAATGGAATCATGCAACAGTAGATGGCAAATGATTCATGTTTACTTGGAAATCTAAAATTACAAACTGAATTCCGATGATGTTACAAAAATAATTTAAATTTCAACTATGGACTTGAAACTTAATATGCTTATATTCTGATTTGCATTTTACAACATATCAAATTATGGGAGGATTAGTTGAATGCCACTACCTGGAGCTGAGGTATAGTCTACTGCATTACCAATATCAGGAACAAAAGTAACTAACAACTAAGTGCAAGGGAAAATAATCAACATTTCAAGAGGAGTTTGAATCGACAAATTTAAACATTGCAAACGTTTTTCATTTTATAAATTTCATGTGATAAATTTGATTATTTAGAACCATTTATTCTCCAGGGTGGGCTAGTAACGTTAACCAAAATTCAAATAAGGAAATGCATTTATTTTATGTAACAAATTTAGTATAAATCCAACTCTTTGTTCATAAGAGCTTAATAATTCACGATATCATTGAATCGTGTTAGTTCAAGGTGTCCAGCTAAAGGATGTCCGGCTGATTTGCCTCTCATTAATGTGGAGGCCAATGATTGTTCTACCTAAGACCTGCTGAATTCTGTGAAGACCCCACTGAGCTCAGGGACTTGCTAGTCTGATTCAGTTGTGCAGTCTTTGCTAATTTAGTCAGTGCACGAGATACTCCCTTTAGCTTAGCAGACTTTGTAGATTTAAGATTTGATTGATGTACTATATGGGTCTGCTACACATTGACTTCACAATTCAAGTAAGTAGTTTAAAAAGATTCCCTCCCTCATCAGTACCTTGTCTTTACATGGGTCAGCCTGCTGCGGTGAAGGGAAGGAGAAAAGTTAAGAAATACGTGAAGAGGGGTTACATTTCTAATTTGCCAAACTATCTTATCTCCAGTTTGCAAGTTCCAGATTAAACCAGAGAATAGTCCATGCTTTTATGCAGGAAGGAACTGCAGATGCTGGTTTAAACCAAAGATAGACACAAAAAGCTGGAGTAACTCAACGAGATAGGCAGCATCTCTGGTGAGAAATTAATGGGTGACGTTTCAGGTCGAGACCCTTCTTCAGACTTGCTATTCCTTGTATTCTCAGAACTCTGAAGGTCCCTTTTGATACTATCAGCATGAAGGTTTGAACTCACAGAACAGATTGAGAGTAGAAAAGGGCTGAGAAATGCTCACTGTTAATAATGGCAAAGGGCAGGAGCCAAAGAATACAACCAACAGAGTGAGTGTTGTACCACTTGTAAACAAACCCAGGTACCTCTCACTTGGCCATGTAAACTCATCAAATATTAGGCTTGTTTACATTGCTGTATGGAAATCAGATTAATTTTCTAAATAGGCTTTGCAACATGGAGATTGCTGCATTTGATTTTTACTTGGTAAAAATAGCAAATGACAGGAAAGCAACTCGACAAAGAAATGTAACAAAATCTCTTTCTCTCCACCCACATAACCCAAAAATGTATTTCCAATTCTGTAAACCTGTAATTTCAATTAGAAGATATTAATAAACGGAATGCCTTAAAATTGCTATCATTACCAGAAGGCATTTGATCAACATATCAGGATTCTTGATAGTGTTGGTTGTACTCTGGGCTCCTGCTCTACTTTCTTCAATAGCCGCCTTATTCATGGCATATCCACTGTTATTATTCTTCCCAATTTACCTCACTTACCTGAAGGAAGGATAGACTGTTCCACAAAAATGAAGCCAATTAGCCTCCTAACCCAGTTGTATTTGAAGGGAGTTTAGAGAGATATGTAGAACTTAAAACAGAACAGCACAGGATAGGGCCCTTCGGCCCACAATATCTGTTCCAGGATAAACTGATCTCATCTACCTGCACATGAACCATATTCCTCCATATCTTTGTGCTTATTTAAAAGCCTCAGAAGAAAGTGGCAAACTGGATTATAATGTGTCGCAGCGAGCAGAATGGGAAGCAGGTGAAAGTAGTGGAAAGATGTCAGGTTGGTTAACTGTCCGGCTGAACCCAAGGATATGGCCAGAGATCTTTGTTAGGTTTTGATTTTGGGAGTATTCTAGGGTTCAAGTCAAATGATTTGCGTGGGTCTCGGCTCAGGACTTAATTTTGTAAATTTCACTTGAAATAAAACAGAAAATGTTGGATATACCCAGACTGGTCAGGCAGCATCCTTGGAAGAGAGACAGAGTTAACATCCCAAAGATGTTTTCATTTTGTTTTAGACGATATTTTTGCTCTTGAATTGACTTGAGGTTTCCAGGAATGCCGACAAATATCTTTGCACGAAGGGTAAATCAAGACCCCAATTATCTGTTCCAATGGAGGCAAAAATAATATCATGACATTATCCAAAGCAGATTGAAGCACTCCTAGTATTTTTTAATCAGTATTTGTCTCTGTAGCAAGATAGGTTAACTGGTGGAAGGACCCTGTTGTCAACAATGGCTGAAACAGTGTTTCCTAACAATAGCGAGACTATGCTTCTAGCACTTTGGTTCCCAATGAATCTAAATAAGACAATACAAATGCAAGTCCTTCCTTTCTGCCTTATGTTTTGTCAAAACTTGCACATTGTGCTTAGATGTATGGGAAAACAATGTTTTGATATAGAATGTAATCCAAAGCGGTTGAAGAAACAGACTTGGGAATGAAACCGGAAATAACCCAGAGAAACACTTAATACTTGCCAAAGCCAAAATGCAATATACAAGGCAGAATATTACATTTCAAAAAGTTTTCCAATGGAATAAATATATTTAAAATATTAGTTACTTTATATGCCTACAAATAGAATGGTGTAATTTACAATGGGTAAGGCATTCTGTAACGGTAAGAAAGTAGTGACAAAATACAATGTTCTATTAACCATTGTGAAATAGTTTTAGGTTCATGGTTTGCTGTTTAAGGGGGGAAATGTTTTCTTACTCAAAATAACACAAAGGTATTTTTTACCCAAGTGTGAACACCATTATCAAATGAAGGGAGCAAGGAAATCTAAATCTTAATACAGGATAGAACTCTAATTTATCAAATTAACATGCAAAATATTCAAAATTGTAGAGGATAAATATATAATGATACTCAACAATAGTGGAAAAAACTAGTGCGTTGAATCAAGTTCCCAAATGAAGGTGGGCTGAATATCTATATTTTTGAACTAAACATTTCCACTTTGAAAACGAAATACCACTTTGCTATGGAACCTCACTTTAATGTTTCCAAGTTCCAAGGTAAATTTCAAAGCTCGAGCTACACTTTCTCCAACGTCACATTTACTATTAAATATAAATAATGATACATCCATGTATCATATATATATATATATATATATAGAATTTTAATGGTGGACAGTACCCCTCCGCCTGTAGCGATACCTTGCCTTGACACTGTTCCTGAACACCATGGAAAATTAACAGGCGATTATTACATTTATATGTAGACAGCTATTATGTACCTTTATCTACATGTCAGCCCATCTCTAACTAACCTCAGCCACAACGAGTATTCAGGACAGGAACAAGGCTGCACTGAATCATTACCATGATTGTGTATGCAGTGTCCAGTTGGATAAATGGAGATACAAGAGACTGCAGCTGCCAGAATCTTGGGGAAAAAAATCAAAGTGCAGGAGTAACCTAGCAGGTCAGCCAGCATCAGCGTGAAGAAGGCTCCTAACCCAAAGTTCCATTTCACTCCATAGATGCACCTGACCCAGAATTCCTCCGGCACTTTATTCTTTTTGTTCCAGTTTGTTAAATATCCCCAGTCAGTTAAAAACAACGAATGCTTCATTTATACAAATCATATACATACACAACAGTAAATATACGCATGTAAAACTGATATATTATATGCATCATCTCAGCAATGACTTGTATAATCTGTATATTGCCTTTTCCGTGGGTCATGTACCTGACTGAAATGTTACACCAGAAACCACCAGCTCCTCCATAACTTGGTCATTTTACGATGCAGTTTACATTGAAAAAACATACAATACTACATAATAGTTATGATCACAAAACGTGCTCAGTATGTCTTCATATTTGACCAGTATAAAGCTGGTTTTGTAAAGCTGTCCTATGGAATTCTGCACTGAAAAAGTCAAGTTCAACACTTATCTCAAGTAACAATACTAAATAATAAGAATATTAAAAAATGTATCTGACACACCTCTCACCAACTTTCTGCAGCACACCAGTGAAGCAACTTTATGCAGCATGGAGAATGAACTTTACGTAAAGTCTTCTGGCCCCTGAATGCAGATTTGTCCACTTTTCACTAGCTGTTGCGGATTGTTGCTCCTAACCCCACTCCAGCATATCATGGAGACTGACAAAAGTGCAGTATTTCAGGACAGACCCTGAGAATCCGGCTACATGTTAGAAAGTCTGGAACACCTTCTGGACGTAGAGCTAGCAGTTACGTAGTTTACTGAGCAATATCTTGCCATTTGTAGGCAGTATTAAAACCAACACAGAAACAGCCCCTTCAACTATCAAGAACCCACCTATAGAAATCCCATTTTTTCCCCACTACAACATGCGCAGCCTCGATCCCTAGATAGATCAGGTGCAGAGAAGATGTACAAGGATGTTGGCAGAACTCGAGGGCAAGGCTGGGCAAGCTAGGGCTTCATTCTGAGGAGTGATCTTACAGAGGTATATAAAATGATGAGGTGAATAGATAGGGGGAATGCAGTCTCTTTTTGGCAGTGTAAGGGAGTCTAAAACTAGAGGACATAGGTCAGAGGGAAATGATTTAAGAGGAACCTGAGGAGCAGCATTTTCATAGAAGAATGATGGGTATATGGAACGAGCTGCCTGAGGAAGTAGTTGAAGCAAGTACAATGATAACATTTAAATGAACAGGTAGGTAGGAGGAGGGTCCAAAAGATTAGGGCCTAAGATCAAGGCTTAGGAGTGCGCTCGAGGTTCCAACCAGAGTCCAGGTGAAAAAAAAATCCTCAGATCCTCTCATCCTCCTATGCCTTACCTTAAATCTGTACCTTTGCTTCTAGACATCTGCTGTGAAGAAAGGTTTCTTACTACAATAACAAATTAATAATCCACTGCCAGGTTCTAAACACCAAACTCTCATTTAATTGTCTCTCTCGCTGAATTTGCCAACTACAATGTATTTGTCTTTGTGAATGTAGAAAACCTGGCGTATATTCCCCTGGTGCTTGGAATAAATGACTGCTTTGGTCCCAACTGAGGTCAACATTTATTGACAGTTCAGACTGGGCTTCAAGAAGACAGCGTTCCACCTTCCTGATTCACTGCAGTGGTTTTGGTAAAGGTACTCGCAAGTACCTTAAGATTGTTAAGGGTTTGGACACGCTAGAGGCAGGAAACGTGTTCCTGATGTTGTGGGAGTCCAGAACCAAGTGCCACAGTTTAAGAATAAGGAGTAAGCCATTTAGAATGGAGATGAGGAAACACTTTTTCTCACAGAGAGTGGTGAGTCTGTGCAATTCTCTGCCTCAGAGGGCGGTGGAGGCAGGTTCTCTGGATGCTTTCAAGAGAGAGCTAGATAGGGCTCTTAAAGCGGAGTCTGGGGATATGGGGAGAAGGCAGGAACGGGGTACTGATTGGGGATGATCAGCCACAATCACACTGAATGGCCTATTCCTGCACCTATTGTCTACTGTTTTGGAGAATGTTTCAGGATAAAGACCAAAGAAAATGACCGAATCATGGACAAGCTTATGTGTGCCCACAACTCTGATCATTCAAAAATTGAATGGTGTTTGATGTAGGATGGTTCTGGTTTTAATCTTGACATTTACTGTGATTCACTCTGGATAAAAATGAAGTACAATCATAGATTGAAGAAGAATATTACAAGGAAGCAAACGTCACAACCTACATCCGGTAGTGTAAATGTTACAGAATTATTACAGTGACTAATACCTTTTTAACGGTATACAAAAATGCTGGAGAAACTCAGTGGGTGAGGCAACATCTATGGGGCGAAGGAATTGGTGACGTTTCGGGTCGAGACCCGGAAGGGTCGAGACCTGAAACGTCACCTATTCCTTTGGGGTCTCGATCCGAAACGTCACCTATTCCTTCGCTCCATAGATGCTGCCTCACCCGCTGAGTTTCTCCAGCATTTTTGTATACCTTCTACTTTTCCAGCATCTGCAGTTCTCTCTTAAACAGTACCTTTTTAACATTCTGTCAACTGATATATTTAATATCCTTCCTTCCACAGGTAATGTTCCCAGATTTGCAAGCCAATTTTCAGCAAAATTATCAGACAAGAATGTACCACTTTTTGTTAAAACCATGCTCGTTTCAATGGCTGCCATTGTCCTTACAAGGGCTTCCAAGATTTCTCCCCATGAATAAAAGCTTGAAAATAAAATCCCTCAAAATCATAATTTTCAGTGGATATGCTGAGTGAAGCCGACTTTTGAATTTTATCCGGCCCCAGAAAACATAACGAAAAAGCCTTCTGAAACCCAGTAAATAAAATGAAGAACCTGTTAAGAACTGTAGTGTAGAATTTTGTCTTTACAGATTGCAGCAAGTCTGAGTTGAGGAGGTTCTGACAGATGCAATATGTACACCTGTTGCAGGTGCATAAACAGCGTAATCGGGCATGGCTGCGAAAACACACAGAAGTAAGGCAGTTGAGTCGCCGCTCGCAAAAGAAAAGTTAATAATAAAATGCAGATTGACACGCTTCTGGAAACTGATTGCAAAAGGCACCAAATGTTCCAACGCCAGTCCTGAACATATCTCAACAACCCCCCCGTAGGGAGAACACACAACATGCGACAGTCCTACGCGAACAAAGGAAGGAAGATCTTACAAGAAAGAACTAAATAAAGCAACAAAAAAAGGACTTGCAACATAAGATATTTTTTGTGTACAAAGGTCCAAAGATGTGTGCATCTGCAGCAAATCCAGCGCTTCTGGATTTGGAAGAAAATATTACACAAGCCTTTCTTATTCTCTACTGTGTCACTGACTGCCAATCCCCCGCCGCACTCAAGTTTACTTTGACAAGGTTTTACCTATTTTAAAAAGAAGCAAGGAAAATAATTGCATCAGGGATGAAGCCAATTGATTCAAAAGAATGAGCCCGGATGCCAGCTGTCGTACTGTCAACAGCCGGTGGTTATGGCATATTTGAGAAGCAACCTGCATGCACTTAATATCATCAGATTTTAGAAAGAGGGAGAGGGTGTTTGAGATTGAACCAATAATAACAGCACACTCTGCAAGTAAGCCGGATTTGAGAGCTTAGGAAAGGGAAACATTCCAGAAATTTGGAATTTCAATGATTGCACATTTTGCTCCATTTCGCAAGGATTGATAAATTTCCATTCAGGTTCAGCTTATTAAATGTTCAATGTTTTAACTGGTAATATTCTGCCTCTCATTTCTGGCTCCAAACACTCAATTCAGTTCTAAGTTTGAATGAAATGAATGGCCTAAAGTTTGTCCTGGAGTGAACCCTCGATGATGGGAGAAAACTTGAGGACCATTCCAACTGTAAGAAAGACTTATAGCCCTGTCCCGCGGTGCGAGTTCATTCCAACAGTTCTCCCGAGTTTGCCCTGATTCTAACTCGGAGATTTACGGTAATGGCCGCTAGTCGGTACTCGGGGCTCTCGTGGACATTTTTCAACGTGTTGAAAAATCTTCACGAGTCTTCCCGTGCTTACCTGCCATTAGTGAGTCTTCCCGAGTACCTGCCGTTAGCGCTAAGAGACGCCCCCGAGCTCCGACATACCCACTACGTTCATTCTCCGTGCTTACCACGAGTTTGATTTTTTTTTAAACTCGAGAGAGCCCTTGAACTGAACTCGGACAGTGGGACAGGGCTATTACGGTAGATTCTATGGTGTACAAATGAGGGTCAGCAAGGCTGAAATAATTATTTGAATCGGTTTTTTTCAGTGAGTGCATTGTTTAAACTGTTATAAAACTGGAATTTGATTTTCATTCCCCCCCCCCCCCCGGGTTATGGAATGCAAGTGCAGCAAAGGGGAAAAATGAAACTGTACAAAGGGTCACATCTAAATAACCTTCCTTCATTTAATAAAACATAACAACCACTTTACTCATAGTAAAATGCATGTTCTGCAATATGGCCTCTTGCACTTTTAATGAAAACTCATCTTGAAAGACAGCTTTCCTTGCCAACTATCCCCTTCCCCATGTACAGATATTAACCCAATTCTGCCCTGATAGCCGTATGCAAACAGTTGGCCATCTCATATCGTCAGTATTTGCTTTAAGAATAATTCATTATTTTGGTTTATTATTCTAAAATTTAATATTCTCCTAGATTAGGTTAAAACCTTGGGACAGGTTCTTCTGCTTTAATGGTATACTTGTGTTCCTAAGAATTCTTGCGTTATGGAAAATCACTTTGTAAAAACTGTTGCGTCTATGGGTGTGAAAGGGGGGGGGGGGGGGTGGGGTTAGGGCCAGAGATTCAGGCTTGCAATAACAGATTTGTCCCTGCAGGATTTTCAATAATAAGGGGCTTTTTAATAGCTCTGTTTATTTTTGGTAATGTAGGCTAAAAATACTAAAGACTGTATATTACATTATTTAATACAGTATCGATGCACAAGTGTTAAAAAGGGTGATTACTTGTCAATTTCAATGACCACCCCCAGTGAAAATGACAGACTGTGTTCTTAAGAGACAATGGTGTCTGGTTGCTGCCGGGATGTTACGTGGAAACAGTTTTTTTTCTTGATTTTTTTCCCTCGCAAGACAGCTTGTTTTTTTTAAAAACTGCTTTTTAAAGTTACCAAAGCAACTTTTCAGCGGTTCTGTAGCTTCCGATCAAAAGTGCATGATAACCAATCGACTCTCAGAATACAAATAGTGTTCTCTAATTCATCAATCGCATCATATCCAATTTGCTCTATGGAAACACTCGTTACCGCAGAACTACCTGTACCCACTGAAATATCACCTGCACAGGTGACTCAAGTCAATGCATATGAATCTATCAATCATCTGTGGTCACTTTTCCTCAAATTTTGCAGAGCGTACCCGTTATTTCAGCTCAACATCAAAAACAGCACGTCGGTCTGTTGCTAATGATAGGAATCCATGCATATCTTAACGTAACACATGCAGCACAATACTGGCCTATACTTACGGATACATGGCTATGGTAGTCACTTTGACAAAGAAGTCTTTGCTTGGTGGGCCAACAGTATTGCAGGTATAACTCTGGGGCGGTGGCATTTTGTGTTTATTGCAGAACTCCGTGGGGGAAGCGCCATGGCCTTGTTTAGCTTCGTGCAGGTCTGACTTTCCAGCGACAATAATACATGGCGTTTTGCTGTCAATGAAGTGTTGCTATCATCGTTGAATAAAAGAACGAACATAATCATTAGTTACAGTTTTAAATACGAGTGACAAATTAACACTTGTTCCTCAATAACTTTTGTCCTACGTTGAAAAATGACTTACAAAATAAACCAGCAATATTAAAAGATGGAAGTTTCAAAAAGTTATTTGGACAATTATATCAATAATAATTTAAAGCTGATAATGTTGTCAATGTTATGCACCTTTCGAGATGCAATCTAGGATGGATTCCATTTATACGTATTGTCATATGTGAGGTAGCTATTCTCTAACAGGAAGCAAGAGAGAAGTTTTAGTAAACTATTTCATCTCTGGATGGTCGGTGACCGCTTGTGACTATTCTGCTATGGGGAAATACAAAGCAAGAAAATCACTAACATCCGAACAGCTCCTGAACAAAGGTGCCACCGCATAGAATCATAAAAGTCCTCTCAAAGGTTCCTAATTCAGAGTACTGGATCGTGGGGCATGGGTCTGTCAAAAGGTGGTATGTCAAAAGTTAAATATAACCAGGAGAAAATGCCAAAGACAAATATGATGATCTCCTGATCACAGACACCCTATGTTCAAAATGAGCGAGAAACCTGCCTCTCTCTCGATACATTTATATATATGTGTGATATCTCGCTATAAATGTCGCCAACATTTCAAACTCAAAACACAGTGTATTTTCTAGTTGAAAAATTGTGTATACATCAAACTAGGCTCCACTGAAAACCAAGGGATCAGGACACAAACACTAGAATGGTTAATTATCTTCAGCTGGTCCTATAACTGTTGCCTGAAATCAAATCAAGGGCCTGTCCTACAAGCATGCAACTCTATGCGATGAACGCGATCAAACTAGAAGCGGGGGCGCGCGGAGGTCGGGTGATCCCCTGTACAGGGCCGTTCCCACCAGCATGCGCCTGCACGCCGCAAGCGCGACCAAACCGGCAGCGAGGGCCGCGCGGAGGTCGGGTGAGTGGCGCAACACGGCGCAAAGTGAGGCGAACTTGGAGAGAAGTCTAAGGTAAGTTTGCCAGGACAGAGAGGGGCACACAGAGAGGGGCACAGAGGCACGCACACACAGAGGGCCACGGAGCCACACACATAGAAGGTCACGGAGACACTTACAAATAGGTTCACGGAGGCACGGTGTTGGGGCGGTATGTAAATGTCGAGGCGACTGCGAGCCGACAAGCCGTTGCCGCTCGGAACTTTTGGACATAGTCAGTTTTTCGGAGCCCCGCGCGGTGTCGGGACGAATTCCGCACGGCTCTGGTGATTGAAGTGGGACCGGCCCCGCGACGCCGGACGGCTCAAGCGACCATGTTAGGTCGCGCTAATCGCATAGAGTTGCATGCTGGTGGGACAGGCCCTTTAGGGTAGCTACATAAGTGATAGGAGCAGAATTAGGCCATTCGCCCCATCGAGTCTACTCCGCCATTCAATCATGGCTGATCTATCTTTCCCTCTCAACCCCATTCTCCTGCCTTCTCCCAATAACCCCTGACACCCGTACTAATCAAGAATCTATCTATCGCTGCTTTAAAAATTTGCAGACTTGGCATGAGTGAGTTGGGTCAAAGAGCCCATAGTATAGCAAGACATCATTAAAATCCAAAATTACTGGTAGAGGAAAATGTGATTCATAGTTATGAAGATATACAAAATTTACAGTGAATGTCCTGATGTACATATTTATACTACAGTTTGACATACCTTAAAAATCCTTGTACAATACTCAAATGATTTGGGATTGCTGACATCATACACAAGGCAAACAACATCACAAGTGGTATCAGAGGCAGTAATAAACTCGGAATCAGACATAACTTCATGTAACTGGAAAAGAAAATATACCGACTTAGAGCTAATCTGTATTTAAAACAAAACACAAACAGAAAACACAAGGTTTGGCTGTCTCAGATCAGTCATTGTCCAACTGAATTATACCACAGACGCAATGAGGTAAAATGGCCTTCTGTTCTCATGTAATGTTTTATTTTACGTTGTAATTAAAAGTATTAATTTGAATTCCAAATGTTTAAGAAGGAACTGCAAATGCTGGAAAAATGGAACCTAGACAAAAATGCTGGAGAAACTCAGTGCGTGAGGCAGCATCTATGGAGCGAAGGAATAGGTGACGCTACGGGTCTCGATCCAAAACGTCACCTATTCCTTCGCTCCATAGACGCTGCCTCACCCACTGAGTTTCTCCAGCATTTTTGTCTACAATTGGTATTCCAAGGTAATCTCCCTAGCAATAAGATAAAGGTTGACGTAAGAAACTGCAGATACTGAAATGTTGTGCAAGATACAAAGCACTGGAGGAACTCAGTGGGTCATGCAGCATCTGTGGAGGGAATGAACAAGTGATGTTTTGGATTGGGACCTTCTTCAGACTGATGGAGCAGTTGGCAGAAAGCTGGAGCAAAGAGGTTGGAGCAGGACAATACCTGGCAGGTGATAGTTGGATAGTTGTTCCCGATGTTGGGGGAGTCCAGAACCAGGGGCCACAGTTTAAGAATAAGGAGTAAGCCATTTGGAACGGAAACGAGGAAACACTTTTCCTCACAGAGAGTTGTGAGTCTGTGGAATACGCTGCCTCAGAGGGCGGTGGAGGCTGGTTCTCTGGATGCTTTCAAGAGAGAGCTAGATAGGGCTCTTAAAAATAGCAGAGTCAGGGGATATGGGGAGAAGGCAGGAACGGGGTACTGATTGGGATGATCAGCCATGATCACACTGAATGGCGGTGCTAGCTTGAAGGGCCGTATGGCCTACTCCTGCACCTATTGTCTATTGATATATGTGCGGGAGTTTGATTGCCAGATAGGTGGAGTAAGTGACAAATGCTAGAGATCAAAAGGAGACAAAGGGATGACAGGTAAGGAGAGAGTCAGGTGCAGGACCCACGTAAAAGACATTGTACAGATTATACAATGTAAAACTAGTGGGAGGGACATCAGTGGACGGTGATAGAGGGAAGGGGAAAAAGGAGGGAAAAAGGGAAATGGGGGACTTGGGGATGGGAGAGGAGGGCATGAAGGAGGGGAACAGTGGGAGAAATGGGTGTGCACCAGACTTGGGGGGTGGGGGAGGAAGGGGTGCAAGGGATAGAGAGGGAGGAGGGGGGGGGATTATTGGACTTTTATTTCAACCATACCACAAAAATATTTGGATATCAATTGTAATGCAAGGATTTAACATAAGAGGGCGCCAAAAGCAAATAATCTGAAGAGTGAAGGAGTGAACAATGAGGTTAAAGTCTTGCATTTTTTTAACTAGAGTGAGGAGATGCAAAAGTGCCTTCGACAAGAAAGAAAACAGAATATTTCAAGTGATGTTGGGTTTAAAGCACTTAAATTTATAATTAATTAAAAATGTGAAGAAAGGAGAATCCTGACCTGAAATGTTGCCTATCATTTTTATCCACAGATGCTGCCTAACCCACTGAGATCCTTGTGCTTTGCTTAAATTTGTTTTTGCAGGGTTCAGATCATAGCCAGGGGTTCAATACGACAAGGATGGGCTAGAACGGCATCACCTTGTATTCTTCAGTGCTTAGAACATCGTTACTACTTGAGATGTGTGTGCATGAACTTGCATGTAGAAAAGAGGGAATGGCATTATTTAAATTCAAAAGTACGGCATTGTGTTGAGTTTTGAATCAAAGAGAGCGGCATTGGAAAATTGATGTTGTACACTTAAATGCTATCATCATCATCATCCTCTGCCTCAGAGGGCGGTGGAGGCAGGTTCTTTGGATGCTTTCAAGAGAGAGCTAGATAGGGCTTTTGAAAATAGCGGAGTCAGGGGATATGGGGAGAGGGCAGGAACGGGGTACTGATTTGGGATGATCAGACATGATCACATTGAATGGCGGTGCTGGCTCGAAGGGCCAAATGGCCTACTCCTGCACCTATTGTCTTTGTCTATTGTCTAACATCATCGCTGAAAACATCAACGGGCACGGTGCCTTACAATGCCATGTACGACAGTGATCGCAACTTCTACTGAAGTGTGGATGGCCGTCAGCTCGCTAGAAGCTCATCTGCCCTTTGACAGGTCTTGTTTTTGGTCCTGCTGGGGGTCCACAGCCCCCTCCTCACCTGGCAAACCAGGTGGGGGAGACGGTTTAATCGCTGACTATCCGACCATGGAGCAGGTAGCACGGGATTACATGGTACCCGTGGCGGGGTGAACTCCCCCCTGCCTGACCGGAACAGCACCTTTAATTATACCAAATAAGTGCAACATTACAAAGGGAATTAGCACCACATTTAAAATATTTCCCATACTAAAATGGAACTCTGCCGAATTATCACCATAACAAAATAAAGCAGAACTTAGTTTTACTGTAAAGTCAGAGGCATCCTCCAGTACAGAAATAAGGAATGATGCCCGAATGCAATTATTTTGAATGGAAATGCCTTCAAGTAAGCACATAGAAGGACTGATGCAATTCCTTCCCCTCCCCTGTACTCAATCTCCCAGATGCTGGAGAATAAATCCATGACAGGTCTGCACTATACTTGGTTAGGTATCTTTTCAGCGTTGAAGACAGTCACTCTCACGTCGAACATGGATTTCATTGCGAGTGCCCAGTTTAGATTAGGGCTATAATGAGTTCTGCTGGCGAGGGATTCCAGTGGAATCTAAACTGAGTGGATTGTTTAAGGACTGCTTATTGAATTTATAATAATTGGCTGATAAGCCTGCAATGGGTTAAATAATGCGTCTGGTATTTGTACTCAAGACATCTTAAGACAATCTTCCAGGTTAGGTGACAAAGAGGCAGTATTAACACAGTGATATTGTTAGTGTCATATGCTTTGTGGTATTAAGTGCACACAGTTGATCTTAATCTCACATTACTCTTGTGTACTGTCTCAGTGTAATCGAATAATCTTACACCCTTATACTTAAGTATGATTGCGTCTATGTAAAGTACATTTTACTGAACTATGCAAAAAAAAAACTTCATTGCACCCAGTGACGATAAAGTACCATTAAACCATACAGCAAATCAATTAAGTTTAGTGAATGATTAAACATTTTAAAAAGCTGACTACAACTTTATGAAGAAGTCGCACACCTAGTAAAGAAATAGCAAATGACAAGTTAATGTGTTTTTCTGGACGTTAAGAGAAGACGTTGCAAGAAATGGTGAGAATCTCTTGCAACTGCCCCAGGGATCTTTTTGGAACCAGCTGAGGCAATTTAACGAGAGCCTTGGCATGGCTTTATTGCGTCATTTGAAATATGCACACAAATATCAGGCCAGGTAATTCCACATCCTAAACTGGGACTCAACTTGGAAAGTACTTCCAGTGAACCAAGCTACATATGCAGTAAGATAGACACAAAATACTAGAGTAATTCAGCGGGACAGGCAGCATCTCTGGAGGGAAGGAATTAATTCTCTCCAGAGATGCTGCCTGTCCCGCTGAGTTACTTCAGCATTTTGTGTCTCTCTTCGGTGTAAACAAGCATTTGCAGTTCCTTCGTACTACATATTCAGTAGATGCTGACTAGGACTTTAGCTGGAAACTATCCTGAAATTGATGATATTTTCTGCTGGTCAAAGGGTAAACTCTTAATGCCCAGACAGTAGTTCTGATCCCTTAACTTACTTATAGCTTTCTTCCTTTGCACGAATACCTGCTCACGAGTACCACAGTATCATTGTCTTTTTCAAAGATTGTGTTAGGGTACTAAACAAATCAAACGGAACAACCAGCAAACCAACAGCCAAAACCAAACAAATTAATCATAAAACTTTGAAACTTGCCATGAGAGCATTGCCACGGATTTAACATTCCCTTAAAACATTCTTAACCGGAATTTAGTGTGGTAAAGGACAACTGTGGACCACAGAAGTGTGCAAATATGCAACTTATTTCTATTGTGTCCATAAAAACACCTACCAGTAAATACTTTTCTTGTCCATAAACATAAGTTGTGTTTATGGCATAAAGTGATTTGTGTTCTTCTTTTATTTGCCTTTGTTTCTGCGAAGAGGAATAAAACAGCACTTGACATTTACAACTCGTAAAAAGGAAAGGTCACGAAATCAGTTACACATAGCAAGTTGATAACACACCAGCAAATGTAATAAACTCTTCAGCAAATCAAACAGATGGAATGATTGGAGCTACATGCAATCTAATCTCTCAGGGAAGTAACAAACACAGAGAGAAACATTTATGAAGATACAGCATTGATAATCTTTCACTGCCTTACTTGCGGGCAACTCAAGAACATTAAACATTACATTCTACGGAACGTATCGGCAGCAATGTAGCAACATTTCCTTGGTCCCAAACAACACAGGAACAATGTTCCAAATCCAATCATTCATGGAGAGTCAGTTTTATTTGGATGCCCTTTCAAAGCTTCAATCTTTTCTTGAATCAGGTTGCTAGCGCTGGACAATGTTAACTCCAAGGTGCGGTTGCACAAAGTTGGATTGTTTTCTAAGGAGTTTGAGAGGCAACCTAATAGAATGATATAGCATTATTATGAGGGAATAGATATCGAGTAGATGGTCAGGGAATCTTTATAGCCAAGTGGAAATGTCAATTAGGTTTAAGATGAGAGGAGAAAAATTTAGAGGAGATGTGTGTGGCAAGTTTTTTAAATTAAATAGAGTGTAGATGCCTGGAATGTGCTGCTAGTAGGTGACAGAAACACATACGATAATAATGTTTAAGAGGCATTTAGACAGACGTACAAATAGGGAGGTAATACAAAGAGACAATGGGGTTGGCACTACGTCTGACACGGATATGTTGAGCTGAAGTGCCTGTCCAAGTGCTGTACTGTTACATGTTCTGCAAATCAATGGTTAACTGGATTAATAATAATGCATGAAATGAATGGGCGAGGATGTTGCTGGCTTTTACCAGCAGTCGTTGACTAAATCCACCTGTGTGTCCAAATCGGAGACCCTGAGGTGGTGGTGGGACTTCAGATTAGAGGAAGGCAAGTTCATGAGTTTGTAAACGATCAAATTCAACCCATATAAAAACCGACTAGGTTAATCTGAGAGCAATATAATGACTGACGTGGGTGGAAGAACCGTCAAACTGGGGTAACCGTGCCCTTCGGACAAAGACCCATCATTGATTTATTTGCCTCTGTACTCCACACTTTGAGTTTTGGAATTAAACAAAAATCACATGTGGTTAAAGTGCACATTGTCAGATTTTATTAAAGATTTTATTATTTTAACACATTTTGGTTTCACGATGTGTTTACATATAATCCCCCTATTTTAGAGCACCATAATGTTAGGAACACATGGCTTCACAGGCATTTGTAATTGCTCCGTTGTGTTTAACAGAAATACAGAGGCTACACTGCAAAATGCAAACCACTGGTTAGCCACAAAAATAGGATGACCGGGTTACAATAGACAGTAGGTGCAGGAGTAGGCCATTCGGCCCTTCGGGCCAGCATCGCCATTCAATGTGATCATGACTGATCATCCCCAATCAGTACCCCGTTCCTGCCTTCTCCCCATATCCCCTGACTCCGCTATTTTTAAGAACCCTATCCAGCTCTCTCTTGAAAACATCCAGAGAACCTGCCTCCATCACCCTCTGAGGCAGAGAATTCCACAGACTCACCACTCTCTGTGGGAGAAAGTGTTTCCTCGTCTCAGTCTACAGTTTGCCTAGAAGTACTTAAAAACGCTACCACAGTTCTGGAAAAAGGTGTTGTGGACAGACGAGATGAAGATTAACTTGTATCAGAGCGATTGCAAGGGCAAAGTATGGAGGAGAGAAAGAACTGCCCAAAATCCAAAGCATACCACCTCATCTGTGAAACACGGTGGTGGGGATGTTATGGCCTGGGCATGTATGGTTGCTGAAGGTACTGGCTCGCTCATGTTCATTGATGATACAACTGCTGATGGTAGTAGCATAATGAATTCTAAAGTGTATAGACTCATCCTATCTGCTCAAGTTCAAACAAATGCCTCAAAACTCATTGGCCGGCGGTTCATTCTACACCAAGACAATGATTCCAAACATGCTACTAAAGCAACAAAGGAGTTTTTCAAAGCTAAAAAATGGTCAATTCTTGAGTGGCCAAGTCAATCACCCGATCTGAACTTAATTGAGCATGCCTTTTATATGCTGAAGAGAAAACTGAAGGGGACTAGCCCCCAAAACAAGCACAAGCTAAAGATGGCTGCAATACATTTCTGGCAGAGCATCACCAGAGAGGTGATCACCAGCAACTGGTGATGTCCATGAATTGCAGACTTCAAGCAGTCATTGCATGCAAAGGATATGCAACAAAATACTAAACATGACTACTTTCATTTACATGACATTGATGTATTTGCCTCTGTCATTTGTCGTGCATGATGTCACACCCTCCTCATAATATCATCATTATCTTCAAAATTGCCAATCCTCTCCGTTCATTCAGAATAACGCAGAAAATTTTACTGAACCACGAAATAAGTAACCGCTAAAGTGATCCATGCTACAAGTGCATTGGAACGTTGCACCAATATGCAAAAGATTTCAAATGAATATTTTATTCTCATTTGGTCGTTCTACAGTACCCTTAATAATAGCCATTAGCAATTTGCACTTTATTTTAATTTGACACAAATTTGGACAATTGTCCAATTGATTTGAGTTCCAAGTCCTCATTGCATTAAAATCTAAAACTATAGGATTTGAATAATATTTGGAGATACTTACTGCTAGGTTTCGGCCCAGAAAACCTTGCAGAATTCCAGTCTTCCCGCAGTTTTGCATGCCAATAATATTGCACTGAAACACATTTCTTTGTGTTTGTTTTTTCTGCAGATCCAATTTTTTATCTCTTGTTACTGAGGGAATACAAAGCAATGTTCATGAAATCTTCATCAGGCAAAACAAGCTTAATTCTGGTTTCTACTGAAACAAAGCTACATTTTCAAGGCAATTTATCCCTGTTTTCCATTCAGTTGAAAGAAAATGATGGGGGTTTAAAGAGAGGTTGAGGGGCAAAGAGAACGGATATACCAATCTCTTAAAACAACTTAGGTTGGTTAAACCCGTTAAAAGCCAATCAAATATTTCTCCAAGGGATGGATTGGAAAATACATTGAATTT
The DNA here is from genome assembly GCA_963514005.1 of Raja brachyura. The sequence continues at coordinate 4,900,529 of OY740803.1, read as the reverse complement.
AAAACAAAACTTGGTTGGACTGGAAGAAATCCTTTAGCCTCATCTACTGCATGTGTTCTCGATGTGGCGTCCTGTAAATTGGTGAGACAAACGTAGCCTCAGTGACTGTTCTGTCGAACATACGTTTATTCTGCCAAGGCCTACTGGATCTCCATAAGACATTGGAGCAGAATTAGGCCATTGGGTCCATCGAGTCTACTCTGCCATTCGATTATGCCTGATCTACATTATCCCTCCTATTATCCTGCCTTCTCCCCATAACCTCTGGCACCCTTAGTAATTAAGAACCCACCAATCTCCGCTTTAAAAATACCCAATGACTTGTCCGCCACCGCCGTCTGTGGCAAAGAATTCCACAGATCCACCACACTTTGGCTGAAGAAATCCCTCCTTTTCTGCATTGCTGAGAACTATATTTTGCACTCTATATCTCCGCCTTCATTCTACCTGTTACACTTAAGGGCCTGTCCCACTTGGCGATTTTTATTCGCCAACTGCTGGCGCCATATCAGGGTCGCCAAAAGTTTTTGAACATTTCAAAATCCAGCGGCGACAAAAAAATATCGCGACACTTAAAAAAACGCCTCGCGTCAATACGTTATCACGCCGTTTTTGGTGACCTGATGCGCAGTCAATGGTGCCGGCAGTCGCCAAGTGGGACAGGCCCTTTATGTATTCAAGTATAGGACTGGCTGCGTTGAGTGGATAGCATATAAACCAAAGCTTTTCACTGTACCTTAGTACACGTGACAATAATTTATAATTTCTCCCAGACCTGTGATATTAGCCGCTAAAACTCCTGTTGCTCAAAAAGATGGAACACTTTTATAAGAAAGGCACTTTTACTTTATTTCAGGAATTACAACAGATTTACGGATAACATTCAAATAATTTTTTCCGATATCTACAACTCAGAGATTATGTTAAATCAAACACACAAGATTATAGGAATAAGGAACCAGAAATCCTTGATGAATGTTTGAATAAGCATCCTAATACAGAAAAACTAACAACTTATATATATAATACCCTTTTAGATAGCGAGATACCAACAACGGAAGCATATAGACATACATGGGAAAATGAAATAAACCAACCCATAACGAAAGATATATGGGACAAAAGTTTACAATATATACATCAATGCTCGTTAAATACCAGACATGCTTTAATACAATTTAAAGTACTACACAGATTACATTACTCAAAGGTTAAATTGAATAGAATCTACCCACAAATCTCCTCTATCTGTGATAAATGTCAGCATCCAGAGGCTAATTTAACACATACTTTTGCAAATTGTATAAAAATTAAGAATTTCTGGACTGAGATTTTTAGAATAACTTCTGAAGTTATTAATATTAAATTGGATCTGGACTCAAAATTAATAATACTTGGAATATCAGAACAAAGTCTAATACTTACAACAAGTCAAAGAAATTTCCGAGATTATAGTATAATAATTGGGAAGAAATTAATATTACAATTTTGGATAGGCCCTATATCCCCCACAATTAAAATGTGGATTACGGAAATGTCGGAGACCCTACACTTGGAAAGAGTCAGATTTGCCCTCATGGACAAACAAGACGTCTTCGTTAGAATATGGTCTTCTTTCATTGATTACTGAAAAGGGTAGATCGGTTCGGCAAGGAACCCCAACTGAAACTTGGACTCGGGATTAGATGAAAAGTTATATTTTATATTTCTTGATTTAATCTCCAATGACGGATTAATGGTAAATTATTCCATTCTTTATGATTCCTTTTTTTTAATTTATATTTTATTTTCTCTCGGTTTCTCTCTCTTAAAAAAAAAAAATTATTAGAGACAAAATGATTCATTTGACAATATTAATAATGTACGATTGTTGCGCATAAAATATTACTATCATAATATGTGTTTGCTAATGTACTGCTTACCTACGCTAATAAAATATATATATAAAACTCCTGTTGCTCACAAGTGGGCAAGGTTTGTTACTCTTTTTTCCTCCCTCTATTATAGACCACTCAAAACAACTTCCAAGTCTGGTGTGCGGGTCAAAGGAGTGGATTAAGAGTTTCAGATCAAATACATGCTGATCTCCAGAAAAGGTTAATAAAATTCCAACTCACCCGTGATAGCTGCTGCCTGCGAGTCCTGCTCCCTTAGGATGGAGTATCCTAGATAACCTAAATATTCTAAACATCGCTGGACATCGAGGTATGTGGTCAGCCTGAATCAGAACAGGAATACACAGCTATTTAGAAATGTATTAAATCAGGATTTATAATTATGAAAAATATAAAGAAAACACTGCTGAAGTGTTCAAATGTGGGATGCATTGTGATTTACGACTGTTGGCAGATCCATTTCCCTCCTGGGATCAATAAGGTTCTGTCATATCATAACGTAAAATGAAATCAACTCACGTCCACTGACAAATGTAACCCTGATAGGTGACCCATCCTTTGTCATTGGTACAAACAGTGTTATTGACATCAGGACCCCAAGGCATATAGGGGAACACGTTGAAAAGATCTTTTAGTTCATCAGGTGACAATGCACAATCTCGATCCTGAAAAAACAACAGAAAGATTATTGAGCAAGAATTTCACTTTTTGTGTTGGTCACTCTCAGTGTTGTTAAAAAGTCCAGAACGCTTCAAGGACAACATTGAATGCATCAGATAAAAATGAACAAAGGAATAATTTGAAGGAATGTCAAAAAGTTAGTTGAAAGGCAGGTTTTGATACTTATCAAAAGAAAGAGATAAAAGTGGAAAAAAAAACAAACCAACTGCTGGAGGAACTCAGCGGGTCAGGCTACATCTGCGGAGGGAAATGGACAGACGATGTTTCAAGTCAAAACCGTACTTCAGACAGAAACATTGTCCATTTCCTTCCACAAATGCTGTCTGCCACACCGAGTTCCTCTCGCTGTTTGCTTTTTGCTTAAGATTCCCTTGTTACTCTGTTAAAAGTGGAGAGTTCAAAAGGGAGGAACTACATTATTGAGGGCTTATACAGTTAGTGACAAGCCATCAATAGTCAATAAAGGAAAGGAGAATGGATAAAAGCCTAATCATGGAGGGATTGCAGAGGTCCAGCAGGTTTGTGGGGCTGGGGGAAGATGATGGAGATTGGAAAGCTTGAAAGGATCAAGAGCGGCACGTTGAACCAGGTTCAATCCTGACCTCGGGTGCTGTCAAAGTGGAGTTTGTACGTTCTCCCCGTGACTGCATGGATTTACTCCAGTTTCTTCTCACATCCCAAAGATGTGTGGGTTTACGTTAATTGGTTTCTAGAAATTGCCCCTAGTGTGTAGGGAATGGATGAGAAAGTGCAATAATAACATAGAACTGGTGTGAATGGGTGATTGATGGTCGACATGGACTCAGTGATCTGAAGGGCCTGCTTCCATGATATATTTCAAAACTAAACTTTATAACTAAGGAGGAGGTCCTTTAAATGAGATCTTAAATTCAAGAGGTCAAGCAGCATGCCTGATCTGCTGAGCATCTTAAACTTCTGCATTTTTTTAAACTTTTAAAACCAAAGTGTTGGTGGTAATAGAGTCAATGTGGATCAGCAAGCACAAAAGTGGTACAGGAATGGGAAAACAAAATGATGTAGGAAGGAACTGCAGATGCTGGTTTAAACCGAAGATAGACACAAAATGCTGGAGTAACTCAGCGGGACAGGCAGCATTTCTGGAGAGAGGGAATGGGTGACGTGTTGGGTCAGGAAGACATCTGAAGCACTGAAGAAGGGTCTCGACCCAAAACATCACCCATTCTGTGCTGAATTACTCCAGCATTTTGAGTCTATCTATGGCATAGGAATTGTTCTGGCGCCATTCAGATTATTGATTCCCCCTCCTGTACTGACATCATCATGCACAGTAAAATGCACGATCCTGTACTAATTATCGGGTTTCTTAAGGCTCAGCTCACCAAATCATGTTTGTCAAAAATGCTTTGTAGGAAAAGATACGCATGGTGATTCAGTTCGGTCGTGCAGTCCAAAGGAACCTTTAATCTGAAAAAAGAGGAAAAATTAATTCATTTGTTGCCCGCAGAAAAGTTTCATCAGGATAATTAACTTAGACAATCCGACAGAACAGCAAAACATTTCAATATACCTTTCTTGTGAATATGACATTGAGCGATACAAATAAGCAACATCGCTACTCCCAGCTGTTATCAGAGAACTGAATCATCTTCCCATAACTAGAGAGCAGCGCTGAACAATTTCTTTGACGGCCCTTGGACTATCCTTGATTGGGCTTTGCTGGCTTTACCTTGCACTTAACAATATTCCCTGATCACGTATCTGTACACTGTAAATGGATCGATTGTAATCATGTATTGTCTTTCCGCTGACTGGTTAGCATGCGACAAAAAACTTTTCACTGTACCCCGGTACACGTGACAATAAACTAAACGGAACTGAACTTCAAGGCTCGACTCTTAAAAGTTGACCTTGTAACTTCAACAAAACCTGTGACAGCAGCAGCTGCAGACATAGAGCAGAGCAGCAGGATGGTGTTTCAATTCAAGATCAGAAAATACCCATACACCAATCCACTTGGTGTCCTTGGTTTCTCTTTTAGGTTATTGATTAGATAACAGCTTTAGTCATCACCCCTGAGCATCTGATGTCCTATTGACAACTTTGCATTCTAGAAAGCATTAAAGACAGTTTTGCATACACAAGTCACTTTGTTTCCCCTGGACCATCTGTCTGAGAAAATTGTTTGGGAATTCAGAATCTCTTTCTATTTTATAGCTCCTCGTAACAATTAACATTTATTCGTCTCCGACTACCACCCATTTCTCTGCGGTAGACAAAAATGCTCGAGAAACGCAGCGGGTGAGGCAGCATCTCTGGAGAGAAGGAATAGGTGATGTTTCGAGTCGAGACCCTTCTTCGGACGTAACACAGTTACATTGACTGAATGGATCACGTGCAGGCAGATGAGATTAGTTTAACTTGGCAACATGTTTGGCACAGACATTGTGGGTCGATGGACCCGTTCCTGTGCTGTAGCGTTCTATGTCTTATCTTTTTAATTCTTGGAACTGCTGCTATTCAAATTCCTTACAGTGAAGCCAAACAAAGTAGCATCTTAAAAATCTATCTTAGAAAACGCATATGAATTCCAGCTGAAGCATACATTTTGGATTTCTATCTCTAAGTTTTGCAAACAATTTTGTTTGTGACTAATAGCCCTGTCCCATGGTACTAGTTCATTCTAAGAGTTCTCCCGAGTTTGCTCTGATTCGAACTCGGAGATTTACGGTAATGGCCACTCATCGGTACTCGAGGCTCTCGTGGACATTTTTCAACATGTTCAAAAATCTTCACGAGTCTTCCTGTGATTACCTGCCGTTAGCGAGTCTTCCCGAGTACCTGCCGTTAACGTTATGAGCCGCCCCGTTCTCTGATGTACCCGCTACGTTCATACTCCGTGCTTACCACGAGTTTGATTTTTTTTTAAACTCGGGAGAGCTCTTGGAATGAACTCGTACTGTGGGACAAGGCTTTAAGAAGACTGGCATCTTAGGGATAGTTAACAATAAAGTTGCTCTGCATTGATTAAAAGCAATTAATTGAATGGGATGTTTGGCAAAATCTTTACATGATGGACACAAGGCAAGTTTTCAGAACATTTATATTGATATTTTAGTGGTTAAAGAATTTAAGTGAATGCTTGCATCATAACTTTTAGGTCATTTTTTTATCTGATTGGCTACAAAAAGTATTTGTTACTCGAACCCAGAGGCTGAAGGCAAGAGGACAGTTTGGCTTGTGATTTAAGAAAACCATCACTCTAGCAGTTTGGAACAAAATAGAAAGAAAACCCAGTGGCTCTTGTGATCTTGAATACCAGCCTCTCAGTTACTTTATACAACTCTGATGCTGCATTAACGATCTGCAACACATTTCTAATTTGCAATACACTTAGAGCTGCTATATGCGATGTTTGCGCTATGAAGAAACCTTGCTTTATAGAAAAAAGGCAATTATGTCATTTGAGAATGGGGCATAGAGAGTTTCAAACGTGCAAATTACAAGCTATTTGTACCTGCACGATTTTAAAAAATATAGGCACCTCGTGTTTTATGCGGGGATTACATACTTAATAAGCAGCGCATAATTCAAAAATAGGTAAATTAAATATGCGACTATGCTGTCAGCAGTAAATTTAGCAGCGTTAATCCAAAAATACTAGCGTGTAAACGAGGCTTTGGTATTAAATGAACAAGCGTTTTAATTTAAAAACGCAAAATTGAAACACGTGTAAAATGCGCGGTTCCTGTAAAGGTCTTTTCAGTAGTAATTAGTTCATTTTAAAGGCTGCATAATATATTGTTTAGCAAAGTATTGTTGCACAAGTTGTCAATAGAAGCGATTGCTTATCAATTGAAGCTACCTCTCATGGTTGCAGTAGCAAGGGTGTTGAGAAGAGACAATGATGTCTGATTACTGAGGGGACAAATGTCTTTCAGCCTTTCAATTTTCGAAGTAACATTTAAGTGTTTCTCGAGTTCCCAATCAAAAGCATGCTATAACTAGTTCACCCAGTGTATCACAGGTAGAGCTTCCCAATTCACCACTTGTATTGTGAGTAAATAGCGTTACACAAACACATGTTGTTACAGAATTTAAACAGCACCACAACATAAAGCATACCACAGCAGAATAAGTTACGTTCAGTACATACATTGGAAATAGATACTCATGGGTAAGTTCCAAGTCATCGTCATATCCAAACCGCCGCAAAACTGTCCACGTGGTTTCATGCCTCCCTCTCTGTATAAATAGTGTATGCAAAAATAAAAATCCTGCAACACAGATCAGGGAAGTATTAAGAAAGATTTTCCAATTGCAAGGTTCACACATGCCTTTGGTGAAGGCAAGCATCAACTGACACATACAATCACATTCTCCTCCTGTGGCAAGTCAGGCACTCGTTTATATAATTATACTTTCCGACGTAGTTATGTAAGTGAATGGCCACATTGACAAGAATTACTTTCTTTTTTTCCCCTCCTTTTTAAAAATATTTATTTTATTAGAAGCAATTGTACAAAGAGAAAGTAATCGACATAACAATTATACAATTTTCATACTGCTTCAGTTTTACCGTTTTATAAACTAATAACTAAATCGGAAAAAAGAAAAAGGAAAAAAGGGAAAGAACGAAAAGAAAAAGAAAAGAATTTTGAGAAAGACACAAAAAAGAAAAACCCCAGGACTAACGAACAAGTGAAAAAAGCGGAGATATATCCCACTGCCCTTCCATACGCCCGCTCACCCGACCCTAGCGTCAGTTTTGAATTTGTGTTCAACCATTATGTTGCTGACGAAATTCAATAAAAGGAGACCATATTTTGGGAGAATTACATTTCTGAATATCTTTTGAACAGATGCTTGTGATTATTTGACAGGATATTTCACAGGATAATGTGATAAAGTTAAAAAGATCATTCAAACCCCAACAGCATCATATAGATTATGTTTAAATAAAGAACTGAACCAATTTACTGTTTACTGCCTCAAAAAGGCTGGCAGCATCATCAAGGACCCACACCACCCTAGCCACACACTCATCTCCCTGCTACCTTCGGGTAGAAGGTACAGGTGCCTGAAGACTGCAAAAACCCGGTTTAGGAATAGCTACTTCCCCATAGTCATCAGGCTATTAAACCTGGCTCGGAACTCTGAACATTAATATCCCTCCATCTGTTATTTGCACTTTATTAATTTATTAAGTCATGGGTGTATATAATTGTAGTCAATGCCTTCTATGTTCTGTTGTGCTATGCAAAGAAAGATTTTCATTGTCCTGTCAGGGACACATGACAATAAACTCTTTTGACTTGACTTTTGACTTTTTTTGACTTGACTAAAACTAAAGAATTCATACAATTAAGTAAAACAAGAATGTCAAGAGTATTTAATTATCATATGTACCAATATGAAATTCTTGCAGCAGCATTACGGATGCGTAAAGACAATACTCATTGATAACATATAATAAACACAAATTCAATAGATTAATAACCCAAATGCAAAAAGCCTGAATCCTTAGTGGAACCTGGTGGTTCAAGATTATGATGGCCAAGCTCTGGCGCGGTGCTACACAAGAACGAAGAAGACGTCATATAAGTTGGCTGGGTCAAAAAGCTGAGGGACATTACCGGATGGGGAAGAATTATAACAAGGGCAACAATACACAACAGCTGTACTGTTTACCTTCCAACGTCAATCCATTATCAGCGACACCGTTACTCATGTTTTTTCTCACGACATTCTTCACATCTTCCAAAGCTTGAGGCGCCAATGGAGTGTTGAAGCAGGTTCTCTAAGTTAAATACATTGAAAAAGATCACAAAATATTCGTAGCTAACCCTATTTATATGTTGCCTCCTATAACTAATCTGCACACTGGGGCAGTATTCAGTTACACCGGTACTAACGCATTGTTGTAAGAGATCCAGAAAATGTCCATTTATATGAAGGTCTATTCACGCCATCTGCTTTTATTATTCACTTGCATTTCCTATCTTGCTTCATAAGTTCAAGTGATAGAGTAGAATTAGGCCATTTGGCCCTTCAAGTAATTCGATCATGGCTGATCTGTCTCTCCCTCCTAACCCCATTCTCCTGCCTTCTCCCCATAACCCCTGACACCCGCATTAATAAAGAATTTATCTATCTCTGCCTTAAAAAGACCCATTGACTTGGCCTCCACAGCCTTCTGTGGCAAAGAATTACACAGATTCACCACCGTCTGACTAAAGAAATTCCTCTTCATCTCCTTCCCAAAGGAACATCCTTTAATTGTGTGGCTTGTCCCAGACTCTCCCACCAGTGGAAACATCCTCTCCACATCCACTCTATCCAAACCTTTCACTATTCAAGGCTTCATAAAAGCCTTGCCATAAACCCAAAAAACAGCAATTCTTAAAATAAAAAGAGAAAGTAATTTGATGCAGCACGTGGAAACATAGAAAACAGGTGCAGGAGGAGACCATTTGGCTCTTCGACCCAGCACCGCCATTCATTGTGATCATGGCTGATCATCCACAATCAGTAACCAGTGCCTGCCTTACCCCATATCCCTTGATTCCGCTAGCCCCTAGGGCTCTATCTAATTCTTTTAAATTAATTCAGTGAATTGGCCTCTACTGCCTTCTGTGGCAGAGAATTCCACAAATTGACAATTCTCCGGACGAAAAAGTTTTTTGTCATCGCAGTTTTAAATGGCCTCCCCTTTATTCTTAGACTGTGGCCCCTTGTTCTGGACTCCCCCAACATTGGGAACATTTTTCCTGCATCTAGCATGCCCAGCCCTTTTATAACTTTATACGTTGCTATAAGATATCCTCTCATCCTTCCAAATTCCAGTGAATACAAGCCGTCTTTCCAATCTTTCCTCATGTGACGGTCCCGCCATCCCGGGGATTAACCTCGTGAACCTACGCTGCACTGCCTCAATAGCAAGGATGTCCTTCCTCAGATTAGGAGATCAAAACTGCACACAATACTCCAGGTGTGCTCTCACCATGGCCCTGTACAATATCAGAAGGACCTATTCACTCCTAAACTCAAATCCTCTTGTTATGAAGGGCAACATGTCATTCTTCACTGCCTGCTGTACCTGCATGTTTACTTTCAATGACTGTATACAAGGACACCCAGGTCTCATTGCACTTCCCTTTCTCCTAATCAGACACCATAGAAATAATAATCTGCCTCCTTGTTCTTGCCACCAAAGTGGATAACCTTACATTTATCTACATTATACTGCATCTGCCATGCCACTCACTCAACATGTCCAAGTCACCCTGTAATCTTCTAGCACCCTCATCGCAGTTCACGCTGTCACCCAGCTTTGTGTCGTCTGCAAATTTGCTAGTTTTACTTTTAATTCCATCATATAAACCATTAATATATATTGTAAATTGTTGCGGCCCCAGCACCGAACCTTGAGGCACTCCACTCGCCACTGCCTGCCATTCTGACAGGGACCCGTTTATTCCTACTCTGTTTCCTGTCTGCCAATCAATTCTCTATCCATGTCAATACCCCACCCCCAATACCATGTGCTCTAATTTTGCCCACTGATCTACATTAGCAACGACCTTATCAAAGGCTTTCTGAGTCCACATACACTACTTCCACTGGCTCTCCTTCATCCATTTTACTCGTCACATCCTCACAAAATTCCAGAAGATTAGTCAAGCACATATGATATATAAGATAGGCTTGTGACACAGTCGAGGGTCAAGATTTTAGGTGTATATAATAAAAAAACAATGGTAACAGTAATTTGTAAGGGCCAAATTTTGCTGTTAGTTTTCCACCATTTAACAATGCGGGATTCAAGATGAATTACCAAATGCATTGCTGATGTGAATGCTGTGAAACTCCAGCAGGCTAGTAGTTAACCAGCAAGCTATCCGGCAAGCAATCCTGCTAATCTCCATAGAAACAAAAAGTTTTGTTTCAATTGGGCTATTACATTCTTGAACAAAGCACATATTTCCAGAGGAACTCAGTGGGCCTGGCAGCATGTGGGGAGGGAATGGATAGGCAACATTTCAGGTTGGGACCTTTCTTCGAACTCCCAAATCTTCAGTCTGAAGGAGGGCCCAGACTCGAAACGTCACCTGTCCATTCCCTCCCCAGATGTTGCTTGACCTGCTGAGTTTCTCCAGCGTCGTCTTTTGCTCAAGGTTCCAGCATCTGAAGTTTCTTGTGTCTCCTATTGCATTCTTTAATTGATGAACCACCTTGGAACTTGATCTATTGGAAAATGTGTTCACTGGGTTTTACTGGCAATACCTTTAAAGTATATGATTTGGAAGCAACTATCATGGACATTTCCTCCTACATTTGAAATTGATGATACACGCAAATGCATCGCATACAAGTTCCTGTGAAGAAATCTTTCCCGTATGTTTAAAGATATTTAAAAAAAGATTTTCAACTCTTATAAACACCATTTGACAAGTTTAACTTGCAAATTATATACAGGAAGATGCAGTGTTTGCAGCTGGCTAGTGTAAGCTGAAAGAGATTTAGTACTGGGACTGGGTGCTGTCTCATTGTGTATACAAGCTAGGTTTCTACCTGGAAAAAGTTGAGCTCTGCATCATTGAGAATCCCATCGTTATCCTGGTCCGATATCTTAAAAATGCGAGTTAGGGCTTTGATGCAGGCAGGTTTCATCTGTAAGTACACAAGCAAATTAATCAAAATGGCTCGAAAACATGAAATATCATAAACAGTGTCAATTCAGTTGTGCAAGGTGTTGCACTTGGGAAGTCAAACTAGGATGGAGCTTTCACAGTGAATAATAGGACACTGGGGTGTGTTGTAGAACAGAGGGACCTAGAAGTACAATAACATACTTCCCAGAAGCATTTTCCACAGCAGCAGCACCTAAGCACTGTGGCTTCTTGTATTATTTGGCTTCTGAATGGTCCTTCCATAAGCTAGGGTACTGTCTCATTCACCTCTACCTCATTGCGGACATTGGACTTTGTCTGTGGAACTGATGTGCTACAATGCTGAGAACTGTATTCTGCACGATGTACCTTCCCCTTTGCTCTACCTATTTTACTGGAGTTTGGCTTGATCGTATTTATGGATAGTATGATCTGTAAACTCTGATCCCACCAGGGAGTAATTACAGTTGTGTCTTTGTAAAAAAATGTAAATACTGGTTCTGTTCTTTTGCACAATCCCGCGGGCATTGCCTCTTTCATTTCACTGTACATCTTGTATGTGTATGTGACAAATAAAGTTGACTTGACATCTGATCTGTTTGGATAGCGTACGAATCAAAGCTTTTCACTGCATCTCAATAAACGTGACAATAATAAACATACACCTTACTGCATGGGATCATCACCGCTACTTGCTCAAGAAGTCACACACCATTTTGACTTGAACATAGAACGTCATTGTACCTGGAGCAAAATCACAGTACTCCCACAAGCCTTGCAGCAGTATAATCTCTACAGGGCTGTCATGGTTCAAGACAATGGCTGATGGCTATTTCCCTTACTGCAGCCAAGAATGGTAAATCATGCTGGTTCTAAGAACATACCCATGATGTGAACAATTAAAAGATTGCTGGCCCAAAAAAGACCCAGACACACACAGTGGACAATGGGCTGGCTGTCTTTTTTCCAGCATTTACTGTTTTAATTTCATATTTCTAGCATCAGTAGTCTTCTGATTTTCAATGAGAGAACGGGTTTCTTGGTCACCAGTTTCCAGGTAACGGGGGACACAAAATCCTGGAGTAACTCAGCGGGACGGGCAGCATCTCTAGAGAGAAGGAATGGGTGACGTTTCAGGTCGAGACCCTTCTTCGTAATGTAATGGTGTTTGCTCAAGACAACACAGGGGTGGAAGACTGCAACCTTCACGTGGTCCGCCCTGTTTCGACTAATGCAATCAACTCGACGTGCACCAACGGATGATCAAATAGAACCAGTTGTCCTACAACGTTAGGCCGTGCACGCTACACGAAAGAAGAAGACAACACAAAAAACAATACTCTATACAGATTCAAATATGCTGCTATGTCGCCTGGTCTTTACCTCTTTCTCTTCTGGGCAGTAGAGTGGACCCGTGGGGTGCAGTACAGCTTTCTGTGCATAGTAAAATAACTCCGAGATATTCTTCAGGTTTTTCGCTGAACACTGTAAAATAACAGAGTTGATCGTTAAATTTTATTTTGAATATTTTATTTATTCATTCACCTTAATAGGGAGGATTTGCACAAAAACATAAAGATTTTAATCAATGTTTACGAAGGAACTGCAGATGTTGTAAAATCGAAGGTAGACAAAAGTCTGAAGAAGGGTTTCGGCCCGAAACGTTGCCCATTTCCTTCGCTCCAGCACCCGCTGAGATTCTCCAGCACTTTTGTCTACCTAAGATTTTAATCAAGATGGTTAATGTTTTGTTAGCACCAAGATAATGCAGTGATTTAAACAAAACAAGACACTATATTTTTAAGAAAGAACTGCAGTTGTGGGAAAAATCAAAGGTAGACAAAAATGCTGGAGAAACTCAGCAGTTGAGGCAGCATCTATGGAGTGAAGGGAATAGGTGACGTTTCGGGTCGAGACCCAGAAGCATCTATGGAGCGAAGGAATAGGTGACGTTTCAGGTCGAGACATGAAAAGTCACCTATTCCTTCGCTCCATAGATGCTGCCTCACCCGCTGACTTTCTCCAGCATTTTTGTCTACCAATTATATTTTTAAGTGATTTTATTACAGATTCCTTAAATGGTTGAGAGGTTTATGGAAGATTATGGAGAGTCGGTTTGTCAAGGAGGAATCTCTCTAACTTCTACAGGTGCACAGTAGAGCTTGCTGACCGGTTGCATTGTGGCTTGGTTCGGCAGCTTGAGCTCCTTGGAGAGGAAAAGACTACAAAAAGTAGTAAGCACTGCCCAGTCCATCATCGGCTATGATCTTCCTTCCATCGAGGGGATTTATCGCATGCGCTGCCTCAAAAAGGCTGGCAGTATCATCACAGACCCACATCATCCTGGCCACACACTCATCTCCCTGCTACCTTCAGGTAGAAGGTACAGGAGCCTGAAGACTGTAACAACCAGGTTCAGAAATAGCTACTTCCCCGCAGCCATCAGGCTATTAAACCTGGTTCGGACAAAACTCTGAACATTAATAACCCATTATCTGTTATTTGGACTTTATCAGTTTATTTATTCATGTGTGTATATATTTATATAATGGTATATGGACACACTGATCTGTTTTGTAGTCAATGCCTACTATGTTCTGTTGTGCTGAAGCAAAGCAGGAATTTCATTGTCCTATCAGGGACACATGACAATAAACTCACTTGAACTTGAACTTGTTTTTTTTCCTCTAATAAACAGATTAAAACCCCAAAGAAAACATGCTGTTCCAGTCCCTTCTACACGAGCCACGAATGAACGGTTATATTAATTATTATTTGGGATGTGGGCATTGTTGGCAATGCCAAGCATTAATTTAGTAGGCTTTGACTAGCCACTGTCAGACTACCTTCTTGGACCATTGCAGACCAAGTAGCCAAAACAGATAAAGAAGATGAATGAAATCTTCCACTGAAAACTGAAGTACAGGTGTCCCCGATTTACGATGCTTTGACTTGCGATATTTCAACTTTACGATCGGCAAACGTTCGGCAATGGCAGCGAGTCGCACGTCACTTCTGGTCACGTGATCACATTGTATTAAATGCATTTTCAACTTGTGATATTTTCGATTTACGATGGGTTTATCGGAACGTAACCCCATCGTAAGTCGAGGAGCAGCTGTACAACAGTAACTTGTAAACTTAAGGGCCTGTCCCACTTGGTGATTTTTTTCGGCGTCTGCCGACATCATTGACTGACATATCAAGTCACCGAAACGTCGCCACGTGATGCGGCGGTGACGCAGCGTGATGACATATGATGCGCGGTGTTTTTTTCAAGTGCCGCAACCTTTTTTTCGCGACACTGATATGACGCCGAAAAAAATCGCCAAGTGGGACAGGCCCTTAAATGTAGCAATGCACTTTTTACTGTGAGAAGACACATTCCCCCTTAGTTTGAATATTCACCAACAGAGGAGCAATCAAGCTCCAGAATATAGCAATAATTCCAATGGACTAATTAGCTCCAAATGTAATTTGTTTTTAAGAAATTACTGAAATTTTCTGGAAAAGATAGTCTAAATCTGGGAGAGGGGGAGCAGGAGAGAAGAAAACCCATGTTGTTATATATTTAGTTACAAGGTTTTGGTGGTTTGTTTAATATTTTTTAAACCAATTCATAGCTGCTTGGTTCATGGCTGCAATCACAACAAAATGCTTTTGAAAATTAAGACCTACCTCAACACAGGTCTCTATCTCTGTGTACTGGTTCATTATAGGGAGAATAGCTTCCATGCTACTATGCTCCACCAGATCGGATTTGTTTCCAACCAGTATGAGGGGCATTCTGAAAACAGAAGAATAGGATGTCTAATGAACCAAATGGTCAGTGGATGTTCAAGAGTATAGCTTAATAACGTTTAGTTAATCTTTAATATAGATCAGTCAAACTTAACTTTAAAGGCCTACCTCATGACTTAACCTGGCAATTTTATTTAATTCACAAGTTAATGAATAACCTATACTAATTATAAATTGCAAATTTGATATTCTAACTAGCTGCAAGCTTCTTTTACTGACTTTTAACACTTTATTCGGCCAATAAGAAAAATACAACCAAAATAATAACTCTCTTGTAAAACAATTGTTTGTATTTAACTAACTTCACAGTACCTGCTATCTTTATCAGTCCTGTCATTTATTAGAGGAATCCATCTACTGGTTACCTGAAATAGACAGATATTTAATTTTGTTGCAACCTAGGTTTTGAATTTCGCAAGCAACCAAATAAATCTGACTGTTTCTGTAAGCAACCGATGTATTGCAATACTCTTCCAAGCCTTTGCTTATTACTCAATTTAAAATTTGAACTGTACATACCTTGTCAATGGAATTTCTGTTGTTGACAGCATACACTATGCAGATCACGTTAGCCTGCGATAGAAAAGAGTAAAACAATAAAGTAGAAGAAGAAAAATAGGTGACTATTCCACTGACATTTGCACTTTATATTTAATGAAGGGGGGAAATTTGAGATCTTGATTCGCTGTGGAAACAGTAAAGTATATTTAGAATTGTGAAGTAATGTTAGACTCACCTTAGAAATTTCATTGTGAAGTTGTTCCTCTGACTGTTCTGCTTCTGTTGGCGAATAGACAATTAAGCAAAGATAGTATCATTTCTAATTTAGTGCAAGAGATTTACTTAATCATATTTTTAAAAAAAAGTGGATTATCCATATTTGAGAAAATAACAACATTTGGAGAAATCGCAGACACTTCATCATTAATATTAGACCACCTGGAAAAGCCATCTTGAGAAATGTTCCACAACATTCTCACAATTCAAACCAGAGACATTCATACATTTAATGAGGTGTATAGATATGACTCGGTTTACATTCAGCAAGGATCTCTTTTGCAATAACAGTAAGAAAAATGTCAACTCAAGTGTGGGAAAGTCATGCCGCCCAGTTTTTATAAAAAGAGACAAACTACAAATGGTTCCGTACAGTCACTGCAACAATGTTGCACGATTCTAATGAATTAACACTTTGAGAGAAGTGATCGAAATTCATTTACAGGTAGACAAAAACGATAGAGAAACTTAGCGGGTGAGGCAGCATCTATAGAGCGAAGGAATAGGTGACGTTCTGGGTCTCGAAACGTCACCTGTTCCTTAGCTCCATAGCTGCTGCCTCACCCGTTGAGTTTCTACAGCATTTATGTCTACCTTCGTTTACAGGTACACCAACGATTTTCCGACAACTGATGGTCCGGCACCTCCATGAATCCGGACAAAATGACGAGAGCATTGCATGCGGTGCACACTCTTTCGGGTCATGTGCTTCCGTCCTGAAAGAGTTAATTGTGTACTTCTTTGTTAATTGTTAATTTTGTATTTACATTTCTAGCAGTCCGTGGTGCTTTACTGAGACGAGAGTGGTTTAATTAGTGGGTCAGAGGTGTACTGTTGAATTGTTATTACGTGACCTCTGTTGGTCAGGCAAAGTGGATAATTCGGCAAGGCTCTAGAACAATAGACAATAGGTGCAGGAGTAGGCCATTCGGTCCTTCGAACCAGCACCGCCATTCAATGTGATCATGGCTGATCATTCCCAATCAGTACCCCGTTCCTGTTTTCGCCCCATATCCCCTGACTCCGCTATCTTTAAGAGCCCTATCTAGCTCTCTCTTGAAAGTATCCAGAGAACCGGCCTCCACCGTCCTCCGAGGCAGAGAATTCCACAGACTCACAACTCTCTGTGTGAAAACGTGTTTCCTCACCTTCATTCTAAATGGCTTACCCCTTAGTGGCGGAAAATCGATTGCAAATTCAACTTTCACACCTCGCAACCTTTTCATCATCTTCATTCTGAAGAAGGGTCCCGACCCGAAACGTCACCTACCTATGTTCTGCCAGACCAGCTGAGTTACTCCACACGTTATATTTTTCTTAAACCAGCATTTGCAGTTCCTTGTTTCCACTTTCTTACCACTCCACGCCTCAATCTTCTTTAAAGTCAAAAATATATTAAGCCAAGCCCACAGAGAAGACACTTGCCCACCATATCAATTGAGCGAGATATCCAACTGTAACCTGTAAAATATAATGCACTAGCCTACTGAACACAACCTATTTTGGCGACAGATCCACATTGAAAATTGAAAATGTCAAACTATTCACTGGAAAGGTTTGTAATAACACCATAAAAGAACTTCCTCTGCTACGAAATGCTGCATTATTGTGGACCCCTTGTTCTGAGAACTATATTCTGCACTGTAACTTTCTCTTTGCCCAGAAGATAGACACAAATGCTGGAGTGACTGAGTGAAACAGGCAGCATCTCTGGAGAGAAGGAATAGGTGACATTTCGGGTTGAAACCCATCTTCAGACCTTTACTCTACATTTTGTACGAGTTTGAATTGATTGCATTTATGTAAATCTGATTACCTGTTTTATCTGATCTGATTGCAAAACAGTTATTGCTGTACCTTGGTACACATGACAATAATAACAACAACAATAATAATAAACTTAATCTATCCCACAATAGAGCTTGCCCAGGCCTTTTAAGCTTCACTTGCAAAATAATCTTTTGTTGCAGTAAACACCACAGGATAGAAACATAGAAAATAGGTGCAGGAGGAGGCCATTCGGCCCTTCGTGCCAGCACCGCCATTCATTGCGATCATGGCTGATCGTCCCCTATCAATAACCCGCGCCTGCCTTCTCCCCATATCCCTTGATTCCACTAGCCGCTAGAGCTCTATCCAACTCTCTATTAAATCCATCCAGTAATTTGGCCTCCACTGCCCTCAGTGGCAGGGAATTCCACAAATTCACAACTCTCTGGGTGAAAACGTTTTTTCTCACCTCCGTCTTAAATGGCCTCCCCTTTATTCCAGGTGTGGCCCCTGGTTCTGGACTCGCCCAACATTGGGAACATTTTCCTGCATCTAGCTTATCCAGTCCTTTCATAATTTTATATGTTTCTATAAGATCCCCCTCATCCTTCTAAACTCCAGTGAATACAAGCCTAGGCTTTTCAATCTTCCCTCATATGACAGTCTCGCCATCCCAGGAATCAATCTCGTGAACCTACGCTGCATTGCCTCAATCACAAGGATGTCCTTCCTCAAATTAGGAGACCAAAACTGTACGCAATACTCCAGATGTGGTCTTACCAGAGCCCTATACAACTGCAGAAGAACCTCTTTACTCCTAATAATAATAATATTTTATTGTCATTGCACATAGGTGCAACAAGATTTGGTTTGCAGCTTCCATCTGATGTCATAACTTAAACAACTAATAAAATTTAGATACCCCGAGAAACTTGATTTATAAAAAAAAAGAACAGTAAAACAGTCTAAAGTGCAAATATGCCTGTGCCGGGTCGAAGTGCAACGTGACCATCCGAGGGAGACAGTTCATAGGGGAGGAGGGCACTCAGCAGGGCCGGTTCAGAGCAGCGATAGCTCTGGGGATGAAGCTGTTCCTGAGTCTGGAGGTGCTGGCGTAGAAATCCTCTTGTTATGATGGCCAATATTCCATTACCTTTCTTCACTGCCTGCTGTACCTGCACGCAAACCTTCAGTGACTGGTGTACAAGGACACCCGGGTCCGCTGTACCTCCCCCTTACCTAACCTAACCCCATTGAGATAATAATCTTCCCCCTTGTTTTTGCCAAAGTGGATAACCTCACATTTATCTATATTGTACTGCATCTGCCACGCATCTGCCCACTCACTCAACCTGTCCAGGTCACCCTGCAACCTCCTAACATCCTCTTCACAGTTCACGCTGCCACCCAGCTTTGTGTCATCCGCAAACTTGCTAGTGTTGCTCCTAATTCTCTCTTCCAAATCATTAATATATATGTAAACAGTTGCGGCCCAAACATCGAGCCTTGCGGCACTCCACTCGCCACTGCCTGCCATTCTGAAAAGGACCCGTTCACTCCTACTCTTTGCTTCCTGTCTGCCTACCAATTTTCTATCCATGTCAACACCCTCCCCCCAATATCATGTGCTCTAATTTTAGTCACCAGTCTCCCGTGGGGGACCTTATGAAAGTCCAGGTACACTACATCCACTGGTTCCCCTTCATCCATTTTACTTGTCATTATGAAATTATTATGAATCAAGATGAAATTATTAATGTCATCAAAAGGAATATATTGAACATTTTACAGAGTAAAGTTATATTGCTCGAATTATTCTGTTTCCTCCCAATATATTTACAAGACTAATTTGCCACTGAAGTTAAATTCAAAAATTTGAAAGTGAGTCTACTGTTTAGAATTACCGAATCATATTTAGAATTATTGTTTAAATTCAATGTTGGTAACTGTGACAGCAGGGATAAAATAATAGACTGCACTTAAAGAATGTGCATGTAACTCATGATAACTGAACGATCTAAATTGGGAATACCAAGTTTAAATGTGATTTTGAATATTGCTTTTGGAAAAATGGGAAGAAGCTGTAATTCAAGTGAAAGACTTTGGGTTGCATTCGGAAGAAAGACTTATTTACCTGAATAGTCTACTATGTGTGTGGGGACCTTCTCCGGAGTGACATCTGCAGGGATAGTGATTTCTTCCGCTCGTGGAGGAACCTTTTAAAAACAAAAGAGTTGAATGTTTAACTCTAAGTAATTTAAAAGCATTTGTTTTAAAGGCATTACTTCACACTGTGCAAGTTATCCAGATGCTGGGCCATAATTAACATAGTCCACGTAAATTTATGAAGTTATACAATATTTATCTATACCAATCTGCATTAGACCTTTCTTGTCCACATCCTGCCATGATTTTTGCTAGGCTTCTCTGTGCTTCTGATGCACACACTCAAAGTTCTCATCACTGCTCTGAATGCTCCTTAACTTTCAGTGATAATGAGCCTGGGATTCCTAGATTCCTGGACATAGTCCAAAATGCCACGTCTGTTTTAGGAGGTATGATGTCAACAACATGGCTTGCCTAAAAGAGTTGACTGGGTGTAACTAAGGCCTTGATGCTAAGGATTTTGGCGAAGGACATTGCTTGTGGATTTGGGGAAATCAAAGTGTGTAAGTGAATGGTAGATTCTGGGGAGATGATGAAAATGTAGCGAGAATAAAGAAAAGGATTAATTTAAATGGATGGTCATTGGAAGAGCCAGTTTCCATCGTTTTTATTGATGAGTGTGAACTAGAAGTCTTTGCATGAGGCTGGCTGTCAGGCTGAGAAGGATGAAATCTGGTCACAGATTGATTTTCTGCAGTTTGCAATGAGACCTTCCAAAAAATAATATTTTTATTGGAAAATTATCACTGGATATGAAAAACAGTTTAATTTTTTTTAAGTTTAGAGATACAGCACGGAAACAGGCTCTTCGGCCCACCGAGTCCGCAACGAGCAGCGATCCCTGTGCATTAACACTATCCTACTACTAGGGACAATTTACATTACACCAAGCCAATTAACCTACAAACCTGTACGTTTGGAGTGTGGGAGGAAACCGAAGATCTCAGAGAAAACCCACGTGGTCACGAGGAGAACGTACAAACTCCGTACTGACAGCACCCGTAGTCTGGATTGAGCCCGGGTCTATGGTGTCGCAAGCGCTGTAAGGCAGCGACTCTACTGCTGTGCCACCGAGTCTTTTTCTAAGATGTAATTTTCCATTGCTCTGCAGATAATTTTCAAAGAGTGCGACAGGATGAAGTAGCTGCGCGATCAGCCAAAATGAAAACATCAGTTCAAAGTCTGCATACCACAGTACACTGAAGAGCTGTAATGCTCGGGTAGTGCGTCTGGAATTTTGTTGTATGTATATAACCATAATTGTTATATGGTTATATTTACAATGACAATAAAGTGTATTATTATTATTATGAATGGCAGGTAAAGATAGAGAACTACAAAGTTCCTTGTGAGCAGGACTTTAGGTTCCAGTGAATGCAATGAAATAAGGAGGTGTGGGGCACTGTCAAAAGCATTTTTAATAGATTTGTTAGGCTGTGAAAAGAGAATCAACACAGCAAAGTAATTACACCACCTCACCTATGATATCACCTAGTTTTCAGTTTTGTTTACCATATGCATCTAATCGAAAAGAGCAGCACAATTTTGTTCTCAATTGTATTTGTTCTTTCACAGCAAAAACAATGAAACATCTTAACAAGTTCAAACATGCAAGGCTTTAGGGTTAATGTTTACCCATGACTAAATCTCTTTATTAAAATGCTCAGGCTTTTTGTTACTTAACCCTGTTAATTGAATCCCAGACACACCGTGCTGTTCTCATGCTTGTGTTCGAAGTCAATCACAGAGGGCAGCTGACAGAGTCCAGGAACCCTGTCATTTTCCTATCTATTTGGCTAGAGAATAATGCGGAAGAGGAAAAAAATCTATTTCCCATTTCTTTCTCTGGTACTTGACAAATGAACTCTCGAACACAAGCAACTACAAGCTCCTACGTCATCCTAACTTTAAAATATGTTGCCATTGTTTCAATAGTGTAAAGGGGATCCATATTGAGGTGCTGCCTCAAAAAGGCAGCAAATATCATTACACCTCCACACCACCCTGACCACGCTCTCATTTCACAGACAAAAGTACAGGAGTCTGAAAACCTGGTTCAAGAACAGGTTCTTCCCAGCAATTATCAGGCTCTTGAACACTAATCTTACAGAGGTGTAGAAAATCACGAGGAATAGATCAGGTAAACGCACAGAGTCTCTTGCCCAGAGTAGGTGAATCAAGGACCAGAGGACATAGGTTTAAGGTGAAGGGGAAAAGATGTATTAGGAATTTAAGGGTAACTTTTTCACACAGAGGGTGGTGGGTGTATGGAACAAGCTGCCAGAGGAGGTTGTCGAGGCTGGGATTATCCCAAGGTTAAGAAACAGTTAAACAACCAGTGGGCGCTGCACAATGGCAGCGACATCTGTCTTTTTGTCTTTTTTATGTTATTTTTAGTGTTATTAAAGTTTGTGTTAATGTTCCCTGGTTTGCTTTATGTGCGAGCTGCGGGAGGGGGGGTTTGGGGAAAATATTTTTCAATCTCTTACCTTGCCGGAGATACGATTTTTTTCCGGACCGTATCTCCGGTCACTCTGCGGTCTAACATCATGGAGCTGGAGGACTGATTTTGAGCCCCACCGCAGGGCCGTGGACTTACCATCGGAGCCTGTGATCCCTTGCCTGGGATCGACCCTCCAACCGCGGCCTGCGGATTTCACCATCGAGGAGCTCGCAGTCTCCGGAGGAGACCCATGTCGGGAAGCTCCAAACGACGCAGAAGGTTCGACCAGCCCCGACCCGGGGTCCGATCGCCCAGCGCGGGGGAGCTTAGTTCCCCCCCGATGCAGGAGCTTGATCTCCCCAAGGCGGAGGGCCCAAACGCCGCCGGCTACGGGAGCCCAGATCGCCCCATCACAGAAGGCTCGAGGCCCCAGACTGCGGGAGGGCAAAGAAGGGAAGAGATTGAACGTTTTTATCGTCTTCCATCACAGTGATGGATGATTATGTTAAATTGTATTTTGTGTGTCTTGTTACTTTTTATTTGATTGACTGTATGGCAAATCAAATTCCTCGTTTGTTGCCAAGCTTACTTGGCTGGAGTATTATTATGATTATGACATGTACATGGGTAGGACAGGTTTGGAGGGATATGGATCAAACGCGGGCAGGTGGGACATATTGGCCGGTGTGGGCAAGTTGGGCAGAAGGGCCTGTTTCCATGCTGTATCACTCAATGACTCTGACTACACAACACTCACCTCAACCATGAACTCCTTTGCACTGTCTTTGCTGGCACTGAGGACAATGGTGTTTTTTTGAACTAGTATTGTGGTTAATATTTTATTGCTTTATTTTGTGTTTATTATATATTTTCTGTTTTTACAGTCCGTGATGGTGCTGCACGTAAAATGTCATTGTTCTACTGTCAGTACCTGTGCCAATTAAACTCTCTTGATTCTTGAAGTATTTGAATGTCGCTTTCAAAATGGCAATGAGATCGATCTTCTCCCTGTAGAGGTTGGTTGTACAGGGTTTGTAGCCATGTCAACAACCAGACTCCTGAAGGGAATGGAAGTTCGAGGACAGGCCTTCCGGCAAGCCGTCAGGTCACTGTCAGAGGCTGCCGAGTGAAGCAGCAACTGGCTGCGGCTGAAGGACTCCAACTGGGTTGCAAAATGACCAGCAAGAGGGGTAAAATGGAGGGGAGCGCACCTGGACGGCAGGTGTGGCTGTTGAGCCCTCTGGATGTGCCGCGGGCCTATCAACGAAACACCAAGGAAGGTAGGTGCCCACCTGATGACCCCAATGAAGTTACATGCCAATGTAACCCCACTTTTTAAAAAAGGGATGGAGAGAGAAAACAGGGAATTACAGTCTAATATCTGTAGTGGGGAAACTGCTAGAGTCAGTTATTAAAGATGGGATAGCAGAACATTTGGAAAGTGGTGAAATCATTTGACAAAGTCAGCATGGATTTATGAAAGGTAAATCATGTCTGACAAATCTTATAGAAGATTTCGAGGATGTAACTAGTAGAGTGGGTAAGGGAGAACCAGTGGATGTGTTATATCTGGACTTTCAGAAGGCTTTCGACAAAGTCCCACATAAGAGATTAGTATACAAACTTAAAGCACACGGTATTGGGGGTTCAGTATTGATGTGGATAGAGAGCTGGCTGGCAGACAGGAAGCAAAGAGTAGGAGTAAACAGGTCCTTTTCAGAATGGCAGGCAGTGACTAGTGGGGTACCGCAAGGCTCAGTGCTGGGACCCCAGCTATTTACAATATATATTAATGATCTGGATGAGGGAATTGAATGCAACATCTCCAAGTTTGCGGATGACACGAAGCTGGGGGACAGTGTTAGCTGTGAGGAGGATGCTAGGAGGCTGCAAGGTGACTTCGATAGGTTGGGTGAGTGGGCAAATGCATGGCAGATGCAGTATAATGTGGATAAATGTGAGGTTATCCACTTTGGTGGTAAAAACAGGAAAGTAGACTTACTATCTGAATGGTGGCCGACTAGGAAAAGGGGAGATGCAATGAGACCTGGGTGTCATGGTACACCAGTCACTGAATGTCGGCATGCAGGTGCAGCAGGCAGTGAAGAAAGCGAATGGTATGTTAGCATTCATGGCAAAAGGATTTGAGTATAAGAGCAGGGAGGTTCTACTGCAGTTGTAAAGAGTCTTGGTGAGGTCACACATGGAGTATTGCGTACAGTTTTGGTCTCCAAATCTGAGGAAAGACATTCTTGCCATAGAGGGAGTACAGAGAAGGTTCACCAGACTGATCCCTGGGATGGCAGGACTTTCATATGAAGAAAGACTGGATAGACTCGGCTTGTACACCTTACAATTTAGAAGATTGAGAGGGGAACTTATAGACTTACAAAATTCTTAAGGGGTTGGACAGGCTAGATGCAGGAAGATTGTTCCCGATGTTGGGGACGTCCAGAACAAGGGGTCACAGTTTAAGGATAAGGGGGAAGTCTTTTAGGACTGAGATACAAAAATCATTTTTCACACAGAGAGTGGTGAATCTGTGGAATTCTCTTCCACAGAAGGTAGTTGAGGCCAGTTCATTGGCTATATTTAAGAGGAAGTTAGATGTGACCCTTGTGGCTAAAGAGATCAGGGGATCAGGGGATGATCAGCCATGATCATATTGAGTGATGGTACAGGCTCAAAGGGCCGAATGGCCTACTCCTGCACCTATTTTCTATGTTTCTAATTTTACCCCTACCCCCACTCAATATAGTAAGAAGGTGCCAATTATAGTAGGGATTGGAATATCAAGTCCTATAAGGTTAACTTCTGAAATTGAACAATTTGCAAGGCGATGGAGAAAGAACATGGAAATGAGAATATTTTAGTTTAGCTTGTTCAAAGAGCCAACATAGGCATAATGGTCAAATTAGGCTTTGCTGTATTATGGTAATCTTTGCTGTATTATGAATGATTCTTCCATAAATCAAGGCACAGGTAGAATGGACAGTGAAACACGAGGGCATAGCTTTAAGGTGACAGGGGAAATGTTGCGAACAATGTGCAGAGCAAGTATTTTTAGACAGAGGTCGGTGAGTGCCTTGAACGGGCTGCCAGGGTGGTGATTGAGGCAGATAAATGATAGTGGCATTTTAGAGACTTTTGCATAGACGTATGGATATGCAGGGAATGGAGGGATATGGATTATGTTCAGGCAGATAAGAATTGGTCTTGGTATCATGTTTGTCACAGATATTGTGGGCTGAAGGGCCTATTATTGTGCGGTGCAGTTCTATAATCTAGTTTCACGAACAAATGAGACAATAGGTTCAAGGTTCAAATAGGGACACAATGCCAAAATATAACAATAAAACAATCCACCTACCTCTTCAGGAAACTCTTCACTGACCAGAGACATAATCAAAGATGTCTTCCCAACTTTAGCTGCACAAAGGAAAATAAATAACTTTATTCTTTATTCACAATCACCTGTCCGCATATCAGATAGTTCAGCAGCAAGTTTATGACTCATTGCTAATATCTAGTGACGTGGTAAGGACCCTATTCAAACACACATATAACCGCATGCTTTCAGTAACTGCCTGCTTAATAGAAAAATAGAAAATAGGTGCAGGAGGAGGCCATTCAGCCCTTCGAGCCAGCACCGCCATTCATTGTGATGATCGTCCGCTATCAATTACCCGTGCCTGCCTTCTCCCCATATCCCTGGACTCCACTAGCCCCAAGGGCTCTATCCAACTCTCTCTTAAATCCATCCAGTGATTTGGCCTCCACTGCCCTCTGTGGCAGGGAATTCCATAAATTCACAACTCTCTGGGTGAAAAAGTTTTTTCTCACCTCAGTCTTAAATTACCTCCCCTTTATTCTAAGACTTTGGCCCCTGGTTCTGGACTCGCCCAACATTGGGAACATTTTTCCTGCATCAACTGGCACCCCTTCATCCATTTTACTTGTCACCTCATCAAAAATTTCCAGAAGATTAGTCAAGCATGATTTCGCTTTCATAAAGCCATGTTGACTTGGACTAACCCTTTTACTGCTATCCAAATGCCACATTATTACCTCCTTAATAATTGACTCCAGCATCTTTCCCACAACATCGAAGTCAGGCTAATTCCCCGTTTTCTCTATCGCCCGATCCTCCTGCAGCCACGTCTCAGTAATCCCCACAATGTCATATCTACCAACCTCTAACTGAGCCTCAAGCTCATCTACTTTACTTCTTATACTTCGTTCATTCATATACAATATTTTTAATTCCTTAGGCATCTCACCTTTCACATTGATCCCTATTACACTTGGCCATACTCTCCTATCCCTTTGTGAGCTTCCTTTCCCATTAATTCTGGGGTAATTAACCATCCCTTTTACTCTCTTTCCCTTTAACTCCATCCTCGACTATATCCCATTTCTCACCCCACCCCCCTTATTCAGTTTAAAATCACCCGTGTAGCAGTGGCAAACCTGCCTGCCAGAATGCTGGTCCTCCACCTGTTAAGATGCAATCCGTCCCTTTTGTACAGTTCCCCCTGACTCCAAAACAGATCCCAGTGATCTAAGAATCTAAATCCCTGCCCCCTGCACCAGTTACTCAGTCACACATTCAGGTCCCGTATCTCCCTGTTCCTGCTCTCGCCAGCACGAGGAACTGGAAGCAAACCGGAGATAACAACTTTCATAAACCGTAGATAACAACTTTCACATTCACAATTCTCCCAAAGAGGTTTACTTAAAATAAAGAAAACTGGGAATTATGAATATGTTATTCGCAGGGAGGCGGGCAGCAGGCTATTGAACAATTCCCTGAGAGGGACAACAATTCTGACAAGCACATGGCAAATCCCCATTCGTGGCATTGGGAACTTGCACGGGTCCGAGCTACGTTTGCCTTTCAGTGGGATACACAGAACTGTCTTTACTCAGTCTACACAGAGATCCCTCAAATGTTTTTCCAGTACTGCAATCCAGCGGCTGGATTGCAGTACTGACCTCCCCACCATCGAAGGGATCTATCGAAGTCGCTGCCTCAGAAAGGCAGCCAACATCATCAAAGACCCACACCATCCTGGCCACACACTCATCTCTCTATTGCAATCGGGAAAAAGGTACAGGAGCCTGAAAACTGTAACATCCAAGATCAGGAACAGCGTCATCACTCCAGCCATCAGGCTATTAAACACAACAAATAAGCTCCGAGCTACAACAGACTATTATTATTATTGCACTATATTTGTTTATTTATTGAGTATGCGTGCATGTGTATATACACACACTGAACTTTTTTTCTCCCGTTATGTACTATGTTTACACATTCTGTTGTGCTGCAGCAAGCAAGAATTTCATTGTCCTATCTGGGACACATGACAATAAAACACTCTTGACTCGCTACCTGCAATCAAACAATATTCTAATGACCTCAATTCCCAACCTGTTCTCACTTGTACATGGTCCATCTGACCCTTCTGACTCTCTGCATGCTCAACATCTTATGTCAGTACAAAACCCAGCAAGCTTATATTTAGGCCATTGTCGCATTTGTACGAAAAACTCAATTCTACCAGAATCTGCCTTCGCAACCATTCCCCGGTGCACTCATTGATGTACCAAAAATCTAAGCGACTCTTGTCCTCCATTAATACTATATCTGTAGGAAAAGAACTGCAGCTGCTTGTTTAAATCAAAGGTATAGTGTATTGACGGTGCAATCTACTGTTCTTACACTCTTGTACTTCAGTGTGATTGTGCTATGTAATAAACTGGCAATTTCAGGCAAGTTAATTAACATCTGAGGGCGGCATGGCGGGGCAGCAGTAGAGTTGCTGCCTTACAGCGCTTGCAGTGGCGGAGGCCCGGGTTCGATACGCTCTCCTGTGACAGCATGGGTTTTCTCCAAGATCTTCAGTTTCGTCCCACACTCCAAAGACGTACAGGTTTGTAGGTTAATTGGCTTGGTGTACATGTAATTTGTCCCTAGAGTGTGTAGGATAGTGTTAATGTGTGGGGATCACTGGTTGGCACGGACTCAGTGGGCCGAACGGCCTGTTTCCTCGCTGTATCTCGAAACTAAACTAATTATGCATGATGCTTTGAGTAGGTATTTTGCATACTATCAGCACAGGCTTCAGCAGGATGAAGTTTAATTTTAGAAACATAATGGGTAAGGGTACTTTCCAAAGAATCTTTAGCAATGTTTCTAAGGTTTGAACAGGAGGAAAGCATAATGCTAAATTTTAAAAGAGGACACAGTGGACGAAGAGATACTAAAAATATTTAGCCTAGGAGATTAGTAACCGATGACGTGCCCAAGGGTTCTGTTCTGGGACCTGTGCTATTTCCAGTATCGGGATGATGTGAATCCAGATGTCAAAGCTGCCACAGCCAGACATAAAAACAGTTTCTATCCACGAGTAGTTGCTCTACTCAACAGCCAAAAATTTGTAGTCTCTCATTGATCTGGTATTTTGTTGGTTCACATGCTTGATCAATGGTTTTTTATCATTAATGTTTTATTATTGTTAATGTTTAGTGTTTTCTGAGTCATTCGTAACTGTCACTGTATGTCATGTTGTTACTTGTGGGCGGAGCACCAAGGCAAATGCCTTACATGTGAATACTTGGCCAATAAACTTACTTACTTAGTAGTGGATGGGCACTGATAGACAGTTCTCAAATTGAGCAATTTATGTACATATCGAATTTCTTAAACAATTAATTAGTGGATCTTGAGTATTAAATTCACACGGTCTGAGCAATAATAAATTAGACATTCCGATTTAACATAGAAATGTGTTGTAGAGAAACACATTTTGAAAGAGAGTGACTGAAGGATGTAGGACTGAGCAGCTGAATGACCTTTCACGTCCTACATTTGTATCTGTGCTTGTGTTAACAGTACACGTTTGCATCAATGCATGGAATGGAATCAGAAATGATACGATATTACACTCGAGAGTGAGGCCACATGAAAACTGGAGGAATGGCACCTCATATTCCGCTTGCGTAGCCTACGAGCCAACAGCATGGTCATTAAATTCTCCGATTTCAGGTAGCTAACCAATAAACATACTGTCACTTTTATCCCCTCTCTCTTCCCTGTGCCCCACCTTGGTGCACACCCATTTCTTCTACAATCCCGATCCTCCTTTCCCCTCTACCTCCCCTCCCCCTGGTTTCACATTTCATGCATCTTCTCTCCTTATCTCACCGCCTTTTATCTTTTCATCGTTGGCTCTTAACCAACCATCTGCTAATCAAGCCCCTCTTACCACCCGTCACTTGCTCGCCCCCACCTCTTTACAGCTCTCCCCCCCCGCTACAATCAGTCTAAACAACGGACCTATCCAAAATGTCACCTATTCAAGTTCTCCGTAGAAACATAGAAAATAGGTGCAGCAGTAGGCCATTCGGCCCTTCGAGCCTGCATCGCCATTCAATATGATCATGGCTGATCATCCAACTCAGTATCCCGTACCTGCCTTCTCTTCATACCCCCTGATCCCTTTAGCCACAAGGGCCACATGTAACTCCCTCTTAAATATAGCCAATGAAGTGGCCTCAACTACCTTCTGTGGCAAAGAATTCCAGAGATTCACCATTCTCTGTGTAAAGAATGTTTTTCTCATCTTTGTCCTAAAAGATTTCCCCCTTATCCTTAAACTGTGACCCCTTGTTCTGGACTTCCCCAACGTCGGGAACAATCTTCCTGCATCTAGCCTGTCCAACCTCTTAAGAATTTTGTAAGTTTCTATAAGATCCCCCCTCAATCTTCTAAATTCTAGCGAGTACAAGCCGAGTCTATCCAGTCTTTCTTCACATGAAAGTCCTGACATCCCAGGAATCAGTCTGGTGAACCCTCTCTGTACTCCCTCTATGGCAAGAAAGTCTTTCCTCAGATTTGGAGACCAAAACTGTACGCAATAATCCAGGTGTGGTCTCACCAAGACCCTGTACAACTGCAGTAGAACCTCCCTGCTCCTATACTCAAATCCTTTTGCTATGAATGCTAACATACCATTCGGTTTCTTCACTGCCTGCTGCACCTGCATGCCTACTTTAAATGACTGGTACACCATGACACCCAGGTCTCATTGCATCTCCCCTTTTCCTAATCCACCCCCCATTCAGATAATAGTCTACTTTCCTGTTTTTGCCACCAAAATGGATAACCTCACATTTATCCACATTATACTGCATCTGCTATGCATTTGTCCACTCACCCAGCCTATCCAAGTCACCTTGCAGCATCCTAGCATCCTCCTCACAGCTAACACTGCCCCCCCAGCTTCGTGTCATCCGCAAACTTGGAAATGTTGCATTCAATTCCCTCTTCCAAATCATTAATATATATTGTAAATAGTTGTGGTCCCAGCATGAGCCTTGCGGTACCCTGCCTGCCTGCCGTTCTGAAAAGGACCCGTTTACTCCTACTCTTTGCTTCCTGTCTGCCAGGCAGTTCCCTATCCACATCAATACTGAACCCCCAATACCGTGTGCTTTAAGTATGTATACTAATCTCTTATGTGGGACCTTGTTGAAAGCCTTCTGAAAGTCCAGATATAACACAGCCACTGGTTCTCCCTTATCCACTGTACTAGTTACATCCTCGAAAAATTCTATAAGATTCGTGAGACATGATTTAACTTTCGTAAATCCATGCTGACTTTGTCCAATGATTTCACCACTTTCCAAATGTGCTGCTATCCCATCTTTAATAACTGACTCTAGCAGTTTCCCCACTACCGATGTTAGACTAACTGGTCTGTAATTCCCCGTTTTCTCTCTCCCCCCCCCCTTTTAAAAGTGGGGTTACATTAGCTACCCTTAAAAAAGTGGGGTTACATTAGCTGCCCTCCAGAGATGCTGCCTGACCCGCTGTGTTACTCCAGTGCTTTATATTTTTTTTCCCTCTGATGCAATTCCAAGCAAGTGTAACAAAACATAGGGCGACCTACAAACCACATCATAACCCATAAAAAATGTGGCCAAAACCCCTACAAAACTATATTTAATAGCCTTTTATAAAGGCCAATTTCCAGTGCGTTAACCTGTTCTCACTCCACAACAGCATACTACACCAACTCCTATCAAAAACCCTGCAGATAGAGTGAGGTTCACACCAGTTCACTGCAACATAATTACAGTTACTGCACCTTTGAACAATAAATACTCTCAGATAGATAATACTGTTAGAAAGCCATTGCTGACTCATCTCTTCTGATATGATCACCAAGGAGCACTTACCAAACAAAAGCTTGGGAGAAGATTACTTAAATTGCAGTAATGCATGTCCCACTGAGGAAACCTGAACGGAAACCTCTGGAGACTTTGCGCCCCACCCAAGATTTCCGTGCCGTCCCAGAGGTTTTTATCAGTCTCTATAGAACATAGAAGAAGGGGAAACCACTTTCGACCATTAGGGAGCCTGACAAAAACCTTCGGGAACCGCACGGAAACCTTGGGTGGGGCGCAAAGTCTCCAGAGGTTTCCGTTCAGGTTTCCTAAGTGGGATAGGGGCATAATTGTTCTCCAAGTACATGCAGCAATCAATTTGCCAGTGAGCCGTTTCACACTAATCTGTCTCTGGTTGGTCTCCTCATATCGGATGATAAACCATATCCTTGAGCATCATTCCTTTCTTTAATTAATTATTAAATATTGCTATTTATCCTGGAGGACGGTTGAAAGTGGAATGGCACTGAATTTTCAAAGCCACATGTTATGAAGTCAGTTGATTCTACCTCCGTCATGTTGCTCAACCCGACTCCCGGTGGGAATTCCCTCATCCATGCTCAAAGCCCATTCCGACCGTACAGCCGAAAACTCCGCAAACGGGCAGCTCTCCGGTCAACTACAGCGCCACCACCGTCTTTTCCTTGTGTAGGACTGTTGCCACACATATGTATACAACATTGCGTTTAAGATGGAACTGCAGATGCTGGAAAATCAAAGGTAGACAAAAATGCTGGAGAAACTCAGCGGGTGCAGCAGCATCTATGGAGCGAAGGAAATAGGCAACGTTTCGGGCAGAAACGTTGCCCATTTCCTTCGCTCCATAGATGCTGCTGCACCCGCTGAGTTTCTCCAGCATTTTTGTCTACCTTTGTATATAACATTGCTTTCATTTAAGAACTAATAAAAATACTGTTGGTGTCTCTTGCCAAATCCACTATTGTGGCTTGTTCAATGCATTTGGCAAAAGATCAGTGTCTAAACCCAAATTTGGCAAAAGATCGGTGACCTAAAACATGTCCCTCGCCACAGATTCTGTTGTCCTGCTGAGTAGATCCAACATTTTATGTTTCTTTGCCATTATTCTCCCTAGCCCTCCGTAAAAGCAAAGCAAAATTAAGACAAGATGCCCACAGTCCTTAATTGTATACCATTTTGTGTTTTTTTTGCAGTCTTCTTTCCTTCTACATAAATATTACTGGCTTGCATAATTTTATGTTTCATGTATAGTCTGAGTCTACATGCCTGTGATTCTGTTGCAAGCAGAATTTTTATTGTACCTGTACCTCACCATACTTGTGCATCTCTGGACTTGAACTTGAACCACCGGGTGGCGCCAGCAATGGATTCCTTGCCAACAGTTTGTCTGTCTCCTTTGTGTCTGCTTTGTATGCGTTAAATGTACGTTTTTAAATGTTCTTTACCTTGTTTTATGTGGGGGGTCGGGGGGGGGGGAGGACTTGATGGAACTTTTTCTACTCTCTTACCGCGACGGAGATGCAATTTTTTCCGTATTGTGCCTCCGTCCGCACTGCGGCCTAACATCGTGGAGTTTGCAGTTTTTGCTGGAGATCGACAGCGAGCTCCAACACAGGAGCCTGCGGGACTTTAACATCGCGGAGCCCGCGGTCTCTGGTTAGAGACCAATATCGGGGACTCCAAGCCGCGGGAGTTTCGAGCATCGCAGAAACTTAAAGATTACTTTCAAACTACTTCCAGCTTTACAGTCTCCATTATCAAATTCTCCGACTGACACAATTAACTGGATAAATCTTGTTTACACATTGGATCAAAATACTGAATTTCCCACATTAACATGCAGCACCAACATAGACAATAATGGGACAAGCTGACAGCCAGCATTGCTAAAAATAACAGTGGCACAGTGGTCACATTACAGGACGAGTAATCCAGAGGACTAGGCAAATGTTCAAAGATATGATTTTGAAACCCACCACAACTAACTATTTAATTTAAATTCTCTTAATTCTATTTAAATCTACTCTCTGCAATGATAACCAAGAAGCTACCGCACTGCCATAATCTTTTCTGGTTCACTCATGCCTGTAAGCAAATAAAATCTGACATCTTCACCTGGTATGGCTCTAGGATCCACACTAAAGTAGTTATCTCTTCACTGCCCTTTAGCTTGCTAGACAGTTGTATTCGGTTGTACTACAATGATCTTGAAGCCACTTTCTCATAGCTAATTAAGTTGGGGCAACACAAGCTGGTCTTGCCAGCAATGTGGATTTTGAGAATCAAGGGAAAAAAAGTTTAGCAGGAAGTCCAAACTTTTAATAGATCTTTCCAACTGGTGTTGGTGACTATATACTTTGTGTGTAGCAATGACAGGTTGCATATTTATGATAAAACGGGGCATAAAAGGCATTACGAAATTGCAGTTAACGTATTTTATAAAACCAGTTACAGTGCAAAGCCTTTGAACGATAACCTGTAATTGAACGATTTCAGTTTCATTAATTCATTAATCCTGTACATTATAAGAAGTTCCACCATGCTAAGCTCCTCGTGGATTTGAAGTGTCTGTCGCACCCAACTGATCAACCAAATTACAGGAAAGATGAACAACAATCTGAAGCCATAAATAATAAATAATCTGCTCCACATTTCCAAATATTTCACTGCTTGTTGCAATTTATGCCAACATGTCAATTTATTCCACGCAGTTTGAGAGAAGTTTTTAATTCTGATTAATAGATTTAGGACAACGAGGAAGGCTGTCAAAGGACATTGCGGGATTTGGATCAATGGACAGCGAAATGGCAGATGTAGTTTAATCCCAGCAAGTGTGAGGTGCTACACTTTGTGAGGTCAAATGCAAAGAGAAAGTACACAGTTTCTCAAGAGCATTCTTAAGCACCTCAAGAGCATTGATATACAGTGGGACTTTGGGGTCCATGTCCATAGCTCCCTGAAAATGACCACACAAGTATAGCGGTCAAGGCGGCATTTGGTAAGCTTGCCTTCATCAGTCCAGGCGTTGAGTACAACAGTCAAGGAGTCATGTTTCAGCTTTATATAACTTAGGCTAATCACATTTGGAGTATTGTACGCAATTTTGATCGCCCCATTACAAGGATGGTGTGGAAGCTTTGGAGAGGATACAGAAGTGGTTTACCACGTTGCTGTTTGGATTACAGGGAATTAGCTATAAGGAGTGGTTGGACAAATCTGGATTGTTTTTCCCCCAGGAGTTTTGGACGTTGAGGGCGACCAGATAGAAAATAGACAATACACAATAGGTGCAGGAGTAGGCCATTCGGCCCTTCGAGCCAGCACCGCCATTCAATGTGATCATGGCTGATCATCCCCAATCAGTACCCCGTTCCTGCCTTCTCACCATATCCCCCGAGTCCGCTATTTTTAAGAGCCCTACCTAGCTCTCTGGAAAGCATCCAGAGAACCTACCTCCACCACCCTCTGAGGCAGAGAATTCCACAGACTCACCACTCACTGTGAGAAAAAGTGTTTCCTCATCTCCGCTCTAAATGGCTTACTTCTTATTCTTAAACTGTGGTCCCTGGCTCTGGACTCCCCCAACATCAGGCACATGTTTCCTGCCACTAGCATGTCCAAATCCTTAACAACCTTATATGTTTCAATGAGATTCCCCTCTCATCCTTCAAAACTCCATAGTATACAAGCCCAGCTGCTCCATTCTTTCAGCATATGAAAGTCCCGCCTTCCCAGGAATTAACCTTGTAAACCTATGCTACACTCCCTCAATAGCACAAGATAGAAGTATATAAAATATGAGAGACAGAGAGACAATCACATCCTCTCCCCCAGGATGGAAATATCAAAGACTAGAGGGTATAGCTTTAACATAGAGGAGGAAAGTTTAAAGGAGATGTACAGAGTAACTTTGTTTTACACATAACTTGGGACTCCTGCCAGAGGTCTTGGTGGAAGCAGATAAGATACTGGCATTTAAGAGGCTTTTAGCTGGGCACGTGGATATGCAGGGAACTACAAACTGTCTTGGTTGCACTAGAGACTTCGGTCTTTGGTTTTGTTTTGCACTAATATTGGGTTTTTTCCCCCATCTATTTCACTTTTTTTGTTTATTATATTATCTATTGATTACTGTGTTTACAGACCTGTTGTGTTGCTGCAAGTAAGAATTTTAATGTTCCGTATCGGTGGCGATTAAACACTCGACTCTTGCAATGGAGGATTATAGATCATGTGGAGACAGAGAAGATTAACTTGGCTTCATGTTCGGCACTAAGATTGTCGGTGAAGGGCTCTATTCCTGTGCTGTACGTTCAATGTATATTTATGCATGAACAAGCAAAAAAACCTCTATATATGTATTACCTGTACTATGCTGCAATCTACACCACTGTTATAAAATTGCTTCCAAGTAAAGTCCTATCAAATAACCAGTTTTGTTCTATGTTGACCACCACGCATCACACCCACAGTCTGTCGACAATCCCCTGTGGCTAGCATGTGGATCAGACATTAGTTAAACCATTTCCGGCCCATAAGATTGCACCAGAACGTGGCAACATTTTGTGCGCTGCCCATGAAGAGGATCTAGTACAATCGTTTCACACATTTAAGTGTATGAGTGATTGTACAGTACAATTTGACTAGATAGCACACAGAACAAGCAATAATAAACTAAACAAGATACGGGGTAGGCAGAGAATTAGTAGAGTGGTGCGTGGTATCAGTAGAACCATATAAATGCCTCAGATTATGGTCAATCGTCGAATGTCATTCTTTCCTAGCTTTGGGTTTAATGTAGAAAGCAGATGTTGTCACTGTTGGTGGTCCCCACTTGAACATCAATTCAGTCATTATCATTCAAACCAATTCTGATGGCACTTCTTCCTCCGGGCCTCGACCCGAAACATCACCCATTCCTTCTCTCCAAAGATGCCGCCTGTCCCGCTGATTTACTCCAGCTTTTTGTGTCTATCTTCAGTTTATACCAGCATCTGCAGTTCCTTCTTACACACTGCAAGAATGATCCACTGAAATATTCTAAGAACAAACATTGCTTATTCCCTTTTGACACCCATTATATATACTACCCTCAGAACATATCACGGCTGCTTAGCTCAGAAGTAGCACCGACCCAACTGATCTAGATCTTGTTGTAAACTTAGATATCCTTCCTCACTGTCTACTATACCACCAACGTAGGTGTCATCTGCAAATTTACTACAAAAGATAATGACATTATCATACAAATCACTAACGTATATAATAAACAGCAGTGGACCCAGCACTGACCCCTGCAGCACCGGCCTCCAGTTACATAAACAAGTCTCCACAACTACCCTTTCACTCCTTCCATCAAGCTAATTTTGAATCCAAATGGCCAACTCATCTTGGACTTCATGTGATCTAACCTTCCAGACTAGCCTACTATGATGGACCTTGTCAAAGGCCTTGCTAACATCCATGTAAATAGCACAACTTTCTTACAGCACTGTTTGTGGACCGTACCACCTGCAAGGTGGCTACTCCCATTTTCTGGACTATGACAAATGGTTATACATAAATAGGACATTGGGTTTTTTTTGCACTATTGTGTAAAATCCCATATAAATACACATAATTTCATGTGCTGTCAGAAAAAAAAGTTAATGGTATGTTTTTTCATAAATAACTTGATGGCTATGATAAATAGCAGCCAGAAAACGTATTGCTCTCTTAACAGTGCCATGGAACATTTGTACATTCACCCTTAATCTACAGCAGGTAAAATAGTTTCTGGAGTGTGGTTTAAACTTGTGATTTTGTAAAAAGTTTAGTTTAAAGATACAGCATGGAAACAGGTCCTTCAGCACATTGACTCCAGGCCAGCCATGGATCACCCGTTCACACTAGTTCTAAATTATCCCACATTCACATACAGTCCCTACACACTATTTAAGCTACAAACTCACGTCTTTGGGGACGTGTGGGGAAACCAGTGCACCCAGAGGAAACCCACATGATCAGAGGAAGAACGTGCAAACTCCACACAGACAGCACCCGAGGTCAGGATCAAACCTGGATCTCTGACATAGTAAGGCAGCAGATGTTGGGGTAACTCAGCGGGACAGGCAGCATCTCTGGAGAGAAGGAATGGGTGACGTTTTGGGTCAAGACCCTTCTTAGACTAGTCAAAGGGAAACGAGAGATAGACTAGTCTGAAGAAGGGTCTCAACCTGAAATCCTCCTCTCCAGAGATGCTGCCTGTCCCACTGAGATATACCAGCATTTTGTGTCTATCTTTGGTTGACAGCAGCATCTGCAATTCCTCCCTACACTGTAAAGCAGCAGCTCAACCAGCTGCACCACTGTGCCACCTCGTGATCTTTTGATCCAAAGGTGTGAGAGCTACCTACTGACTAACAGACAGATACTTGTTCAGGGAGTTGAAGGATAGAGGCACAAGACCCATGGGGAGAAAGAGAGTGACATTTGTTGGGGGGGAAGAATAATGTTCCCAATGTTGGGCGAGTCCAGAACCAGGGGCCACAGTCTTAGAATAAAGGGGAGGGCATTTAAGACTGAGGTGAGAAAAAACGTTTTCACCCAGAGAGCTGTGAATTTATGTAATTCCCTGCCACAGAGGGCAGTGGGGGCCAAGTCACTGGATGGATTTAAGAGAGAGTTAGATAGAGCTCTGGGAGCGAGTAGAGTCAAGGGATATGGGGAGAAGGCAGGCACGGGTTATTGATCACAATGAATGGTGGGTTACACAAAAAGCTGGAGAAACTCAGCGGGTGCAGCAGCATCTAAGGAGCGAAGGAGATAGGCGACGTTTCGGGTCGAGAACCTGTAACCCTCGATTCTCCAGCATCTGCAGTTCCTTCTTTAACACAATGAATGGTGGTGCTGGCTCGAAGGGCCGAATGGGCTCCTCCTGCACCTATTTTCTATGTTTCTAATAGAGAAATATAAGATAAATTCTAAGGTTGGGGAAAATGGCTATAATTACACTCCATCCCTCAGACTACTGGATAGGAGTGAACCATAATTTTCTACCATGTCATTTCCCAACTATTGCAATGAGTGGATAAATGGAAAATCTCAGCGTCAGAAGAATTATTCAGGTCAGAGCAAGAGAGCAACAACAGCTGACGTTGAGGACGGGACCTCAGAACAGCTGATCTACCCCTTGGTGACAGCACACGAGGTAGGTGTGGGTGGAGTGGAGGCATCAAGCTTGCGTCTCACACCACTGACGCTGAGAAGAGAAAGATGCCGGGATGGTAGTAAACTGTGGAGATACCGCACAGAGGAATTTGGAGCGGGAGGGGGGGGGGGGAGAGAGCTCCAATAGGAGAATTAACTGCAAGGCTTAAAAGATGTCAATTCATTTTGAATGCATGTGTGCTCGGTTGTGTCCCGCCACCTTGCAGCCCCAGGGCTTGAGCCGGTGGGAAGGTCATTGGTGCGGGGACATGTTCCATGGAGGCAGAGGAGGAGGGAGGGAGGGAGAGGCCCCCCCCCCCCCGCCCCCCATGTCCCGGGGCCCTGGGCTCCAAACCCTCCCCGCTCCCCACTCACGTTCTCCAACCAGCAGAATCCTCACGTCCTTCCTCATGGCGGCGGCCGCCGGGGCCCGGGCAGGAGCGGGAGCCGCGGCCCGCACGGCCGGGAGAGGCTGCGGGGAGAGTCCGGGCCCAGGCCGGGGTTGGCTCCTTCTCCTTCTCCAGACGGGAATTGTCGGCGGCCAACACTCCCCGCCTTGCGCTCTCTCCCACACAGGAGGCTCAGGCTTCCTTCAAAGGCCACAGATCGCGGTTACTCCCCGCTCCATTCCCGCCCCTGTCTGTCTCTCTCTCCCCCCCCCCCACCCTCCCTTTCCCCTTCGCCGCCGTCGATAGCGCTGCGTGCGCGCCCGTCCCCGACAGCTGCGACCCCCGACCCGACACCAGCGTGCGCGCCCCGACAGCTGCGTGCGCGCGCCGCCACACCCCGTCAGCTGCGTGCGCGCGCCCGTCCGGACAGCTGCGGACCCCCCCCCCCCCCCGCCACGACAGCTGCGCGTGCGCGCCCCCGCCACCATGTAGATGTGCACCCCCCCCCCGGCCTAGCGCCCCAGGCTTCACCTGGGCACCTTACAACATGGATGGAGGGGAAAACAAAACAGAAATAGAACAACGGACCCTTTAGATGGAGTGAATTACTCTTGGCTGAAGACCAGTCTTATCTCATGGTAATATGACCCCAGGAGCAGGATAATTGTTTGGCATCTCTACAAGAAGATAAGTGTAGAAACATAGAAAAAAAAATAGGTGCAGGAGTAGGCTATTAGGCCCTTCGAGCCAGCACCGCCTTTCAATGTGATCGTGACTGATCATCTAAAATCAGTAGGGTACACAAAATGCTGGCGAAACTCAGCGGGTGCAGCAGCATCTTCAGTCTGAAGAAGGGTTTTGGCCTGAAACGTTGCCCATTTTCTTTGCTCCATAGATGCTGCTGCACCCGCTGAGTTTCTCCAGCATTTTGTGTACCCTCGATTTTCCAGCATCTGCAGTTCCTTCTTAAACATCTAAAATCAGTATCCCGCTCCTGCTTTATCCCCATATACCTTGATTCCTTTAACCCAAAGAGCTATATCTAAAGGGCCTGTTCCACTTGGGCGTCATTTGCGCATCATGCAGGTGGCACGCGAGGATTTTGGGCATCCCAAAATCTTGGGACGCCGCGCCCTACCGTGCGCCACTGCATAGGCCACCACGCCTCACCACGTGTCATGTGCACGTCATGCACGCCAAGCGTCACGACGAGCCAACCAATTTTTAGGATGTTGCATAAATGACACCCAAGTTGGACAGGCCCTTAACTCTCTGAAAACATCCAGTGAAATGGCCTCCACTGCCTTTTGTGGCAGAGAATTCCACAGATTCATAACTCTCTGGGTGAAAATGTGTTACCTCATGTTTACAACCCAGAAGTGTGAATATTGATTCCTCTTGCTTCAAGTAACCTTTGCTTTTCCTCCCTCTCCGTCCCTGGAGTTCTGTTCCTCATTCTGTTCCTCCAATCCCTCTCTCTAGGTCGCTCCCCCACCCTGGTTCTCCAACTGTCCTCCTGATCTATTTTTCCTGCATCTAGTCTGTCCAATCCCTTAAGAAGTTTATATGTTTCTAAAAGATCCCCTCTTAGCCTTCTAAAATCCACTGAATATAAGCCCAGTCGATCCATTCTTTCATCATATGTCAGTCCCGCCATCCCGGGAATTTACCCGGTGAACCTGGAACTTAATCTACCTGATTAGCAGATGGATCAGTGTTGTGGTTACGAGGGAGGGGAGAGGGTATTGAATTATATGTGTATAGTAAGAAATGTACTTATGAGAGCAGGAATAGAAAAAGTGAACAAAGGGAGAAGGAATCTAACTGCATTGGTCAGAATAGGAAGAAAATAATGGAGTTACCAGTAACTGGAAAAGTCACCTAGGTTCCAGGTTCACCAGGTTAATTCCTGGGATGGTGGGACTGACGTATGATGAAAGAATGTATCGACTGGGCTTATATTCACTAGAATTTAAAAGGATGAGAGGTCATCTTATAGTGTTTGTGCCGCACAGCGCTGCGCAAAATTCAAACGGGCACGCGGACTGCGCCTTCGACCAACGGCCGTTCACTGGCAGCTGTTAAATAGCATATGAATATGCTCAATGTCTATTAATCTGGTTCATAAATCTATAAGGGATAGGGGAGAATTAGGCCATTTGGCCCATCAAGTCATAAAGTTCATAAATGATAGGAGCAGAATTAGGCCATCAGGTCTACTCTGCCATTCAATCATGGCTGATCTATCTCTCCCTCCTAACACCATTCTCCTGCCTTCTCCCCATAACCTCTGACAAACGTAGGCCAATATTTCCCCTTGACAGATCCAGCATCAGATTTTACTTTGGCGTCACGTAAGTGACTTTGTGAAGACCCCGCCAGCATGCATGCGCGACTTATCGTTGAACGCATTGCGAAGCGACAGGCGGGGAGGAGGGTCGCTCATCCGCCAGCACGTTTAAAATGGACCTACAGGTGAGTATTCATTAACATGAGGTGGTTTTTCGGGCACTCTGTTGTGTTTCTCTTACAGAGTACCCCACCATGGACAAACAGGCTGCTTCCAAACTGACTGCGGAGGACCTCGGGAACGCGGGTAGTCAGCAGCGGCCGACTTCTCCAGAGCTGCCCGTTGTACAAATGGCAGCCCCCGACTTGACGCCGCTATAGCCCGCAGGAACACCTCGGACTGGCGGCAAAGCCACCCGGAAGTTGGGCTATCCCATTGACTCGGCAAGGTCTGGGCTCGAAGACTCGCCGTTCGCGGGTAGCGACGGCGGTTGATTATCCCGCATGGAGCGGATGGTGGAGCAGTTGCTCCAACATGACCTACTTCAGCAGGAGTCTGGTCACCGTGGGTCTCCTAGCAGGGGAGCAAAAGGAGTCAGGTCTGGGCTGACTCTGAAGAGGGGGTGTTGGCAGAAGAATCCAACGTGCTAGGGGTGCAAGAAGAGGAGCTACTCGGGATGGTATCCAAGTTTGCGATGCCCTCACAGAAGGGACTGCCATTGCAGCCACAGCTGGCAGCTAGTATAAATTATCTAACAACTCATCAGCTGTAAGAACAAGTTATGAATGACATGACAGCCAAATACCTAGCTCAAGAGAACCGCATCTCATTCAATGTGCCTGCGGTAAATAACCCCATCAGGAAAAATATCAGTCCTGGCATCAGGAGCCAGGAAGTTAAAATGCAAAAAAATCCGCAAACTACTGGCCTCTGGTATTACAGCTTTTGCCACGTCAGTAGACGTAAAAGATATGTCGGAGGAGCAACAGGATGCTCTGGCACTTTTCTGCAATGTTCAATTTGAGATCAACTGCTTCAGGAAGAGTGCCATCCGACCTACACTGAACCCAAAGTTCGTGGGGTTGTGTAGAACCAGCAGCGCACAGCTGCCTACTCTGTTGTTCGGGGACAACCTGCCCAAACAGGTTAAAGACCTCGACGAAGAGGCAAAAGCCGTGGGTATAATTAAGGTGCCGGCTGCTACCAGGTCCTCATACATTCGGCGGCAGCACCCCTACGCATCCACCAGCAATCCTTGTTATCACTGCGAAAGAACGGATGCTGAAAGCTCGAAGGCCGTACAACCCACACAAGGTCTTTTAATGGCCTTCCTGAAAGATGCGCCAACCCCACACCACAGCGCCTCCACCTCCCAGGAACCAAGGGCGGAGAAAACCAACACAGCACCACCAGTAACCATGGCGGTAGGTGGGTCTGGTTGCCCTCGGAACATAGCATGTGTAACCTCTTCACAAACTGGGGGCAGGTTACACTTGTTTAGGAGTGCATGGAGTTCTATAACTTCTGATTTTTTTCATACTGCACAGTATTCAGGGATACAAAATTGAATTTGTTGGCAAACTCCTCCTTCCGGTTCAACATGCACCTAGCCGAAAGTTTGTGCTTTCACAAAAAGAGAAAGTGGATGGTCATGCGGAACTGTTTAGACTACATACTAAAGGAGTAATAGAGAAAACCAAACATGAATCTCTTGATTTTGTATCAAACATCTTCACCAAAAACAAAAAAGATGGCGGGTGCCGCATCATTATTGATTTGACACAACTGAATACTTCTGTGCAATACACCCACTTCAAAATGGAAACTTTTGTTACTGCTTAACAACTAGTTTCCAAGGGGTACTTCATGGGCTTGCAACGATCTAAAAGATGCATACTACTCAGTACCAATAGACAAAGTTCACCGCAAATATTTGAAATTTATCTGGATGGGGCAGCTCTGGCAGTATAAAGCACTGCCTAATCAGTCCCAGACTGTTTACTAAAATATTGAAACCAGCACTGGCGTTCCTTCGGAAACAAAAACATATTGTCATGGCATATCTTGATGACATCCGAATTGTGGGGAAAACCTTGGAATTGGCTAAATTGGCTGTCTGAGCCACCAAGCTCCTATTTCAAAAATTGGGATTTATCATCCATCCAGACAAATCCAAGTTAATGCCTTCTGTGACTATGGATTATTTGGGGTTCACGATTGACTGTGTTCATATGTCTGTCACCTTGCCAAAGGACAAAGCAACAGACTTGATAGAGGCATGTAACAGCCTTGTTTGCGCCAGTAAACCATCTATTCAGCAAGTAGCCAGGGTAATTGGGAAGCTCGTGGCTGCCTTTCCAGCCACACAATGTGGATCCTTACATTACCAAAATCTACAAAGGGCTAAAATTGCAGCACTCAAACACCATGCTGGCCATTTTGACAGGCCAATGCAGTTACCAGCCAAAGCAAAATTGGAATTGCGTTGGATTAGCAATATTTGACATTGCTCTAATCCCATCACAGTCACAAACCCTTCGGTTGTGTTACAAACTGACGCCAGCGCTCACGGCTGGGGAACAACTGATACCACCTCCAATTGTGGTGGTAGATAGAATACACACGAGTTAACCTTACTTCAGACACTGGGTATTAATCATCTAGAGATGTTGTGAGCTTTTCACGGACTTCGGGCTTACTGTTCAGACATGCACCATCTGCATGTTCGCCTACAAATTGATAACACCACCGTGGTGGCATACATTAATCATATGGGTGGAATTAAGTCGATATCTTGTGAAGAATTGGCCAATTCAATCTGGCACTGGTGCATAGAAAGAAACATTTGGATATCAGCTACTTACCTTCCGGGTAAGGTCAATACAGTGGCGGACACCAGGTCACGCATATTCAACACCGAATGGATGTTGGACCACCAGGTATTTACTGACATTGTAGCTCGGTATGGAACGCCAGATATCGACCTTTTTGCATCCAGACTTAATCACCAGATACCAACATATGTTGCATGGGAATCAGACCCTGGGGCAGTAGTGATGGATGCTTTCTCGCTATACTGGGGGGATTTGTTCTTCTATGCATTTCCCCCCTTCTGCCTCATCAGTCAGGTCTTGCAGAAAATTCACCAAGACTCCGCATCAGGTATATTGATAGTATCCGATTGGCCTACTCAG
Organism: Raja brachyura; assembly: GCA_963514005.1. Next base: position 4,856,071 of record OY740803.1, on the reverse strand, counting down.
CCATGGTTCCCTGTGGTTCTCGACATGGTCCCAGAACCATGTATTCCGATCTCCAAATGCCCGAGTTTGCTGGTACATCCTATGACAGGGGAGAGTCATCCATGCCATGACCGAATGAACCTATTGGTTTGTAGGATTTGAAAAAACCTCTCCTGGAATTCGGGCTGTTGGACCGAACCATGAATATGATCAAGGCATCATGCAGAGAGTCCACCACGAAACATTACCTCACCTATAACAAAATATTGGAGGTATTTTGTACCAGGACAGGCACTACTTAAAACACAGCCATTATCACTGATGTGCTGGAGTTCTTGGCAAGTCTACATTTCAATGAAGGCTTGAGTTATAGTGCCATCAACTGCGCCAGAAGTGCCCTATCCTCATACCTGGGACATGGGTTAGAACACCATGGAGTAGGATCTCACCCTCTGGTGTCAAAACTTATGAGGGGTATCTTTAACTCTAATCCCCCCCCCCAGGCCTCAATATTCCCAGATCTGGGATATTGGCATTGTCCTGACCCTACTCAGAGATTGGGCACCAGCCACGTCCCTCTCACTAACCAAACTCACGTATAAAATAGTGATGTTTATGGCACTTGTAACGGCGCAGCGGGTCCAGTATCTGCACAAACTAAAACTGGACGCCATGGTAACATCCCAAAATAGGGTAACCTTTTACATTCACGAGTTACTTAAACAGAACAGGCCTGGGTCATCTGACCTCAAATTGAAGTTCCTGGCTTATCCCATAGATAGACGCCTTTGCATAGTGACCCACCTTCTACATTACCTGGGGGTCACCAAAAGTCTCAGGGAAATGGAAATGGCTCTATTGATAAGTTTTAAACGCCTTCATCACAGACTAACCATGCAGACCATCTCAAGATGGCTCAGGGTGGTGTTAGGTGCAGCAGGGGTGGACACTGATATTTAAAAATCTCATTCTACCAGGGCTGCAGCTACATCAGCAGCGAGGATGATGGAAGTTCCTATGGACCACATCCTTACAACGGCGGGTTGGTCCTATGAACCAACTTTCCAGCGGTTTTATAATAAACCTGTGGCCATGCCTGAGATATTTACAGACACCATTTTTAAGTTCTGTATTATAATTTTCCCCGAAGTTAGGGGTTATTATTATTTGTTAAATAAATACATGATTGTTTTTCAACACTGTTTCAAGTCTGAAATATGTTTACATACTTCCTCCATTGGTTATTATGGCAGTGTGTGTGCATGGATTCGTTTTCCAGGGCATGAAATCACAGAGCTTTGAAGTCTTCATAAAGTCACTCACGTGACTCCGAAGTATAATAGTAAGATTAAACAAGAACTTACCAGTTCGAAGTTTGATCCTTATTTTATGAGGAGTTACGATGAGGGATTTTGTGCCCTCCGCTCCCAACCCTCTATTATAAAGTCAACTGGTATGTTAGTTCTCTTATCTTACTATCTTCGGTCAACTCTACTATCTGTGATTTCACACCGCTGCTTTGAAGAATGTCACGCGTTAGGACAAAACTTTAAACTGGTAAATGCTCGTTTAATCTTACTATTTTGGTGCTCAGATTAACAACACATAGACTTATCGGAAAAATGTTATCCCAAGTAATAATGAAATAATGGCTATTTTGTTTACTATCGATGAGAATTTTTTGAAATACCTATAGATATATTTTTGAGAGCTGAACAATTTGTGAACCTTTATAATTCAGCAATAAGCGCAAAATATTACTAAAGCCGGAGTCTAAAAGTCAATAATTTTATGGATCTAGGAAATAATTTTCATGCATACATTAAAGGAACAACCGGCTGTTCAGTTCTGTCAAGTCAAAGTCAAACAAACTTTATTATCATTTAGAAATACATCGATATATGCAATTCCAAACAAAATTCCGTTGCATTGAACCTTTAGACTTCTTATCTGATTATTGTCAGATTTATTGGGTTTTGTTTGTTCTGTTGAGCTTTTACTTTTCCAAAAGGAGCTGCCATGGAAGGCAAAAGTGTTTTTCAAGTCTGGGATTATGTTGTATTTATTTCTATGGTGCTGGTATCTGCTGCAATTGGATTATTTTGTGCTTTTAAAGGCAGTAGGTCTGGACAAGAATCAACTGAAGACTTCCTCGTGGGAAACAGGTGTATAAATGCTTGTAAAACGCATTATTTCCTCTTACAACCATTTATAATCGGAAAATGATCCAGAGATCATGCTATTTGGAATTTTAAAAGTTTGTTTCATTTATTTAATAGACAGATCTCTGCGTATCCAATTGCTCTTTCATTGGCTTCAAGTTTCTTGTCTGCTATAACAGGTACATTGCACTTTGAAAACTCTGATAATTGTAATGGATAAACATAGTTACTTCACATTGTATATTGTTAAGCATCATTGAAACTGGTCTGTAAACATGTTAAAATGTATTTTGGTGTGTTCTGGTGCTTTTTATTGGTATGACTGTATGGCAAATTAAATTCCTCGTATATTGCAAAACATACTTGGCTAATAAAGTATTATTATGAATATGATTATGATTAAGATGAGAAGTCCCTTTTTTATTAAAATGTACTATTTATTCTGCATGTTCAAGAAGGAACTGCAGATGCTGGAAAATCGAAGGTGGACAAAAATGCTGGAGAAACTCAGCGGGTGCGGCAGCATCTATGGAGCGAAGGAAATAGGCAACGTTACGGGTCGAGACCCTTCATCATTTATTTTTATTATTTTATTATTATTTATGTTATTATTTTATTTCATTATTTATTAACTTCTATTCATTCTGCAGGTGTTAAGTGTAAGATCCGTTCTCTCATGAGCTTTGTGAGTTCACAAAAACACACCAAAGCCACCAAACTTGTGCAAATGTCAGTTGCTGACCAGAGATCAATAGGTTGGATTGGGATAGATGGGTTGAACGGTTTCCCCCATTGTATTGCAGATTAGTACTATTCCAGCAAGCAACCCGTAAAGAGTCTCTTGGCTTGACTACCAGGAAACCGCAGAGATTGTTTATACCACTTATAGAGCACTGTAACATTGTGTGCTGAACGTGGTGCCAAATTAAATTACCGGTATTCCCTTCCATAGCAAGGTTTCAAGGTTTCACGGTCAGTTTATTGTTACGTGTACCAATTAAGGTACAGTGAAATTCGAATTACCGTATAGCCATACTAAAAAAAAAGCAACAAGACACACAACTACATAATAGTTACCATAAACATCTACTACAGCGGATTCCCCACATTCCTCACTGTGAGGTGGAAGGCAAAATAGTCCAATCTTCTTCCTCTTTATTCTCCCGTGGTTGGGGCAGTCCAATCATCTGCAGTCGGGGTGATCGAAGCTCCCGCAGTCGGCGGTCGAAGCTCCTGCGTCGGGGTGGTGGAAGCTACTGCAGCTTGGAGCTCCCAAAGTCGGCCTCTAACCTAAGACTGTGAGCTTCGCGATGTTAAAGTCTATAGGCTCCCGCGGTTGGAGCCCCAAAGTCGATTCCTGAAAGGGATCTCGACCTCCATGATGGTAACCACCGCAGGCTCCCGCTGTGGAGCTCTCGAAGTCGGTCTCCAGCAAAGGCCGCCAACTCTTCTATGTTAGGCCGCAGCGCGGATGGAGATATGATATGGAAAAAAATCGCATCTCCGTCGAGGTAAGAGATTCAAAAAATGTTTCCCACAACCACCCCTTCCCCTCCACCCCCCACATAAAACAAGCTAAAGATACACTAAAACATACATTTAACACATACATACAAACAACAAAGAAAAAAGAGACAGACAGATTGTTGGCGAGGCAGCCATTGCAGGCGCCACCCTCCATTTGCTGCATTGTCATCTGCCTACCTAAAAGCCTCATAAACACCACTAACATATCTACTTCCACCTCCACCACCCTCGGCAGCGCTAATCCAGTTAGTTAGATATAATACTAAATATTTTTTTCTAAATTTACTTTAATTATAAAGGATGTGGTATTTTGTTTAAGGTTTCCAATAGCAGTGGCATCCCAGGGCAAAACTGGACAAAAGTTCACATAAAGTCTGCAGAGAAGACATATTTATTTCTGAAGAATAAAAAAACCTGATAAAAGAGACATATTTAAGTAGCTTCTTAATTCCACCACTCCCTCCCCCCCCTTCCCCCTACCCCTCTGTCCCTCTTCCACCACTCCCCCACCCCCCTCCCCTCCCTCTCTCCCACTTCCACCACTCCCCCTACCCCTCTCCCCCTCCCTCCACACTCTTCCACTTCTCTTTCCCTTCCCCCACCCCTCTCCCACCCCACCTCTCTCCCTCCCCCAGCCTCTCTTTCCCCTCCCTCCCTATCTCCCCCACCCCTTTCCCCGACTCCTCTCTCCCTCTTCCATCACTCCCCCTTCCCCCCCTCTCTCTCCCACTTCCACCACTCTCCCCTACACCTCTCACTCTCCCTCCCCACTTCCACTTCTCTCTCCCCCATCCCCCACCTCTCCCCATCTCCCTCCCCCACCCCTCTCTCCCCCCTCCCTTCCCTCTCCCTCCCCACTCTTCCCCCTCTCTCCGCTTTCCCCCTCCCTTCTCACTCTTCCCCCTCCCCCTACTACTCTCCCCCTCCCTCCACACTCTTCCCTCTCTCTCCCCTACCCCTCTCCCCCTCCCTCCACACTCTTCCCCCTCGCTCCCCTTCCCCTCCTCCCTCTCTCCTCCCCTCCCCCACCCCTCTCTCAAACCCTCCCTGAACCCTCTCACACCCTCCCCCACCCCCCTCTTCTCCTCCCTCTTCCCCCTCTCCACCTCCCTCTCTCCTCACCACTCCCACCCCCTCTCTCCCCCACCCCTTTTCATCCCCATCTCCCCCCCACCCCCTTCCCCTCGCTCTTGCACCACTCCCTGCTACCCCTCTTCCCCTCACTCCCCAATGTTCCCCTCCGCACCTTTCGCCCTCTCCTTTCTCTCTCTCTCCCGCTCCTCTCTCACCACCTCTCTCTCCCCACCTCTCTCCCTCTCCCTCCCCCTCCACTCTCTCTCCACCTCTCCCCTACCCCTCTTTCTCCCCCTCCTCTCCCCTCCACCTCCCTTTCCTCCCCTCTTCTCCATAACCCCTCTCCTCTCACCTTCCCCTCTCCTCTCCCTTCCCCTTACCCCACCCCCCTCTACCCCCTCACCCACCCTCAGGGACAAGCTGCCCCCCCGCCCCCCCCCCCCGCAACCGCGCGTTGGGGGAACAGACCTAATGGGTCTGCACTTGGTCTAGTATACTTTTAAAACTCTGTGTGTGTCTGCCGACCGCCGTCCGGCTGCCTGTCACATTTTCGCCCTTTGATTCCCTGCTCCGCCAAAACCGGACCCTCAAACGCCGCCATTTTTTCCATTTCGCCAGACATTACGCGTGTACATTCACAAACACACTCTTCAATACATTTAGACATTTTTACGTACACTTTTAACATCAAATCCTTCACCCCCCCCCCCCCACACACACACACACTCACTCATTTTGTGGCCTCCTAGAAACATAGAAACATAGAAATTAGGTGCAGGAGTAGGCCATTCGGCCCTTCGAGCCTGCACCGCCATTCAATATGATCATGGCTGATCATCCAACTCAGTATCCCGTACCTGCCTTCTCTCCATACCCTCTGATCCCCTTAGCCACAAGGGCCACATCTAACTCCCTCTTAAATATAGCCAATGAACTGGCCTCAACTACCCTCTGTGGCAGAGAGTTCCAGAGACCCACCACTCTCTGTGTGAAAAAATTCCTTCTCATCTCGGTCCTAAAGGATTTCCCCCTTATCCTTAAGCTGTGACCCCTTGTCCTGGACCTCCCCAACATCGGGAACAATCTTCCTGCATCTAGCCTGTCCAACCCCTTAAGAATCTTGTAAGTTTTTATAAGATCCCCTCTCAATCTCCTAAATTCTAGAGAGTATAAACTGAGTCTATGCAGTCTTTGTTCATAAGACAGTCCTGACATCCCAGGAATCAGTCTGGTGAACCTTCGCTGCACTCCCTCTATGGCAATAATATCCTTCCTCAGATTTGGAGACCAGAACTGTACGCAATACTCCAGGTGAGGCCTCACCAAGACCCTATACAACTGAAGTAGAACCTCCCTGCTCCTATACTCAAATGCTTTTGCTATGAAAGCTAACATACCATTGGCTTTCTTCACTGCCTGCTGTACCTGCATGCCTACTTTCAATGACTGGTGTACCATGACACCCAGGTCACGCTGCATCTCCCCTTTTCCTAATCGGCCACATTTAGATAGTAGTCGGTTTTCCTATTTTTGCCACCAAAGTGGATAACCTCACATTTATCCACATTATACTGCATCTGCCAAACATTTGCCCACTCACCCAGCCTATCCAAGTCACCTTGCATTCTCCTAGCATCCTCACAGCTAACACTGCCCCCCAGCTTAGTGTCATCCTCAAACTTGGACATATTGCCTTCAATTCCCTCATCCAGATCATTTATGTATATTGTAAATAGCTGGGGTCCCAGTACTGAGCCTTGCGGTACCCCACTAGTCACTGCCTGCCATTGTGAAAACGACCCGTTAACTCCTACTCTTTGCTTCCTGTTTGCCAGCCAGTTCTCTATCCACATCAATACTGAACCCCCAATGCCATATGCTTTAAGTTTATATACTAATCGCTTATGTGGGACCTTGTCGAAAGCCTTCTGGAAGTCCAGATACACCACATCCACTGGTTCTCCCCTATCCACGCTACTAGTTACATCCTCGAAAAATTCCACAAGATTCGTCAGACATGATTTACCTTTCGTAAATCCATGCTGACTTTGTCCAATGATTTCACCACTTTCCAATGTGCTGCTATCCCATCTTTAATAACTGACTCTAGCAGTTTCCCCACTACCGATGTTAGACTAACTGGTCTGTAATTCCCCGTTTTCTCTCTCCCCCCCTTCTTAAAAAGAGGGGTTATGTTTGCTACCCCGCCAATCCTCAGGAACTACTCCAGAATCTAAAGAGTTTTGAAAGATTATCACTAATGCATCCACTATTTCCGGAGCTACTTCCTTAAGTACTCTGGGATGCAGCCTATCTGGCCCTGGGGATTTATCGGCCTTTAATCCATTCAATTTACCCAACACCACTTCCCGACTAACCTGGATTTCACTCAAGTACTCCTTTGACCTGCGGTCCCCTGCTATTTCCGGCAGATTATTTATGTCTTCCTTAGTGAAGACGGAACCAAAGTAGTTATTCAATTGGTCCGCCATATCCTTGTTCCCCATGATCAACTCACCTGTTTCTGACTGCAAGGGACCTACATTTGTTTTAACTAATCTATTTCTCTTCACATCTCCTGCTGGCCAGGCACCATAACTGCAGCTGCTGCAGCTCGCTCTCCTCCAAAAACGGTGCCTGCAGATTCGGCTCCTCCACTTCCTCCACACCCCCCACCCGGCCCGGCTCGGCTCTATCACGCTTGCTCAAGACAAAGGTCGCCTCTTCCACCGCTGCTTTTCGCCGTGCTCCAAAATACAGCGGGGGAACAGCCAATCTTTGCCTTGAGCCAGAGGGAAGGCAGGGACAACTTCAAATCCACCAGCAGAGTCGCTCCACAGTGAGTTCAATTCCCTAACAACCCCCTCCCCCTCCCCCCTCCCCCCACACCCTCCCCCCTCCCCTTCCCCTCCCCCCCTGCCCTCCCCCTCCTCTCCCCCCTCCCCTCCTCCCTGCTCCCCCCACCCCCTCCCCCCTTCCCCTCCCCTCCTCCCTCCTCCCCCCTCCCCCCTCCACCCCATCTCCTCCCCTCCCTACCCCCCTCTCCCCTATTCGGGCACTGAAGCACGTTCGGGGACCAGACCCAACGGGTCTGCACTTGGTCTAGTGCAACAATAAAACTCTCAAATGTGGCTTTCTCGGCACCTGTTAGATACGCTTTAGCGTAGGAGAAATTTGTGAACTTGGATACAAAGCGAAGAGCACCTAAAGTAGATGTAAAGTAGATTCAAAGTAGATGTAAAGTAGATGTGATGGCAATCTCAAACTTTTCAAAAGTCCAAGTCCATCAGTTGCCATTACTACACGGGCAGGTGGGAATCATCTTACGCAGACAATAAAAAATGGATCCTCCAGTCGTTATTTCCAGTTTGATTGGTTCTTTATTGAAGTTGTTGTACAGACAATAGACAATAGGTGCAGAAGTAGGCCATTCGGCCCTTTGAGCCAGCACTGCCATTCAATGTGATCATGGCTGATCATCCTCAATCAGTACCCCGTTCCTGCCTTCTCCCCATATCCCCTGACTCTGCTATTATTAAGAGCCCTATCTAGCTCTCTCTTGAAAGCATCCAGAGAACCGGTCTCCACCGCCCTCTGAGGCAGAGAATTCCACAGACTCACCACTCTCTGTGAGAAAAAGTGTTTTCCTCGTCTCTGTTCTAAATGGCTTCCTTATCCTTACTCCTTATGAATATACCAGATCCTCTTTATTCTTATACAAATTGTAGCTCTCCGTTCTTACTGTCTGGTAAGAACTGTTTCCTGCCCAAATCCCGTGGCTGGTCTGATCAGCTCAGTCCCTCTCCCTCTATCATACATGTCATGCCCATCTACGTATGCCCTCTCCCAAGCATTCAAAATAATACTGCTAGAAATATCTAGACAATATAATATAATATAATATGCTAACAGCAACTAGCCTTGGCTCAATGGCTCCCACAGTGGAGAAGATGTCTGAAGGGTCTCGACCCGAAACGTCACCTATTCCTTCTCCCCAGAGATGCTGCCTGTCCTGCTGAGTCACTCCAGCATTTTGTGTCCATCTTGGATGATTTTTGGAAGTGGTTTAACAACGTGGATGGCACGGTGGCGCAGAGGTAGAGTTGCTGCCTTGAAGAGCAAAGGACCCGGCTTAGATCCTGACTGTTTCTTGTTTGTACGAAGTCTGTTCATTCACCCCATGACCTCCGTGGGTTTTCTCCGGGATCTCCGGTTTACTCCCACACTCCAAAGACGTACAGGTTTGTAGGTTAGACACACATCTCTGTAAATGATGTTTTGGATCATTTTTTGTGTCTATTTTTGGTGTAAACCAGCATCTGCAGTTCCTTCCTAAACAGATTGGTAGGTAAATTGGCTTGGTAAAATTGTAAATTTTCCCTAGTCTGTGTGGGATAGTGCTAGTGTGCGAGGATTGCTGTTCAGTGCGGACTCATAGAAACATAGAAAATAGGTGCAGGAGGAGGCCATTTGGCCCTTCGAGCCAGCACTACCATTCATTGTGATCATGGCTGATCGTCCCCTATCAATAACCCATGCCTGCCTTCTCCCCATATCCCTTGACTCCACTAGCCCCTAGAGCTCTATCTATCTCTCTCTTAAATCCACCCAGTGACTTGGCCTCCACTGCCCTCTGTGGCAGAGAATTCCATAAATTCACAACTCACTGGGTGAAAAAGTTTTTTCTCACCTCAGTCTTAAATGACCTCCCCTTTATTCTAAGACTGTGGCCCCTGGTTCTGGACTAGCCCAACATTGGGAACATTTTTCCTGCATTTAGCTTGTCCAGTCATTTTTATAAATTTATATGTTTCTATAAGATCCCCCTCATCCTTCTAAACTCCAGTGAAGACAAGCCTAGTCTTTTCAATCTTTCCTCATATGACAGTCCCGCCATCCCAGGGATCAATCTCGTGAACCTACGCTGCACTGCCTCAATGGGCCAAGTGTTTTATCGCTGCACTGCCGGTGGGCCAAGTGCTGTATCTCTAAATTAAAGTAAATCTTAAGAATAGCTCCTCAACTAGCTCTCACCCACATAACCAGAACTGTAGGTGTATTTTTTATCACATGTGGTTCAAGCAGAGGAGCTATCAACATCTCAACAACAGATAGTTACAGAATAAATCTGATCCCGTTATATCAACCCATATTGCAAGATTTCGTATAGATGGTCTGCTAAATAATAATTTGGAAAAACTAGTCATCCACATGCTCAGTTTACACATATGAATCCTATAATATGACATTAGCTAAAAATATTACAGTAGATTTACAAGTATGTGAAAATGTAAATGTGTTTTTATTTAATGAGCTTTCTCTAATCTTTACAGTAATTGGAAATCCAGCCGAGGTTTACAGCTTTGGGATAATGTTTCTGATGTTTGGCTTCACTTGGCTCATTACAATGATAGCCACCAGTCTGATCTACATTCCACTGTTTTACAGACTAAATATAATTAGCACTTATGAGGTAAATAGTTTCCAGTTTCTACTTTCTTCCCATTTAGTACTTGTTAAATGGACTCTTAGGAAGGGTCTCGACTGGAAACGTTACCCATTCCTTCTCCTCTCTCTAGAGATGCTGCCTGTCCCGCTGAGTTACTCCAGTATTTTGTGTCTATCTTCCGTCCACTAGCTCGGTACTCTACAACGTTTCATGGGGAAATACAACAGACTGCAGATGCTGGAATCTTGGGCAAAAACGCAACCTGCTGGATTAACATGGTGGGTCAGGTAGCATGTGTTGGGGGTCTGTGGGCTGGATGTTGTGCATCACAGCATTAACTAAAATTGAGAAACTTTGAAACAGCCACATATGGAATTCATGCCTTGAACACTGCTAATGTATTTGCCTTTTAATTTTAGATTTTCATAATCAGAACTAATAATCAATTGCTGACACAAAGCTGGGTGGATGACACAAAGCTGGGTGGCAGTGTGAACTGTGAAGAGGATGTTAGGAGGTTGCAGGGTGACCTGGACAGGTTGAGTGTGTGGGCAGATGTGTGACAGATGCAGTATAATATAGATAAATGTGAGGTTATCCACTTTGGCGGCAAAAACAAGGGGGCAGATTATTTTCTCAATGGGACCTGGGTGTCCTTGTACACCGGTCACTGAAAGTTGGCGTGCAGGTACAGCAGGTCGTGAAGAAAGCAAATGGAATGTTGCCCTTCATAACAAGAGGATTTCAGTTTTGGAGTAGAGAGGTTCTTCTGCAGTTGTATAGGGCTCTGGTAAGACCACACCCGGAGTATTGTGTACAGTTTTAGTCTCCTAATTTGAGGAAGGACATCCTTGTGATTGAGGCAGTGCAGTGTAGGTTCACGAGATTGATCCCTGGGATGGCGGGACTGTCACATGTGGAAAGATTGAAAAGACTAGGCTTGTATTCACTGGAGTTTAGAAGGATGAGGGGGGATCTTATAGAAACATATTAAATTATAAAAGGTCTGGACAAGCTAGATGCAGGAAAAATGTTCCCTATGTTGGGCGAGTCCAGACCAGGGGCCACAGACTTAGAATAAAGGGGAGGCCATTTAAGACTGGGGTGAGAAAAAACTTTTTCACCCAGAGAGTTGTGAATTTGTGGAATTCCCTGCCACAGAGGGCAGTGGAGGCCAAGTCACTGGATGGATTTAAGAGAGAGTTAGATAAAGCTCTAGGGGCTGGTGGAATCAAGGGATATGGGAGAAGGCAGGCATGGGTTATTGATTGGGGATGATCAGCCATGATCACAATGAATAGCGGTGCTGGCTCGAAGGGCCGAATGGCCTCCTCCTGCACCTATTTTCTATGTTTCTATGTTTTTAAATGTGAATCTTAGACCACTTTCAGTTACTATTATACACATACATTTTTTGTTTGCTAGAATAGGACAGAAAATTGTTTGGTAATGAGTCCATCTACACTTTCCTGTGTGTAATTAATACTTCTCTTTTGGATCATTACTGTGTGAAACGTAAGAGATGCCCTTTGTTCCCGACAATAGAACGCAGTGTGGAATCTGATTTTTTTGTTTTTGACTGGGAGCCTGAGTAATTGCCATTGGAGCAATGGAATCCTCAAGCCAAAAAAGTGGTGCTAAGTCTTTCTCTATAACATTTTATCTGTTTTGAAAACAGCGTGGAATGTGCTTATGTGGACCCAGAAGATTAAGGGGCATGGGATCCATGATGACTTGGTGAATTAAATTCAAAAATTGGCTTGGCTATAGAAGATAGAGAGTAGTGATGGATGGGTGGTTACACAAAAAGCTGGAGAAACTCAGCGGGTGCAGCAGCATCTAAGGAGCGAAGGAGATAGGCGACGTTTCGGGTCGAGACCCTGTAACCCTCGATTCTCCAGCATCTGCAGTTCCTTCTTTAACACAGTGGTGGATGGGTATTATTCTGACTGGAGGTCTGACCTGTGGTCGTCTACAGAGAACAATGTTAGGATCTCAGTTGTTTATATTATAAATGATTTGGACAAAAAAAGTAGGTGGGCTGATTAGTAAGTTTGCAGATGACACAAAAATTGTTAGAAGTGTGAGGAAAGTTGTCAAATGATGCAGCAGAATGTAGATCAGTTGGAAATAAGGGTGGAGAAATGATAGTTGGAGTTTAATCCAGACAAGTGTGGGATGCTGCATTTTGCAATGAGATCAAATGTAATGGGATATTGGGGTGCAAGTCTATAACTCCCTAAAAGTGACTGACATAAATGGATAGAGTAGTTGAGAGGATTAATGGCATGCCTACCTTAATTGGTTAGAGCACTAAGTGTAAAAGTTGGCAAGGCATGTTGCAGCCGCATAAAAATTTGGATAGGACATAAGTGGATTTGTTGCAGATGTATGCCAAGGCGCGCATAAATAGTTTAAATTGTGGAATAAATTATAATAAACTCTGTGATGATATGCATGCATTAAGAATCAAACTTTGCAAGAAAACTAATTGCAGTATTGTAATGTCATGATTCACGCTGGCCTTACTGGTATTAATGAACCTATGGAGGGAGAACACTGGTGGTGAAGTTGGCTCAGAATAAAGTAATTACTCTATGGTTATGAAACATGATTAATGCTGAAAGAAATTTGTTTCCCACAGTATCTTAATCGAAGATTTGGACAGTTGGTGAGATATCAAGTCGTTTGTTGCTTCTTGATATACATGGTAAGTTTACAAATAAATTTAAGAATGCTTTTGAAAATGTAAGTGATTGCCATTGGTTTTAATAATTTTATCGTTTTTACGAGATAAACTGGGATAATGTAGATTTCCTCTTGCCGTTTCTTTGCGTATGTGGACTTTGCATCTAGCACCAGTGCCAATACTTTACCTTGCCAACATCCTTTGGATTCCCAAATTTTCCCTAAGTGATTTGTAATGACAACATGCTTAAATGATGAGCAGTTCTGGTTTGCTATGTGTTTTAACTTGCAAAATAAAGTGCTTTCTTTCCATTTTGCTGCGCTGGTAATCATGTGGATATAAGGCTGCTGTTTATTGTGTGATTGATTTCCCTTGTCCGTAATATTATTTCACTTTACTTTACAGTTCTTATACCTTGGTATTGTCACTTACGCTCCGTCATTAGCACTAAGCCAGGGTAAGTGACATACTTTCTTATGATGCTAGTTTTTCTTTTAATTGCCCATTCCATTTTGCACTGAGCATACTAGAGTTTGCTTGAACTGTAGAGTGCAGGCCATCTCTTGTGGATGGCATACTTGTGAATCAGAAGCATTAGAGTTCTGCTGCCGCTCCAGAATAAGGTGCACAAAATTCACCGCTGTACATTGAGTGCTGAAATTTTGGATGAGACATTAGAAGGTGGTTCATCCTCAAGTACCAGCAGTAAATCTATCTTTTTGAGGGGTGCAGGTATTTTTAATGTAATATTTAATGTGTTTGTTTTGTTTGGTTTTGAAACAATTATTATTATGTTATTATGATTAATGATATTATTTTGATTTGGTGGGTATTTACACTTTCTAAAAAATTGCATAATAATAAAACCTTTGAATAATAATCTCTTTTTGTTTAAGGAGATGGACAAGACATTGTAGAGGGTTCACATGCTCTCTTTTCCTTAGAGCAATTTCCAGGCTGATAGGAAAGTTAAGGGCCTGTCCCACTGTACGAGGTAATTCATGAGTTCTCCCGAATTTCCCCTGATTTGAACTCGGAGAATTACATTAATAGCCTTTCGTAGGTACTCGGGGCTCCCGTGGATATTTTTCACTGTGCTGAAAAAACTTCACGAGTTACCACGTTTCCCGAGTACCTGCCGTTAGCAGTACGAGCTGCTACGGGACATCCACGAGCTCCAACGTAGCCGCTACATACATTCTACGTACTTACCACGAGTTTGATTTTTTTAAACTCAGGAGAGCTCTTGAATTACCTCGTACAGTGGGACAGACCCTTTACCGCCCAGTTCCTTAATTCAGTAGTTGACACATGTGGCACACCCAATGACCAATTATTGTGTTACAGCAGATAGTATGTCAAGGAAGGCAGACGTTTTGTAGTGCTATCTAAACAAATCCAATAGTTAGTTGCATTAGGATTAAAAACAAATTCATCATTGATTATTTTTGTTTAATCTATTTTCGGAATTATCTCATAAAGGCGTGTCATAAACCTACGGCTAATGCGTTCTCCAACAGCTTCCTCCTCACCATCTGCCCATCAACAACACACTACTCTCAACGAGTCATGAGAAATGGGAGTAGAATTAGGCCATTCGGCCCATCAAGTCTACTCCGCCATTCAATCATGGCTGATCGATCTCGCCCTCCCAACCTCATTCTCCTGCCCTCTCCCCATAACCTCTGACACCTGTACTAATCAAGAGTCTATCTATCTTTGCCTTAAACATATTCACTGACTTGGCCTCCACATCCTTCAAAGAATTCCACAGATTCACCATCCTCTGACTAAAGAATGACCCCACTTCACCATTATTTAATTTCATTTAAATGTTAGTATGATTTTGGAATGATCTAATTTTGGAATGATTAAGTTAGAATCAATAATGCTGACCATAATTCTGCTCAATTGTCTTGGAAGCATCTTATTCACTAAAATCCTTTTGGGAAGGAAAGTTGCTGTTGGTAGTTTAATCTTTGTGACTCCTGAACCATAGTAATGAATGAATTAATTAATGTTTATTCGCCAAATAGTCACATGCAATGAATTTGCCTTGGCGCTCCACCCACAAGTGACATAATCGGACTGTCGTCTGAAATGTCCCACTACAATGCTCATAGGCAAGTTGAGATGGACAATAAGTTCTGGCTTAACCTACCTGTGGCCACATTCTTGCAATAAAGTAAACAAAAAGGATGGTCACATTGCTGCGAGTTTTATCTTCAGTTATGGTAATTTCTCATCAAATAATATTTTTTTAAAGTTTTTTTTTCTCAATTTCTTTCACAGTTACTGGAATAAATTTGTGGATTTCCATCGTCACAACTGCTTGTGTGTGTACACTGTATACAGCAATGGTAAGAAATGGCTTTAAATACTTACTGGAATGGGTAATTGTGAAGTTAGAGTTGCAATCTAATCTAACACAGAGGAACTTGAAGCTGAGGCCAGGAACTTTGAATCATTTGATTTGTGAGATCGAAAGGCTTGAACTATCATCACGCCATCATATAGTGCTATAATATTTGAACTTGTGGTGTGAGATTGTAACCTTCACGTGGTCCACCCTGTTTCGACGAATGCAGTCAAGCTGGCGTGCACAAACAGAAGATCAAACAGAACACTTTGTCTTACAAGTATGGGGCTGTCCCACTGTACGAGCTAATTCAAGAGTTCTCCCAGGTTTCCCTTGACTCGAACTCGGAGAATTACGATAATAGCCGCTCGTAGGTACTCGGGGTTCTCGTGGACATTTTTCTTCACGAGTCTTCAAGAGCTTACTGTGTTTCCCGAGTACCTGCCGTTAGCAGTACGAGCCACTAAGAGACGTCCCAAGTTCCGACTTATCCGCTACGTACATTCTACGTGCTTACCATGAGTTTGATTTTTTTTTAAACTTGGGAGAGCTCTTGAATTAGCTCATACAGTGGGACAGCCCCTATAGGCTGTGCACACCATACGCAAGAAGGAGAAGAAGATGATATTTGAACTCATTTGAAGACATACAGGAGAACCACTGTAGGCACTGAGGCACAGTGAGCTGTTAAAAGCAAAGTTGCACAAATGAAAATTGGCAATTTCAGAGGTGATTAGAATATTGGCTAATTTAACAGGCTAATTCCCTCCTCTTGATTTGAGATTGATATTTTATAAAATATATGAGTTTTATCAGATTATTTAACCTATCAGTTCATGCCAAAGGAATAAAAAGACAGTCTGTTTGAAAGTTCAGGTAGCTGTGATGATGTCAATGTTTTGGCTTGATTTTAAACAGTGATGACGGTAGAACAAACTGGGAACTCTGCCAGGGAGGTGAATAGGTTTTTGCTGTTATATGGTATGCTCAATGGTGGAACAGGCGGAGGATAATGGCTGACCTTAGTGGAGAGTCACAACGGCTGGGAAGGCGGATGAAGGCTGCAACAGAAAAGGGTCTCCGGTCGTCTTGGACTCCATGCCACTGGATCCTGACCCAGATCTGTCAAGGGCTGTGGAGTGGCTGTCTGTGCACCACGTTAAACAAAGTCACGCACAGGCGTCCTCCATATGGGGAATAGCACCCTGGAGACACCCATGGTCAGCCATGACCGAAGGGGGCCCAATGTCATGGTCCAGACTACTCAATAACTTGCAGCATGGGAGCAGTTGCTTGACTCATCTAGGTTGGTTCCTTCAACTGCATACAGTTTAGTTTCTTGTCACATGTAATGAGGTACAGTGAAAAGCTTTTTTCCTGGGAGTCTATAGTTGCTGGGAGTGTGGTAGAAATCCAGTTTATTTGGAAACTGTGGAAATTCTTGATCCTGATAACTGCTTCAGACCATGTGTATTTTATATCCTCACAATTTAACGTGTTAAACTTAAAATATATTTGAATCGTACTTGAGCATCAAGGATAAGATGTAATTAGAGTCCTAGAGTCATAGAGTGATGCAGTGTGGAAACAGGCCTTTCGGCCCAACTTGACCAAACCAGCCAACATGTCTCAGCTACATTAATTCCACCTGCCTGCACTTGGTCCATATCCTTACAAACCTGTCCTATCCATGTACCTGTCTAACTGTTTCTTAAACGTTGGGATAGTCCCAGCCTCAACTACATCCTCTGGCAGCTTGTTCCATACACCCACCACCCTTTGTGGGAAAACGTTACCCCTCATATTCCTATTAAATTGTTTCCCCTTCACCTTGAACCTATGCCCTCTGGTCCTCAATTCCACAACTCGGGGCAAGAGACTCTGTGCATCTACCCGATCTATTCCTCTCATAAGTAGTGTTTTTAACGTACAATTTTTTTTCTTGCTTTATTCACCTCAATGGTGGCCATTGATTTGAATCTATTGGTTATAATTTCTTCTCAGGGTGGTATCAAAGCTGTCGTGTGGACTGATGTCTTCCAACTTTGCGTTATGTTAATTGGCCTTCTGACCATCCTGATCCAGGGCTCAATTCATATTGGAGGGTTTGAAAAGATTTGGAACATTGCTGAGAGTGGTGGCCGCATTAATTTTTTAGAGTGAGTATTTTAGTGTATTATCGGTTGAAAATTTTGTTAAAATCTAATGGCCTGTCATATCTTCAAAGGACCGGGTCAAATCTCTGCAGTCCTGCCACATCTAAATTTAATTCGGGTGGAAGAGGCTAAATTTACATCCCCGTCCTCAATGATGCCAGGGCTCAGCGTGTGAATGCTAAATAAAGGCCGGCAGTATTTACACTTTATTAGATGCTGGAAAAATGTGCCCGATGTTGGGGGAGTTATGAACATTAAGAATAAGGGGCTGCGATGAGGAAACACTTTTTCACCCACAGAGTTGTGAATCTGTGGAATTCTCTGCCACAGCGGGCAGTGGAGGGCAATTCACTGGATGTTTTCAAGAGAGAGTTAGATTTAGCTCTTAGGGCTAAAGGAATCATGGGATATGGGGAGAAAACAGAAATGGGATACTGATTTTGGATGATCAGCCATGATGATATTGAACAGCATTGCTGGCTCGAAGGGCCGAATGGCCTACTCCTGTACCTTTTTTTTCTCCACGTTTCTATGCTTCCACACTTCTTGTAGAGATGCCAAACAGATGACCAATTATCCTACTCCTGAGGTCATTACCTTGAAATAAGTAAATCTAAAGGCCTAAGTTATGTCATGCAAGGCTTATGCTCTAGAAATGGCCACACCACTGGCTACACTACTTTAATATAAATGAAACACAGAAATATACCTTTATACGGAAAATTGCCCATTTATGCCTTCTCCATACAAATTTAAATTTATTATTTCCCCATGAATCTAAAATCTCCAAAATGCTGAAAGCTACAGAGAAACAGTATGGTAGATACGTCCCCTTCTGAGATAGATACAGATTAGTTTTTGCTGTGTACACCAGGTGCATTGAAATTAGCTTCGGGGTTTCGGCCCGAAACGTTGCCCATTTCCTTCGCTCCATAGATGCTGCCGCACCCGCTGAGTATCTCCAGCATTTTTGTCTACCTTATTTCTATAATGTATCTGTAGAAGTTTGAGAGAATCCTCATGGACATGATGAATCTTCTCAGATGCCTAAGAAAATAAATACGCTATTGCGCTTTCTTGATAACCACACCAGGTTAAGCTGTTGGTGATTACGGATGCGTGGTAACTTGAAACTGGTGACCATCTCTACAGCACCTCTGTTGATGAGGACTGGGTGGTGTTCACCCCCTTGCTTCCTTCAGTCCACCAACATTACAAGGTTAATTCCCGGGATGGAGGGAATCTCATATGCTGAGAAAATGGGCTTGTAAACTCTGGAATTTAGAAGGATGAGAGGGGATCTTATTGAAACATATAAGATTATTAAAGGTTTGGGCCACGCTAGAGGCAGGAAACATGTTCCTGATGTTGGGGGAGTCCAGAACCAGGGGCCACAGTTTGAGAATAGGGATAAGCCATTTAGAACGGAGACGAGGAAACCCTTTTCTCACAGAGTTGTGAGCCTGTGGAATTCTCTGCCTCAGAGGGCGGTGGAGGCCGGTTCTCTGGATACTTTCAAGAGAGAGCTAGACAGGGCTCTTAAAGATAGCGGAGTCAGGGGATATGGGGAGAAGGCAGGAACGGGGTACTGATTGGGGATGATCAGCCATGATCACATTGAATGGTGGTGCTGGCTCAAAGGGCCAAATGGTCTATTCCTGCACCTGTTGTCTATTGTCTATCAGGTAACATGGGACTTTTTTCCAGCTTTGACCCTGATCCAAGGAGAAGACACACGTTTTGGACGATATTAGTTGGAGGCACATTTGGATGGACAGCAACATATAGTTGTAATCAAGCACAGGTACAAAGATACCTTGCCTGTAAGAGTGAAAAAGAAGCCAAGAAGTAAGTCGCCTTGATAAAAGTAAGTTGCCATAGAGGCTTATAGACCCTGTTCAACCCAGACCTCCAGTAATGTCTTGCACGTTCACCTGTGATCGAGTGGGTTTTCACCAGTTGGTCCAGTTTCCTTCCACATCACAAGATATTCCGTTTGGTAGGTCGATGGGCCAGTGTTAATCGCCCACTCTGTGTAGACGAATGGTAGAATCTGGAGGAAAGCGATGGGAATGTGGTGAAGGTAATATGAGATTTAAGCCACAGTTAAGGAAAAACCCTAAAGGAAAAATGTGGAAACTTTTGTCATTGGAGCAGGATCCATGGAGATGGGGGGAGGTGTTGGGAGAATGGATTGGAATTCTTTCAGAAATCCAGGTGGGGAAGGGAGGTCAGGGATGGATGGAGAGCAGGGTGCAAAGTGGCAGCAAATGTAAATATGTTTTGGCATTTCCGTGTGAGTGCAGGAAGCAGCACTATAGTCTATGTAATGGAAAAGAGTCGTGGCTCTACCATCTTGTTTCCGCACTTTCTGATGAAGGGTCTTTCATCTAAAAAGTTTATCCTGTTTCTCTCGACGCCGCTAAGCAGTTCCATCTTTTTCTGTTTTTAATTGCACAGCAGGGAGTGGCTTTTTATTGTGAGAAAAACATTGGGTTATAATATAGTATCTTATTTAAGACACAATCAAAGTGCTATTAACATTCATGGTTAAATCCCTCCCTACATATGTTCTGGTTAACTATGGTTAACTGGTCAAATCCCTCCCTACCTATGTTCAAGACGCCTCACACGATCTTCATCTCCATGACTTCTGTTTTCTAGGCCCCCATTCCCTCATCTCAGGCACGTGCCGTCAGGGTAGGCCAGGTAGGCACTGCCTACCCTGACTAAAATTATAATATAGTAATGTCTAAATATAAATAGTAAAGGCATGGGAGAATTATGCCTATGTAAGAGATCGAGCTCTTAGATAGGCATAATTCTTCGTGCCTTTCATCCGCAGTACTTGTAACACGGGAAGGTCTGTGCAGCCCACGTGCCGTCAGCGCTGACTGAAGCCGTCAATGACAAGCGGGGCTGAAGGCAGCAGAAATTCTGCCATTGCAGCACTGCGCATGCGCATCAGCCTACTGCGCATGCGCAGCGCAAGTTTCTTGGCGGGGGTTTTCAAATATGGTTTGTCGTGTACCAATGATGTGGTAAGTACATTTCTTGGTGATGTTTTTAAATATCGTATTTCCCGGGCGGTGGGGGGGAGAGCTCCTTTCCAAGCATTTGGGGAGTCTGGCCCGGGATAAAGTTGCGGGGAGGGCACGAATGTTATGAATGAGGGGAGGGGACTTGCGATGCTCCTAGCATGGAGGCGTGGAATGCCACCGCATTGAGGCCGGGGGGGAGAGAAGTAGCTCGGGTGGCTGAGCGGCCACATTAGCTTCTTCTGCCGGTCCCCACTCACCTTTGGCAGCTCTCCGTCTAAAAAACCTCTCTCCTGCCGCTCGCTGGCCTCACTCATGTCCTTAAATTCTGACAGCGCAATTGAGGTTACTCGGCTGTGGGAATTTAAGGATTTGATTTGCAGGAAGCCACTGACATAAACAAAGTCGGCGAACGGCAGGTGACAGGTGTTCCAACGGAGAGCACTACCAAAGGTGAGCGCGCCGGCAGAAGGCGTTGAAGTGGCGGCCAGTTCTGCTGTCAGGTCCCGGTGACTGCTCGCAGCTACCCGAGCTGCTTCTATCCCCAGCTACAGTGCGTGGCTTCGCGCCCAGAGAGCTGCGGTAGCGGTGAGTAAGTTACTGGCATTATCCCCGACACCTCCTTCTCAACACTCGTGCCCTCCCCGCAACTTTACCCCTGGCACAGACTCTCCACACGCTGTGAAAGGAACTGTTCCCCCAATTGGTCCCTTGAACAAGTGTTGTCATTCAATAAGATGACAACTGATTCAACTATTCCATGTACTCCCGTTTTTCCCACCATATCTCCATCTGCCATCACCACACACCCACCCCCCCCACATTCTGTTTTTATTTATTTTTTTTATTAACGGAGAGAACAATCTGCATATGCGCGGTTTAATTTTTTTTAAGCCGACTGAGTGCCTACCCTGAGTAATTACTCACGCCACGTGCCTGCCTCATCTTCACCATGAACGTCCAGTCGCTCTACACCTTCATCCCCCACCAGGGGGGTCTTAAAGGCCTCCGTTTATTCCTCGACTGCAGACCCCACCAATCGCCGTCTACTGATACTCTCCTCCGCCTAGCGGAGCTGGTCCTTAACCGTAACAATTTTTCGTTTGATTCCTCCCATTTCCTCCAAATCCAAGGCGTAGGTATAGGCACGTGCAAGGGCCCCAGCTATGCCTGCCTCTTTGTAGGGTACGTTGAACAATCCTTGTTCGAGGTGTACCATCGCCCTATCCCCAGAACTCTACCTCCGCTACTTCGATGACCGCGTTGGCGCTACCTCCTGCACCCATACAGAACTCACGGACTTCATCTGTTTCACCACTAACTTCCACCCGGCACTCAAATACAACTGGGCCATTTCCGACATCTCCCTACTGTTTCTAGACCTCACTATCTCCATCGCAGGTGACAGGCTACTAACCGACATCCACTATAAACCCACTGACTCCCATGGCCATCTGGACTGCACTTCTTCCCACCCTGCTTCCTGTAAGGACTCCATGCCCTACTCCTGATTCCTCCATCTACGCCGCAACTGCACCCAGGATGAGGTGTTCCACACCAGGGCATTGGAGACGTCTTCATTATTTAGGGAACGGGGGTTTCCCTCTTCTACCATAGATGAGGCTCTCACCAGGGTCCCTTCTATACCCCGTAACTCTGCTCTCACTCCCCACCCCCCCACTTGTAACAAGGGCAGAGTCCCCCTTGCCCTCACCTTCTACCCTACCAGCCGTCACATACAACAAATAATCCTCCGACATTTTTGCCACCTCCAATGGGATCCCACCACTGGCCACATCTTCCCATCTCCTCCCCTTTCGGCTTTCTGCAGAGACCGCTCCCCCCGTAACTCCCTGGTCAATTTGTACCTTCCCACCCAAACCACCCCCTCTCCTGGCACTTTCCCTTGCAACCGCAGGAAATGCTACGCTTGTCGCTTTACCTCCCCCCTTGACTCCATCCAAGGACCCAAGCCGTCTTTCCAGATGAGGCAGAGGTTCACCTGCACCTCCTCCAACCTCATCTACTGCATCCGCTGCTCTAGGTGTCAGCAGCTCTACATCGGTGAGACCAAGCGTAGGGTTCGCCCAACACTTCCGCTCAGTTCGCAATAACCAACCTGATCTCCCGGTGGCTCAGCACTTCAATTCCCCCTCCTATTCCAAATCTGACCTTTCTGTCCTGGGCCTCCTCGATGACAGAGTGAGTCCCACCGTAAATTGGAGGAGCAGCACCTCATATTTCGCTTGGGTAGTTTACACCCCAGCGGTATGAACATTGACCTCTCCAATTTCAAGTAGTCCCTGCTTTCGCCTTCTTTCCCCTCCCCTTCCCAGCGTTCCCACAGCCCAATGTCTCCGCCTCTTCCTTTCTTCTTCCCGCCCCCCACCCCCACGTCAGTCTGAAGAAGGGTCTCGACCCGAAACGTTGCTAGTTCCTTCGCTCCATAGATGCAGCCTCACCCGCTGAGTTTCTCCAGCATTTTTGTCTACGTTCGATTTTCCAGCATCTGCAGTTCCTTCTTAAAGATTAACATTCATGGTGTCTGTTTGTGAACAATTCCACATAAACCTCCACTGTCTATTAAGTTGGAGTTTTTAAAGAGAGGCAAATTCAAAGTATCATTGAATTACAAAGTTGTCGTGTAATGAGACCCATACACAGGAGTAACAACTCATCGTCTTTATTGTAACACAAGCGGATGAAACATTACATCTCCATAGTCAGCATCAGATCTGACCGTGAGATGGCGATGTACCATTGTCAATAGTCCAGGGTCGGGATGAAAATCCGGACTGGACTGCATATGGAATGTGCAGCATGCATAATACGTGTGGTGATAGGTCTAGTAAAGGCAGGCTATTATGGTTAATCTACAAAAGTTCAGTTGTTTCATGGAGGAAGTGTAATTTATAGTTAAATTGACTTATTCTACTTATTTTTCCCTTCTCCTGACTCTCCAGAAAAAGTTTTCCAGTAATTACAATTTCAGCTCTGTGCATGATATCCAGCATTCATGTTAAGGTTATGTTCTCCTCGCCTTATATGTCATTCAGATTTTAATATTGAAGCAATTTATGAGCATGTGAAAAGAAAGTTCATTTTGTAAGTATCATGTAAAATACATAAATCTACTTTATTATTAACAATCATTTGTGTTTTGACAGAGCAGTATTTCTGAACTGGATTGGCATGGTGATCATTCTTGCAACAGCCTGCCTGTGTGGTTTAGTGATGTACGCAATTTATGGCTTGTGCGACCCAATAAAGGCAAACAGAATTAGCAACACTAATCAGGTAAGTAACATTTAATTATTTTTAAAATTAACTTAATTTGTAACTTCAGTTTTGTTTGTATGTTAGTATATATCCATCAGATTCATGTCAGCTGATGTTCTTGATTAAGTATAAATATGAAGAGTATAAAACAGAAATATTACTTTATATATTGACATGCTTATTTTCAATAACATCAGCAAATAAAAATGTTTTCACTGTGAGGAGACTACAGTATAGGTCAATTCATTTTAATATACACAAAGTTGCGAGCTGGGCCGGAGATTCCTAATGTCAGCTCTTGCCTTGTGACAGGAGTTCTGAACTGATATATCGCAACTTGTCTACCAAGCTTTTAGGAAAATAAATGTTTACTAAATTAAGAATGGAATAAGTATCAACTAGCAGCAATATCAACATTAGGATCCATTTAGTTTGGAGATACATCGTGTAAACAGGCCCTTCGGCCCACTGGGTCCGCGTCGACCAGCGATTCCTGCACATTAACACTATCCTACACACACACTAGGGAGGATTTTTACATTTACCAAGCCAATTAACCTACGTCTTTTGCAAATGGTTTATTTGTGTTTTATTTTCCCTGAAGCTGATGCCATTGATGGTTGTGGAGATTCTGAATGAGACTCCTGGGGTAGCTGGACTCTTCGTTGCCAGCGCCTACAGTGGTACATTGAGGTACGCCACGCGCGTCACACAAGGTTCACGAGGGTGCAAGCTGTAATTCATTGACATACCACTAATGCTACATGAAGATGCTTTTGGACAGTTAATACATAAACTGTTGGACTGTGCATTACTTTCCTTAACTTTTAGCATTTCTGCTCAGTAGTTTTTCTCCAAATATTTGTTGTTGTTAGAACTATGGAGCAAAATTAACATTCAGCATATAGTCTGAAGAAGGGTCTCGACCCGAAACGTCGCCTATTTTCTTCGCTCCATAGATGCTGCCTCACCCGCTGACTTTCTCCAGCATTTTTGTCTACCATCAGTCTAAAGAAGGGTCTCAACCCGAAACCTTGCCTATACCTTTGTTCCAAAGATGCTGCCTCACCCGCTGAGTTTCTCCAGCATTTTTGTCTACCTTCAGTATATATCCGGAATCCGTTCCCAGGAATCAATACCAGACTTTTAGGACCAAGATGAGAAAATCATTTTTCACACAGAGAGTGGTGAATCTGTGGAACTCCCTGCCACAGAGGGTAGTTGAGGCCAGTTCATTGGCTATATTTAAGAGGGAGTTAGATGTGGCCCTTGTGGCTAAAGGGATCAGGGAGTATGGAGAGAAGGCAGGCACAGGATACTGAGTTGGATGATCAGACATGATCATATTGAATGGCGGTGCAGGCTCGAAGGGCTGAATGGCCTACTCCTACACCTATTTTCTATGTTTCTATGTTTCTATATCCATCATATTCATCTCAGCTGATGCTCTTGATTAAGTGTAAATATAAAGTGTATATAGTTTTTCTCCAAACAATGAGAACAAAACAATGCCTCTTGAAGGTAAAAGTTGGCTTGAAGTGTTTTTATTTTGCTCAAATAATGTGCCGTGATTGTATGGAGATGGAGAAAGATTAAAATAATTTGATTTTGCACTGCGCGTATCATGATTTTAGAGAGAAAGAAACATCTTTGCAAAGTCTTTTGTCGTTAAATTAAAAAAAACCCCATTGTAAACCAAAGTGTATAATAACATTTACTTTTCTTGTTGACAGCTCAATCTCTTCTGGCATCAGTGCCATGGCTGCAATCGTCGTTGAAGATTTTATAAAGCCTCTCTGGAAACCATGGGAACAGATTTCCAACAGGAAGAAGACTCTGGTCACAAAGCTCCTAGGTTATTTTCTCGATCACAAAAATCTCCCACTTTATTCCACTTATAAACAATCTAGCTGGGCCAGCACAGTGACAAATAAATGATGGGTGACTGCCAGGAGAGGCAGGCATGTGGTGCAGGAGTCCCACATAGCTATCTTGCTGTCAATCAAGTGAACCGTTTTGTGTACTGGTGGTGGTGGGGGAAGGGGCCCTTCAGGAAAGAGAGCAGCAGCTACCAGAACAGTGAACCTCATCTGGCTCTATTGAATAGCAGGGTCGGGCTTAGTCTAGATGGGCAATAATGATAGTGAACTTTCTAGGCAGGTGTTTCTGTGGCTGCAAGTGAGACTCCAGGATGGTGTGTTGCCCCATCTGTTGCATCCGGGGCTAAAGATGTCCTTGAGAGGACACATTTAGCGACTGGTTGATTTAGTTTAGTTTAGAGATACAGCGCGGAAACAGGCCCGTCGGCCTACCGAGTCTGCACCGACCAGTGATCCCCGCACATTAAAACTACCCTACACACACTAGGGACAATTTTGCACTTACAGCAGACCAAGCCACAGACCAAGCCAATTAACCTACAGACTTGTACGTCTTTGGAATGTGGGAGGAAACCAAAGATCTCGGAGAAAACCCAAACAGGTCACGGGGAGAACGTACAAACTGCACCCGTAGTCGGGATTGAACCCGGGTCTCTGGCGCTGCAAGGGCTGTAAGGCAGCAACTCTACCGCTGCGCCAATGTGCCACCCGTGATCTTTAGTAATATTATTAGGTGCATCCGAGAAGGTTTCTTGAAACAGTATGTGGATAGTCCAACTCTAGGAGGGATGATACTGGACCTTGTGTTAGGAAAGGAGCATTACCAGGTGACTGGCATTACCATGGGTGAGTATTTTAGGAACAGCGATCACAACTCCTTAAGTTTACAGTGATGAATAAGGGGAAGATGCTGAATTGAAGGGTAAATTGCAGCATTACTAGGCAGGGCCTGGGAGAGTAAATTAGGAGCTAGGGTAGTATATTTAGGGTAGACTATCAGAATTATTCCCAGCCTGCCAATGTCCAGAAACTTTAAGGTTGTGTCACGTGTGCAGAGCATTAGGGTGAAAGGGTGAAATTTTAAGGAGATGCATGGGTTTTACAGAGAGTTTGGTGTCATAATCGTGCTGTTGGGGGTGGTGGTGGAGGCATATATGGCAGTGGTATTCAATAGGCCTTTGGATGAACACATCAAGTTTGGAGGGATAGGGATTATGTGCAGGCTGAAAGGATTCATTTTATTTAACATTACATTCAGCCCATACTGTTATACAAATAATTACAGTTTTAATGATGCATTTTTGAAAAAAATAGTATTTTATTTTGATATATTATTCTCTGACCATATACAGCCATGATATTTGGATTTGCTACGATTGGCCTGGCTGGGGTGGCTTCTCTGTTAAAAGGAAATATAATTCAGGTAAATCATTTGCAGTGTTTAGTCATAAGGAATTGGAGTAGAACTAGGCCATTCAGCCCATCAAGTCTCCCCTCACCATTCAATCATGGCTGATCTATCTCCCCCTCCTAACCCCATTTCCTGCCTTCCCCCCATAACCTCTAACAACCGTAATAATCAATAATCTATCTATCTCTGCCTTAAATATCCACTGACTTGTGGCCTTCACAGCCTTCTGTGGCAAAGAGTTCCACAGATTCACCCTCTGGCTAAATATATTTTCCCTCATCTCCCTCCTAAATGAATGTCATTTAATTCTGAGCCTATGACCTCTAGTCCTGGACTCTCCCACTAGTGGAAACATCCTCTCCACATCCACTCGGGTGATCACAGAGGAAGAGGACTCAACTTGCTGGCGCCTTTCCCCGCAGTGGAAAATGTTGATTCTGCTGTGGGGGCGACGTTCATGTTAAATTCTATAATGTGTTGTCATTTTTCCTTATTTTAAATTTTTCTATGGATGTACGGAAACCTAATTATTTCTTCTATGTAAAGCACTTTGGTTTCAACGCGAGTTGATTTAAACATGCTTTATAAATAAAAAGTACTTACTTACTCTATCCAAGCCTTTCACTGTTCTGTATGTTTCAATAAGGTCCCCCTCCTCATTCTTCCAAACTCCAGCGAGTCCAGGCACAGTGCCGTCAAACGCTCATCATACTGTCGGTTAACCTCCGCATTCCTGGTTGATTAATGAAATATGGTTTAACTTGCCTGTCAAATATAGCTCTGAATGTAATCATGTTTGCTATCGTTCCCAGGCTTCGCTCAGTGTTGCAGGAATAATTCAAGGACCCATACTGGGTGTATTCACTCTTGCAGCATTATTTCCAAAGAGTAATGGCAAGGTAAGAGCTTATTTTGAAAAAAACATGACTGTAACCTGCTTTAAATTTACATTGGAAATTATATTGCAAAGCAGAACACTGCAGTTTTATAAACAGTTACAGTTGCCTTTTATCATGGCTCTCATCTCAGATTTTGTTTCTCAGATTCAGCCCAGTGGTATGAATATTGATTTCTCTCACTTCAGGTAGCCCCGGCATTCCCTCTCTCTCTCTAGCCCTTCACCACCCAAGTCACACCAGCTTCTCATTTTCACCCTACAACCTGCTAACGATGGCCTATTTCCTTTATCATCGTTACTTTTTTGCATTTCTTTCATTGTTCTTTATCTCTCCACATCAACGTCTATATCTCTCGTTTACCTTATCCCGAACCATGAGGTGCGAGTCGAATAGACCAAGCTAAGCAATCTCATGACCAATGGACCATAGAAACATTGAAACAGAGAAACTAGGTGCAGGAGTGGGCCATTTGGCCCTTCGAGCCAGCACCACCATTCAATATGATCATGGCTGATCATCCGCAATCAGTACCCCGTTCTTGCTTTCTCCCCCTTGATTCATGTTAGCCCTGAGAGCTGAATCATTTTGAAGCTCGGCATCCACATGCACAGTTATGGAAAGTGATTTTTTTATTGACAAAACAGGTGCATATGTGTTATGTGGATGTAAAATGAAATAATGATGTTTAATATTTTTGAGTTGCTGGATCACCATAGCAGCGCAGACCGTCACAAAATAAAACACTGGTCAGGGAAGATGAAGGACATGCTTGCAAGTCCTTTCTTCCAATCTTTCCCCTCAAATGATCTCATTTCGCCCTTAATTTGGTGTAATATCTCCAGGGTTGGGAAAGATGGGTGCAGCTTTATTCGATTACCATAGCATAATGTGCCAAACATTTCCAATTCAAAGTCCTGTTTGGGAAAGAACTGCAGATGCTGGTTTAAATCGAAGATCGGCACAAAATGCTGGAGTAACTCAGCGGGACAGGCAGCATCTCTGGAGAGAAGAAATGGGTGACATTTCAGGTCTGAAGAAGGGTCTTGACCCGAAACGTCACCCATTCCTTCTCCCCAGAGATGCAGCCTGTCCCGCTGAGTTACTCCAGCATTTTGTATCTATCATAGTCCCGTTTCTTTTGCTGCACAATAATATGAGATGTTATTACTTTCCATCTGTGCCAGGGCGCATTTGCAGGTTTGTGTGTTGGACTATCCCTTTCTATGTGGGTAGGAATTGCTGCTCAGATCTATCCACCTTCTGCTAAGTTTACTGGGTTGCTTGAAACATCAATATCAGGATGTCCCCTGTCAAATGTCACCACCTCAACTCCTGTGAATGTGACATCTCCGCTCACACCTGTTGCATCTCCAAATGAAGAAAGGTAAGTCAATAAACTAACTTTCAATTGAGTTGCATTTTTTAAAAAAGGTTTTGCAATTATCCTTGTGTATGATTGCCACCCAACTTGTAGTTTAGCCTGGTAGTCTACAGGGATGTTAGGTAGACAAAAATGCTGGAGAAACTCAGCGGGTGCAGCAGCATCTATGGAGCGAATAGGCAATTAATCGTCAGGAAATAGGCAATCAGCGGGTGCAGCAGCATCTATGGAGCGAAGGAAATAGGAAACGTTGCCTATTTCCTTCGCTCCATAGATGCTGTTGCACCCGCTGAGTTTCTCCAGCACGTTTGTCTACCTTTGATTTGTCAGCATCTGCAGTTCCTTCTTAAATACTACAAGGATGCTATTGTGCGTGACATAGGGGCAACTATTTGATGGAAATGTAATCTTAATAACATTTTAAATTCTGGCCAGCGCAGAATGATGCAGAGACTCTATTAATTAAATTATATTCACCATTAAAAATAGGGATTAGTGATGACAAAGATAGCGGGCTGTCAAATGAATAAGAAAGTATTAAAGAAGGAACTGCAGATGCTGGAGAATCAAGGGTTACACAAAAAGCTGGAGAAACTCAGCGGATGCAGCAGCATCTAAGGAGCGAAGGAGATAGGCGACGTTTCGGGTCGAGAAAGTATGTTTTTCGGGGATTGGTTGGTTCTGTGGTCGAGGAACAAAAGGTCTGTCAAACAAACGTCATTATAAAGATATCAATACTTTTAAATATTACAAAAATTTCAAATTGAATATATGATAAACCCACGGCTAGAATATTAACTAATAATATACTATCCCCGAAATGTCAACTATCCAGGGGCATGTGTTTTATCACCCCTTCTATTTGCTCTGGTGATAGAGCCTTTAGGAGAAAATATAAGAATTCACCCTAATATCCATGGTTGCAAGACTAAAAACTCTAATAATAAAATATCATTATATGCAGATGATGTACTATTATACATTATAAAATTTCAAATTAGCATACCAAACATATTAAATTTAATAGAAGAATTTGGTTCCTTCTCAGGATACCGAATAAATTGGAATAAAAGTGAAATAATGACGATAAAACCTCAAGAGCCAACACATCTTTTAAAATACCCCTTTAAAATTGCTACATAAAAATTCAAATATTTGGGTATTCAAATTACTAGAAAATATAATTCTTTATTTAATGCAAATTATCTGCCATTACTTACTAAATTACAAACGTCGATCCAATTTGGGATTACGTGAAGAAGCCCCGCCTGGCGCTGGATCGGCATACTTCAAAGCAGCCGCATGAAAAACACAGAACCAATAGCCGAAGTAAAATAGTAAGGCTCAAAATAGACTAGAACTACCAGATGATCATTTACATTATGAGGGTTGGGAGTGGAGGGCACGTAATCCCTCATCGTAACTCCTCATAAAATAAATATCAAACTTCGAACTGGTAAGTTCTCGTTTAATCTCACTATTTTACTTCGGAGTCACGTGAGTGACTACGTGAAGATTTTAAAGCTCTGTGTTTTTTATGTCGTAAATTCATTTCATACGACTCTCTGTTTAGTCAAAACAGTAGTGAGTAAATAGTATTTTAGGACATTGTTACAATTTAAGTCCTTTAATCATAAAAAGAACAACTTTTTAATAATAACCCCTCTATCTCAGGGGGAAATTACAAAATAAATTGATAAATGATGTCAATGGTAACATAAATCGATAATATAAATCGATAATATAAAACAAAGCAAGCATTAAAGAGAACCCATTACTGTGTGTCCAAATCCTGGCACCGTGATAACAGGTTTATTCTAGAACTTTGAAAATCTCTTCTCTAGACCACCCTGCGGCCTCTAAAATTTTATCGAGTGGCACGTCCTGTACCTTTGCCACGGACGTAGCTGCCGCCCTAGTGGAGTGAGATTTAAACACATCAGTGTCTATTCTTGCTAGACACAAACCATCCAGAAATGGTTTGAACTGAACCTTTTGTATGTGGCTTTTTGTGTGTTATTAATAACGCTTTCTCAGAACCTCTGAGATTTTGGTTACCTCAATGTATTGAGTTAAATGCTTAACTACACACTATGTTTCATCAATAGGATATGCTTTAAACATTACCTTCATTCCAGTTCTTCCTGGTCTGCTTTGTTTGATCAAGTCATAAACATAAAACATAATGTTATCTGTAGTCACATGCATGCAATCCAACCGTTACAATTGCAAAGCTTGTACTCTTTTTGAGCTGATACCAATGCCATTAACATTACCACCTTGAATGTTAATTTCTGCAAAGACATTGAATTAATTGGAGTCCATTGTTTAAGCAAAGTGAGAACAATGCTAACATCCCAAATTTCTGTCTATCTGGGCTTGGGAGGATTTTATTGAAAATTCCTTTCATGAATCGGGATACTAATGGGTGAGACCCAACTGAATCCCGATCTGTAATTTGTCCTAAATAGGATGACAATGCACTACGAGCACAATTAATGGCACTATAACTCAAATGCTCATCAAAGTGTAACCCAGCAAGGAACTCTAATACATTTGAAATGTTTGCAGTATGATAAGATATCTTTGACTGTGTACAAAACTTCCCATTTCCTTATATGCGACTTATATTGTTTTAGTGCTATTCCTCCAAGCTGCAACTATAACATCCATGGTCCTGTCCGACTGTTCAAACTCTTGCAATGGTCTGGTCAGAACCTGCAGATTAACAAATTCATATGATCATGCAATGGATGAATTTCTTTTGTTACTGGTTGTGTCAACAGATTGTCGCAACTGGGAATTGTCATACATGGTTCAATAATCATTTTAGCATCAATGGGAACCATGACTGTGTGGGCCAATCTGGCACCACCAAAAATTGCCTTTGGCAGCATCTTGCTCTATTTTCTTGAGACATTGCCCAATGAGACAGAATGGGGAAAAGCATAAAAGAACGTATTCCCCAGTGTAGCGAGAAAGCATCCTCCGCTACTGCCCCTGGATCGTGTTCCCCAAGACACGTATTTGGGCAATTGGTGATTCAATCTAGATGCAAACAGATCAATGTCCGGTACTCCATACCGACTGACAATATTTTGAAAATTTGTGGATTAACATCCATTCTGTATTGTCTTTAAATATTCGTGATCTTTTGTCTGCCACAACATTGTCTCTCCCCGAGAGATAAATAGCTGAAAGCCAAATATTTTTTGCCATACACCATTGCCACATCTGGTTTACCAGATGATCACATGATATTGATCTGACACCACCCATGTGATTGATATATGCCACAGCTGTGGTATTATCTATTTGTACTTGGACATGCAACTCTTTTAATGAAGAGCAATAAGCTTTTAATCCATAAAATGCTTCCAGTAGCTCCAAATAATTAATACCATATGTTTGGAGCAATAAATCCTCTTGGACAGCCCATCTGCCTCTACAGCTGGTCTCATTATCCGTAGCCCCCTCCCCCCATCCGAGAGAACTTTCGTCAGTTTGCAAAAAACATTACTGGCTGATGAACTAAAAAGTTCTTAGCAGTTTGTGGAATATTCTCAATCCACCAATGTAATTCTGACAAAGCTTCCTTAGGCAATTGCATTGGCCTATCAAATGGCTTGCTCACTGAATAAGCGCTTGAGTTTTTGCCCTTTGAAGATTTTGGTAATGTAGACGACCAAACTCTACTGCTGGAAATGCTGCTGCCAATTTACCAATAACCTTGGCAACCTCTCGGATGGAGGGATAAGGTTTGTTAATCAGGTCTTAACACACATTTGTCAAATCCAACACTTATCCATTGGTAAAGTTACCAACATGGTAACTGAGTTAATCACAAACCCCAGATATTCAATGGTTTGGGATTGCTGTAACTTAGATTTGTTGGATGGATCAGGAACCCAACTTCTCAAACAACTTGTAGTTGCTGAGACTAATTTTCCAGCTGACTCCTGATTAGCATTGACAATTAAATGTCATCTAGATAACCCATAACGATGTGTTTTTGTGCCCTTAGCAGTGCAAATGCTGGCTTAATCCTTTAGGCAAAGCTTTGTAGTGCCACAGCTGTCCCATCCATAAACTTTAATTACCTGCGAAATTATGGTGAATTGGGACCGAAATATGCATCCTTCAATCTATTGTAGCCATATAACAACCTGTTGATACCTGCTGCATTGCAGTGTTGAATGTGTCCATTTTAAAAATGTTTATACTGGACAATGTATTTAATTGTGTGAGATCTAAAATGATTCTACAACCCCATCTTTCTTTGGTCTGGGGAAATATTTGATACAATTGTTGTGGATCCTTTCCTGTTTTCTCAATAACTCCTTTCTCACACAAATTCTTAACCTCTTTGTCAATTTGAATTATTTCAAGACTGCAAACATGAAAGAATGATAAGGCTTATTGTGTCCCAATGGATCCATACCTCCTTATCATTATAAACATTTGGAGTCTACCACCAATCTGAGGTTCATCCAAACATCCTTCTTTAATAGGATAAAGTTTTGTACCTCTCCAACTGTTTGACGAAATGACCTCCTTACCCAATAAATGGGTGTACATTCGTTATGGTCCCTAGATAAGGGACGTATCAGATATTAAACTGATAAGAACAGATACTACACTTGATCTTAGCCAAAAAGCCGAGAAGCGATTTGCTGGCTGGTAATTCTTCCTTATCATACTCCTGCCTCGGCTCAAATCAAATCCCTTTCTCATATGACCAGCCTTCTGGCCAACTGAAGGGTTTCACAAGACCAACAGTTTTTGCCTCTTCATCCATTACTTTAATTTGTTTAAACAGATTTCCTCCGAACAAATAACCAAGAGCTTGAACATTGCTTGTCCTGTAAATCTTTGGATGTAAAAGAGGCCGAATGGCAATCTTCCATTTTATATAATTAATCTCAAAATGAGTTGCAGAATAAGCCCAACATATTTTGTTTTATTCTGAACTTTGGTCATTCCACAACCTTCCAGCTTGTCTTAAAAGACAGTGATGCCAAAATTAGCTTGAGGATTCTTTAATCGTAATTCCTGCGCCCGCATAATTGCTGACATTGGTGCCCAAAAGCCGGATTTACCAGGTACCTTCTTAAAGGTGTTTTGGAATGCTTCATGAATTTGCATCATCCTTGCGCATGCTAATTTTCTTATATTCTGTATCATTCCAATTTTAGTATATGTGCTGCCGAAGCGAGCACTTTTACAATAAATAAGTGTTTAAATCCAAATCTGCTGTCTCAACCATAACAGCTTTCTTGAGGCAGGTGAGAGACCATATAATTAACATTGGCCGCCAGGTTTCCTTCCATGGCCTCACCGCCTCCACCAGGTATAGTAACTTTGTGCCCCTCAGACACACCTGGATTTGTATTGTGGTGGGTACTTCTGACCACAACACCACTTTCAGGGTCAGTCTCATACAGCCCTGGTACTCCTGAAACTTGTTCAAGGAGACTTCCTCCAGCCCAATCCCAGGCACTGGAGTTTCAATTCCCATTTTTAACTGGCACCATATTCATAATATGGAACCCCCTCAGGGGCTGCCTGGGAATATTCTGGGTATTTAGACCCCTGGTTGATATTGTTTGGAGTATTTCCTCCATTAGATCCATACTTAGCCAAAGGCTTACCTTACAGGATCTTTCAGAAACCTCAGGCCTTTCAAGCTTCTTTCTTTTACATTTTAGGCACTGGGTTTTCAAGTTTTGTTTGTGGAGCAACTAAAGGCTCACTAACGGGTATTTCAATCGGCCACCGGTATCGGAACCGGCTCCGCAATAATCTGCTGTCCCGATTTTTTTACACCCCGGGACGCACGTTTTACCCGCGATTTTTTAAAACATTTTTATTTTTATTTTAACTCCTCCTGGTTTACCTACCAGCCTACGGAGTTTTTAGAAAACGCCCTGGAAGTAAAATAATTTTACTTACCTGCGGGCTGTCTCCTTACCGCTGTGTTGGAGCTGCGCTCTGCAGCTCTTTCCTCTGCCGATAGCGTCGACGTAATGCCGATCCAGCGCCAGGCGGGGCTTCTTCACGTAGTCACTCATGTGACTCCGAAGTAAAATCCACTTTTAAATTAAGAAACCTTTCGCTTCTTTCACTGATGGTTAATAATCCGTCGTTTAAGCCATCGACTATTGTCAAAACGTTTACTCACTGGGAACGATTAGGAATTAAAACTTGGGAAGATATGTATCAAATGGTGATTTGTTTTATCATTTTAAGAATTACAGCTTAAATACAATTTGGAAAGAAACCAATATTTTAGATATTTGCAAATCTGAGATTATCTGAAAAAATATTCACAAGATTATCAAAACTTGACGTTGGATCCACTAGAGCAAGGCATGAATAGACAGGTAGAATTCGATCACTTAACATCATATTTCTATAATACTATTTTAAATATAGATATACCTTCTACAGATGGTATAAGAAAAGAGTTGGAACAAGAACTGGATATAGAAATCCCTAAGGACAGATGGGAAGATCATTTGCTACATGTACACAAATGTTCGATTAATGTCAGACACACCCTGATTCAATTTAAAATTATACATAGATTATATCACTCAAAAACTAAACTAAATACAAAATTTCCAAACGTCTCTCTCATCTGTGATAAGTGTCTACACAAGAAGCAACAATAGCTCATTCATTTGCCTCCTGTGTCAAACTTCAGACTTTAAAACAAGACTGGGACACAGAATTGATTATTTTCAGAGCAATTGAAGCCTGTTCTGAGCTAACGTCATTTCAAAGATGTTTCCTCAACTATGGTTTGATAGCGGCAAAAAAAACTTATACTTAAATTCTGGAAAAACGTACCTATCCCAACGTTTAAAATGTGGATTACAAATATGTCGGAAATATTACATCTCGAAGAAATGAGACTTGTTCTAGCAGGAAAACCAAAACAATTCATTAAGATATGGTTGTCTTTCATTGATTTATTACAAGTGTAATATGGTGCAACACAACCCTGGAAAGTAACCGTTTTAGAACTAGCTGGGGGGTGTGTAACGTTACGAATTAGGCACATTCTCTTTCTTTTCTGTTTAGTTCTATCTTTTTTGCATTTTCTTCTTATTTCCATTCTTTTCTTAACACCTTTTTATTTTTGAGGCCTTTTTTTTACACTTATAAGGACGTAGTCTATTTATCCAATTATCAATCATTGACCGATAATTATTGCGCCCTACACATCACTACTATCCTCATAATTCTCTTTTTTCTTTCTTTCTTTTCTATCCAAAAAAAAATAAGTTGTACATGAAATGTATTATGTTATATACCATGATTATTATGTATGTACATTGCTTCTAATAAAAATATTAAAAATAAATAAGTAGATAAATAAAGATACCAGACTGCAGATGCTGGCTTACGAAAATAAGATACTATTTAGTTTAGAGATACAGCACGGTAACAGGCCCTTCGGCCCATCTAGCCCATGCCGACCAGTGATACTCACACACCAACACTATCCTACACATACTAGGAGCAACCTCTACATTTACCAAGCCAATTTACCTACATACCTGTACGACATTGGAGTGTGGGGGGAAACCGAAGAGCTCGGAGGAAACCCACGCAGGTCACGGAGAGCGCGTACATACTCCGTTCAGACAACACCTGTAGTCAGGATCGAACCCGGGACTCTGGCGCTGCAAGCGCTGTAAGGTAGCAACGCTACCGCTGCACCACCGTGCCGCCCTGGTGTTCTGGAGTAACTCAGCAGGTCAAGCAGCATCTCTGGAGGACATGGACAGGTGAAGTTTCATGTTTGGACCCTTCTTCAGTCTGAATGTAGTGGGGGAGGGGAGAGACAAAACCAGGCAAGTGATAGGTGGATGCAGGTGAATGCGTGGTGGGGGGGGGGGGGGGGGGGGGGGGGGGCTACTTCATATAAGAATGAGCTACTTCTTACATGAATTACAGTTCTTCTTTTTGTTTTCCTAATATATTTCAGACCCAGCATAGCAGAAGATTTTTACTCCTTATCTTATCTCTATTACAGCCCACTTGCTTGTCTTAGCACAGTGTTTGTCGGATTAACAATTAGTTTCTTCACAGGTAGGTAAACTTAATATTTTAATTCACCAGGTTGACCTTGAGAATCATAATGTTCTCACAAAGCAAATTCACACCAGTTTATTTTTCTTACTGCTAATTTTCAATTTTAGTTTAGTTCAGACATGCAGCACGGAAACAGGCCCTTCGGCCCACCGAGTCCATGCCGACCAGCGATCCCCATACACTAGCACTTATCCTAGACAGTAGGGGCAATTTTCAATTCTTACCAAAGCCAATTAACCTACAACCATGTATGTTTTTGGAGTGTGGGAGGAAACCGGAGCACCCGGTGAAAACCCACGCAGTTACAGGGAGAACGTACAAACTCCGTACAGACAGTGCCGGTAGTCAGGGTTGAACCTGGGTCTCTGGTGCTGTAAGGCAGCAACTCTACCGCTGCACCACTGCGCCGCCCCTGTTGGATCTGATTATTTATTATCGGATGTAATCCAAGATGCTGTGAAGGATTCAAGATTCAAGAGAGTTTATTGTCATGTGTCCCTGATAGGACAATGAAATTCTTGCTTTGCTTCAGCACAACAGAACATAGTAGGCATTGACTACAAAACAGATCAGTGTGTCCATATACCATTATATACGTATATATATACACATGAATAAATAAACTGATAAAGTGCAAATAACAGATAATGGGCTATTAATGCTCAGAGTTTTGTCCGAGCCAAGTTTAATAGCCTGATGGCTGTGGGGAAGTAGCTATTCCTGAGCCTGGTTGTTGCAGATAGGGTTTATGGTGGTTTTCAGTTGTTAATCTCAAATATCAGTTTTAACTTTGATGTTGGAGATGTGAGTGGCCTCAAGATTCCAAATGCAATTTAACTGCACAGTGGTCTCTGGGATTTACTGCAGCAAAGAGCCTCAAGATTTGATTTATTTGTTTGAATTCTCCTTGGTGCACGACCCATTCTCCGGCTGATGGCATCACAGCACAGCACTAGAGAACTGCAGATGCTGGTAAAAACGAAAGATCGCACGAATTGCTGGAGTAACTCAGCGGGACAGGCAGCATCTCTGGAGAGAAGGAATAGGTGATGTTTCGGGTCGAGACCCTTCTTCAGATTGGTTCAAGATAAGGGAAACTAGAGATATAGACGGTGATGTGGAGAGATAAAGAACAATGAATGAAAGATATGCAAAAAAGTAACGATGATAAAGGAAACAGGCCATTGTTAGCTTTTTGTAGGGTGGAAATGAGAAGCTGGTGCAACTTCTCTTCCAATATTTGGCACCACTGGCAGTCCAGCATGTGCAGTAACTGTGCAGAATTTGTGTTCACGCCTTTGGAGTGATTCTTAAAGTAACAACCATCATGGCACGTGAGACAGACCTTGCAGCACATCAACCCCAACAAGGCCACCAGACCTGACGGAGTATCAGGGCAGGTTCTGAAGCACTGTGCAGGGGCGCTGACTGCTGTGCTCACGGACCTGTTTTACACCTCCCTGAGGCAGGCCTCCGTGCCCACATGCCTCAAGACAGCCACAATCATTACTGTGCCAAAACAATCAGCCATCAGATCCCTCAACGACTATCGGCCAGTGGCGCTGACACCGGTGGTGATGAAGTGCTTCGAACGTCTGGTACTGGGACACTTGAAGAACAGCATCCCCCCTCCCCCTTAGACCACCATCAATTTGCCTATAGGGCAAACAGGTCGACGGAGGACGCAGTGTCACTGGCCCTCCACTCCACCCTGACACATCTTGACCAGCGGGACAGTTATGTGCGGATGCTATTCATAGATTATAGCTCCGCCTTTAACACCATCCCCCCCCCCCCCATAAACTAATCGCCAAGCTGGCCACCTGGGCCACAACAAACACCTGAGCAGCTGGGTCCTGGACTTTCTCACCGGCCGACCACAGACTGTGCGCATGGGGAGGCAGGTCTCCTCCAGCATCACCCTGAACATCGGTGCACCACAGGGCTGTGTATTGAGCCCCTTCCTCTTCTCCCTCTACACTCTCGACTGCCAGCCCACCCACGAGGCCAACACCATACTAATGTTTGCAGATGACACCATCGTGGTAGGCAGGATCACGAGTAACAACGAGGCCACCTACAGGACAGAGGTAGAGAAGCTGGTGAGCTGGAGCCGTGAGAACAACCTTATCCTCAACGCAGCAAAAACAAAGAAGATGATCCTGGACTTCAGGAGGAGACCAAGGACCCTCGTCCATCAGCCCATCACCATTAACGGCGAGACAGTGGAGGCTGTGCAGAACATCAGGTACCTCGGGGTCAACATCAGTCATGACCTGACCTGGACCGTCAACATCACGGCGACGGCCAAGAATGGTCTCCAAAGGCTTCACTTCCTGAGGTGCTTGAAGAGGGCACGTGCTGGTGAGCTTCTACAGGCCAGCCATCGAGTCAGTTGTCACATACCGTATCACAGTATGGTACTCCGGCTGCACTGCAGAGAACAGGAAAGCTCTCCAACGCGTCATTAAGACTGCTGAGAGGATCACTGGCACCCGGCTCCCCAGACTTGAGGACATATACCGGACCCGCTGCATCCGGAGGGCATCATTAGAGACAGCACACACCCTGGACACTACCTCTTTACCCCCCTGCCCTCAGGAAGACGATACAGGACACCGAGTGCCCGCACGACAAGACTAAAAAACAGCTTCTACCATAGAGCTGTGACACTACTGAACTTAACCCCCGTCCCATACTGATTCCCCCTCCCCTCTCTCTCACACACCCGCCCATACCCCTATATGTTTATAGTCTTTTTAATGTATTTTTACTGTGCAGCTGGAGGATTGCTCCTACAAAATTTTGTTTTCTTGCACAATGACAATAAAGATTATTATTATTATTATTATTATTATTAAAAGATCAAGCTGAATTAACGTCCAACCCCAATATCCCTTTGATGCAGAGATCCAATCTAAAAAAAAACATTACCAAACCACAATTTAAAAATCTGATAGAATGGAGATTTTGTTATTACTTCCCATATTTAGTCTTAAACCGCCACAATTGATGCACATCACTCAGAGTCTCTTGCCCAGAGGGGTATTGAGGACCAGAGGGCATAGGTTCAAGGTGAAGGGGAAAAGATTTAATAGGAATCTGAGGGTTAACATTTTCACACAAAGGGTGGTGGGTGTATGGAACAAGCTGCCAAAGGAGGTAGTTGAGGCAGGGACTATCCCAACAGGTACATGGATAGGATAGGTTTGGAGGGATATGGACCAAATGCTGGCAGGTGGGACTAGTGTAGCCCGGACATGTTGGACAAAGGGCCTGTTTCCACACTGTATCACTCTGTGACTCTAAGTCACTTACATAGCCAGCATTTTATGCTCTTGTCACAAAGGTAATCTATTTGGAGGTTTTGCAAATAGACCTTGAAACGTTGCATTTTTCTGAACCCCCAACA
This sequence comes from Raja brachyura, assembly GCA_963514005.1. The sequence continues at coordinate 4,815,273 of OY740803.1, read as the reverse complement.
TTAAAATCAGACTTCACTCATACTTCCTTCAGGCTTCCTTCCAACTGCAACCCACAGCAACCTTGCTGCCTATAGCCCGTGATATATCCGTGTTCCCATCTTACAGACTTACATCTGCAATTTCCAACTCAATGAGCATTCTCTCATCAGCAATTAGCCGGGTCCAATATCAAAGGATTGCATAGGGAATGTGTAGGAAGGAACTGCACATGCTGGTTTAAACTGAAGATAGACACATCAAACAGCCTTTTTTCCCACGAGTAGTAGCTCAACTCAATAACCAAAAATCTATAGCCTCCTTTTGCTCTGGTATTTTATTTAATTCACACATTTCAATCGATATTGTGTGTTATTATTAATGTTTGTCAACAAAATAGAAAGAGTACAGAGGAGATTTACTAGAATGTTGCCTGGGTTCCAGCAACTAAGTTACAGAGAAAGGTTGAACAAGCTAGGTCTTTATTCTTTGGAGCGCAGAAGGTTAAGGGAGGATTTGATTGAGGTCTTTAAAATGATGAAAGGGATAGACAGAGTTGACGTGGATAAGCTTTCCCCATTGAGGGTAGGGAAGATTCAAACAAGAGGGCATGACATGAGAATTAAGGGACAGAAGTTTAGGGGTAACATGAGGGGGAACTTCTTTACTCAGAGAGTGGTGGCTGTGTGGAATGATCTTCCAGCAGAAGTGGTGGAGGCAGGATCGATTTTAACATATAAAAGTAAAGTGGATAGGTATATGGACGGGAAGGGAATGGAGGGGTATGGTCTGAGTGCAGGTAGATGGGACTAGGGGAAAATAAATGGTCGGCACGGACTGGAAGGGCCGACAAGGCCTGTTTCCGTGCTGTAATTGTTATATGGTTTTATGGTTTTATGTGTCATTTCTAACTGTCACTGTGTGTCATGTTGTCACTTGCGGGCGGAGCACCAAGGCAAATTCCTTGTATGTGAATACTTGGCCAATAAACTTATTCATTCATTCAAATGCTGGAGTAACTCAGCGGGACAGCCAGCATCTCTGGAGAGAACGAATGGATGACGTTTTGGGTTGAGACCTTTCTTCAGTCTGCCTGTCTCGCTGAGTTACTCCAGCATTTTTTGTGTCTCTCTTCAATTGCATAGGAATACTATTTGTATTACAGAGTGTGTATAATTTGCACAAAAAAAAAAATCCTGGCATAAGATTTCAGTATTTCATTTCCGTCTCTTTATTACAGGTGGGAATGAGAAAGTGGATCCTTTGCTAATTTCTCCGATTGTACCAACCGTTCACAAATTCATCTTCAGAATCAAACGGTCACTTCCAAAACGAGAAAGGGTAAGATAATTATATAACCGTTAAAAATATATAATTATAGGGTCTTGTCTAATAATGTTGATGTTACCCCAGCAACAGTTTAAACTGAACTAATGATCTAGTAGCAAAGGTTTAAATATCGCAGCAACAGCTGAAGATTTGGAATTTGTTTAATTGATCTGGACATTAAACAACACCATGTACCTGTGAAGGTGAACTTAAACCTGCCGGTTGCCATTTCAAAAAACATTTGGTTTATTAATGTTGATGTTTCCACTAGTGGGAGAGTCCAGGACCAGAGGTCACAGCCTCAGAATTAAAGCACATTCTTTTAGGAAGAAGATGAGGAGGAATGTCTTTAGTCACAGGGTGGTGAATCTGTGGAATTCTTTACCATAGAAGGCTGTGGAGGCCGTCAGTGGATATATTTAAGGCAGAGATAGCTAGATTCTTGATTAGTACGGGTGTCAGAGGTGATGGGGAGAAGACAGGAGAATGGGGTTAGGAGGGAGACATACTGTAGATCAGCCAAGATTGAATGACGGAGTGGACTTGATGGGCCGAAGGGCCTAATTCTGCTCCTATCACATGATCTTATGATGTTCTTTTATGAATACATTTATTGATGGGATATATAACACGGTCTAGATTTACTTTGTATGAAATAAGTGCTCCTTGGCTATTCTTGTGAAGAGATTGTGCTCTCTTAATCTTGAATCCTCAAGAGGTTATAGTTTTTTAATCATTTTAAGTTTCCACGTAGGTTAATTTGGTCACACCATATTCATCGAAATTCTACCTATTTTGCAAAATGTCTTCATAATTGGATCCTTTAAGCTATGGTATCGCACCAATGACATTTCTGGATCTCTTCTTGGGTCAATATATCTTTACTAAAATGAAGTAACCAAACTATGATAAGATGTGACAGACAGATGCTGATTTTTTTTTTACTTCCCTTCAAAGAAAAGCTTGGATTGTTTGTGTATGTTTCCTTTTATGTACCTGTTTCTGAAATTGCTCTCTTTCACAAATTTCTCACGTCTGTGAACATACCTGATCTTTCATGTTCCCATATTCTTTTCATTTGTCTAGACGAACGAGTCTCAAATCCCGTGTCCAGTGTTCAAGGAGAATTCTGCAAGCTGTGGAAAAACAACGCAATTTTAAATTCTTAAATTGACCAGGATATCAGATGCCGAACTTGTGGGTGAATGGCAGGTAGACAAAAGTGCTGGGGAAACTCAGCGGGTGAAGCAGCATCTATGGAGAGAAGGAATAGGTGACATTTCGGGTCGAGACACTTCTTCAGACGGGAATTGGTTTCTCAATGAAGCACTACTCAATCTCCATCAAATAAATCAATAAAACGATCACATTTCAGAAAAGTGACTAGTTGTTATTTCTTTCATTGCAATGTAAATATCTCCTTTTTTGTTTGACCTATTACCAAACCGTGGGCAGATGCAAATGGTTGTGGAAAAATGGATGATATTGGGGTGTAGGGCGCGATTGGGGTGTCGAGTGGCAAACAGAATCAAGGGATATGGGGAGAAAGCTGAATTTGGATGATCAGCCATGATCATATTGAATGGCGGTGCTGACTCGAAGGGCTGAAGGGCCTACCTCTGCACCTATTTTCAATGTCTCTGTGTTTTATGATTTTTCACCTTTTTCTTGTTTAAACATGCCTCGCTGGACGCTAAAGTTTTTTCCCATTTCCTCATTGTAAAGCACTCTATTACATCTGGCAGGATTTCCCTGTCAGACAGCTGTCCCCCACCAGCTATCCACCATTCTCACTGCCATTGAGAAACTGCCCCATCAATCTCACACCATCTTCCTCAATGAATCCAGGCGCAGACTCACAGATGCCCAAAGCTCCATTTGATCAACTTCCGGCCCCCATGCTAAAGAGACCTGCCCCCTCCTCATATTATTGCCTGGGGCTCCAATTCCCTTCCCCTCACATCCCCATCCATTGCCCCCCCACACACAACAGGTCAACGATCTCCAGCCCACCACCACCGTGCTACATCCCCACCCCCACATGGGCTATCTATCATATGGTTTGACGGAATAACACACAAACAATGTTTTTTGCGGTATCTTGGTACGTGGCAATAATATGCCAATATATTTTTCCCAATACCAGGTGACTCTTGTGCACGTAATGTCCAGTCAGCCATCATTCCTCATTCCCTAACCCAGAGGTGGGGAACCTTTTCATGTTTGAATGCTGCATTAAGTTAGCTGTAATCTAATAAGCATCGAAGAAACTTAAATTGTATACACTGCAAAATGTACATTATTTTGTTAAAATAGCCCTCATGACTTACTAATGTTTTATTTGTGGCCGTCAGTCGGGGAGGATTATTCCGTTGAATCTTTACTCTTTGGTATTTTAAATGGGTTCATTTTAAAATTAAAATAAAAATAACAAAAGATGAACAAAAACATATTAATAAAAATAAAAGGATTTGTTCTACAAAATTTGGATTCATTCAAAAGGCCGCACTTAATGGCATTGAAGGCCACATGCGGCCTTAACGCCATAGGTTCCCCACCCCTGCCCTAACCCCAAAACCATTACAATCAAACCTGCACGCTGCACAAAGATCCTACGCTTATTTTGGAGCATGTGTCAATTTTTATCTCAAAGTGTTTGTGCTGCACATTCCATGAGCATCTCGTGTTTACAAATCTTCAGTAACATTGGTCTTGTGTCACTTCAGAGCTTGAGGTGAAAGGAAAAGGGTGAGAGAAATAAATCTTGACCCGGAGAAAGAAGCCTTGACCCAAAACATCTCTTATTCCTTCTCTCCAGATATATTGCCTGTCCTGCGGAGTTACTCCAGCTTTTCGTGTCTACAGTATCTTCAGTGTAAACCAGCATCTGCAGTTCATTCATACACACCTTTGATCCAAGAAGTACAGTATTTAATTTGTGATGATTTCTCCCCCCCCCCCCCCCCCCCCATAGTTTTACTTTTGTGTACCAGAAGGAACAGCCATTTGGGATTAATCTGGTAAATATCAGGGAGGACAAATGAATTGAAGCAGTGCTAACAGAGACTTGGGGATGATCATCTAACGGCCAATATCATACAGATAAGTAAGTAAGTAACTTTATTGGCCAAGTATTCACATACAAGCAATTTGCTTTGGTGCTCCACCCACAAGTAACATACAGTGACAGTTACGAATGACTCAGAAAACACTAAACATTAACAAATAATAAAATATTAATGATAAAACACCATTTATCAAGCATGTGAACCAACAAAATACCAGATCAAAGGGAGGCTACAGATTTTTGGCTGCTGAGTAGAGCAACTACTCGTGGATAAAAACTGTTCTTAAGTCTGGCTGTGGCAGCTTTGACAGTCCGGAGTTGCCTTCCAGAGGGAAGTGATTCAAAGAGTTTGTGGCCAGGGTGAGAGGGGTCAGAGATGATCTTGCCCGATGAATAGACAAATAGAGTTAGGAGAAGCAGGTGCTGGTTCCACTGGCTGGTTAACACGGAAATAAAGCTTTTCACTGTGTCTTGGTGAACGTGACAATAAACTAAACTGGGGAGGTGGGGTGGGGTAGTTGGGTGGGTTGGGTTTGGGGAATTGGATTGGGGTGCGGTGGGGAGGGGTTGGGATGAGGAAAGGGTGGAGTGGGGGAGGGGTGGGTTGGGTTGCGCTGGGGTGCGGGGGAATGGAAAAAAGATTCTAGTTTGCACATAGAGTCATTGAGTGATACAGTGTGGAAACAGGCCCTTCGGCCCAACTTGCCCACACCAACCAACAAGTTCCTGCTATACTAGTCCCACCTGCCTGCGTTTGGGTCATATCCCTCCAAACCTATCCTATCCATGTACCTGTCTAACTGTTTGTTAAACGCTGGGATAGTCCTAGCCTTATCTACCTCCTCTGGTAGCTTGTTCCATACACCCACCACCCTTTGTGTGAAAAAGTGACCCCCCCAGATTCCAGTTAAATCTTATCCGGACTGAGTGGTCTCCAATCCCATTCTGATGCGCTTTTCCCACATCACGACACACTTTTATTTTTCCATTCCCTTTTCAAAGTCACAAATGAACCTGCTTCTGCCCACCTCTGTGGTGCCACACACTCCTGGTTCAGACAACGCTGCACAAAGCAAAAAATATTTCATTTGCCTACTGCTTTTTCATTTGTTAATTACTGTAAATTTGCTTATTAACCCAGCGCTCCGTGGAAACTGTTTCTCCTATTTAATCCCGATTTTAAAAAGCCACTCGACAATTTGGCCAAATATGCTTGGTGCGTTTTAAATCACAGGCAAGGCATTGTCTCGCAGCAGCTGACCAGAGCAGCCGAGCTGTTGCTCCATTATCGAGATTATATTACAATTTATTGCAATACTCAGCAAGCAGCAACGTGACCCCTTTGACTGAAAATAGGCCTATTGACTCACTAAACCCTTATCTTTGGCCCTCCAGCTCAATTGCGTACAGCTTTGGTCTCCTAATCTGAGGAAAGACATTCTTGTCATAGAGGGAGTACTGAGAAGGTTCACCAGACTGATTCCTGGGATGGCATGACTTTCATACGAAAAAAGACTGGATAGACTCGGCTTGTACTCGCTAGAATTTAGAAGATTGAGGGGGGGATCTTATAGAAACGTACAAAATTCTTAAGGGGTTGGACAGGCTAAATGCAGGAAGATTGTTCCCGATGTTGGGGGAGTCCAGAACAAGGGGTCACAGTCCAAGGATAAGGGGGAATTCCTTTAGGACCGAGATGAGGACAACATTCTTTACACAGAGAGTGGTGAGTCTCTGGAATTCTCTGCCACAGAAGGTTGTTGAGGCCAGTTCATTGGCTATATTTAAGAGGGCGTTAGATGTGGCACTTGTGGCTAAAGGGATCAGGGGGTATGGAGAGAAGGCAGGTACGGGATACTGAGTTGGATGATCAGCCATAATCATATTGAATGGCGGTACAGGCTCGAAGGGCCGAATGACCTACTCCTGCACCTATTTTTCTATGTTTCTATGTTTTTCTAAGACACACACCCAGGTCTGATCAACCTGTGAAGGGCCTGCCTCGACTGAGGGTGTCTTGTGATAAGAGGCCGAAACACCCAGTGACGTTGAGGTACACAACTGAAGATGTGTCTGATTGTTAGCAAATTTCACCTGGTGGTCATACCCAAGAATGTAAATTGTAGTGAAATCTTAGGGATTGTAACATCCAGTCCTAATAACCAATCTGGTCGTTACCCCCATTCTCTCCACTATGGCAGTCAGTGGAGTTCAGTAAATGGGAGAACCCAGAGGATCTGTCCTGACCCTTTAATTAGGCAGGTTCATCAGCCCTTAAAACCCGGGACCTCTGCTGCAGTCTCATTACATTTCCTATTAAAGATGCCTTGCAGAACTGTTCCCCAGCCTGGAACTGCCCCAGTCCCACTATGGCCGTGACCCCCACTCTGCACACTGACAGTCAGTGGGGTTCAGTAAAGGGAGGAACCCACAAGAACTGCCCTCACCCATTAATTAGGCTGGTTCAGGAGCAGGAGCTCTGCGACAGTATCATTAAAAAAAACCATATAACCATATAACAATTACAGCACGGAAACAGGCCCTCTCGGCCCTTCAAGTCCGTGCCAAACAACTTTTTTCCCTTAGTCCCACCTGCCTGCACTCATACCATAACCCTCCATACCCTTCTCATCCACATTGTCGCTTCTACAGTCTCTTCAGTGCTCTCGTCTGTTCCTTCTGCTCCCTTACTTGCTTGCTTCACGTGTTAGCTTTCAGTAACTAGTGGGCAAGGACATTGGTCTTTTGTTTTAAGCAAATTCCCCAATCTATTGCCATTCAAATAATCTCAGGTAGACAAAAATGCTGGAGAAACTCATCAGGTGCAGCAGCATCGATGGAGCGAAGGAAATAGGAAAGGGCCAAAACCCTTCTTCAGATAATGTCTCTGTGTTTTGTTCTTCCTGAAATGAACTTCACATTTATCCACGTTATACTGCATCTGCCAAACATTTCCCCACACATTCAACTTTGGTCATGAGTAATGGGAGCAGAATTAGGCCATTCGACCCAACCTCTCAATTGCTCTGAAACCATTTTGCCACCTCCTCACAATTCCCAGTTTCACTCAGTTTTGTGCTAAGTTAGGCTTAACTTAGTTAGGTCGACAATAGACAATGGGCAATAGGCCAGTTTCACTCAGTTTTGTGCTAAGTTAGGCTTAACTCAGTTAGGTTGACAATAGACAATGGACAATAGGTACAGGAGTAGGCCATTCAGCCCTTTGAGCCAGCCCCACCATTCAATGTGATCATGGCTGATCATCCACAATCAGTACCCCGTCCCTGCCTTCTCCCCATATCAGTTACATCAGTTCTCTCATCCAAATCATTGTGAATAGCTGGGCCCAAGTGCCACCCATTAGTATTCCATCACTGTTTGCTGTTCATCAACCGATTTAAACAAAAAACATCTTGGCAGTTCCTTTAAAATCCACACAGTCGCATTGCTGTACCGCATCTACTGTGGGTCAAACAATAATTCTTAGATGCAAGAAGTGACCGATAGATCATGTGGTTTGTTATAAAATCTTGGACTTTTAACCTGATTTCACTCTGATCACTGGATTAGGATTTTACCTCAGCAGGAGAAGCAGCAATGTCCAAGAAAAATGTCCTGCAGGCGTGGGATTATGTTGTATTTGCCGCTATGCTGATAATATCTGCCGTGATTGGACTTTATTTTGCTTTTAAACGTGGAGGGACAAAGAGAGGAACTACAGAAGAGTTCTTGATAGGAAATCGGTAAGTTTACCGTTGGCATAGACGACAAAATAAAGATTGTTGCAAGTCCTACAGGACTTTGTGAGATATGGTAGATTTGTGAACATGGGAACTAATGTGTAAATTTAATGCAGTTGTATTGTGAACCTCAAAGGTTTAGTGAGATTGAATTTGTGCTGTCAGTAACATCAATGGGGATTGCATTATTACCTCAGCAAAATCTGAAAAAGCGACAGAAAAAAATGGCTGTGATATTAGAGGAAAGAATTGGCTCCAAAATTATAAAACGTGTATTTATGTGGTAACTTTTATGGCTTCAGCATGTTCCGAAATTCATTACAGCCAAAGAAATGCTGGTGAAAAGTCATTGCAATAATGTGGAAAAACCCTCAGTCATTTTGCACGCAGCAAATCCCCACAAAGAACAAAGTGGTAATGACTGGATAATTATAGATCAGTACACAGAGTGCTGGAGTAACTCAGCGGGTCAGGCAGCATCTCACGAGAACATGGATAGGTGATGTTTCATAGAGTGCTGGAGTAACTCAGCGGGTCAGGCAGCGTCTGTGGAGAACATGGATAGGTGACGTTTCACAGAGTGCTGGAGTAACTCAGCGGGTCAGGCAGCTTCTGTGGAGAACATGGATAGGTGATGTTTCACAGAGTGCTGGAGTAACTCAGCGGGTCAGGCAGCATCTCACGAGAACATGGATAGGTGACGTTTCACAGAGTGCTGGAGTAACTCAGCGGGTCAGGCAGCATCTCACGAGAACATGGATAGGTGATGTTTTGGGTCGGGAACTTTCTTCAGTCTGAAGAAGGGTCCTAGTGTGAAACGTGACCTATCCATGTTCTCCAGGGATGCTGCCTGATTCGCTGAGTTACTCCACCACTTTGTGTCCTTTAGTGTAAATCAGCATCTGCAGTTCCTTGTCCTGACACTTTTCATCGATGTTGTTTGATGGATAGATAATGATCAGGAATAACTGCCCCGTTCTTTGTCAAAGCAGTGTTTGGGACCTTTATCAATTGTCTGACAGGACAGAGCGGCCTTGTTTTAACATTCCATCCAAAAGATCGTATTGTTGATAATGGAGTCCACCTCATTACTTTGCTGAAGAGTCAGCTGGGCTTTGGAATTCTCTGCCGCAGAAGGCAGTGGAGGCCACTTCACTGGATGCATTCAAGAGAGAGTTGGATTTAGCTCTTGGGGCTAACGGAATCAAGGGAAATGGGGAGGAAGCAGGATCAGGGGTATTGAATCTGGATGAACAGCCATGATCACATTGAATGGCGGTGCTGCAACTATTTTCAATGTTTGTATGTTTACTCAAGTTTCTGGAGTGTAGATTTAAATGTTTAATGTTCCGACTCTGCCATTTATAAAATTCATAGATTAGAATGGAGTGGAATTCACAGAGATGGCAGCAGAGAATGTTAGTTAGTGCCTGTTAGAGTCGGCACTTACAAGAAAATAAGTAGTTGAGGAAATGGAGTTTAACAGAAAAATAGACAGCTATTATTTCTCCCCACAGACAGATATCTGCTTACCCAATAGCTCTTTCATTGGCTGCCAGTTTCCTGTCCGCTATTACGGGTAAGTGAATTTTATTGCATGACAAAAGTTAGTCTGTAACCCTGGTCAAATATTGTTGGATTAACATGTAACTTGTCAATCTGGAGGTAGCTAATGTAGCAAAGTCCTTCATTTGTTGGGAGATTGAACTGAAGCCACATGATTTCAGAAGTTGTTCAAGAAGGAACTGCAGATGCTGGAAAACCGAAGGTAGACAAAAGTGCTGGAGAAACTCAGCGGGTGCAGCAGCATCCATGGAGCGAAGGAAATAGGCGATGTTTCGGGCTGAAACCCTTCTTCAAACTTCTTCAGATTTCAGAAGTTGTTTATTTTCACTTAGAAAATGTACACAAGAAGATATTTGCAACTCTTCAATCTGTTCATCTCACACCTTCTGTTTTAGACCATAGACAATAGGTGCAGGAGTAGGCCATTTGGCCCTTCGAGCCAGCACCACCATTCAATGTGCTGATCATCCCCAATCAGTACCCCGTTCCTGCCTTCTCCCCATATCCCCTATTGTTAAGAGCCCTATCTAGCTCTCTCTTGAAAGCATCCAGAGAACCGGCCTCCACCGCCCTCTGAGGCAGAGAATTCCACAGCCTCACAACTCACGGGGTGGAAAAGTGTTTCCTCGTCTCCGTTCTAATTGGCTTACTCCTTATTCTTAAACAGTGGCCCCTGGTTTTAATCTCCAGCTTTTGTTCCTACCATCAGTCTATTAAAACAAAAACCCTTGCCCGTATCCACCTGTCCTCTCCAACTTCAGAGACCTCACAAACACCAAAGATCCTGTAGCGAGCAAGATAGATCACTCGACGAAAAAGACGTAGTACGGTCATAGGCAGATTCATGGGTAATTTTAGGCCCCATTTCCGGCTTCCGTCTCCGCACCAAAGATCCCGTAGCGGAGCAAAGATACTAGTGCAGAGACGGAAGCCGGTTACGGAAACATCATCGTAAAAATAAAAGTTATTTGGTAAAAATCTTCTCATTGTTCGAATTTTAATGTATTAACACAAACTGTTCCCTGACTGCGAGCCGGGTCAGGACCGGTCGGGTTACGGAAATGGATGAAAAAAAGGCCCACGGTCTGTCCCGTTCCGTTGCGTACTACACGTCAGCCCATTGCATTTAGCAGGTGATCTATCTTGCTCCGCTATAGGACCTTTGACCAACACGACGTACAATTGTGACAGAGCCACCCTATTCTTAAACTGCAACCCTTTTGCAATGAAAGCCAACCTTTTGTTTGCCGCCTTAAAAACTTTTCGAGCCTGCCTGTCTGCTTATTGTGATAACTGATAACGCACTAGAACACCTCGACCCCTCTGTCCTCCGCTCACTTGCGGTCTCTTCCCAGTTAAATAATAATCTCTTTGAACTTCTTTTACCAAAATGCATGGCCTCACATTTTAAATTCCCATCCCTTCTCTCCAGAGATGCTGCCTGTCCCGCTGAGTTACTCCAGCATTCTGTGTCTAGCCTCACATTTTAACTTTTATTTGACAATCATTTGCTCGCTTATACATTCACGAATTGTTTTAGCACATCCTGCCTTCTATCCCTATTCATAAATCAGCACATTTTAAACCTTACATTGTGTTCTTTCCTCCAGGCCATTAATGTAAACTAGACTATGTGGGCCCCAGCATGACATGGGAGGGCTGGTCCTCCAACGCAATACTCCACCTCTCTACCAATTCCAATATTCATGGCCAGTGGGGGGGGGGGGGGGGGGGGTTCTGGACTGCTAGTATGGGTGTTGTGGGCTGAAGGGACTGTTTTGCAGAGGGCTAATATGGACATTGTTGGCTGAATGGATTCTTGGGCTGGCGACTCAGTCACTCAAGCTTGTTGTGCTGGCAGCTCACTCACTCATGGCTGGCGGGCGCGCAGTTGACTCACGGCTATTCCTTGAAATTCTATTTCAAGCAGGGTGCAAAGCCACCAAATTCAAGTGCAGTTTCATACCATTTCAAGCAGGGTGCAAGGCCACTAAAGACAGCAAGTCGTGACCTCTCCCTCCTCCATCTTGCAGAGAGTGAGCCACGCCCACACTTCTGGGATTTATAGTCCCTCCCCCTCCCACCAGAAGGGGCATGGCCTTCATGGCGTGAGAGAATCCAGTGACCTTCAGGAGAGAGAATCTCAATATTTTTTAAACACTAATAATTTTTTTATTTTTCATCGATGGGCAAATCCTCGGCACCAGATGAACAGAGGGGGACTCTGAGTAAGATGGCCAAAAATCACAGCCATATATGGTAGATTTATTTCGAAAATCAATATAAAGTGCAAACAGGAAGTGGTCAAGATTAGACGTTTAATTATATCAAAGGCAAGGCAACTTTAATTAGGCAGGGCAACTTTAATTAGACAAGGCAACACAGCTTTAGCATTTGCAAACCAAATTTTACACAGGTTTAGCATTTCCAAACCAAAGGCAACACAGCTTTAGCATTTCCAAACCAAAGGCAACACAACTTTAGCATTTCCAAACCAAAGGCAATAGAGCTTTAGTATTTCCAAACCAAAGCCAACATAGCTTTAGCATTTCCAAACTAAATTTTCAAACCACATTAAGGGCATTGACAGGTCAGTAAAACCACTCAGTTTAGTAGACATGTGTACAGTGTTATTCACAGTTCAGACTGAGTGACGTAGCCCTCTCGCTCCCCCATCTTGCAGAGACTGACTGAGGCACTCAACACTTCCGGGCTTTATAGTCCTTCCGGAAGGGGAGTGGCCTTCAGGAGAGAGAATTTCAACATTTTTTAAACACTAATAACTCTTTTATTTTTCATCGATGGGAGAAATCCTCTTGTCCTGCGCAGCGGAGAGGTACTCTGAGTAAGATGGCCAAAAATCACAGCCATAAGTGGCAGCATTTCTTCTAAAATCAATATACAGAACAATAAGAAGTGGTCAAGATCAGACTTTTAGTAATATAGATAGTCATAGACACACAGTATGGAAGCTGGCCCTTCGGCCCTACTTGTCCATGCTGGCCAGTTTAATAGACCTCTGTCGCCTGTTTCAGGAGTGCGTGTACTTCTGTCTCAAGGTCTCCCTGCACATTAACTCTCCTGAGATCCCTGCCATTTACTCCACATATCTTGCCGGAATTTGACTTCCCAAAGTGCAAGACCTCCCACTTACCTCCAGAGATTAAATTCCATTTGCCACCTCTCCGCCCAAACCTACAGCCGACCTGTATCCCACTGTTTCCTGCAACAAATTCATTGGAGGTAGAAAGGCATGCTGGAGATGGTGATCATTTATCCCGCTAGAAATACCAGACCTGGATCAGAGGTTGATTAGTACGGGTTATGGGGAGAAGAGAGGAGAATGGGGTTAGGAGGGAGAGATACATCAGCCATGATTGAATGGTGGAGGAGACTTGATGGGCCGAATGGCCTAATTCCGCTCCTGTTACTTATGAGCTTATGATCGTATAACAATAATTGGTCGTAGAGTTATATACCATGGGAACAGGCCCTACAGCTCAACTCATCTATGCCAACCAAGGTGCCTTCCTAACCTTAATCCCATTTGCCTAAGTCTAGTGCATATCTCTCTAAACCTGTCCTATCCACGAACCTGTCCAAATGCTGTAATTGTGCCGCCTCTTCCACTTCCTCTGTCAGCTCGCTGCTCATACTCATCACCCTCTGTCTGAAAGCTGACAGATATGAACGATACATAATATTGTATCCAACACAGATCAAACCTTCTTTAAGGTCAGTCCTCTTTGAACTGAAATGTAAGCAAATTAAACAATTGGACACCAAACCAGAAGCTCCATGTGGGGACAAACTGAAAATCCAACTCGTTGATGGCCTTCCGAGGCAGAGGCCCAATATCGATGACTCCAAATCTTCCAATGGGTTGACTCTTCACTCCCCACAGTTCTAGGTCCACAAGGTGGTCAATGAATGCAATGTCCACATCCCATGAGTGAATACAAAAAAAATGTTCTTGATATTTTCTTGTGATTTATCATTTATATTATCCATGACTTTACCATGTTTTGTGATGACTATTTTAAATGATTGAATTATCAGCAGGATGAGCAACTTTCCTAGTTGACAGCCATTAAGTTGCAACTTTTCTATAACAAATATTCATAAATATAAAATACATCTTAAGAAAATCACTGTATTAGCCAATGCTGTCAGAGCAGACTGTGCCAGTATAATTTGTCTTTGTTATCAAATTAGTTTTATTTTTAAACTTGGGATGTGCTTTGTTAACTTTATTGTGTATAAGCTGTTTTCTGTGAGACTACTCATTAAACTTTTCTAATTCTTGTTACAGTGATTGGAGGTCCTGCAGAAGTCTACCTGTATGGGATAATGGTTGTGCTATACACCGTAACTTGCTTATTTACAATGATATTCACCTGTCTGATCTACCTTCCACTCTTCTACAGGTTAAACATAATCAGTACATATGAGGTAATGAATTTTGCCGGACTCCAGCACCCGGGCCAACTCATCATTCACCCAACCACGGCCAAGTCGGTCAATGAATTGCTGTCGGGAATTTGTCCCGTATTTTGACCTTTTGTCCCTTATTTGGGAGTGAGAAAGTTGGCAACCCTGAGCCAGAGGGAGTGATATAGTTGAAGGGGGTCATGGTGGGGAGGGCGGTGGGGTGGAAGGGAGGTGGGTTAGGGAGAGATAAGGGTGTGCGTTAGGGTGGGGTATTACATAAAATTGGAGAATTCAATGTACATCCCATTGGGTTGTAAGCTACCCAAGATTTTATCACTGAATGGGGAAAGGTTTGCACATTTGTGGACATTATACATGACTGCTTATCCATGATTTCACTGCACAATTTATACTTTAAATGCATGTGGGCCAACGTTGAGTTTGAAAATTAAGCTACTTTTAGTACAGTTATTTTTCAATTATTTTCAGATGAATTACAAATATGTTAAATTAGCAATAAATCTTTGAGTTTGTTCCCACAGTACATTAATAGAAGATTTGGATCTGCTGTGAAGTATCAAGTTGTTATTAGCTTCTTGATATACATGGTAAGTTTAAAAAATAAGCACCTATCTTATCGCTTTGGCACAAAAATACACCGATGATTGAATCATTTGATTAATCAGCTGTTTGGGTTGACGGAATTACTTTTATAAAAGATGAACAAAGAAAAATAATAATTTCTCCAGTGCATCTACTGACCAATGTTTATAGACTCCCACCGACACCACATTCCCAGTCTCCCATGGAATTTGCATCTGACATTCCAATAATGTCCTTATAAAGCCTGAGCCTTTATATAAGGCGCTGGTCAGGCCGCATGTGAGCAAATTTGAGCCATATCTGAGGAAGGATGTGCTGGCTCTGGAGAGGGTCCAGAGGAGGTTTACAAGAATGATCCCAGGAATGAGTGGGTTATCATATGATGAGCGTTTGACAGCACTGGGCCTGTACTCGCTGGGGTTTAGAAGGTTGAGGGGGGACCTTATTGAAACTTGCAGAATAATGAAAGGCCTGGATAGAGTGGATGTGGAGAGGATGTTTCCACTGGTGTGAGAGTCTGGGAATTAAGGCAGCTCTTTTAGAAAGGAGGTAAGGGGGAACTTCTTTAGTCAGAGGGTGGTGAATCTGTGCAGCTCATTGCCACTGAGGGCCGTGGAGGCCAAGTCTGTGGATATTTTTAAGGCAGAGATAGGCGAGTTCTTGGTTAGAACGGGTGTCAAGGGTTAGACAATAGACAATGGGGTTATGGAGAGAAAGCAGGAAAATGGGATTGGATGGCAGAGATCAGCCATGATTAAATGGCGGAGTGGACACGATGGGCTGAATGGCCTAATTCTATCCCTCTAACTTGTGAACTGCTGATTCCTGTCAAACTCCCCAGTTGCCATTACTAGGTTGTCATTCATTTGTCAAGGGTGGATGGTTGGACCCGGTCTGGTTGGACATTGTTATTGCCCGGTATTCCCACATCTTGCCAATCAACAGCGGCTGCCTGAAGCTCGCCTGGGTCTCGCTGCACGCTGGCATGGGCTGCTTCATTTGTTGATGCGTTACAAACCAAACCCATTCCTGACCTCACAACGGCAGGATGGTCATTGGACAGGCAGCTGAAGGTCGGGCCCAGGGAACCGATGTTGGGAACTCCTGTGCTGGTGTCCTGGCACTGAGCTGGTTGACCTTGGGCAAGCACCACCACCTTCCTTCATTCGGGAATGACTCCACCCAGTGGAGCATTTCCCTTTGATGGCGGTTTTCCTTGAAGTCGTAGTTTGGAGAATCACGGGCTTGATCTTGAGAGCAGTCACTTTAACCTCAACTTTTATTTTCGTTTTGAGTACAGGCACTTCGACCCACCAAGTCCGCACCGACCTGCTTCGGTGCTGGCTCGAAGGGCCGAATGGCCTAATCCTGCACCTATTGTGTATTGTCTATTGACCTGCGACCCCCACACACTAATACTATCTTACACACACGAGGGACAATTTACAATTTTATCCAAGCCAATTAACCTAGAAACTTGGTGTGTTGGAGGAAAGCGGAAAACCCCACGCAGGTCACGGGGAGAATATACAAACTCAACTCCGCGAGGTGGCAACTCTAGCGCTGCGCCACTGAACCCTTTTTAACCGCAGACTCTTTTTAACATTTTCCAATATTCATAATTTTTAACAGTAAAAAATAACTTTTGATGCTATAAAGATGTATGATGCCTTGTAGAAATTGCAATGATAATTATTCTGTGAACAAGATTGAAACAAATGAAAAACCTCTAAATTTATCGTGTTCACAGAGTTATTACCATTGCAAGTTCTGCATCAAATAGAACATTTAGAAGTTTTTCATTTGTTTCAATGTTGTTTCTCTCGCTATCTTTCAGTGCATTTATCTGGGTATTGTCACATACACACCCGCGCTAGCTCTTAGTGAAGGTAAGTGGCATTTTATTTCTGATGGTCAACCAGTTAAGGGCCTGTCCCACTAACGCGATTTTTTTGGCGACTGCCGGCACCCGTCATAGTCGTAGCAGGTCGGCGAAAATGTTCAACATGTTGAAAACCCAGCGGCGACCAGAAAAAGGTACGACTCTTTGGGCGACTACTCACGGCCGTACAGGCGTCACCTCGCGGCATGTCGACACGTGACGCCTGTACGGTCGTGAGTAGTCGCCCAAAGAGTCGTACCTTTGTCTGGTCGCCGCTGGATTTTTCAGCCACCTGCTGCGACTATGACGAGTGCCGGCAGTCGCCGAAAAAATCGTGTAAGTGAGACAGGCCCTTTACTGTTCATTGCAGGAGACATAACAGACTGCAGATGCTGGAATCTGGAGCAAAGAACAAACACAATGGGTTAGGCATCTCTGGAGACAAGGTGATAGTCAATACTTTGGGTCTGGACCTTGCATCAGAATCTGCAGTGTATTTAGACAATAGATAATAGGTGCAGGAGGAGGCCATTTGGCCATTCGAGCCAGCACCGCCATTCAATGTGATCATGGCTGATCATCCCCAATCAGTTCCCCGTTCCTGCCTTCTCCCCATATTTCCTGACTCCACGATCTTTAAGAGCCCAATCTAGCTCCCTCTTGAAAGTGTCCAGAGAACCGGCCTCCACCGCCCTCTGAGGTCGAGAATTCCACAGACTCACAACTCTGTGTGAGAAAAAGTGTTTCCTCATCTCCGTTCTAAATGGCTTACTCCTTATTCTTAAACTGTGTCCCCTGGACTCCCCCAACATCGGGAACATCTTTCCTGCCTCTAGCGTGTCCAAACCCTTAATAATCTTATATGTTTCAATAAGATTCCCACTCATCCTTCTAAACTCCAGAGTGTACAAGTCCTTCTAGATTTTCTGAAGGCTTTTAATATGGCCTCACACAGGATGTAGTAATAAGGTTAGAATACAAATATTGGGGATAAACTGACATGATTGAGATTCTTTTTTCTTGCTTTTTCTCCCCAGTACTATCAGTCTGAAGGAGGTTATTGGTCCAAAACGTTGTCTATTAATTTCCTCCACAGATGTTGCCTGAGCCTCTGAGTTCCTCCAGCATTTTGCGTTTTGCTTGAGAATTGATTATCAGAAGAGATTGAGGATATGCCACTTTCTCTGGTTGGCAGGCTGTGACTATTGGGGTGCTGCAGGAATCTATGGTAGACAAAAATGCTGGAGAAACTCAGCGGGTGAGGCAGCATCTATGGAGCGAAGGTTCGATGGGTCTCGACCTGAAACGTCACCTATTACTTCACTCCATAGAGGCTGCCTCACCCACTGAGTTTCTCCAGCATTTTTGTCTACTTTTGATTTTTCCAGCATCTGCAGTTCTTTCTTACACACTGCTCAGATCTTAGCTTTTCACAATCTATACCAACAGTTAATTTGAGGGGACTCAAAGTTGTATTTACAAGCTTTCTGATGATCTAAAACTAGGTAGGATGTTGAATAGGGTGCATGATATAAAGAAACCTCAAGGGGAGAAGGAATGGGTGACGTTTCGGGTGGAGATCATTCTACAGACTGATGTGAGGGGAGAGGGAGATACATAGGTTAGGAGGTGTAAGGTGTGAAACCAAGACAAAGGGGATGGAGATCAAGGAAAATGTTGAATAGTCATTGTTAGCTGGGAGATGGTAACACCAAAGCAAACAGAGATAACATGTACTTGGAGACCGGTGGGAGAACTGGGAAGGGGAGGATGGAGAGAGAGGGAAAGCAAGGGTTACTTGAAGTTAGAGAAGTCAATGTTCGTACTGCTGGGGTGTAAGCTGCACAAGCGGAATATGAGAAGCTGTTCCTCCAATTTGAGCTGAGCCTCACCCTGACAATGGAGGAGGCCCAGGACAGAAAGGTCAGTGTGGGAATGGGAGGGGGAGTGTGGGAATCCGGGAGATCTGCTAGGTTTAGGCGGACTGAGCGGAGGTGTTCAGCGCAACAATCGCCAAGTCAGCGTTTGGTCTCGCCGATATATAGGAGTCCACACCTGGAACAGCGGATACAGTAGATGAGGTTGGAGGAGGTGCAAGTGAACCTCTGCCTGGTTGAACTGTGTGTTAACAGAAAATATTTGATCAAGATGGGAGCTAGAGTCAGAAGTGTACATGAATATCACTTAATTCCTGAAAGTGTATTGAAGAGATATTTAATTGTATGTCAGATCTTGATCCAACTGAGAATGGAAGAAGTGACACTAGATTCAGGAGCAGTGGATACCATAATGAAACACATCTGTCTGAAGATATCGTATTGAATGAGAAAACTAATGGACAGGTAGACAAAAAATGCTGGAGAAACTCAGCATTGAGGCAGCATCTATGGAGACAAGGAATAGGCGGTGTTTTGGGTCAAGACCCTTTTTCAGAAACTAATGGACAAGTTCATTTTTTGTAAATAATCATAAATAGATCTGTCAGCTAAGTCATGATTTCAGAAAGTAAGTACTTGAGTTTTGCTATCCCATTCTAACCTTTCTTTATAACTTTTTTATTTCAGTTACTGGGGTTAACTTGTGGGTTTCAATGATAACAACAGGATTCGTCTGTACGCTGTATACAACTCTAGTAAGGAAGAACAATATGAATGTTTAAAGAATATAGTGAATAGTAATGAATGATCTTCAAGGGTAACATTGAGATTTAGTTAAGAAACCTTGGAAATTAGTCCTTGTGTAAAGTAATCTGTTATTTATAATTTTAATTATAATGATAAGAATTAAAATTCAATAAGAACATAATTATTTTAAATAATGAATAGTTTTGGTTGCTACGAGGAGACCCTCTATACTTCAGGTATATAGCCACATTAGGCTAGAAAAACATTTGATTCCAAAACCTGAAAATGTTGTTCGGCTCGAAAAGCTTCTTTATTGGAATAGTGAAAACCGATGATAGTTTGGAGAGATGAGCTTTTGGCCAATATCTTAGCAATAGTCATTTCCAGATATGGCCTTCATGTCTTTGTCTCTTGCCCTGCGCCATTTCCAGCTCTTTAAGGGCCTGTCACACTAGCGCGCGATTAGACGCGATAAGCGCGACAAATTCGGACGCGGGGGTCGCGTGGGGGTCAGGCGATCCCGGTGCGAGTGAAGGGCCTGTCACACTAGCGCGCGATTACACGCGCGACGTCCGAAGGAAGGACGTTATTTTTCATCACGTGACGATGCGCATGAGCATGCGCGTTGCACGACGTCGGGCAGTGACGTCATCACGCAACGCCACGCTGAAGACGCACAACGTCAAAACGTCATCACGTTCCGCGCGACAGGATTTTGCCGCGCGTAATTTTTAAGCAGTGTCGGTTTTTGGACACTACGCGCGATGTCGACACCAGCTCCACACGAGTCCGCGGAACTCCACCAGACTCCGGCGATCGCAGTGGGACAGGGTCACGCGAGGCCGGACGACTAAAGCGACCACGGTAGGTCGCGCTTATCGCGTCTAATCGCGCGCTAGTGTGACAGGCCCTTTACCCTGGTGATTTTTCTTCTGCGATTGTTTCATTGATTAGTACAGGTGTCAGATTATGGGGAGAAGGCAGGAGAATGAGGTTAAAAGGGAGAGATAGATCAGCCATGATTGAATAGCGTAGTAGACTTGATGGGCCAAATGGCCTAATTCTACTCCTATTGTTTGTGACCTCATGACCTTAATTTCATACTTCCCTTGTTTTTCTTTTCTTTTAAAGTCTGAAGAAGGGTTTTGGCCCAAAACGTTGCCTATTTCCTTTGCTCCATAGAAGCTGCCACACCCGCTGAGTTTAACCAGCACTTTTCTTTTAAGGCAGTTCTATCTGTCACCCTTTATTTTACCTGGTTTGAAACATATAGCAAGTAGGTGCAGGTGTAGGCCTTTCAGCCCTTCGAGGCTGATCATGGCTGATCATCCAAAATCAGTACCCCATTCCAGCTTTTTCCCCATATCCCTTGATTTCGTTAGCCCTAAGAGCTAAATCTAACTGCCTCTTGAAAACTTTGTTTTTCTCGTTTGCTCATCTGTGGTATCGCTTGGCTTGTTTGTACATCACATCACTCTCTGTAATGGCAGTTTCTATATCTTCTCAAAGTCCAACTTCGATAGTACAGAGGAGATTTGCTAGATTGTTGCCTGGGTTCCAGCAACTAAGTTACAGAGAAAGGTTGAACAAGTTAGGTCTTTATTCTTTGGAGCGCAGAAGGTTAAGGGGGGACTTGATTGAGGTCTTTAAAACGATGAAAGGAATAGACAGAGTTGATGTGGATAAGCTTTTCCCATTGAGGATAGGGAAGATTCATCAAGAGGGCATGACATGAGAATTAAGGGACAGACGTTTAGGGGTAACATGAGGGGGAACTTCTTTACTCAGAGAGTGGTGGCTGTGTGGAATGAGCTTTCAGCAGAAGTGGTGGAGGCAGGATCGATTTTAACATTTAAAAGTAAAGTGGATAGGTATATGGACGGGAAGGGAATGAAGGGGTATGGTCTGAGTGCAGGTAGATGGGACTAAGGGAAAATAAATGGTCGGCACGGACTGGAAGTGCCGAGAGGGCCTGTTTCCGTGCTGTAATTGTTATATGGTATATGGTTATATATTATTTCCTGGGAATGTGATGGGAGCTATAGTTTGCGTAATAACCAAACCCTTATGATAGCAAAAGCAAATTCTCCAGACGTTGCTTAATTAATTGGTGTATTAATTATTGTAGTAATACATAACAAAGAAATAACTTATAACTTTCCGTTCCCAATCGCGGTTCAATTAGCGGCATATAAATCATGTAAAAGTGTCTTCTTATAAGTGTGTGGCGTCTCGTGTCTCGTGAGATCCTGGTAAAAACTGTTCGCCTTCACATCGCTCGAGACAAACTAAAACTCAAATCTATGAGTCTGCGCTAGTCTCCTCCAAAGTAGATACACCCCTCTACGTATCAAATCCCACCTACAAAAGTACAGACGGATAAAAACTAAAAATATTGGACAAGGCTACTGTCTTAAGCTTAATGGCTCCAACATTCTCTGTGGCTCATCCTTTTAATTTATCTTACTAATACCTCGAGAGACATAGCATAAAATATCAATGCATGTATACTTAGGCGCATTAGTTGGACTCTATATATACAAGTTCTCTTTTAAACACTTAATATATTTACATAGAGACCGGGAGGTCTATACTCAATGTGTATTTTGACACTGGACTCACATTTAGGTTATACCTGTTATACCTGATCCCTATATATCAATATCATTGTTATGTTTAGCATTATTTTGTTGTTTTTGTTTTTGTTTTTGAAAAAAACGAATAAAAAGATTTGAAAAGAAAGAAAGTTGGGCCCAAGGTTTTCGATATATTTAATTTATGGAAAGAAATGTTGTTTCCCATTTTTATTAGGGTGGAATAAAAGCAGTTGTGTGGACAGATGTTTTCCAAATCTGTATCATGGTGGCCGGCCTTCTCGCTGTGTTGATTCAAGGATTAATTTATGTTGGAGGGATGGAGAAGGTCTGGAGAATCGCAGAGAGAGGTGGACGCCTCAATTTTTTTGAGTAAGTTCAAGTTCCAGTTCAAGTTCAAGTTACATTTATTGTCAAATGCAAGTAAATAGGCATAATGTTATTTAGAGACAGTATGTTCATGTATCGTCTCCTCAGTCGCCCAAAGAGTCGTAGCGTCTTTCTGGTCGCCGCTGGATTTTCAAGGCGTTGAAACATTTTCGGAGACGGCTGGCGACAGTGGGTTTGACGCCAATGAGTGTAGCTTGACTTCTCCTGACGTAGGTGCTGTCGTAGTTGTTGCCAGGTGGCGTAGGTTGTCGCTGGTGCTGACTTCTGTTTTTTTTGTTGTTAAAGTAATGATTCTATTTCAAATATTATGTCGTAGGGGAGTCCAATCGCCGGTTTTTCGGCGACCTGCTACGACTATGACAGTCGCCAGCAGTCGCCTAAAAATAGCCTAAGTGGGACATAGAAACATAGAAAATAGGTGCAGGAGTAGGCCATTCGGCCATTCAATATGATCATGGCTGATCATCCAACTCAGTATCCTGTTCCTGCCTTCTATCCATACCCCCTGATCCCTTTAGCCACAACGGCCACATCTAACCCCCTCTTAAATATAGCCAATGAACTGGCCTCAACTACCTTCTGTGGCAGAGAATTCCACAGATTCACAACTCTCTGTGTGAAAAATGATTTTCTCATCTTGGTCCTAAAGGAATTCCCCCTTATCCTTAAACTGTGACCCCTTGTTCTAGACCTCCCCAACATCAGGAACAATCTTCCTGCATCTAGCCTATCCAACCCCTTACTAATTTTGTAAGTTTCTATAAGATCCCCCCTCAATCTTCTAAGTTCTAGCGAGGCCCTTAACAGTGGCTTCAGACACCTATGTAAAAATAATATAAATGCTGCATCGGGCTGAGAAATATACTTCTTTCAGCTTTGATCCTGACCCAAGGAGAAGACATACATTTTGGACTACAATCCTGGGAGGCACATTTGTATGGATGGCGATATACAGCTGCAACCAAGCTCAGGTTCAAAGATACCTCGCCTGCAGAAGTGAAAAAGAGGCAAAAAAGTAAGTTAAACTGGGGGTTACACAAAAAGCTGGAGAAACTCAGCGGGTGCAGCAGCATCTAAGGAGCGAAGGAGATAGGCGACGTTTCGGGTCGAGACCCTTCTTCAGACTGAAGAAGGGTCTCGACCCGAAACGTCGCCTATCTCCTTCGCTCCTTAGATGCTGCTGCACCCGCTGAGTTTCTCCAGCTTTTTGTGTAACCCTCGATTCTCCAGCATCTGCAGTTCCTTCTTTAACAAGTAAGTTAAACTCATTGTTTCTGTTGAAAACAAATAATCGCATCTTCTTTTTCTTCCAATTTGTAACTGTTTTTCCATAATATGATCTTATTTAATAGCAGGGGAGGTATGAGGGGCCAATTGATGCTCCTGCTTCTAGTTCATGTGTACCGGTACATAAGCAGACCCACTTTCTTTTGTTGATCTGCTTTCCAAATTCTCTCACTATTCTGAGTTACCGTGTGGAGATATGGGGTAACACCTACAAAACCAACCTACAGCCGTTATGCACAATACAAAAAAGAGCAATAAGAATTATCAATAACGTTGGATATCTTGAACATACCAATTTATTATTCTTAAAGTCACATACACTGAAAGTTCACCGATCTGGTTACATTTAAGACTGCACAAATCATGTACAAAGCAAGAAATAATCTACTTCCTGGAAATACACAAAAACTGTTTATGGAAAGACAGGGTGGGTATAATTTGAGAGGGGGACATAGTTTTTAAAAACTCAATGTCTGATCAACTCTTAAAAGTATGTGCATGGCAATCTGTGGGGTGAATTTGTGGAATGGTCTGGAACAGGAGATAAAACTTAACACAAACATAATTCAGTTCAAAAAATATGTACAAAAACACTTTTTTAAAGGGATATTGGGATGAGGATAGGTGATTGTGAGTGGGATATTTGTTATACTGATTGTATTGGGAAGGGTGATTATAGGGTGACGGGTTGTATATATGACTAAGAAATATTGGATAGTATATGAGGTGTTTTCTTTTTTTTTCTTTTTTTCTCTCTTTTTTTGTATGTCTTTGTAAATTTTGATTACTGTACAAATGTAAATAATTTGGTGTACATATAGCTGCTGGTGTACATATGGTGTACATATAGCTGCTAAATGTGTATAAGATCATTATAAGCAGTTGAATTAGGGGATTAATAAGCTTTGGCTTCTTCCTGCTCCTTTTCGAACACAATACAAGTTCATTTATTTATAGATATTGTTTATGACACTGTTTTTCTTTGGATGTTGTTTCACACTCGCTTTTTATTCTTTTATTCTGTTCGAAATAAAGAATTATATAAATTTTAAAAAAATTAAAAATCTCCCCATTCATAAATTAATAATTTTCAAGTGTAATGTAGTTTCTTAGAGTCACAGAGTGATACAGTGTGGAAACAGGCCCTTCGTCCCAACTTGCCCACACCGGCCAACATGTCCCAGCTACATTAGTTCCACCTGCCTGCGTTTGGTCCCTATCCCTCCAAACCTGTCCTATCTATGTACCTATTTAACTGTTTCTTAAACGTTGGGATAGTCCCAGCCTCAACTACCTCCTCTGGCAGCTCGTTCCATACACCCACCATCCTTTAAGTGAAAAGGTTACCCCTCAGATTCCTATTAAATCTTTCCCCCTTCACCTTGAACCTGTCCTCTGGTCCTCGATTTCGCTACTCTCGGCAAGAGACTCTGTGCATCTACCCGATCTATTCCTCTCATGAAGAATTGTTTTTCTTCAACAATAAGACAGATGTAGATGTATTTATCTTAAAACAAAACTCTGGAATTCCGTCTGAAGAACTTCATTGCTTGTGCACTGAATTGAATCCTGATTCGTACCAAACCTTTTAAAGTTAATGGCTCATTGGGAGAAAGTATTTTAGTCCCAAATGTTTCCATGTTCACAATGCTGGAATGCATGAAAATAGACAATAGGTGCAGGAGTAGGCCATTCGGCCCCTCGAGCCAGCACCACCATTCACTGTGATCATGGCTGATTATCTACAATCAGTACCCCGTTCCTGCCTTCTCCCCATATCCCTTGACTCCGCTATCTTTAAGAGCTCTTTTTAGCACTCTCTTGAAAGCATCCAGAGAACCAGCCTCCACCGCCCTCTGAGGCAGAGAATTCCACAGACTCACAACTCTCTGTGTGAAAAAGTGTTTCCTCATCTCCGTTCTAAATGACTTACCCCTTATTCTTAAACTGTGGCCCCTGGTTCTGGATTCCCCCAACATCGGGAACATGTTTCCTGTCTCTAGCGTGTCCATTTCATGATTGTTACAATTCTGCATTGACTGCCGTTTCTTATTATTATACAGGGCGATATTCTTGAACTGGGTCGGCATGCTTGTGATATCAATTACTGCGTGTATGTGTGGCCTGGTCATGTATGCTGTTTATGAAAACTGTGATCCAATGGAGTCAAACAGAATCACCAACACCAACCAGGTACATGAATGCACATTTAACAAGTCACAGCTTCTTGGGAGTCTTTGAGAATCTGGACAGCCTTGCAGGTTAGCACAGCCCCCTCTGGTCCCCTTAGATCAGGGGTGGGGAACCTTCACATGTTGGAATGCCGCATTAAGTTAGCTGTAATCTAATAAGGCTTCATCCAAGAAACTTAAATTAGATATACATCAAAATGTACATTATTTTGCTACAGTAGCCCTCATGACTTACTAATGTTTTCATTGTGGCCGTCAGTCGGGGAGGATTATTTGATGATTTTCTTTTATTCTCTGGTATTTTAATTACATTCATTTTAAGATTAAAATAAAAATAATTAAAGATGAACAAAAACATATTAATAATAATGAAAAGATTTATTAATATTTGGATTCTACAAAATTCGGATTCATTCAATAGGCCGCACTTAATGGCAGAGAAGGCCGCAGGTTCCTCACCCCTGCCTTAGATTCTGGTCTTGAGATGACATTAGTGCAGGTGGATGAAAAGCACATCCCTCACCTGTGTCTCTGTGTCTTACGATACATGGGTTTGGCCAATCTCAACCCAGTTCCTCATGCATGGTCTATAGGTCACCGCTATCTCTAAATACTACTTGACGGTATAACACATGGGATGACTGGTGTAGAAAATGTAAGGTTCACATTATTGCTGTTATTGTGTTTTTTTTGTGTGTTTCACTATTATTGTTTTTTTTTGTATGTACATATATGTGCATGTGTGCATATATATGTAATATCTAAATGTACGTGTATGTGTATATATACACACACTGAACTTTTTTTCTCTCTTGTCTGTTGTACTATGTTTACACATTCTGTTCTGCTGCTGCATAGTTCCATGTGGGACACACAACAATAAACCACTCTTGACTTGACTCTCGACTCTCTTGACTTTTACACTGAAGAACGATACTCTGACTGAGGGGTTGTGGGATTTAGCTGGGAATAGTATCAGGCAGTTGATGTGATTTCCTCAACAAGGCACCAGCCCTTTGGTCTCCTGGTCCGAGAACACTAATGCAATTATTAAGAAAGCACATCAGCGACTCTACTTCCTGAGAAGATTACGGAGAGTCGGTATGTCAAGGAGGACTCTCTCTAACTTCTACAGGTGCACAGTAGAGAGCTTGCTGACCGGTTGCATCCTGGCTTGGTTCGGCAACTTGAGCGACAGGAGCGGAAAAGACTAAAAAAAGTAGTAAACACTGCCCAGTCCATCATCGGCTCTGACCTCCCTTCCATCGAGGGGATCTATCGCAGTCGCTGCCTCAAAAAGGCTGGCAGCATCATCAAGGACCAACACCATCCTGGCCACACACTCATCTACCACACACCTCAGGTAGAAGGTACAGGAGCTTGAAGACTGCAACATCCAGGTTCAGAAATAGCTACTTCCCCACAGCCATCAGGCTATTAAACTAAACTGAAACAAAGCTCAAAACATTAATAGACCATTATCCGTTTATTTGAGCTTTATCTGCTTATTTATTGATGTGTGTATATATTTATATAATGGTATATGGACACACTGATCTGTTCTGTATTCATGCCTACTATGTTCTGTTGTGCTGAAGCAAAGCAAGAATTTCATTGTCCTATCTCGGACACATGACAATACACTCTCTTGACGTGACTTGACTTGACTTGAGCAATTTTCAGTGCTATAAGATGCTGGAACCTGAAGCTGGAGGAACTGTGAGTGTCTGGCAGCATCTGTGGAGGAAAATGAACAGGTGACATTTTGGGTCAAGATCCTTCATCTCAGCTCATTTTAATTCTGCTATAAATAATTCAGCAATTTGGACAAGTGACAGGATCTGTTCCCTGTACTTAAGTTAAAATTTTAAATTTGAAGAAATTAATGTTTCCGTCAGAGGAGAAGATGACATAGAATGTTTGAATGAAATAGAAAGAAAATACAGTATATTTAAAACATTGTCAATATAGACAGACACAGCTCTGCAATTCGTTTAAATATCCTTTTCACAAGTTAACAAGTTATAGGAGTAGAATTAGGCCATTTGGCCCATCAAGTCCACTCCGCCATTCAATCATGGCTGATCTCTGCCACCCAATCCCATTTTCCCGCCTTCTCCCCATAACCCTTGACTCCCGTCCTAATCAAGAACTTGTCTATCTCTGCCATAAAAATATCCGCTGACTTGGCCTCCACAGCCCTGTGTGGCAATGAGTTCCACAGATTCACCGCTGTCTGACTAAATGAGTTCCTCCTCACCTCCTTTTTTAAAAGAGCGCCCTTTAATTCTGAGGCCGTGACCTCTAGACCTAGACACTCCCACCAGTGGAAACATCCTCTCCACATCCACTCTCTCCAGGCCTTTCATTATTCTGTAAGTTTCAATGAGGTCCCCCCCTCAACCTTCTAAACTCCAGCGAGTACAGGCCCAGTGCTGTCATACGCTCATCATATGCTAACCCACTCATTCCTGGAATCATTCTTGTAAACCTCCTCTGGACCCTCTCCAGAGCCAGCACACCCTTCCTCAGATATGGAGCCCACATTTGCTCACTGTACTCCGAATGGGCCAGACCAGCACCTTATAGAACCTCAGCTCATTTTTAAAGTGATCATACTTGATACTGTATTCATTTTTCTTAATTCATTTTATGAACCATGACAAATTCTAAGAACTATTTAATTTGGTATAGCAGATATTGTGAATCGTTGCCTAATAACTTATTTATTTAAAATCTTTCCCAAGATGACACCGTTACTAGTTTTGGAGATCTTGTCTCATGTGCCTGGAGCTTCGGGGCTTTTTATTGCAAGTGCATTTAGTGGCACACTGAGGTAGGTCATGTTATATTATACACTGGGTCGACTGGGCTTGTATTCACTGGAATTTAGAAGGATGGGATCTTATAGAAACTGAGGAACTAATCTGAGGAAAGACATTCTTGCCATAGAGGGAGTACAAGGGAGTACAAGGGAGTACAGTCACCAGACTGATTCCTGGGATGGCAGGACTTCCATATGAAGAAAGACTGGATAGACTCGGCTTGTACTCACTGGAATTTAGAAGATTGAGGGGGGATCTCATAGAGACTTATAAAATTCTTAAGGGGTTGGACAGGCTAGATGCAGGAATATTGTTCCCAATGTTGGGGAAGTCCAGGACAAGGGGTCACAGTTTAAGGATAAGGGGGAAGTCTTTTAGGACCGAGATGAGAAAATCATTTTTCACATAGAGATTGGTGAATCTGTGGAATTCTCTGCCACAGAAGGTAGTTGAGGCCAGTCCGTTGGCTATATTTAAGAGGGAGTTAGATGTGGCCCTTGTGGCTAAAGGGATCAGGGGGTATGGAGAGAAGGCAGGTACAGGATACTGAGTTGGATGATCAGCCATGATCATATTGAATGGCGGTGCAGGCTCGAAGGGCCGAATGGCCTACTCCTGCACCTATTTTCTATGTTTCTATGTCAAATTCTTCAGGGATTAGCCAGGCTAGATGCAGGAATAAATGTTCCCAATGTTGGGGGAATCCAGAACCAGGGGTCACAGATTAAGAATAAGGGATAGGACATTTAGGACGGAGATGAGGAAAATGTTTTCACCCAGAGAGTTGTGAATCTGTGGAATTCTCCGCCACAGAAAATAGTGGAGGCCAATTCACTCGATGTTTTCAAGATAGAGTTAGATTAGCTCTTAGGGCTAAAGGAATCAAGGTAGAACGTACAAACTCCGTACAGACAGCACCCGTAGTCGGGATGGAGCCTGGGTCTCCGGGGTTGTAAGCGCTGTAAGGCAGCAACTCTGTAAGGCTGCGCCACCGTGCCATTAGTGTAAATTGATGGTAGTAACGATGAATGGGGAGCTGTATGTTAGTAGATATGATTATAGCTTCTGAAATGTTAGCTGCATAATATATTTACTCCTGAAATGAGGGAGCAAGTAGCAACCAGTCTTTTCCTTAACATTCCGCAATCTAGTACCAGAGTCTCTGAGAACTATCATTAGGTAGAAACAAAATGCTGGAGTAACTCAGCGGGACAGGCAGCATCTGATTGTTGTTTCAAGACATGAGAATTAACTAATGAAGTTTAGGGGTAACATGAGGGGGAACTTCTTTACTCATAGAGTGGTGGCTGTGTGGAATGATCTTCCTGCAGAAGTGGTGGAGGCAGGATCGATTTTAACATTTAAAAGTAAAGTGGATAGGTATATGGACGGGAAGGGAATGGAGGGGTATGGTCTGAGTGCAGGTAGATGGGACTAGGGGAAAATAAATGGTCAGCACGGACTGGAAGGGCCGAGAAGGCCTGTTTCCGTGCTGTAATTGTTATATGGTCATATGGTTATCTCTGGAGAGAAGGAATGGGCGATGTTTCGGGTCGAGACCCTTCTATCTTTGGTTTCAACCAGCATCAGCAGTTCTTTCCTACACTATCAGTAAGTACATCCTTCTTATGTATCCCAGGTAAATCAAGCAGTCCATTTACTTTATTTCCAAGCAGCCGAGGCAATTCTGAATTGAGTTGAGCTAACGTGTGAAATGGACAGATGTAAAATTCCACTTTTTTTAATGTGCTAATTCTTCCCAAAGTATACTGCCAATGTGGAGAGGACAAAACGTTATATTTATTTTAATGATAGATAAAAAGTGATTGGGGACAAAAGATGTGACCAGAATTAGTTGTTTAAGAAAGAACTGCAGATGCCGGAAAATCGATGGTAGATAAAAATGCCCGAGAAACTCAGCGGGCGAGGCATCATCTATGGAGCGAAGGAAATAGGTGACGTTTCGGGTCTAGACCCTTCTTCAGACCAGAACTAGTGTTCAGTCTGATCAATATTGACATGTTTATGCATCTTACTGTATGTTGTATGTTCTTACATATGTTCATACTGTATCTTATTTCAACATTGCTTTATTTTTCTTGTCCACAGCACAATCTCTTCAGGCATCAACTCTATTGCTGCCGTCTTTGTGGAAGATATTATAAAGCCAAACTGCAAATCTTGGGCGCACTTTCCCGAACGCAAGAGAACGCGGATCTCAAAGCTTCTAGGTTTCCTTTTATATATCATCTGCTTCTGAAACTCCCACAGGACAGAAAGTAAAGTACAGAAAGAGTGACGAGATTATTGGCCATGACATATATACAATAGACAATAGGTGCAGGAGTAGGCCATACGGCCCTTCAAGCCAGCACCGCCATTCACTGTGATCATGGCTGATCATCTCCAATCAGTACCCCGTTCCTGCCTTTTCCGCATATCCCCTGACTCCGCTATCTTTAAGAGCCCTATCTAGCTCTCTCTTGAGAGTTTCCAGAGAATCGGCCTTCACCGCCCTCTGAGGCAGAGATTTCCACAGACTCACCATTCTCTGTGTGAAAATGTGTTTGCTAGTCTCCGTTCTAAATGGCTTACTCCTTATTCTTAAACTGTGGCCCCTGGTTCTGGACTCCCCCAACATCGGGAACATGTTTCCTGCCTATAGCGTGTCCAAACCCTTAACAATCTTATCAGTTTCAATATATGTTTCAATGATATAAAAGAACACACAGTATCTTTTGTTTGATGATATCAGGGTGAAATTGGACGGTTTTAGATCGAACCAATGGCAAACCTGCTGCACACAATCCAGAGACGTGTGAAGAACTAACTCTTTTTTTACATATTTTTTCTCATTGACTGACTGTGTTTGGTTCTGGTAAACCGGTATCTGTTCATCATTAGTTGTTCATCAATAAGTGAAATCACATTGTTACGTGCAACTAAAGTTTCCATGGGTTAACGGGACGAAAAACGTTGGGAAACTTTGTCTTAGGGCTAACAGAATGAAGGGATATGAAGAGAAAGCAGGAACGGGGTACTGATTCTGGATGATCAGCCATGATCATATTGAACAGCAGTGCTGGCTCTAAGGGCTGAATGGCCTTCTCCAGCACCTATTTTCTATGTTTCCAATTTTGTTTTTTTGTTTCGTTTAGCTATGACATTTGGAATTGCAACAATGGGACTGGCAGCATTAACATCCCTCTTTCAAGAAAATGTCATGCAGGTAAATGAAAAATTAAGTTGAAAATTAAGTTAAAGTGGACAAAAATGCTGGAGAAACTCAGCGGATGAGGCAGCATCTATGGAGCGAAGGAATAGGTGATGTTTTGGGTCGAGACCCTTCTTCTTCAGAAGTCTATGGAGTGAAGTCATCTATTCCTTCGCTCCATAGATGCTGCCTCATCCGCTGAGTTTCTCCAGCATTTTTGTCTACCTTCGATTATTCCAGCATCTGCAGTTCTTTCTTAAACTTTTTTTTTTAAGTTGTAATTTAACTTTTAACACATTTTCTTGGCATCAATATTGTTCTCCCTGTTGGCATAAGAATGTTCCTGTCATTTTTCTACTCAGCTAGCTCGAAGTGTTGATGGCTTGATTCTTGGACCAATACTGGGCGTATTCACACTGGCAGCATTGTTTCCAAAGAGTAATGGGACGGTAAGACCTGGTATTAAAAATAGATTTGGGACTAGTTTTACATTTCCAAACATTTCAAGATCTCAAACTTATGTTAAAACAAAATTATTGGCAGCGTTAAGTTAATGGCCACGCTAAGTCAACTTGGAGGTGAAAAAGCAGATCACCAGCTTGAGAAGTAGTAAACTGGAAGTAAGGCAATTCTCAGTACAACGTTCTCAGGACCCATACACAGATAAAAACATTTCATCCATCGAACGTGTCCAAAGACAGGCCGCTCGATTTGTTACTAACACCTATGAGAGAGAAGCGAGTGGCACCAAACTTCTGAATTCTCTGGGGTGGAACCCTCTCCAAGACAGACGTGAAGCTCACCGTTTGACCTATTTTTACAACATGTTAAAAGGTCAGCTAGACTTAGATCACAAGACCTACACCAACCCCAAACCAAGCAGACGAGGGCATTCGATCCAATTTGTGGTCCAAGCCTCAAAGACAGATGTGTACAGCAATTCATTCTTTCCACGCACTATTAAAGCATGGAATAATCTCCACCAAGCCACGGTTGCCCAGCCAGATGCAACTACATTTAAAGTGGCACTTTCTTCCCAATAACCCTCTCTGGCAAAACCCCTCCCTTCACCACCTCCAGTTTAAATTCCATTTGGAATATTTTGGAGGACCAAGTAACCAAGAACCAAGAACCAAGAACCAAGAACGTTAATGTTTCAAAGATGTAAAAATGCTACCTTCACGAAGCCGTTCGTTTGCATTAATAAGCAAATATCCAGGAATGTGGGAGGAAACCGAAGATCTCGGAGAAAACTCACGCAGGTCACGACGGGGAGAAAGTACAAACTTTGTACAGGCAGCACCCGTAGTCGGGATCGAACCCGGGTCTCTGGCGCTGCAAGGGCTGTAAGGCAGCAACTCTACCGCTGCACCACAGCGCCGCACGCTTTTCCTGCAGCTATTCTATTTGCAACAGTTAGAGCATTGTTAACTGACGCTCACCACTGGAAAGACAGAATGATTTGTGAAGCTGTACTTCTCCATTACACCCTGAAATAATATTGTCCTCACTTTGATTCTCACAGGGTGCATTTGTGGGTATGTTTATCTCTTGTGGCTGTTCATTTTTTTTGGGAATCTGTTCTCAAATGTATCCACCTGCTGCAAAGTTCACAAGGAAACTCCAAACATCAATAGCAGGCTGTTACATGTCTAATACCACCACCTCCAGCCCCGTGAATGGATCATCCTTCTTCACCACCATGGTGACACCGGACAAAACGTAAGTCAGTCAGTTAACACGGAATCATTTTATTTTCCATTTTGCTTGTTCACTGCACGTATAGATCTACAACAACGGGAGGTGCAGCACCGGGAGAAACTGCAGATGTGTATGAAAGAACTGCAGATGCTGGTTTAAATCGAAGGTAGACACTAAATGCTGGCAGCATCTGTGGAGAGAAGGAATGGGTGACGTTTCAGGTCTGAAGAAGGTTCTTGACCTAAGGAAAGCAAACTCAATGCTAGGTAGACAAAAATGCTGGAGAAACTCAGCGGGTGAGGCAGCATCTATGGAGTGAAGGAATAGGTTACGTTTTGGGTCTCGACCCGAAGTGTCACCCTTTCCTTCGCTCCAGTGATACTGCTTCACCCGCTGAGTTTCACCACCATTTTTGTCTACCTTCGATTTGTCCATTATCTGCAGTTCTTTCTTGAACTCACTGCTAGCATTTATTTCACGAGAGCTTGTATACAAAAACAGGGATGTAATGTTGAAGCTCTATAAGGCGCTGGTCAGACCGCATTTGGAATATTGTGAGCAGTTTTGGGCACCACATCTGAGGAAGGATGTGCTGGCTCCAGAGGGTCCAGAGGAGGTTTAGGAGAATGATCTCTGGAATGAATGGATTAACCTACGATCACTGTTTGACGGATGTGGAGGCCAAGTCAGTGGATATTTTTAAGGCAGAGATAGATAGATCCTTGATTAGTACGGGTGTCAGGGGTTATGGGGAGAAGGCAGGAGAATGTGGTTGGGGGGAGAGTTAGATCAGCCATGATCGAAAGGCAGTGTAGACATGATGGGCTGAGTGGCCTAATTCTACTCCTATGGTGTTACAGATTGAGCGGCGATCTACAACTGCGAGCATTTCTCCTGTTTTAGTGCAATCAGGAGGAACAGTTAAATGTAATATTGTGATAATGACTCAACTTCCTACCTAAAGACCCTGATTTCAAAGATTCACAGATGATCTATCTCATATAAAATGTCTGTTATCATAAATATCTTGAATCTTTTTTAGAGCGAGCGTGATAGAAAACGTCTGCTCACTATCCTACGGATATTATACCCCTGTTGGCTGTCTGCTTACAATTATAACCGGTTTGCTGGTTAGTATGGTTACCGGTAAGTAAACTGAAATTATATTATAGTTTAGAAGCTGGAGTCTTGTTAGTTGGCATTGACCTTGATCAAAAGATCGCATTATTCATTCCACTCCGAGAGGATCTCTTATCTCATATCATATGAGATATCTCTGGTGCTCCACATTAAATCTTTTTTTTAAGTTTAGTTTAGAGATACAGCGGTGAAACAGGCCCTTCGGCCCACCGAGTCCGTGCCGACCATCGATCCAACTGACACTATCCTACACACACTGGGGATAATTTACATTTATGCCAAGGCCAATTAACCGGCAAACTTGTACGTCTTTGGAGTGTGGGAGGAAACTGGAGATCCCGGAGAAAACCCACGCAGGTCAAGGGGAGGACATTCAAACACTGTACAGACAGCGCCCGTAGTCAGGATCGAACCGGGGTCTCTGATTTTGTGAAGCAGCAACTCTATCGCTGCACCACCGTGCCACCCCTTTTTATTAAACAATTTGTAGTTTTCACAATTCTTTCTCTAGGAGACTGGATTAATGGGATGATGTGGATTAGTGCGGTGAAGAATCCTAGGAAGCAATGCAAAATCAATGATGTCGCTTACTTCCATTCCGATGGGTGTGATACACAACATTAGTTGCTTACCAGTTAAACGTAGATGAACTGTATAATATAGATCAATATGTATACTGAAGGTAGACAAAAATGCTGGAGAAACTCAGCGGGTGAGGCAGCATCTATGGAGCGAAGGAAATAAGCGACGTCAAAGGGTTTCGACCCGAAACGTCACCTATCCCTTTGCTCCATAGATGCTGTCTCACCCGCTGAGTTTCTCCAGCATTTTTGTCTACCTTTGATTTTTCCAGCATCTGCAGTTCCTTCTTAAACACATTAGCAACATGATACCTTCTGAGAAATTTCCATAGTTTAAATTTCTTCCTGTATAAATTTCTTCAAGCATGTTAATACGGCACTGTGAATGCTAGTCTCCTCTACTGATTTATAATGTTTCTGTTCTCCATAAAAGCTTAATCTTCACTGTTGGACAATTTCAAAATAGCATTTTACCCAAAAGTTAGAAACTTCAGTCTGAATGCGGTCGGTTCATTGTTGCTGCCGTCATAACTAACCCTGTTGTCCCCACCTCAGGAGGCAGCAAAAATGTGGATCAAGAACTCATTGCTCCTGTATTTCACACCATTCACGAGATTCTGTTCAGAAAGAAGCCGGCTGCACCATTGCCTGAGACAGTAAGATCATTATCATTCAATCAAGCTTTCACTAATCATTAGATTTGAATGTAATAAATTGGCAATTTAAACATATTAATATTATTAAGACACAAAGAACTGCAGATAGACACATGTGTCTTAATAATATTAATATGTTTAAATGGCCAAATTATTAAATGCTGGAGTAACAGGCAGCATCTCTGGATAGAAGGAATGGGTGATGGTTTGG
The DNA here is from genome assembly GCA_963514005.1 of Raja brachyura. The sequence continues at coordinate 4,779,263 of OY740803.1, read as the reverse complement.
GTCAAGACACTTCTTCAGAGATGCTGCCTGTCCCGCTGAGTTACTCCAGCATTTTGTGTCTATGTTCAGTTTAAACCAGCATCTGCAGTTCCTTCCTGCACAAGAACTGCAGATACTGTAGAAATGTTACAAAATTTTGAGATTTAAAAATCAAGTCTGCAATTTATTCCATCAGATAAAGCATAACAAGAAGTTTAATTTGACACCTAATTCACTTTCATATCTTCAGTATTACGAAAGTTATGACCATTTTCATACTCGGAAATGAGCATCTTGTTCCCCATTGCCTTTCAATTGACTAAACTCAAAAGCTGTGATCTTGAACAGTTAAAAGCCCATAATGTTCTTAAAAATTAAGAGAACTCAATGAAATTTTCAGTTATTATAGATTCTAGCATTCTGAAACAAATATGAAACAATCTGACTTGAATGATCTGAAATTAAAGCATATCATTAGTTAGTTATCTAATTGTAGCTAATTACAAAATTCAATGAGTAGATCTAAACATCTATCCATTTCTTAAGAAAAGTTAAACTTTTTTTAAATTGCCTAAGTGTCCAAATAACATTCACACAATAATCCACAATATAACATAATTTTTAAATCTCATTTTCATGAATTTCTGGGCCAAATGGAAGGAATTTAGTGTTTAATGCCTGTAAATTAATGGCCATTTAAATCAACTAGCGAGTGGGTTTTAGTGCAATGCGGTGGATTAGAACGTTGCGGTTTGCAATGAAGTTGGAATGAAAAATACAGCTGGTTCATACATTTTTTTTTGTCCCCTTTTTGCAACATAAAAATATGATTAAAGCCTTCCTAAAAACCAAGTTTTTATGTAAAAATAAACTGTGTAGCTTCTGTTATCGCCTACCTTAGGTCCGTTCCGCTGTCACCATTCAGAGCTTTAGAAGATGATTTTTAAACTACTCTAGTTAATAAATAATCTAGCGTAGTTTAAAAATACCTTTATGAATGAAATGTCGGAGCGATTTCTCTTTAGCAATGAAATTGCCCGACATGGATTGATTTGGACTCCCTAGAAAAAATCGGCATTTTAAACACGCCCCCCTCTGAAAGGCGCCAAGGTCGCGCACACGGGGAGCGGCAGAACTGCAGCGCTGCTAAAGGTGGGTATTGTAACATACCTAGATACTGGAGTCTTGTGTAAAACCTAAAACGCTGGAGGAACTCAGTGGTTCAGACAGCATTTGGGGAAGGAATGGACACGTGACATTCACACAAAGGGTGGTGGGTGTATGGAATGGGCTGCCAGAGGAGGAAGTGAGGAAGGGACTATCGCAACATTTAAGAAACGTACATGGATAGGACACGTTTAGAGAGATATGGACCAAATGCAGGCAGGTGGGATTCGGTAGATGGGACATTGTTGGCCGGTATCAGCAAGTTAGGCTGAAGAGCCTGTTTCCACACTGTAAATCTCAATGTTATTAAATTGTGAAACTTTGGTGAACAGCAATTTGTTCCTTTGGGAATCCAGATGTCAAAGCTAAAGATACGGGGCGGAAGATTGCAACCCTTCACGTGGTCCGCCCCGTTTCGACTAATGTAATCAACTCGACGTGCACAAACAGAAGATCAAATAGAACAAGTTGTCCAACAACTTTAGGCTGTGCACGCCACATGAAAGAAGAAGAAGCTAAAGCTCACACAACAGAAAAGAGCAAACCCATTGACATTAATTAACCAAACGGACTCAATTTTGTCACGTTCTCTGAAATGAACTTTAGCTTAGTATCTTAGATTTCAGGTAGTCCCCTTGGCTTTGAGCACCTTGGCTTTGAGCACCTTGACTTTGAGCACCTTGACTTTGAGCACCCTTGACTTTGAGCACCTTGACTTTCAGCACCCTTGGCTTTGAGTCACAAGATCCTTAATACAAATTCAGCGTTGAGATTTGAATTTGTAATCCATGTAATCTGAGGTGATTGTTGTATTATTCAGGACCTTTCGCAAGATCTGAGATGCCACTAGGGTTGCCAACTGTCCCATATTAGCCGGGACATCCCGTATATCGGAATAAATTGGTGTGTCCCGTATTTGACAGCTACTTAGAAAAGCTGGTAAATTGCGCTGGTAAGCGTAAATTGGAGGAGCAACACCTCATATTCCGCTTGGGCAGTCGACACCCCAGCGGTATGAACATTGACTTCTCCAATTTCATGTAGTCTTTGCTTTCTCCCTCCTTCCCCTCCCCTCCTCAGCTCTCCCACAGCCCACTGTCTCCGCCTCTTCCTTTCTTTTTCCTGCTCCCCCCCCCGACATCAGTCTGAAGAAGGGTCTCGACCCAAAACGTCGCCTACTCCTTTTCTCCATAGATGCTGCCTCACCCGCTGAGTTTCTCCAGCATTTTTTGTCTACTTCCTGTTTTCTTTGTGTTTGCCTCCACCTATGGCCCTTCACACGGTATTCCCCTTCCCCCACTTCATTTGATATCCAAGTGATGATATCCATCTTGCACCCCTTTACATGACTAATCCTAACCTCCACTACTCTCTCTGGCCAACGAAAGTCTCCTTGCCTCTCTCTCCCTACCTTTACTGGTGCCTAGTCTGATCCTCAACACCAACATCCACTTTGTAAATCTTCACCCAAATGAAGATATTTTATGCATGATTCACACAAGAAAGGCACACTTTATTCTAATCTAGTTTTCGTGCTTCATTAATTATGATAATTGTTGTCCTCCCAAACCCACGAGGGACAAAACAATTGTCCTTCTGAGACAGCCCAGTTTATGTTCTTCATTTTGAATGTATTAATTAGCTCAAAGGATTGCCTTTAAAAAATAATTCCTCTCTAGAATGCAATACTCTGGCAATGCCTGCGGGATTGTGCAAAACAACAGAACAGAACATGTTGCTGGGGTGGTAGGGGGTCCTTCATGATCTTGCTGGCTCTGGATCTGCACCTCCTGGTGTATAGATCCTGCAGGGGGGTGAGTGTAGTTCCCATCAGTTTCCACTCGAGCTTCCACTCTGAAAATGCGCCTGTTTTTAGTCGAGTGTCAAGAGTGATTTATTGTCGTGTGTCCCAGACAGAACAATGAAATTCTTACTTGCAGCAGCACAACAGAATGTGTAAATTATTGTGAACGATGCATAAAAACTTTTTTGTTGTGCACGTTGTGGTGGCTTTTCTGGTAGATGCCTTGCCCACGGTGAAGTTGGAACTTTCTGATGTGATGGTGTCACTGGTGTCATTCTGCTCTTGGCTAAGCTCAATGGGGTCAAGGAAAGAGCGTTCATGTCGCGGCTGTTTCCAACAATCTCTCCACCACCACGCACAAGAAGCACAAGAAGCGACAAGACAGACACCATTGTATGCGGATGCCGAGAAGTGCGTTCAGCTCTGGCTGAGCAACTTCTAATCTCGTGTGTGGACTCGACAAGAAGAAGTTACCTCAATTCCCTTGTACTTTATTCCTTTAGTTCTCTCGTTTTATTTTTAAAAAATTTAGTCTGAGGAAGGGTTTTGGCCCCAAACGTTGCCTATCTCCTTCGCTCCATAGATGCTGCTGCACCTGCTGAGTTTCTCCAGCACTTTTGTCTCCCTCTCGGTTTATTTAGAATAGTCCCCACTGCAATTGAAACTTGTCTTTCTCTGCTTTGCGAACATTCTTTATCCTCCAGTTTTTTCTAAATTATTTTCCATTTTTAACACCAACTGTATGTAAACTCTAAATATTAATTTTACTTCGGAGTCACGTGAGTGACTACGTGAAGACCCCGCCAGCACGCATGCGCGACATATCGTCGTTCGCATGCGGAAGCGACAGTCGGGAGGAGCAGGGCTCCTCCAGCGTAAGTTTATCAAAACTTACGAATGGTACGACTCACCGGAGTGGTGAGCGCGGGAAAGAGCAGCGGCAAGAGCTGCTGCCATAGAGAGCAGCCAGCAGCGTGCCGCTTCTCCTGAGCTGCAGGTGCTACCTGCAGCTCCCGACTTCTCGCCCGGGAGGGCCGCTGGTTCGCCACGGACAGGCGGTAAATCCACCCGGAAGCCGGACGGGACTGCCGACTCAGCTGGGTCCAGTCCCGAGGACACCCCGTTCGCTGTTAGCGACGGAGGTCGTCTTACCCGCATGAAGCGGATGGTGGGGCTATTGCTCCAGCGTGACCTGCTTTTGCAGGGGCAGGGTCACAGTGGGCCTCTTCGCAGGCCCACGGCAGGATCCTTTTATGGACTGCCTAATGTCTCACCCTTTTCGCAGGGGAGCATTGGGGGTCAGAACTGGGCTGACCCTGAAGATGGGGAGTTGGCTGAACAACCAACAGTGTCAGGGGTGCAAGAAGAGTTACTGGATATGGTAAGCAAAAATGCAGTTCCTTCTCAAAAAGGTCTACCTATCCACCCTAAGCTGGCAGCTAGTATCAATTATATGACTACAAACCAGCTTCAGAAGCAAGCCATCAATGCTACAGCTGATAAGTATCTTGCTCCTGAAAATTGTAACTCGCTGATGTTCCCGCGGTGAATAACCCTATTTGGGGGAACATGAGCCCTACGATTAGAGGGCAAGGAGTCAAACTTCAGAGGATCCTGAAGCTTTTGACCGCCGGAATTACGGCAGTGGCCAGAACTGCGGTAGGTATAGAGCTACCGGTAGCATTACAGAATGCTCTGGCCTTACTGTGTAACACACAGTTTGAGATAATAACTACAGGAAGAGCATTATCAAACCGGCACTCAACCCCAAAATTGCGGGGTTATGCAAACCAGGTAACGCTCAACCACCAAATCTGCTGTGCGGAGATAACCTCCCCAAACATGTGAAAGACCTGGACGAAGAGGCCAAGGCCATAGGCCTGATAAAGGTACCTAGTACCTCCAAACCGCACTACCAACAGCGACAGCACCCCTACACACCCACCGGACAGCGATATCGTCCGGTGGTGAAAGCTCGAAGGCCGGCCCACCTGCACAACAGCGTTTTTTAGGCCATGGCCCAGCCCGGCCTTCTTGGAAAATGCGCCACCCCTACAACGCAGCAACTCAACAGAAGAAATAACGGTGGTATTGGACCGCAACACCGGCAATACCTTGGAGGTAGGTGGGTCTGCCTCCCCCAGGAACATCATTTGTCTAAATTCATCTTATGGGGGAGGCCGGTTGCACTTGTTTTTGAAGTATGGCGCACTTTTACCTCTGATCCTTACATACTCGGAAGTATTCAGGGCTATAAAATTGAATTCATTTACGAACTCCCTACCCCGGTCCAGCATTCGCCTAGCCGAAAGTTTATACTTTCACAAAAAGAAAGAACGGCGGGCCATGCTGAACTATTAAGACTAATTAGCAAAGGGGTAATTGAGAGAACCACCAGAGAATCACAGGAGTTCGTATCTAATATATTTACCAAAAATAAAAAGATGGCGGATGCCGCATAATCATAGACCTGACCGAACTGAATACTTCTGTGCAGTATGTTCATTTCAAAATGGACACTTTCGACACAGCCAGACAGCTAATAGCTAATGGGTACTACATGGCATGCATTGACCTCAAAGATGCATACTATTCAGTACCAATACACAAGGATCATAGGAAATACCTGAAATTTATCTGGATGGGACAATTATGGCAATATAAAGCCTTACCCAATGGGTTATCATCAGCACCCAGGCTGTTCACCAAATTATTGAAACCAGCTTTGGCCTATTTAAGGAAACAAAATCATACTGTTATGGCCTACCTTGATGATATCCTCATTGTCGGGGAGAATTTGGAAACGGCTACATTGGCAGTTCTAGCCACAAAACATCTCTTTCAAAAGCTGGGGTTCATCATACATCCAGATAAATCAAAGTTGGAACCCTCTACTACCATGGATTACTTGGGGTTCACCATTGACTCGGTGCAAATGTCTACCACCTTACCACCGAACAAGGTGGTGGACTTGATAGAAGCTTGCAGAAGCCTTACTGGCATCAGGGATCCATCCATACGGCAGGTGGCCATGGTAACTGGGAAGATAGTGGCTGCTTTTCCCGCAGCGCAATTCGGACCACTACATTATCAAAACCTCCAAAGAGCTAAAATTATAGCTCTCAAAAGTCATGCATGCCATTTCGACAGGCCTATGAAGTTATCAGAAAAGGTAGAGTTGAATTAAATTGGTGGATGGAAAATGCTTAATTCTGTTCCAAACCCATCACTATCATGAATCCCTCGGTTACATTACAGACTGATGCCAGTGTTAAAGGTGGGGAGCAGCTAATACCACCACTAATTGTGGTGGCAGATGGAGTGCACAAGATTTAACCCTGTTGGGAGCACTAGGGATTAATTATCTAGAAATGCTGGGAGCATTTCATGGACTCCGGGCCTACTGCTTAGATATGCACCAGTTGCATGTACGGTTACAAATTAATAATACCACAGTGGTGGCCTATATTAATCATATGTGTGGAATAAAATCGATATCATGTGATGAATTGCCTAATTACATCTGGCACTGGTGTCTGGATAAGAGATTTGGATCTCAGCCACTTACCTTTCAGGTAAACTAAATACGGTGGCGAACACCAGGTCACGCAATTCAACGACAACATTGAATGGATGTTGGATCGGGACCCGGGGCCAGCAGCGATGGATGTTTCTCGCTGCATTGGGGGGATTGTTGCTATGCATTTCCCCCCTTCTGCCTCATCAGTCGGGTCTTACAAATAATTAAATAGACTCCGCAACGGGTATTTCGGGTTTCCCGACTGGCCTACCCAACCATGGTCCCCAGCAGTACAAAGATGGCCGCAGAACACTGCTTTCGGATCCTCAAACGGCCGGGCCTGTTGGCACACCCTGTGACGGGTAAGTCATCCGTGCCATGATCGCATGAACCTATTGATGCTGATTCTGAACAGGCCATTTCTGGACTTCGGACTCTCCGACAGGACGATCAATGTCATCACATCGTCGTGCAGGGAGTCCACCAGGGACAGCACTGACAGTTGTCAGAAGATGGGAGTGTTCTGCTTTAGAACAAACACTTCATATGACTCGGCCACCCTTCATTCCATGAAGGTTTGAGCTACAGTGCCATTAAATTTGCAAGGAGTGCCCTACCTACTAACCTGGACCGAGGGAGTGATCACCTGCCTATAGGATCACACCCACTGGTATCATACTGATGAGGGGTATTAATTCTATTCCCCCAGGACCAGATACACCCATTCATGGGACTTAGGCATAGAATTTACTATGCTTCGAGGATGGACACCAATATCGGGGCTCACTCTGGATAACTACATATAATATGGTTATGTTTATGGCACTTGTAACAGCTCAACGGGTCCAGTCTTATAAAGCTAAGTATGTATGCCATGGGTTTACCTATGGTAGATAACCTTTCTGATACAGGGGTACTCAAACTATATCGACCCAGTTCCTCTGGCCTAAAATTATCATTCTGGCCTACCCTGCAGATAGTCGTCTCTGCATTGTGACATATATTTTACAATATAGAAGGATCCAGTAATCTAGGGGCTCGGAGAGGACTTTACCCATAAGCCACAAACGCCCTCATCATAAGGTCACAGTGCAAGCCACTTCGAGTTGGTTTAGGGTGGTATTGGGTGCAGCGGAGATGGACACTGATGATTAAATCTCACTCCACCAGGGCTGCATCCACGTCGGCGGCTAGGATGATGGGAGTTCATTGGACCACATCCTTGCTACAGCGGGTTGGAGCAGTGTACGGACTTTTCAGCACTTCTATTATAAACCCGTGGCCGCTCCTGAGACTTTTGCAGGGGGAATATGTTAAGTTTTCTGTTACATGATTTACCCAATGTGGGGCATATCATTTTAGGTATGATTAAATACCTTCTTTGTTTTTCAGCACAGTATCATGTCTGAAATACGTTCATCCTCCATCACTAGCATGGCAGTGTGTGAGCTTGGACTCGTTCCAGGGCATGAAATCACAGAGCTTTGAAATCTTCACGTAGTCACTCACGTGACTCCGAAGTAAAATAGTAAGATTAAATGAGAACTTACCAGTTCGAAGTTTGATCTTTATTTTATGAGGAGTTATGATGAGGGATTACGTGCCCTCCGCTCCCAGAACCCTCTATTATAAAGTTCAACTGGTATGGAAGTTCTCTCTTATCTTACTATATTAGTCTACATTGCTATCTGTGATTTCACACCACTGCTTTGAAGAATGTCGCGCATGCGTGCTGGCGGGGTCTTCACGTAATCCCTCATCGTAACTCCTCATAAAATAAAGATCAAACTTCGAACTGGTAAGTTCTCATTTAATCTTACTATTATTCAGCTTTCCAAACCTCCATTCATAACTGTTCATAGTTCTGAATATCATAGAAGGGATAAAAATAAGCAGTCTGAAGAAGGGTCTCGACCCGAAACGTCGCCTATCTCCATCGTTCCTTAGATGCTGCTGCACCCGCTGAGTTTCTCCAGCTTTTTGTGTAACCCTTGAGTGATACTAATTGGGTTTTTTTTCACAGGCCATAGAACTGTTGGAAACCGCTCCTGAAAAAATCTTCACTACAGGTCACCATGCTTCTAATACTCAGGTAAAATCACATAACTGTTGTGGCACATGCAGATGGCTTCTTCTTCTTCTTCTTTCGCGTGGCGTGCACAGTCTAAAGTTGCACGACAACTTGTTCTATTTAATCTTCCGTTTTGTGCACATCGAGTTGATTACATTAGTCGAAACAGGGTGGACCACGTGAAGGTTGCAATCTTTTACCCCGTGTAAATAGCTGTGATTGTGTGTAAGCAGTGATTAGGGAATAAATGGATGTGTCATTATGTTGTAAGGGTGTTTAATGTCAATTTCTGAAGTTGAAGAATTCTGATTCACCCCTTTATGAAAATGTCGCACCTCGAATCCTGAATAATTGTATTTGCTATTTTAAGAATATTTCCTGTTAATGCGATAAAAATGATTTTTCTCCCACAATTATTATATTTATTTCAAATGATCCCGATATATCTTTCTAAGAATTTTTTTAAAAAGGTTGACTCTATAGTCACTAATTTTGTTTGGGACTATAAAAGCCATAGAATAAATAAAAAATATTTATGTAAATCGAAAATTAATGGAGGTTTAACATTACCTAATTTTATATATTATTACTGGTCAGTTAGTATTAAGAATATGAACTTTTGGTGGGTTGAACTGGATGAAAATCCAAACTGGTTACTTATGGAAAAGGAAGACTGCTTACCGTATGAAATCAGTTCCATATTATTTTCTAAAATTAAAATATTTAAGAAAATTTATCGTGAAAACCCAATAATTAATAGTGGAATTAATATTTGGAGACAGTTAAAAAGAACGTTAAAACTAGAAGATATCCCATTAGTTCTTCCCATTGTTAATAATGTAAGTTTTAAACTATCCCTGGAAAATTTAGGATTCTTACAATGGAAAAATCAAGGAATTAATAAGATCAGTGACCTTTACAGGGACAATCTGTATCTTTCATTTAAAGAAATACAGGAAATATATGGACTGCACTCTAAACACTACTTCAGATATCTACAAATAACTGACTACATTAAAACAACTGCACAGGAATATAAAAAGAGAAAGACGGGAATTCTAGATGAATGCTTAAATAAACACCCAAACACGGAAAAATTAATATCATACATTTATAATATTTTATTAGAAAATGATATACCCAATACGGAAAAGTACAGACAACTATGGGAAAATGAAATAGGTGAAACAATCGAACCCGATATCTGGGATGAAAGTTTACGATATATACATAATTGTTCATTAAATTCTAGACACTCTCTGATACAATTCAAAGTTTTACATAGATTGCATTTTTCAAAATCTAAATTACATAGAATGTTTTCTAATGTATCTCCTATATGTGACAAATGCCAATACCCAGAAGCTAATTTAACACATTCTTTTACAACTTGTATAAAAATTACGAATTTTTGGTTGGAAATATTTAAGGTAATCTCGAATGTTGTAAATAAGAATCTAGTTCCAGACTCAAAATTAATAATATTGGGAATATTAGAAAGGGATCAATTACTCACGACAGCACAAAGAACTTTCATAGATTATAGTTTAATAATTGGTAAAAAATTAATTTTACAATTTTGGAAAGGCCCCATACCCCCTACAATCAAATTGTGGATTTCAGGAATGGCTGAGACTTTACACTTGGAAAGAATAAGACTTGCACTTTTAGGCAAGTTAGACCAATTTAATCTGATTTGGTCTCCATTCCTTGAATATCTTAAGGGATCAATATGACTCGGTTTGTGGACCTGATCGAGACCTGAACGAAGGATTAGACGAAGAATAATACATTATTGATCACGGATATATTATTATATAAATACTGTTTGTATAATATACCACTGTTATTTTATTTACTTTTCTCTTCTGGTTATTTTACAACTATTTTTATGTTAATCATTTTTCACACTTTCCTACTTTTCACTTAAAAAAACTACAATAAAATGTTTAGAAGTATATATAAGAAAACATGGTAATTATTACCTATCTCTTTATCAAGAACGTTGTTTTTATATGTACTTATATTTGTACTTACACCTGTACTTATACTTCTAATAAAAATTATTCAATAAAAAAAAAAGAATATTTCCTGTTGTTTGTGCAAGGTTTCCCTGGAAAGTTTGTGGTTTGGATTCCGTTTCTACCACTCTGCCCCTTGCTCTATCTCCATGTTTTCATGTTACAATCACATTAATAGATTGTTTAGAGAAAATACATATTTGGTAATGTCCATTTATCTCAGTTTTTACAGAATGAACAGTCTGTTCAGCCGCTGGTGCCCAAATAAGTATTGGATCAAAGTCTTGAACATTGGCGACTAAAGAAGTTCTAACACAATGAAGGTGCAACATATGAAATGTGATGCTTGTGGTGACGCTGGCTATCTATTCATTGAATTGGAAAGGAAGTAAATAATCATTAAAATTGTTGAAAATAAGTTACCATGGGATTAAATATGTTGTCAAGTTGGCTTTGTGATGAGAATGTAACTATGTGGTTGCAAGGCCAGCTACGACTTTTGCTGTATAATGTCTATGTTTTATGTCCCACTGTGAATTGCCAGTACTGATTGCATTGTTCCTATTTCAGGTATAAAAATCTATTAATTATAAACTGAAGCATTGTTCGCAACATGGATTCATGAACTTTAAAAGTTTGTGTTTTCAATGACAGTAAATGGTAGAACCCACAAACTGTTTATGATAACAGCAGAATTAAAAAATAGTTATCTATTACTGTATCCATCGTTCATGATGTGGCCTCTTATACATCGACGAGACCAAACGTAGACTGGGCGATCGTTTCGCTCAGCCCACCTGATCTCCAGGTTGCTAAACATTAATTCTCCTTCTCATTCTTACACGGACATTTCAGTCCTCAGTCTCTTCCATTGCCAGAGTGAGGCTAAACACAACTTGGAGGAACAGCATATCATATTTTGCTTGAGCAGCTTACAGCCCAGTGGTTTGAATATTGATTTCTCTCACTTCAAGTAACCCCGGCGTTCCCTCTCTCTCTGTCCCTCCCCCACCCAAGTCGCACCAGCTTCTCAGCTAACAATGGCCTGTTTCCTTTATCATCGTTACTTTGTTGCATATCTTTCATTCATTGCTCTTTATCTCTCCACATCACCGTCTATATCTCTCGTTTCCCTTATCCCAAACCAGTCTGAAGAAGAGTCTCAAACTGAAACGTCACCCATTCCTTCTCTCCAGAGATGCTGCCTGTCCCGTTGAGTTTGTGGCTATCTATTTTATGTTGTAGGATTTTAGCCTGTATTAGCAATGTGTTTCTAGACAACTGACTTCAAGTTATCTCAAGCTGACAAAAAAATGGAGTGATTCAATAGTGTAATTGCTGATGATGAGAGGTAGTGTACTTGTATATGTTGAGTTCCACTGTTCAATCCTGACATTGACTTATCCCTGCATTTGAAATCTTTACCATTGGTGTCCTTTCATTAACAACTAATTTGATTATTAGAAAGATCATTTCTATTAACCTATTTCCTCTGTGGTGCGATTTCTAAAATGAATTTTATTGCAACGGATTCTTATGATTGGTGTAGTTTTCGAGGGGAATAATGTCATGGCAAATACTGAAACCATAACAGATTTTAACCTTGCCGGAACAGGGCAGAATTAAAAATAAAATTGAGAAATAGTTAATCCCAGAATTAGGATATGACTTTTAGATTCTGGTGGAGAAAAACAATAATTCTAATTCAGTAATATGATTGAATCCCTGCATACCTTTCCTTGTGTTTTCAATACAAGGGGAATCCAGTAAATATTGCTGCCGCTGGTAAAGTAACCCAACGTACAAGGAATGTGGTTGAGTAGATGATTGTACCTGATTTCATCAAATATAATCTCTAGAACACAAATTCTGAAATTTGTTGTATAATGTTGACAGCAAAATAGCCGATGATGTCTGTGTAATATCTCTACATATCTCATCTAATTCACCAAACTTCATGTCAATCTTTCACCCAGTTAATCCAAGATTCCCCAGTTAAAATTTGGAAATTTGGCACTTTTTAAATTGTAAGGAGCACTTTAGTGCAAGATTTGCTGATGTTGTTTCAAATAATGTTGGACTTGTAGCCAGACTAGACCTTATGGGGAATTTGAAGGTCGATTTTAATATGATTACGCCATTTACAATCTAGTTTCAATTTTGTGTTCTGAATTAAATGTTTGAACTTGCTGTGGGATTTTTGAAACCATGTACGAAAATAATCAATAAACCTAATCTTACAAATATTAGCATAAACATGTTTGTGTCTGATGCATTTTGGGAGGTGACTTTGTTATGTAATTTTGGAATCGAATGGTTCAGTTTTTACTAAATATCTTTTGTTTGAAAGCTATCAAATGCCACATTCACACGTGGCAATAACGATACTTATTTGGTGCATCAATGCAGAAAAGGGGAGCATTAGATTGACGCGGAAGAGAAGATCCAAATACCGGGTGATTCTTATGGGGTTTGTGCTTCGGAACTAACTGCGGCTAAAGCCTAGCTGTTCCAGTAAATCACCTCCAGCAGCAGAACTGTACAGGATTGCAGCGTGTCCAATCTACAACTGCAGTCACCAGCCTCAGCACCTCCAAACCCATGATCTCTCCCACCGGCAAGGACAAGGGCAACAGATGCCTGGGAACACGGCTCCACCACGCTAACTCGGGAAAGGATTGTCCACGTCCTTCATCATTGCTGTGCCTAAATCCTGATATGTCTCCCACTAACACAGTGGGAGCACCTTCCTCAGAAGAACAAGGTTCCACCAACAGCTCACAAGAAATTACGGATGGGAAATGCACACTGGCCTTGCAGTGACTGGTTTCAGTGAGTGATGGGGATCTCATGGGGAAGTCGCACTGCATTATCTACTCAGTCTGTGGAATTCTCTGCCTCAGAGGGCATTTTTCTAGATACTTTCAAGAGAGAGCTAGATAGGGCTCTTAAAGATAGTGGAGTCAGGGGATATAGGGAGAAGGCAGGAATGGTGTGATGATGAGCCATGATCACATTGAATGGCGGTGCTGGCTTGAAGGGCCGAATGGCCTACTCCTGCACCAATTGTCCATCGTCCATTGTCTTTAGAATTTGCAATTGGAGAATCCCGTGTTGAAGCCACCTTCTCCTGAATGTTGTGTAAAAGTCTAACTCCATTCACATCGAGGTGGATCAAGCCTGTAGCGCTAACAACCAGTGCTGATGTGGTGGTGATGAGACCCATTCCACTGCTTCTGTTTGTGTGTTGCAGCTCTCGTGTATAGTTCTATATATTCTCAGCTCCTCTTGCAAACTTCAACAGACACGATTCCTTGGCAGATTCTAACGATAGTGGTTACACGATGCCGTATATTACATGCCAGTCGCAAGAACCTTTGTACGTTCTCCCCTTGACCTGCGTGGGTTTACAGGTTTGCAGGCCAATTGGCTTGGTGTAAATGTAAAATTGTCCCTAGTGTGTGTAAGATAGTGTTAGTGTGCGGGGATCGCTGGTCGGCGCAGACTCGGTGGGCTGAAGGGCCTGTTTCTGTGCTGTATCGCTAAACTAAACTATGGACAGAATGTACACATGATCAGTTTCCAGTTGGAGCAATTGTAAATGATAAACAAAGCATTCTTTAATTTCTAAATTAATACCAGTTTACTCTTAATTATCCCGAGTTGCCTTCATTCATATTATTTCCAAAAAAATTGAAAGTCGTAGCAGTATACAAATAGGTTACAGCAGACTGGTGCCAGTGTAAACAAAGACACACACTATAAAAAGAAAATTAAATTCCATTTTTAAAATTTAGATTATTATTGAAATATAGATGTATAAAAATGTACCTGATTTTTTTAAATAAACATTTTATTACACATTGGCATATTATATTTCTGATTGATTAAAGGAGCATGAAAATAAGAAATTATACTCTTAATTGGTAAATTAATTTGAAAATCTATTAAAAAATAACCACACAATGACAAAAATATCCATAAAACATGTTTTGAAGAAATGCTGTATCAGCAATCACATTTTAGGAATCACCAGTCGATATTGAGGATTTTAGAGCTGAGATTCAGTTATTGATCTTTGTTTTTATCTACGTTACATTTGGATAGATAACGTGATTATATTTACTACACCCCTCATCCACATCTACGTCAGTGCAGACTGGTGCCAGTCTGAAGAAGGGTCCCGACCTGAAACGTCACTGTCTTCCAGAGATGCCGCCTGGCCCGCTGTTACTCCAACACTTTGTTCTTTTTTTTGCATCTACATTTACTTGCCAGTAGCAGGTACTGTATATTTATTGTGTTAAAACACGAGAGAATGTCCATCTTTAATTTTAAATCCCGCTGTCATATCCATGGTGAAGATTCTCCTAGAATTATTATCTAACTCCAGAGGGATCACGTGTCAGGCCCTGTGGTTGGCTGACAGTAATATCAATGGAGACCTTTCCTGATTGCCTTTGTGACGTATAGAAATACATAATGTTACAGTATTTGACCAAATTCATACATGTCAGAATTAATTCTCCACAAAACTCAACAATATTTAATTTGTCTTTATTTAATAGCAGGAAGTGGAAGCCACTGCCAATGGTGGGTGTTTGTTTTCCAGTTAAGGGTCACTACTTTGGTTGATCTGCAATCACATGGAACCCAGAGGAGTTAAGGTTGCCATGTCTCCCTTACACGCAGGAATGCAGTCAATCTGAAGAAGGGTCTCGACCCAAAATGTCACCTATTCCTTTTCTCCAGAGATGCTGACTGTCCCGCTGAGATACTCCAGTATTTTGTGTTTAAACCAGCATGAGCTGTTCCTTCCCGACACAATGTAGTCAGCTGGTTGGGTTTAGGGAATTTCACAGTTACCGTCGCAGTTTGTTTTAACATTATACCTTCACTTGAAATTCAATTCCTACCTGGATTTGAACTTGTATCAATGGATCAGTGGCCAAGAACTGAGTGTGTAAATCCTGGCTAAAACAGAGCAGTAATAGCACCAGAATTTAGTAAAGGACTCGTGTATTGTTAGGCCATTTTGGTCAAGTCTGATGTACTCTGCAGAAATGAGACAAGCTGCCAGTAAGGCGGCAGTATGTCTAGGGCCCAGATGAGTGTTGCAGATAAGAAATGTATGATTATCTCTTCAATTGACAGAATGAATGTGATCGAAGGGCCGAATGGCCTACTCCTGCACCTAATTTCTATGTTTCTATGTTTCTATTTCTGCAGAGGACCTCCAAGGAAGTGTGAAATGCATGAAGTTTATTGGATTACTGCAACAGCATTGTAAATATTGTAAATAATGTTGTTAGACAGCCCTCTGCTGTTTGTTGATTGGTTAAAAGTGTTAAGTCCTGGAAGGTTTGTTTGAATTCCAGGGTAAATGTTGCATTATTCTGCAATTATTATGAAGCATCTGCTGAAACAACGTGTGGGAGATTCTGTTATTGTTTTGGGGAACTGTCAATAATGTACTGATGTAATTAATATGTTTGATTGGATTGTAAGGGGGCCACCTCTATGTAGTTTGGCCCAAAGATCCTATAGCAAGCAAGATAGATCACTCGATGAAAAAGAAGTAGTACGGTTATGGGCAGATTCATGGGTAATTTCCGGCCCCATTTCCATAACCGGCTTCCGTCTCCGCACCAAAGATCCTATAGGATACTAGTGCGGAGACGGAAGCCGGTTACGGAAACATCCTCGTAAAAATGAAACTTATTTGGGAAAAATCTTCTCCTCATTTTCAGAATTTAATTTTTTTTTTTTTTTAAATCTTTATCTATTAGAGGTACCGTAAGTTACATCAGTGTACATCCCTTATATCGTATTCCAGTCATTGTACCCCTTAATTTTTTTTAAGGCTTTAAAAAAGAGAGAAAAGAGAGAGAAATAACAGCAAAGAAAGTAGAAAAGTGAAAAAGAGATGTAAAAGTGCAAAAGTGTGACAGAGGGAAAGGAAACCCTTGAAGAGTTAGAGACCGGAGATATTCAGAGATAGACCCTGGAGAGGAAAAAAAAAGAAAAAGGGAAAGATAGAGAAAGAAAAAAGAAAAGCCAGTTACTTTATTATAAACATCTCGCAAACGGAATCTACCAACTCAACAGTTTTTCTTCCCTCTTTACCAAGACCCGACAACGGTACTTTTTTGTGGTATTCTTATCCTTGTAGTAGATTTACAAATGCAGACCACGTCTTATAGAAACAGTCTGAATTTCCTGCTAGTCGGACTCTCATATCTTCCAAGTGTAGTGTTTCAAACCCATTGGGAACTTTCTTCCCAATAACCCTCTCTGGCTAAACCCCTCCCTTCACCACCTCCAGTTTAAATTCCAGTTGGAATATTTTGGAGGACCAAGTAACCAAGAAGCAAGAACCAAGAACATGGTTGAAATCCACATATTAACTGTTGGTATAGGAGTATTTTTCCAGAATTTTAAGATGAGCTTTTTTCCAGTTATTAAGCCATATTCAAATAGAGTCTTTTGAAACACATTTAATTCAGGGCTATCTTCCGATATCCTGAAGATAATCCAGTCTGCTTTTGGAGTCAGTTTTATTTTAAATATTTTTGTGAAAATTTCAGTCCAAATTTCAGTCCAAAATGTTTGAATTTTTGTACAGAATCTTAATTTATTAACACAAACTGTTCCCCCACAACGTTGATTACATTGCGAGTCGGGTCGGGTAGGGTCGGGTTACGGAAATGGATGGAAAAAAGGCCCACGTTCCGCTCCGTTGCGTACTACACGTCAGCCCATCGCATGTAGAAGGAGTGATCTATCCTACTCCGCTATAGGATCTTTGGTTTAACCCCTCAAAGTTCGGGGACCTATAAAAGGCAACCCCCAAGAGGTCCTTTGTTGATTTCTGGAAGAGCGCTTGGGACTGCTTGACCTTTTGGAGTGTTTCTGTTTGCACGAGGCTGAAGGGCTTAGCCAGGCAGATACAAGGTTCGAACCCATTGAGGGAGTACAGTGAAGGTTCTCCAGACTGATACCTGGGATGGCAGGACTTCCATATGAAGAAAGACTGGATAGACTCGGCTTGTACACGCTGGAATTTAGAAGATTGAGGCGGGATCTTATAGAGACTTACAAAATTCTTAAGGGGTTGGACAGGCTAGATGCAGGAAGATTGTTCAAATGTTGGGGAAGTCCAGAACAAGGGGTCACAGTTTAAGGATAAGGGGGAAGTCTTTCAGGACCGAGATGAGAAAATCATTTTTCACACAGAGAATGGTGAATCTGTGGAATTCTCTGCCACAGAAGGTAGTTGAGGCCAGTTCATTGGCTATATTTAAGAGGGAGTTAGATGTGGCCCTTGTGGCTAAAGGGATCAGGGGGTGTGGAGAGAAGGCAGGTACAGGATACTGAGTTGGATGATCAGCCATGATCATATTGAATGGCGGTGCAGGCTCGAAGGACCGAATGGCCTACTCCTGCACCTATTTTCTATGTTTCTATGTAACCCACGGTGGTTTAGGTATTGTAATGGGGAATTTGTTGTGCGATCGAAAAATAAAGTTTAGTTGTTCCAGTGCTTGACTCAGTGGTTTTTGACAGAACTAGACTGGGGGGTAACATTGAGAAGAGCATATTTACAAGTGCTGTTCTAGTCATTTAAGTACCACCCTACTGCATAATCGCATTTACCCACCTTGTTGCTATTCCCTTCAGCCACTTATCTAGTCTAACCTTAAGGTAGATAAAAATGTTGGAGAAACTCAGCGGGTGAGGCAGCATCTATGGAGCGAAGGAATAGGTGACGTTTCGGGTCGAAACCCACCTTAATGTCGTTTTTTTAATTAAACCACAGCACAAGGTCGTACTTAGCATTTGAGTGACAGATTCTCTTTCTATTATTTAATCTCTTACAGATGGCCTCTTATTTAGGGATCCCACAACTATTTTAATTAAAACATTTCCTTCAGATATGAAAATATTTCATTATATTTATATTTTCAATACAGTCGGCTAGAACCGTTTAGTAAGAGTGTCGGGGATTATGGGGAGAAGACAGGAGAATGGGGTGGAGATGGAGAGATAGATCAGCCATGATGATCCAGGTGTACAGTAGAGAGCATGCTGACTGGTTGCATCATGGCCTGGTTCGGCAACTTGAACGTCCAGGGGCGGAAAAGACAGCAAAAAGTTGTGACCACTGCCCAGTCCATCACCGGCTCTGACCTCCCCACCATCGAAGCGATTTATCGCAGTCGCTGCCTCAAAAAGGCAGCCAACATCATCAGAGACCCACACCATCCTGGCCATACACTCATCTCACCATTGCCATCGGGAAGAAGGTACAGGAGCCTGAAAACTGTAACATCCAGGTTCAGGAACAGCTACTTCCCTACAGCCATCAGGCTATTAAACACTAAAACCTCATAAACTCTGAACTACAATCGACTATTATTATTATTATTATTATTATTGCACTGCTATTTTTTTTTGGAGTTCTGTTCTTTTATTTATTATGATTACATATTCTGTTGTGCTGCAGCAAGTAAGAATTTCATTGTTCATTCACTTCTTCATTCACAGACCACAGACTGTTCATATTGGTGGAAATGTGTCAGACTCGATAACAATCAGCATTGGAGCACCTCAGGGCTGCGTGCTCAGCCCCCTGCTGTACTCACTCTATACTCATGACTGCGTAGCCGGTCATAGTGCGAACTCCATCATCAAGTTCGCTGACGACACCATGGTTGTGGGACGTATCAATGATGGGGATGAGTCAGAGTATAGAAGAGAGATCGACCGACTGAGCAAATGTTGCCAGCACAATAACTTGTCCCTCAACACCAGCAAAACCAGGGAACTGATTGTGGACTTTGGAAGGGGTAGTATGGGGACCCACAGTCCCGTTTATATCAACGGGTCAATGGGTGAAAGGGTCAAGAGCTTCAAATTCTTGGGCGTGCATATCTCTGAAGATCTCTCCTGGTCCGAGAACACTGATGCAATCATAAAGAAAGCACATCAGCACCTCTACTTACTGAGAAGATTATGAAGAGTTGGTATGTCAAGGAGGACTCTCTCTAACTTCAACAGGTGCACAGTAGAGAGAATGCTGACCAGTTGCATCGTGGCTTGGTTCGGCAGCTTGAGTGCCCAGAAGTGAAAAAGACTACAAAAAGTAGTAAACACTGCCCAGTCCAACATCGGTTCTGACCTCCCTTCCATCGAGGGGATCTATCGCAGTCGCTGCCTCAAAAAGGCTGGCAGCATCATCAAGGACCCACACCATCCTGGCCGCACACTCATCTCCCCGCTACCTTCAGGTAGAAGGTACAGGAGCCTGAAGACTGCAACGTCCAGGTGCAGGAATAGCTACTTCTCCGCAGCCATCAGGCTTTTAAACTCAACTCAAACAAAACTCTAAACATTAATAGACCATTATCTGTTTATTTGCACTTTATCTGTTTATTTATTCATGTGTGTATATATTTATACAATGGTGTATGGACTCACTGGTCTGTTCTGTAGTCATGCCTACTATACTCTGTTGTGATGAAGCAAAGGTAGAATTTCATTGTCCTATCTGGGACACATGACAATAAACTCTCTTGAATCTTGAATCTCTTGAAAAACTGCAGTGTCCTGCTTTGCAATATAATTTCCAATGTAAATTTAAAGCATGCAGTGTTCTGCTTTACAATATAATTTCCAATGTAAATTTAAAGCAGGTTACAGTCATGTTTTTTTTCAAAATAAGCTCTTACCTTGCCATTACTCTTTGGAAATAATGCTGCAAGAGTGAATACACCCAGTACGGGACCTTGATTTATTCCTGCAACACTGAGCGAAGCCTGGGAACGATAGCAAACATGATTACATTCAGAGCTATATTTGACAGGCAGGTAAAACCATATTTCATTAATAAACCAGGAATTAGGTCCGAGATTTATAGGCGTGCATGGGAGGATGAGATGGTTCAATTGCAGAGAGATGCGCAGAGACCCAGTTCTGCGAGTTTGGTAACCAGCTTGGAGGGAATGATTGTATTAAATGCCGAGCTGTAATCAATGAATAACAGCCTGACATATGACTTTTTGTTGTCCAAGTGGTCCAGAGCGGAGTGGAGGGCCAGCGAGATCGCATCCACCATTGATCTGTTGTGGCGGTAAGCGAACTGCAGTGGGTCCAGGTTTTTGTCGAGGTAGGAGTTGATTTGCGCCATGATCAACCTCTCGAAGCACTTCATCACCACAGGCGTTAGTGCCACAGGTCGATAGTCCTTGAGGCATGTCACCTTGCTCTTCTTGGGCACTGGCATAATTGATGCCCTTTTAAAGCAGGTGGGAACCTCAGACCTCAGAAAAACTTCAGCCAGTTGGTCCTCACTGGTTTTTAGAACACGACCGGGTATACCATCAGGTCCAGGCACTTTTCGAGGGTTCACCCCTCTGAAGGATTTCCTGACGTCGGCCTCTGTGACTGAGACTGAAATACCATCACAGCGAATAGGGGCTCGGGAAGGCACATCGGTGTTCTCCCTATCCAAGCGTGCGTAAAATGCATTGAGCTCGTCAGGGAGTGATGTTTCGCCGACATTCGAGCTGCCTCCTGATTTCGCCTTGCAGGAGGTGATTGCATTCAGGTCCCGCCACAGCTGCCGAACATCTGTCTCATCCTCCAGTTTGGAGCAGAACTCCCTTTTGGCCTTTTTGATGGCCTTACCAAGGTCGTATCTGGACTTCTTGTAGACCACTGTGTCATCAGACATGAATGCCCAGTGTCTGGTCTTCAGAAGAGTGCGGATCTCAAAGTTCATCCAAGGCTTCTGATTGGGAAACACTCGGAAGGTTTTTGTAGGGATGCAGTCCTCCACACATTTCTTTATGAAGTTTCTAACGACTGTGGCATATTCATTCAAGTCCGTTGCCGAGCCTGCAGACTCCAAACAGTCCTGTAGTTGTTCCTTTGCCCCCCCCCCAACCAGCTCTGTACAGTCCTCACCTCTGGGGGTGCGCACTTCAATTGCTGCCTGTAGGCAGGAAGAAGCAGCACCGCGGTATGGTCGGATTTACCGAAGTGAGGGCGAGGGATAGAGCGGTAGGCATCCTTGATGGTGGTGTAGCAGTGGTCGAGGGTGTTTGGTCCTCTGGTGCAGCAGGAGACATGTTGGTGGAAGTTGGGGAGTGATTTCTTTAGGTTTGCCTTATTGATGTCCCCAGCAATGATGGTAAATGCCTCGGGGTAAGACACCTGGTGTTTGCTGACCACAGCGTGCAGCTCCTCCAGTGCCAGACGGACGTCTGCTGGGGAGGGATGTAGACCGCGGTCAGGATGATGGAGGTGAATTCCCTCGGTAGGTAGAAGGGGCGGCACTTCACCGCCAGATGTTTGAGGTGTGGAGAGCAGGAGTTGGACAGGACTGCCATGTCTGAGCACCATGCAGAGTTGACCGTGAGGCAGACGCCCCCTCCTCTCCCTTTCCCCGATGCCAGTGTCCGGTCCATGCGGTGGATGGAGAACCCTTCAGGCTGGACCGCTGAGTCTGGGGAGCTGGGTGTGAGCCATGTCTCTGTGAAACAGAACACAGAGCATTCCCTCAGCTCCCTTTGATAAAGCAGCCTTGCCCTTAAGTCCTCCACTTTATTTTCAAGGGACTGTACATTGGCCAGTAGGATAGTAGGGAGAGGGGGCCAAGGCGATTGACAGCGAGCCAGCGAAGTCATTACGAGGAGGAACAGCCCGGCGAGGTCGCTGAGACGACGGCACAGACACCCGGCTGATGGAACCACCATCCTGCTGCTTGGAAAACCACAGCTCATCCACCCGTTCAGCGAGCTGCAGAGGTTCAGTGAAATCGGACCCAGCGAGAAACAGGCGAGAATGTCATCAGGCAGCTGCTCCAAAAACGCCTGCTCGTACAGCAAGCAAGGCGGATGCTCAGCCATGAGCACTAACATCTCGCTCATGTGAACCGACGGCCGTTGATCACCCAGGCCGTCCATATGTAGCAGCCGTGCCGTGCGATTGCGGCGGCTGAGTGCGCAGCAGCAACGCCTTCAGGGCCTCGTAATGGCCAACGGCCGGCGGATTCTGCAGGAACGGCAGCAGCCACGACGCTGTCTCCTGGGTGAGAGCGCCCACCACGTCGAAGTAGCGGGTCGCATCCGCGATGATCTGGCGGATCTCAAACTGGGTCTTGCTGTGTGCGAACCACACATGAGGCCACGTCGCCCAGACACAGCAGTTTAAAGGAAACCGTGTCCTGTTGAGATACTATTGAAACTACTGAGATACAATTAGTTTTGGAATGCAGGAATGTTGTCACTTCTAGTCTCTTCTGTGATCTCGACTGTTTGTTTTGCTACCTTACTTGCTTGTTTCACATGTTTGTGCCATGATGATGATTTATGATGATGATATGCAAATATCTTGACCGTTGTATCAGATGACTGGGAGGTCAGATCGCATGTACACTGTGTAAGCCTAAGGCAGGAAGCCATGGCTGAGTGAGATAATAAACACGGAGACCAAGGAATGTTACCTATAAAAATTGTGCCAGTATCATTATTATTCCACATCTGAGGCCAAGATGTGACATTAGCAACGAGGATAATTTGGATATTTTAGATATTTTGGATTCTGAATCCGTGGCTTTGAGCTGGAAAAAAAAAAGATCTTTTAAAATGGTAGTCGCTGGAGCTGATTTCTTCGCACTACGCGGAGTTCCTCACTTCGATCCGACTTTTAAAACATTAAAAATTTTTAAAACATTCCCTGATACCGGAATACAGGAAGACTATAAGAAAGCCATCGATGCTTTGAATAGTCAGCGGTGGTGCTGAACGCTACATTTCAACACCATTTATTCCGCAAAATAAAGCAGGAAGAGGGCGAGAATGTTGCTCAATTTGTGACAAGACTCAGACAGGTGTCTCTTGGATGCAAATATGTGGCTGCAGATCTTGGATCAGGTTGCCCAGCATTGCAAGCCAGACAAGCTCAGGAGAAGGCTGCTAGAAAAAGGGGGTGAGTTAAACCTTAATGATGCTTTGTTGATTGCGGCAGCACTGGAAGTTGTAGAGGGACAATTTCACAGCCTGAAATTGCAAGATTCCAAGACTGGGCAAGTTAACCAGCTGTCCTACGGTAGACCAAGATGTAAGCCTGAACGTGAGATCCAGTGTTGCAGGTGTGGCAACAACGGTCACATAGGGAAAGATGCATGTTGTCCAGCAAAAGATAGAACATGTAGGAAATGTGAAGATAAAGATAATTTTGCAAAGAAATGTCAAAGTAAGTGAGCATGCTGTGAAAAGGAATTAACAGTTTGCTTTGAATGAGAGCCATCACGAGAAAATTGCAGTGATCATCTGAGGGAGGTGTTACAGTGCCAGTGATTGTAGATTCTGGTAGCGACAGCAACGTAATTGACAGATCACTTTGGGAATGCTTGAAACAGCAGAAAATCAAGTGCACGTCAAGGAGGTGTAGTAGGAAGTTATGTCCGTACACCGCAACTAAACCATTGCAGACCATTGGATGTTTCACAGATAAAGTAGAAGTCAGAGATAGAGAAACTGAAGCAGAATTCGTGGTGATAGTGGAGAAGGGAGAACCTCTGCTGAGTAGAAATCAGTGATGGAAATGGGTTTTAGGAACTAGGGGTACGCTAAGGCAGGACCGGCCTTAGGAGACACGGGGTCCAATTGGGAACAATTTTGTTGAGCCCCAGGTTTCCAGCCAAGGTCTGTCAGCCCTGTTATTTATTATATTATAATATTGTACACTGAGGTGCTATGGATTATACACTGTCTTAATCTCTCCTGCTCTCGTCTGACTGTCAGTAATGTCTGACTGTCATGCTGGTTGCCAACCTTTACCGTAGTTGCTAATTACCATTAAACTGCATTATGTGATTGGCCACAATGCCCTTGCAGACAGAGGCTGATTGGACGGGAGGAGACAGATTTGTGAATTGGACGGGAATTTTAAGGTAAGCTGGTCGGTGATTGGACGCAATCCCCTTAGAGACAGCGGTTGATTGGCCGACAAATAATCGGGCACAAAAAATTGACAAATAGGAAAACAAAAAAATCGGAATTCCGATTTAAATCTGATATAAGGTACATAGGGTGGGTATCGATTAATTCTAGACAACAGATTTAAAAGAATAATCTAAGCCCATTAATTCACTCAAGGTGTATTATGATGTGTTCTACAGAATTAAGTGTACAGCAAAACCTGCACTTCCAGAGTGGTCTATCGTGTTGTTTCTTCAGCGGACCACGGATTTATTTTAAGAGCAAAACATAAAGTGCTGGAGAACTCAGCAGGTCAGGCTGGATCTATGAAGGGTCCGAAGAAGGGTCTCGACCCAAAACGTCACCTATTCCTTCTCTCCAGAGATGCTGCCTTACCCGCTGAGTTACTCCAGCATTTTGTGTCTCTCTGTGGAGGGAATGGCTAGGCGACGTTTAGGGTCGAGTCCCTTCTTCAGGCATTTTTAAGGGGTTGGGAAAGATCGAAAATTTCACGTATTTAAATATGTTGTTATGAATATACCTAGTAGTGTGGGAGAAAATTCCATGAGCCATAAATGCCACATACATGCCCAAAAGTAGAACATTTTGAAAATGGGCAAAGCAAAAAGTAGCATGTTCTCTAGAAAGGTTTATCCTAAAATAATTTATTGGGAAGGTGTGATTTTCAGTCAGGACATCTGTATCATTCAGTCAGTGAGCTTGCGGCCTGGAGCCCTTCTCTATTACCCCTCTACATAAAAAACAACGTGTCAATGCCTCTTCAAGGTCTACTAATCCACCTGTAGCTTCAGTTGCAGGTACAGTGAAGGGATTTGGCGCTTGGGCAACGCTATGAATTTATATGAATTTAACAAAAGCCAATGCGTTTAAATTATTCAAAAGCTACAACCATAAAGTGATAAAGAATACTAAATAAAACTGAAGCAAATAAAGGCAAACAGAAGAACTAACCTTGAAGGAGAGAGAGAAAACAACACACATAAACTTAAAAGAGAAATTCATATAACATCCCTAAATGATGGGTACAAATTACTAAATAACGTGGGTGGACGATAACAAGATGCTGCTCCACCCGCTGACTTTTTCCAGCAGTTTTGTCTGTATTCCAGCATTTGCAGTTCCTTCTTAAAATAACGTGGGTGAATGACTGTACCTGCACAGAAGAAGCCCGTGCTCGCGGTCCGGAGCCCTTAATGACAGTAAGTTTTAGGAAATTCTGCCATGAATTTTATTCAAAGGAACGCGGCGTCATTAATACTTGGTAAAAACACAACTATATTGACTGAGGAATGCAGATCGATGTATTGATGACACATTATATAACTACGTGTTCACTACTGGCTGTTAACAAGTGCTACAATGGCAGTTAACAAACATTTTCGTTTGAGTTGAATCTAGTGATAAATGACTCCAATCTTTCTGAGGTACTCGTTAAACCCGAGCTGGAAACTGAAAAGTAGGGGAACGCTGTCCCGCTGCGTAACCCCCCCCCCCCCCACCCCCCCCCCCCATTTCCATCACTGGTAGAAATGCAGCTCGAGAGCTGGGAGTGTTTCACATCGGACTGCATGTCAATTCAGTACAGTCATATGATGACATGAGGCAGGAGTTTCATTCAGTATTCCAAGGGGTTGGAAAATTGAGAAGCCGGCAAGTGAAGTTAACCATTGATGAAAATGTCAAGCTGATAGCTCAACCGGTGGCGTTGATTGATCAGGGCATTATTGAACCAGTTGAACGTTTGACACCATGGGTGAGTCCAGTTGTGATTGTGCCGAAACCCAATGATGACATTAGACTGTGCGTTGACATGAGGAGAGCCAATGAGGCAATAATCAGAGAAAGACACCCATTTCCTACAGTTGATGAGGTGCTACAAGAGCGTTCAACCAGTAAAGTGTTCTCCAAAATTAATCTCCAGTGGGGATATCATCAGTTGGAATTATATCCTGAGTTAAGAGAGGTGACAACATTCGTCACTCACTGCGGATTGTACCTGAACAAAAAACTGACGTTTGGAATCAGTACGAGATCAATCAGTACGCAATCCACAGAGTGATTCAAGGGGTACCA
Source organism: Raja brachyura (assembly GCA_963514005.1). The sequence continues at coordinate 4,752,619 of OY740803.1, read as the reverse complement.
GGAGTAGCAAACATATCGGATGACATCATCATCCATGCATCCATTCGTGAAGAGCATGACGGGAGGTTGAAGCTAGGGCCAGACGACATTTCCGAGGTGGTGTCCAGAGTTCCAGAGGCAGCAGGCTGCAACACAGGGTGGTGAGCAGAGAAGGTGTCTGGCTGATAATACTTTGGCAGATTCAACAGGCTCTGATGCTTCTGTGCCAGCTAGCAGACCAAACTGTGAAAGGAAACTCCCCGAGCAATACGACGATTTTGTGATATAAATTATGATAGTCTTTATTCTGATACTGTTTATTGTAATACTGTTTATTATGAGCAAGGAGTTTATTAATGTTACAAGAGTATAAAAAGTTGCATTTGTTTTGTAGTTGTGATGCATCTGTTTTGTGAGTTATTGGAACACAAATGAAAATACAAACATGTTTGTAACAATTTAACTGGAAAGTATATTAGAAAGAACACATATTAATTTAAAGTTTAATTCTGGTAAAGGAAGGATGTCATGATGATGATATGCAAATATCTTGACCGTTGCATCAGATGACTTGGAGATCAGATCGCATGTGCACTGTGTAAGCCTAGGTAGGAGGCCATGGCTGAGTGAAATAATAAACACGGAGACCAAGAAATCTAACCTATAAATATTGTGTCAGTATTATTGTTATTCCACATCTGAGGCCAAGATGTGACAGTTTGCTTTCTTTAACTAGTATACAAATTCCCCAATCTACTGCCATTCAAATTATCTCTCTGTGTTTTGTTCTTCCTGAAATATTCGCCCACTCATTCAACTTAGGCATAAAGAATAAGAGCAGAATTAGGCCATTCGACCCAATCTCTCAATTGCCTTGAAATTATTTTGCATCCTCCTCCCAACTCCCAGTTTGACTTAGTTTCGTGTTGTAGGTTGACTTACATGTGTTACATCAGTTCTCTCATCCAAATCATTGATGCACATTGTGAATAGCTGGGCCCAAGCACCACCCATTAGTCACCATCTGCCGCCCTGAGAAAGTCCTGTTTATTCCATTACTGTTTGCTGTTCATCAACCGATTTAAACAAAATTCTTGGAGAAACTCAGCGGACGAGGCAGCACCTATGGAGCGAAGGAATAGGTGTATTCTTATTACACTTGTTAACTTACTATTCTTATGAACTCCATAGATGCTGCTTCACCAATGAGTTTCTCCAGCATTTTTGTCTGCCTTCAAATTTTCCAGCATCTGCAGTTCTTTCGTAAACAAAATTGTTTGCATGTTATTAGAGTGCTTCCGAGCAGTTCCTTTAAAATCCACACAGTCGCATTGCTGTACCACATCTACTGTGGGTCAAACAATCATTCATAAATGCAAGAAGTGACCGATAAATCATGTGGTTTGTTATAAAATTTTGGATTTTTAACCTGATTTGACTCTGATCACTGGATTAGGATTTTACCTCAGCAGGAGAAGCAGCAATGTCCAAGAAAAATGTCCTGCAGGCGTGGGATTATGTTGTATTTGCCGCTATGCTGATAATATCTGCCGTGATTGGACTTTATTTTGCTTTTAAACGTGGAGGGAGAAAGAGAGGAACTACAGAAGAGTTCTTGATAGGAAATCGGTAAGTTTACCGTTGGCATAGACGACAAAATAAAGATTGTTGCAAGTCCTACAGGACTTTGTGAGATATGGTAGATTTGTGAACATGGGAACTAATGTGTAAATTTAATGCAGTTGTATTGTGAACCTCAAAGGTTTAGTAAGATTGAATTTGTGCTGTCAGTAACATCAATGGGGATTGCATTATTACCTCAGCAAGATCTGAAAAAATTTTATATCCAAAATTATAAAACGTGTATTTATGTGGTAACTTTTATGGCTTCAGCATGTTCCGAAATTCATTACAACCAAAGAAATGCTGGTGAAAAGTCATTGCAATAATGTGGAAAAAACCTCAGTCATTTTGCACGCAGCAAATCCCCACAAAGAACAAAGTGGTAATGACTGGATAATTATAGATAAGGACACAGAGTGCTGGAGTAACTCAGCGGGTCAGGCAGCATCTCACGAGAACATGGATAGGTGATGTTTTGGGTCGGGACCTTTCTTCAGTCTGAAGAAGGGTCCTGGTGTGAAACGTGACCTATCCATGTTCTCCAGGGATGCTGCCTGATTCGCTGAGTTACTCCACCACTTTGTGTCCTTTAGTGTAAATCATCTGCAGTTCCTTGTCCTGACACTTTTCATCAATGTTGTTTGATGGATAGATAATGATCAGGAATAACTGCCCCATTCTTTGTCAAAGCAGTGTTTGGGACCTTTATCAATTGTCTGACAGGACAGAGCGGCCTTGTTTTAACATTCCGTCCAAAAGGTAGCATTGTTGATAATGGAGTCCACCTCATTACTTCGCTGAAGAGTCAGCTGGGCTTTGGAATTCTCTACCAGAGAAACCAGTGGAGGCCAATTCACTGGATTAATTCAAGAGAGTTAGATTTAGCTCTTAGGGCTAACGGAATCAAGGGATATGGTGGGAAATAGTAAGATTAAAGGAGAACTTACCTGTTCAAAGTTTGATCTTTATTTTATGAGGAGTTACGATGAGGGATTACGTGAAGAAGCCCCGCCTGGCGCTTGATCGGCATACTTCAAAGCAGCGGCATGAAAAACACAGAACCAATAGTCGGAGTAAGATAGTAAGGCTCAACATAGACTAGAACTACCAGATGATCATTTATATTATGAGGGCTGGGAGCGGAGGGCACGTAATCCCTCATCGTAACTCCTCATAAAATAAAGATCAAACTTTGAACAGGTAAGTTCTCATTTAATCTTACTATTTTACTTCGGAGTCACGCGAGTGACTACGTGAAGATTTTAAAGCTCTGTGTTTTTTATGTCGTAGAATTATTCCATACGACACTCTGTTTAGTCAATACAGTAGTGAGTAAATAATATTTTTAAAAACATTGTTTCAATTTATGTAATAAGTCTTTTAATCATAAAAAGAACATTTTTTTAATAACCCCTCTCTCTATCCCAGGGGAAAATTTTACAAAAGAAAAATGATAATGATATCAAATGATAACATAAATCGATAATATAAATCGATAACATAAAACAAAGCAAGCATTTAAAGAGAACCCAACACTGCGTGGCCAAATCCTGGCACCGTGACAACAGGTTTATCGTAGAACTTTGAAAAGGTTTCTTCTTTACACCACCCTGCGGCCTCTAAAATTTGATTGAGTGGTATGTCCTGTACCTTCGCCGTGGACGTAGCTGCAGCCCTAGTGGAGTGAGATTTAAACACATCAGTGTCTATTCCTGCTAAATCCAAAACCTGTTTTAACCATCTAGAAATGGTTTGAACTGAAACTTTTGTATGTGTTTTTTTGTGCGTTATCAGTAACGCTGTCTCAGCACCTCGGAGATTTTTGGTTACTTCAATGTATTGAGTTAAATGCTTAACTACACACAATTGGAGTCCATTGCCTAAGCAAAGTGAGAACAATGCTAACATCCCGAATTTCTGTATATCTGGACTTGGGAGGATTTTTATTAAAAATTCCTTTCATGAACCGGGATACTAATGGGTGAGACCCAATTGAACCTCGATCAGAAATTTGTCCTAAATAGGACGACAAAGCACTACAAGCACTGTTAATGGCACTATAACTTAAGTGCTCATCAAAATGCAACCCAGCAAGGAACTCCAATACATTTGATATGTTCGCAGTATGATAAGATATCTTTGACTGTCTACAGAAGGCTTCCCATTTCTTTATATGCGACATATATTGTTTTTTAATGCTATTCCGCCAAGCTGCAGCTATAACATCCATGGTCCTATCCGACAGTCCAAACTCTTGCAATGGTCTGGTCAGAACCTGCAGATTAACAAATTCATATGATCATGCAATGGATGAATTTATTTTGTTACTGGTTGTATGAACAAGTCATTGCAACTAGGAATTGCCATACATGGTTCAATAATCATTTTAAGCATCAACGGAACCATGACTGTGTGGGCCAATTTGGCCCCACCAAAATGCCCTTGGTAGCGTCTTGCGCTATTTTCTTGAGACATTGCCCAATCAGACAGAATGGGGGAAAAGCATAAAAGAACGTATTCCCCCAGTGTAGCGAGAAAGCATCCACCGCTACTGCTCCTGGATCGTGTTCCCAAGCCACGTGTTTGGGCAATTAGTGATTTAATCTAGATGCGAACAGATCAATGTCTGGTACTCCAACTGACTGACAATATTTTTGAAAAATTGTGGATTTAACATCCATTCTGTACTGTCTTTAAATTTTCGTGATCTTTTGTCTGCCACAATATTGTCTCTCCCTGGGAGATAAATAGCTGAAACCCCAAATATTCTTACCAATACACCAATGCCACATCTGGTTAACCAGGTGATCACATGATAATGATCTTACTCCACCCATCTGATTGATATATGCCACAGCTGTGGTATTGCCTACTTGTAATTGGACATGCAAATCCTTCAAAGTAGAACAATAAGCTTTTAATCCATAAAATGATCCCAGTAACTCCAAATAATTTATTCCATATGTTTGGAGAAATAAATCCTCTTGGACAGTCCATCTGCCCCCACAACTGGTGTCATTATCCGTAGCACCCCATCCGAGAGAACTTGCATCAGTTTGCAAAATCACTGCTGGCTGCTGAACTAATATGTTTTTAACAGCTTGTGGAACATTCTCAATCCACCAATGCAATTCTGATAAAGCTTCCTTTGGCAATTGCATGGGCCTATCAAAATGGCCTGCTCGCTGTTTAAGCGCTTGTGTTTTTGCCCTTTGGAGATTTTGGTAATGCAGTGGACCAAATTCTACTGCAGGGAATGCTGCCACTAACTTACCAATAACCTGAGCAACTTCTCGGATGGAGGGATAAGGTTTGTCAATAAGTCACCGGCATACATTTGAAATATCAACAATCTTGTCTATTGGTAAAGTTACTAACATGGTAACTGAATTAATCACAAACCCCAAATATTCAATAGTTTGGGAAGGCTGTAACTTAGATTTTGTTGGATGAATCAGGAAACCTAGCCTTTCAAACAGACTTGTAGTCGCCGAGACTGATTTTTCAGCTGACTCCTGATTAGCATTGACAATTAAAATGCCATCTAGATAAGCCATAACAATGTGTTTTTGTGCCCTTAGCAGTGCAAGTGCTGGTTTCAACAATTTAGTGAACGGCCTAGGAGCTGAGCTTAATCCATTAGGTAATGCTTTGTATTGCCAAAGTTGTCCCATCCTATTAAATTTCAAATACCTGTGAAAGTGACGATGAATTGGTACTGAATAATATGCATCCTTCAAATCTATTGTAGCCATGTAACAATCTGTTGATACCAGCTGCATTGCAGTGTTGAAGGTGTCCATTTTAAAATGTTTATACTGGACAAATGTATTAAAATGTGTGAGGTCTAAATTGATTCTACAACCCCCATCTTTCTTTGGTCTGGGGAAAATATTTGATACAAATTGTTGTGGATCCTCATCTGATTTCTCGATAACCTTTTTTACACCAATTCTTAACTTCTTTATCAATTTGAATTTTTTCAAATACAGAAAACACCAAAAGACGATTAGGCTTATTCTGTCCTGATGGATCAATACCTTCTACAAAATCAATGGTAGATCCTAAAACAGTATCTAATATAACACGGTCAGATGTTATACAGCCCCATTCATCGTAAAACATTTGTAGTCTACCACCAATCTGAGGTTCATCCAAAGATTCTTCTGTAATAGGATAAAGTTTTTGTACCTCTCCAACCGGACATGGTGGTCTCCTTCTCCCAACATATGGGTGAACATTTGGCTATTACCATACTCCTGCCTCGGCTTGTTCCAGCTCCAAAATCAAATCCCCTTCTCGTTTGACCGGCCCTTCTTTGGCCAAAAACGAAGGGTTTCATGAGGCCAATAGTCTTTGCCTCTTCATCAATCTCTTTAATTTGTTCAGACAGATTTCTCCGAACAAATAACCAGGAGCTTGAACATTGCTTGATTTACACAAACCTGCAAATCTTGGATGTAAAATGGGCCGAATGGCAATCTTCCTCATACAATTAATCTCAAAAAATGAGTTGCAGAATAATACCAACATATCCTTCTGAACTTTGGTCATTCCACAACCTTCCACTTGTCTTCCAAAAGCAGTGATCCCAGCCGAAATCAGTTTGAGGACTCTTTGAAATCGTATTTCCTGTTCCCGCATCATTGATGACATTGGCGCCCAAATAGCCGAATTCACCGTAGGTACCTTCAGTGAGGTACAATTAATAGGTGTTTTATATAATTCTGCTGTTTCAACCATAACAGCTTCTTGAAGCTGGTGAGAGACCATATAATTAATGTTGGCCGCCAGGTTTTCTTCCATGGCCTCACCGCCTCATCCCGGTATAGCAAAACTTTGTGCCACATCAGGCACACCTGGAGCAATATTTTTGTATTGTGGTGGGTACTCATGGCCAAAATCACCACCTTCAGAATCAGTCACATGCAGCCCTGGTACTCCTGAGACTTGCTCAAAGGAGACTTCCTCCAGCCCAATCCTGGCTCTGGTTTCAAATTCCCAATTCAAACTGGCACCATATTCATGATATGGAACCCCCTCAGGGGCTGCCTGGGAATATTCTGGGTTTTTAGACCCTTGTTTGATAATTGTCTGGATCATTTTCTCCATTTGATCCATTCTGAGCCATAAGGCTTTTCTATCTGGAGGACTTTCATTATCAGATTCATCAGAAACCACGGGCCCTTCAGATTTTTTTTTACATTTTTTAGGCACTGGATTTTCCTCTGTGGCTTCTTCTTGTGGAGCAACCAAAGGCTCACTAACGGGTATTTCAACGGCCACCGGTATCGAAACCGGGTCCACAATAATCTGCTGTCCCGACTCTTCTACACCGCGGGAAGCACGTTTTACCTGCGATTTTTTAGGAGCTTTCTCCATTTTTATTTTTAAACTCCTCCTGGTCTTTCCCCACCAGCCTCACGGAGTTTGAAATGCCCTGGAAGTAAAAATAATTTACTTAGCTGCGGGCCTGTTCCTTACCGCTGGTGGAGCTGCGCTCTGCAGCTCTTCTCCTACCGACAGCGTCGACGTAATTCCGATCAAGCGCCAGGCGGGGCTTCTTCACGTAGTCACTCACGTGACTCCAAAGTAAAATCAGGAACGGGGTACTGAATCTGGACGATCAGCCATTATCACATTGAATGGCAGTGCTGCACCTATTTTCAATGTTTGTATGGCTACTCAAGTTTCTGGAGTGTAGATTTAAATGTTTAATGTTCCGACTGCCATTTATAAACTTCATAGATTAGAATGGAATGGAATTCACAGAGATGGCATCAGAGAATGTTAGTTAGTGTCTGTAGTCGGCACTTACAAGAAAATAAGTAGTTGAGGAAATGGAGTTTAATAGAAAAATAGACAGCTATTATTTCTCCCCACAGACAGATATCTGCTTACCCAATAGCTCTTTCATTGGCTGCCAGTTTCCTGTCCGCTATTACGGGTAAGTGAATTTTATTGTATGACAAAAGTTAGTCTATAACCCTGGTCAAATATTGTTGGATTAACATGTAACTTGTCAAACTGGAGGTAGCTAATGTAGCAAAGTCCTTCATTTGTTGGGAGATTGAACTGAAGCCACATGATTTCAGAAGTTGTTTATTTTCTCTTAGGAAAATGTACACAAGAAGATATTTGCAACTCTTCAATCCGTTCATCTCACACCTTCTGTTTTAATCTCCAGCCTTTGTTCCTACCGCCAATCTAACAAAACAAAACCCCTTGCCCGTGTCTACATATTACCTGTCCTCTCCAACTTCAGAGACCTCACCAACACTACGTACAATTGCAACAGAACCACCCTATTCTTAAACTCCAACCCTTATGCAATGAAACCTTTGTTTGCCGCCTTAACTACTTGTACTAGAACACCTCGACCCCTCTGTCCTCCACTCACTTGCAGTCTCTTCCCAGTTAAATAATAATCTCTTTGAATTTATTTTACTGAAATGCATGACAATTCCAATTCTTTCTCTCATAGACAATAGGCAATAGACAATAGGTGCAGGAGTAGGCCATTTGGTCCTTCGAGCGAGCACCGCCATCCAATGTGATCATGGCTGATCATCCCCAATCTGTACCCTGTTCCTGCCTTCTCCCCATATCCCTTGATCGCTGTCTTTCAGAGCCCTATCTAGCTCGCTCTTGAAAGTATCCAGAGAACTGGCCCCCACCGCCCTCTGAGGCAGAGAATTCCACAGACTCACAACTCTCTGTGAGAAAAAGTGTTTCCTCGTCTCTGTTCTAAATGGCTTACCCCTTATTCTTAAACTGTGGCCCTCGGTTTTGGACTCCCCCAACATCAGGAACATGTTTCCTGCCTGTAGCGTGTCCAAGCCCTTAATAATCTTATATGTTTTAATAAGATCCCCTGTCATCCTTCTAAACTCCAGAGTGTACAAGCCTAGACGCTCCATTTTCTCAGCATATGACAGTCCTGCCGTCCCGGGAATTAACCTTATAAACCTACGCTGCACTCCCTCAATAGCAAGAATGTAATTCCCTAAATTAGGGGACCAAAACTGCACACAATACTCCAGGTGTAGTCTCACTAGGGCCCTGTACAACTGCGGAAGGACCTCTTTGCTCTTATACTCAACTCCTTTTGCTATAAAGGCCAACATGCCATTCGCTTTCTTCACTGCCTGCTGTACCTGCATGCTGACTCCCAACATGTCCAAATAACCCTGCATTCTCATAGCATCCTCCTCACAGTTCACACTGCCACCCAGCTTTGTGTCATCTGCAAATTTGCTAATGTTACTTTGAATCCCTTCATCCAAATCATTGATGTATGTTGTAAATAGCTGCGGTCCCAGCACAGAGCCTTGCGGTGCCCTACTGGTCACTGCCTGCCATTCTGAAAGGGACCCGTTAATCCCTACTCTTTGTTTCCTGTCTGTCAACCAATTTTCTATCCATGTCAGCACTCTACCCCAAATACCATGTGCCCTAATTTTGCCCACTAATCTCCTATGTGGGACCTTATCAAATGCTTTCTGAAAGTTCAGGTACACTATATCCACTGGCTGTCCCTTGTCCATTTTCCTAGTTACATCCTCAAAAAATTCCAAAAGATTAGTCAAGCATGATTTCCCCTTCATAAATCCATGCTGACTCGGACCGATCCTGTTACTGCTATCCAAATGTGCCGCTATCTCATCTTTTAAAATTGACTCCAGCATCTTCCCCACCATCAATGTCAGGCTAACTGGTCTATAATTCCCTGTTTCTCTCTCCAGAGATGCTGCCTGTCCCGCTGAGTTACTCCAGCATTTTGTGTCTAGCCTCACATTTTAACTTTTATTTGACAATCATTTGCTCGCTCACACAATCTAGTGTAATATTCCATTACACATTCACAATATTTTTGTTATCACATCCTGCCTTCTACCCCTCTTCATAAATCAGCAAAATTACATTGTGTCTTTCCTCCAGGTCATTAATGTAAATAGTCATTCACACACAGCATGGAGACTGGCCCTTCGGCCCAACTTGTCCATGCTGGCTAGTTTAATAGACCTCTGTCGCCTGTTTCAGGAGTGCGTGTACTTCTGTCTCAAGGTCTCTCTGCACATTAACTCTCCTGAGATCCCTGCCATTTACTTCACATATCTTGCCGGAATATGACTTCCCAAAGTGCATGACCTCCCACTTATCTCTAGAGATTAAATTCCATTTGCCACCTCTCCGCCCAAACCTACAGCCGGCCTATATCCCACTGTTTCCTGCAACAAATTCATTGGAGGTAGATAGGCATGATTGAATGGCGGAGGAGAGTTGATGGGCTGAATGTCCTAATTCTGCTCCTGTTACTTATGAGCTTATGATCCTATAACAATAATTGATCGTAGAGTTATACAGCATGGGAACAGGCCCTTCAGCTCAACTCATCTATGCCAACCAAGACCTAACCCCATTTGCCCAGGTCTAGTGCATATCTCTCTAAACCTGTCCTATCCATGAACTTGTCCAAATGCTGTAATTGTGCATTCCTCTGTCAGCTCGCTCCTCACACTCATCACCCTCCGTCTGAAAGCTGACAAATATGAAAGATACAGAATATTGTATCCAACATAAATCAAACCCAATGGGTTGACTCTTCACTGTCCCCGCAGTTCTTGGCCCACAAGGTGGTCAATAAATGCAATGTTCACATCCCATGAGCGAACTAAAAAAAATGTTATTGATATTTTTTTGTGATTTATCATTTATATTATTCATGACTTTACCATGTTTTGTGATATCATTGATCTATTTTAAATGGTTGAATTATCAGCGGAGGAGAAACTTTCCTAGTTGACAGCCATTAAGTTGCAACTTTTTTATAGCAAATATCCATAAATATAAAATACACCTTAAGACAATCACTGTATTAGCCAATGCTGTCAGAGCAGACTGTGCCAGTATAATTTGTCTTTGTTATCATACTTGTTTTATTTTTAAACTTGGGATGTGCTTTGTTAACTTTATTGTGTAGAAGCTGTTTTCTGTGAGACTACTCATTAAATGTTTCTAATTCTCGTTACAGTGATTGGAATTCCTGCAGAAGTCTACTTGTATGGGATAATGGTTGTGCTATACACCGTAGCTTGCTTATTTACAATGACATTCACCTGTCTGATCTACATTCCACTCTTCTACAGGTTAAACATAATCAGTACATATGAGGTAATTAATTTTGTTCACTCTCTCTCCTATTTCTCTGCTATCAGTAATTTTCTTTAATTGGCAAACATTTTACAGCCCTGATTTTATTCTAGTGGGCTTTTCAACATGGTCTTTATTTACTTAGCACTAATATTCATTGCCTAAGATAGACACAACATGCTGGAGTAACTTAGGGGGACAGACAGCATCTCTGGAGAGAAGGAATGGGTGATGTTTCGGGTTGAGACAGAAGTCTTCAGTCTGAAGAAGGGTCTCATCCCGAAATGTCACCCATTCCTTCTCTCCAGAGATGCTGCCTGTCCCACTGAGTTACTCCAGCATTTTGTGTCTCGTGTACTGAACTGAACATAAGGCAAGGTGTCTGAATTTCCAGTCCGGTCACTGTATCTCACATCTCCGCTCCACAAAAAGACGCAAGAATCGGTAACACCGCTCTATGGGGCCTGTCCCACATAGGCGACTTTTTAAGCGACTACAGGATACTACGCTTAAGAAAGAACTGCGGATGCTGGAACAATTGAAGGTAGACAAAAATGCTAGAAAATCTCAGCTGGTGAGACGGCATCTATGGAGCAAGGGAATAGGTGAGGTTTCGGGTAGAGACCCTTCTTCACACTGAAGTAGGGTCTTGACGCAAAACGTCACCTATTCCTTCGTTCCATAGATGTTGTCTCACCCACTGAGTTTCTCCAGCGTTTTTGTCTACAGGACAGTACGCGATCACCACACGGTCGCCGGTTGTCACCGTGGTGTCGCCTGTATGGATGTGAGTAGTCTCTTCAGTCGCCCAAAGAGTCGTAGTGTCTTTCTGGTCGCCATAAGTTTTTTTAAAAAAAGGTTGAACATTTTTCGGCGACCATGGCCACCTTGGGTTTGACTCCTAATGAGCGTTGCTTGACGGAGGTGCTGTCGTAGGTTGTCACCAGGTTAATGTAGGCGGTCGCCAGGATGTCATTGGTTGTCGACAGAATGTCGTAGGGTGTCGCCAGATGACGTAGGGTGTCGCCGGTGCTGACCGGTGAATTTCAATGCCCTATTCACCAGCAGTTGCCGAAGAAATCGCCTAAGTGGGACAGGCCCATATATCGCATTGATAACATTTTTTGTTTCAACCTGCAGCCATCAAAGACCTTGAACAATTTGTGGATATCTGTCTCTCCAAGTAGATATAAATAATTTGATGAATTATTTTTAAGCAATTACAAAATAACACACTTGCTTAAAAATCCTTCAAACATTAAATCGTAATGATAAAAAAAGAATAAAGATCTTCAATCGAGGTCAGCAATGCTTTGTTTACAAGAATAATCCCAGGAATGAGTAGGTTAACCTATGATGAGAGTTTGTCGGTGGTCAGCGTGGACTCGGTGGGCTGACTAACTTGTTTCCATGCTGTATCTCTAAACGGAGCAAAACAAAAACTAAAAACTCTTCAGCTGGCCCGCCAGCTGGGCTTTGTGTGCAGTCCAGCACCGGGGGCCAACTCATCATTCACCCAGCCACGGCCGAGTTGGTCAACAAATCGCCGTTGGGAATTAGTCCCGTATTTTGACCTTTTGTCCCTTATTTGGGAGTGAGAAAGTTGGCAACCCTAAGCCAGAGGGAGTGATATAGTTGAAGGGGGTCATGGTGGGGAAGGAGGTGGGGTGGAAGGGAGGTGGGATAGGGAGAGATATGGGTGTTGGTTACAGTGGGGTATTACATAATATTACATAAAATTGGAGAATTCAATGTTCATCCATTGGGTTGTAAGCTACCCAAGATTTTATCTCTGAATGGGGAAAGGTTTGCGCATTAGGTATATGGATAGGTATATGGACGGGAAGGGAATGGAGGGGTATGGTCTGAGTGCAGGTAGATGGGACTAGGGGGCACGGACTGGAAGGGCCGAGAGGGCCTGTTTCCGTGCTGTAATTGTTATATGGTTATATGGTTATATTTATCGATGATTTCACTGCACGATTTATGCTTTACATGCATGTGGGCCAACGTTGAGTTTGAAAATTAAGCTTTTATTTTTCAATTAATTTCAGATGAATTTCAAATATATCAAATTAGCAATAAATCTTTGATTTTATTCCCACAGTACATTAATAGAAGATTTGGTTCTGCTGTGAAGTATCAAGTTGTTATTAGCTTCTTGATATACATGGTGAGTTTAAATAATAGACTTTAAAGCACCTTAGATCAATCTTATCGTTTTGGCACAAAAATACACCAATGATCAATGATGTTTGGGTTGACAGAATAACTTTTGTAAAAGATGAACAAAGAATGGCCTAATTCTATCCCTCTAACTTGTGAACTCCTGATTCCTGTCAAACTCCCCAGTTGCCATTACTAGGTTGTCATTCATTTGTCAAGGGTGGATGGTTGGACGCGGTCTGGTTGGAGATTGTTATTGCCCGGTATTTCTACATCTTGCCAATCAACAGCGGCTGCCTGAAGCTCGCCTGGGTCTCGCTGCACGCTGGCACGGGCTGCTTCATTTGTTGATGCGTTACAAACGAAACCCATTCCTTTTTTTTATTGAATAATTTTTATTAGAAGTATAAGTACAGGTGTAAGTACAAATATAAGTACATATAAAAACAACGTTCTTGATAAAGAGATAGGTAATAATTACCATGTTTTCTTATATATACTTCTAAACATTTTATTGTAGTTTTTTTATAGTGAAAAGTAGGAAAGTGTGAAAAATGATTAACATAAAAATAGTTGTAAAATAACCAGAAGAGAAAAGTAAATAAAATAACAGTGGTATATTATACAAACAGTATTTATATAATAATATATCCGTGATCAATAATGTATTATTCTTCGTCTAATCCTTCGTTCAGGTCTCGATCAGGTCCACAAACCGAGTCATATTGATCCCTTAAGATATTCAAGGAATGGAGACCAAATCAGATTAAATTGGTCTAACTTGCCTAAAAGTGCAAGTCTTATTCTTTCCAAGTGTAAAGTCTCAGCCATTCCTGAAATCCACAATTTGATTGTAGGGGGTATGGGGCCTTTCCAAAATTGTAAAATTAATTTTTTACCAATTATTAAACTATAATCTATGAAAGTTCTTTGTGCTGTCGTGAGTAATTGATCCCTTTCTAATATTCCCAATATTATTAATTTTGAGTCTGGAACTAGATTCTTATTTACAACATTCGAGATTACCTTAAATATTTCCAACCAAAAATTCGTAATTTTTATACGTTGTAAAAGAATGTGTTAAATTAGCTTCTGGGTATTGGCATTTGTCACATATAGGAGATACATTAGAAAACATTCTATGTAATTTAGATTTTGAAAATTGCAATCTATGTAAAACTTTGAATTGTATCAGAGAGTGTCTAGAATGTAATGAACAATTATGTATATATCGTAAACTTTCATCCCAGATATCGGGTTCGATTGTTTCACCTATTTCATTTTCCCATAGTTGTCTGTACTTTTCCGTATTGGGTATATCATTTTCTAATAAAATATTATAAATGTATGATATTAATTTTTCCGTGTTTGGGTGTTTATTTAAGCATTCATCTAGAATTCCCGTCTTTCTCTTTTTATATTCCTGTGCAGTTGTTTTAATGTAGTCAGTTATTTGTAGATATCTGAAGTAATGTTTAGAGTGTAGTCCATATATTTCCTGTATTTCTTTAAATGAAAGATACAGATTGTCCCTGTAAAGGTCACTGATCTTATTAATTCCTTGATTTTTCCATTGTAAGAATCCTAAATTTTCCAGGGATGGTTTAAAACTTACATTATTAACAATGGGAAGAACTAATGGGATATCTTCTAGTTTTAACGTTCTTTTTAACTGTCTCCAAATATTAATTCCACTATTAATTATTGGGTTTTCTCGATAAATTTTCTTAAATATTTTAATTTTAGAAAATAATATGGAACTGATTTCATACGGTAAGCAGTCTTCCTTTTCCATAAGTAACCAGTTTGGATTTTCATCCAGTTCAACCCACCAAAAGTTCATATTCTTAATACTAACTGACCAGTAATAATATATAAAATTAGGTAATGTTAAACCTCCATTAATTTTCGATTTACATAAATATTTTTTATTTATTCTATGGCTTTTATAGTCCCAAACAAAATTAGTGACTATAGAGTCAACCTTTTTAAAAAAATTCTTAGAAAGATATATCGGGATCATTTGAAATAAATATAATAATTGTGGGAGAAAAATCATTTTTATCGCATTAATTCTACCTATCATTGAGATAGGTAGTGTTCTCCAATATAGAATATTCTTAGATAATTTATTTAGTATAGGTAAAAAATTATATTTAAATAAAGAATCATATTTTTTTGTAACGTGAATTCCTAAATACTTAATCTGTTCATTAACAATCTTAAAAGGAAATTGTTTTAATGTAGTTAAATTATCTTGTGTTAATGGCATAAGTTCACTTTTATTCCAATTGATTCTGTATCCAGAAAACAAGCCGAATTGAGTTATTAAATTCAATAAATTAGATATGCTAATTTCAGGTTTTTTAATATATAATAATACGTCATCTGCATATAGAGAAATTTTATTTCTTGTTTCGTTAGTTTCATATCCAAAAATTTCGGGGTGTAATCTTACCCGAATGGCTAATGGTTCTATAGCCAACGCAAATAATAATGGTGATAGGGGACAACCTTGTCTGCATCCTCGAAATAAATTAAATTTGGTAGATATCATTTGGTTGGTTAAGATTTTAGCAGTTGGATTAGTATATAGTAATTTGATCCATTTTATAAACTTGTCTCCCAAATTTAACTTTTCCATAACCGCAAACAAATATGGCCATTCAACTTGGTCAAAAGCTTTCTCTGCATCTAACGATATTATTACTAAGTCTTTATTATAACTCCTTTTCGAGTATATAATATTAAACAATCGTCTCAAGTTATATGATGAGTATCGTTTAGGTATAAATCCTGTTTGATCCGGGTGTATTATTTTATTAATCACTACACTTAATCTTTTAGCTAATATTTTAGTTAATATCTTTTGATCCGTATTTAAGAGAGCAATAGCTCCATATGATCCCGGATCATCTAGGTCTTTATCCATTTTTGGTATGAGTGTTATAATGGATTCGTTTAGTGTTTCTGGTAAACTCTGTTGCGCATATATATATTCGTAAAGTGTCTTCAAATAAGGTGTTATCAGATCCGTGTATGATTTATAAAATTCCGAACCAATACCATCTGGCCCTGGAGTTTTCCCGTTTTTTAATGATATAATAGAATGCTCAATTTCTTTAACTGTTAATTCAGCATTTAATAGTTTTGTATCATCTACACCCAATCCTATTAGATTACAGTCATTTAAGAATGTATTAATTCCTATCTGATTTTCAGTCGTTTTGGAAGAATATAAATCTTTATAATATTGTACCATTCCTGACCTCACAACGGCAGGATGGTCATTGAACAGGCAGCTGAAGGTCGGGCCCAGGAAACCGATGTTGGGAACTCCTGTGCTGGTGTCCTGGCACTGAGTTGGTTGACCTTGGGCAACCACCACCACCTTCCTTCATTCGGGAATGACACCACCCAATGGAGTATTTCCCTTTGATTTCAGTTTTCCTTGAGGTCGTAGTTTGTAGAATCACGGGCTTGGTCTTGAGGGCAGTCACTTTAACCTACTTTTAGTTTAGAGACACAGCGCGGAAACAGGCCCTTCGACCCACCGTGTCCGCAATGACCTGCGATCCCCGCACACTAACACTATCCTACACACACTGGGAACAATTTACAATTTTACCAAAGCCAATTAACATACAAACTTGCACGTTTTTGGTGTGTTGGAGGAAACCGGAGAAAACCCACGCAGGTCACGGGGAGAATATACAAACTTTGTACTGACAGCACCCATTATCAGGATCAAACCCGGGTCTCTAGTGCTGTGAGGGGGCAACTCTACCGCTGCGCTGCGCCAACTCTTTTTTAACATTTTCCAATATTATAATTTTCAACAGTAACAGATAACATTTTTAAGATGTATAATGCGTCGCAGAACTTGCAATGATAATAATTCTGTGAACAAGATTGAAAAAATGAAAAACATTTATCGTGTTCACAGAGTATTTACCATTGCAAGTTCTGCAACAAATAGGACATTTAGAAGTTTTTCATTTGTTTCAATGTTGTTTCTCTCGCTATCTTTCAGTGCCTTTATATGGGTATTGCCACATACACACCCGCGTTAGCTCTTAGTGAAGGTAAGTGGCATTTTATTTCTGATGGTGAACCAGTTAAGGGCCTGTCCCACTAACGCGTTCCTCAAGCATTTTGCGTTTTGCTCGAGAATTGATTATCAGAAGAGATTGAGGATATGCCACTTTCTCTGGTTGTCAGGCTGTGACTAAAGGGGTGCTGCAGGAATCTATGGTAGACAGAAATGCTGGAGAAACTCGGCGAGTGAGGCAGCATCTATGGAGCGAAGGAATAGGTGACGTTTCAGATCGAGACCCTTCTTCGGGTGGGGGGGGGGGGAGGGGCAGTGAGATAGGAGGTGGCTAAACTGTCTTTGGAGTGAGGAGGAGAACTTCTTCAAAGTAGGCAAACCTTGAGGAGATTTCACAGTGGAGTAGAAGAAATGTTTAAGAAAAATCGAAGGTAGGCAAAAATGCTGGAGAAACTCAGCGGGTGAGGCAGCATCTATGGAGCGAAGTTTCGATGGGTCTCAACCCGAAACGTCACCTATTCCTTTGCTCCATAGATGCTGCCTCTCCCGCTGAGTTCCTCCAGCATTTTTGTCTGCCTTCAGTATACATATTGATCTGTATTATACAGATCATCTACATTTTTCCAGCATCTGCGGATCTTTCGTACACACTGCAGCAATCTATGCTCAGATCTTAGCTTTTCACAATCTATACCAACAGTTAATTTGAGGGGACTCAAAGTTGTATTTACAAGCTTGCTAATGATCTAAAACTAGGTAGGATTTTGAATAGGGTGCATGATATAAGGAAACTTCAAGGGGAGAAGGAATGGGTGACGTTTTGGGTGGAGATCATTTGTCAGACTGATGTCAGGGGAGAGGGAGATACATTGGTTAGAAGGTGTACGGTGTGAAGCCAGGACAAAGGGGATGGAGATCAAGGAAAATGTAGAATAGATCATTGTTAGCTGGGAGAAGGTAACACCAAAGCAGAGTTAAAATGTACTTGGAGACTGGTGGGAGAACTGGAAAGGGGGGAAGGATAGAGAGAGAGGGAAAGCAAGGGCTACTTGAAGTTAGAGAAGTCAAAGTTCATACCGCTGGGGTGTAAGCTGCCCAAGCAAAATATGAGGTGGTGTTCCTCCAATTTGTGCTGAGCCTCACCCTGACAATGGAGGAGGCCCAGGACAGAAAGGTCAGTGTGGGAATGGGAGGGGGAGTTAAACTCTCCACAACCGGGAGATCTGCTAGGTTTAGGCGGACTGAGCGGAGGTGCTCAGCACAACAATCGCCGAGTCAGCGTTTGGTCTCGCCGATATATAGGAGTCCACACCTGGAACAGCAGATACAGTAGATGAGGTTGGAGGAGGTGCAAGTGAACCTCTGCCTGGTTGAACTGTGTGTTAACAGAAAATATTTGATCAAGATGGGAGCTAGAGTCAGAAGTGTTCATGAATATCACTTAATTCCTGAAGAGATATTTAATTGTATGTCAGATCTTGATCCAACTGAGAGTGGAAGAAGTGACACTAGATTCAGGAGCAGTGGATACCATAATGAAACAAATCTGTCTGAAAAGATCGTATTGAATGAGAAAACTAATGGACAGGTAGACAAAAAATGCTGGAGAAACTCAGTGGGGTGAGGCAGCATCTATGGAGAGAAGGAATAGACGACGTTTTGGGTTAAGACCCTCTTTCAGAAACTAATGGACAAAACAAATGGACAAGTTAATTTTGTAAATAATCTCCATAAATAGATCTAGGAAGAAGGGTCTCGACCCGAAACGTCGCCTATCTCCTTCGCTCCTTAGATGCTGCTGCACCCGCTGAGTTTCTCCAGCTTTTTGTGTAACCCTCCATAAATAGATCTATTAGCTCAGTCATGATTTCAGACAGTAAGTACTTGAGTTTGCTATCTAATTCTAACCTTTCTCTACAACTTTCTTATTTCAGTTACTGGGGTTAACTTGTGGATTTCAATGATAACAACAGGATTCATCTGTACGCTGTATACAACTCTAGTAAGGAAGAACAATATGAATGTTTAAAGAATATAGTGAATAGTAATGAATGATCTTCAAGGTTCGCATTGATATTTAGTTAAGAAACCTTGGAAATTAGTCGTTGTAAATTAAACTGTTATTTATCATTTTAATTATAACGGCTAAGTGGGACACGTTGGGTCCCAGCATGATAGGGGAGGGCTGATCCCCAAACGCAATGTTCCACCTCTCCACCAATTCCAATATTGGTGGCCAGTGGGGGGGCTTTCTGGAGCGCTAGTATGGGTGTTGTAGGCTGAAGGGGCTGGTTTCCAGTGGGCTAGTATGGACATTGTGGGCCAAATGGATTCTTGGGCTAGCGGCTCAGTCACCACAAGGCGTAGCTATGGGCACGCGCATGGGCCCCAGCTATGCCTGCCTCTTTGTACCGTATGTCGAACAATCCTTGTTTGAGACGTACCAGGGCCCCATCCCCTACCTCTAACTCCGCTACATTGAGCATAATTGTATTGGTGCTACCTCCTGCACCCACACACAACTCATTAACAACTCATTAACTTCATCAACTTCTCCACTAACTTCCATCCGGCACTCAAATACACCTGGACCATTTCCGACACTTTCCTACCATTTCTTGACCTCACTATCTCCATCGCAGGTGATAGACTTCTGACCGACATCCACTATAAACCTACTGACTCCCATGGCTATCTAGACTACACTTCTTCCCACCCTGCTCCCTGTAAGGATTCCATCCCCTACTTCCAATTCCTCCGTCTACGCCGCATCTGCTCCCTGGATGAGATGTTCCACACCAGGGCATCGGAGATGTCCTCATTCTTCAGGGAACGGGGGTTCCCCTCCCCTACTGCAGATGAGGCTCTCACCAGGGTCACTTCCATAACCCCGTAACACTGCTCTCTCTCCCCATCCCCCTACTAATAACAAGTGCAGAGTCCCCCTTGTCTTCACCTTCCACCCCACTAGCCGTCACGTACAACAAATAGTCCTCCGTCATTTTCGCCACCACTCACCACAACTTCCCATCTCCCCCCCATCTGCTTTCCGCAAAGACCAGCTCCTTTCCGCTCCTTCTGTAACTCCCTGGTCAATTCTTCCCTTCCCACCCTTCCCAACTCCTCCCCGAGCACTTTCCCTTGCAACCGCAAGAGATACTACATGTGTCCCTTTACCTCCCTCCTTGACACCAGTCAAGGACCCAAGCAGTCGTTCCAGGTGTGAGAGATTCACCTGCACCTCCTCCAATCTCATCTATTGCATCCGCTGCTCTAGATGTCAGCTGATCTACATTGGTGAGACCAAGCGTAGGCTTGGCGATCGTTTCACCGAACATCTCCGCTCGGTCTGCATTAACCAACCTGAACTCCCTGTGGCTCAGCACTTCAACTCCCCCTCCCATTCCGAATCCAACCTTTCTGTCCTGGGCCTCCTCCATTGCCAGAGTGAGCACCATCGGAAACTGGAGGAGCAGCACCTCATATTCCGCTTGGGCAGTCTGCATCCCAGTGGCCTGAACATTGACTTCTCCAATTTCCGGTAGTCCTTGAGGTCTCCTCCCCTTCTCAGCTCTCCCTCAGCCCTCTAGCTCCTCCTCTTCAATTCTTCTTCCCGCCACCCCCACCCTGCATCTGTCTGAGGAAGGGTTTTGGCCCGAAACATTGCCTATTTCCTTCACTCCATAGATGCTGCCGCACCCACTGAGTTTCTCCAGCATTTTTGTCTACCTTCAGTCACTCTAGCCTGTTGTGCTGGCAGCTTACTCACCCACGGCTGGTGAGTTGGCAGTTGACTCACAGCTATTCCTTGAAATTCCACTTCAAGCTGGGTGCAAGGCCACCAAATTCAAGTGCAGCTTCTTACCACTTCAAGTAAGTAAGTAAGTAAGTTTATTGGCCAAGTAATCACAATCAAGGAATTTGCCTTGGTGCTCCACCCACAAGTAACAACATGACATACGGTGAGAGTTACGAATGACTCAGAAAACATTAATAAACATTAATAATAATAAAACATTAACGATAAAACACCATTGATTATGCATGTGATCCAACAAAATTCAAGATCAAAGGAGGCTACAGATTTTTGGCTGTTGAGTAGAGCAACTACTCGTGGATAAAAACTGTTTTTATGTCTGGCTGTGGCAGCTTTGACAGTCCAGAGTCGCCTTCCAGAGGGAAGTGATTCAAAGAGTTTGTGGCCAGGGTGAGAGGGGTAAGAGATGATCTTGCCTGCTCGCTTCCAGGCCCTTGCAGTGTACAGTTCATTCAAGCAGGGTGCAAGGCCGCCAAATTCAAGCGCAGTTCCATACCATTTCAAGCAGAGTGCAAGGCCACTAAAGACAGCGAGTCGTGATCTCTCCCTCCTCCATCTAGGAGGTTTTATAGTCCCTCCCTCCTCCCACCAGAAGGGGCGTGGCCTTCATGGCGTGATTGACAGGAGAGAGAATCTCAACATATTTTAAACACTAATAACTCTTTTATTTTTCATCGATGGGAAAAATCCACAACACCAGAAGAGAAGAGGGGGACTATGAGTAAGATGGCCAAAATCACACTTGGACATGTTAGCGTTTTTCCTAAAATCAACATAGAGAGCAAACAGGAAGTGGTTAAGATTAGACTCTTAATTTTATATACAACAAGGCAACTTTGGCATTCTCAAACCAGCTTTTCAATTAGGCAAGGTATTCTCAAATCAACTTTTCAATTATGCAAAGCATTCTCAACCAACTTTTCAATTAGTTAAGGCAAGTTTAGCATTCTCAAATGAACTTTTCAATTATGAAAGGAAACTTTAGCATTCTCAAACCAATTTTTCAATTAGGCAAGGCAACTTTAGCATTTTCAAACCAACTTTTCAATTAGGCAAGGCAACTTTAACATTCACAAAACAACTTTTCGATTAGGCAAGGCATTCTCAAATCAACGTTTCAATTAGGCAAGGCATTCTTAAAACAACTTTTCAATTAGGCAAAGCATTCTCAAACCAACTTTTCAATTAGGCAAGGCATTCTCAAAACAACTTTTCAATTTGGGAAAGCATTCTCAAACCAACTTTTCAATTAGTTAAGGCAACTTGAGCATTTTCAAACCAACTTTTCAATTAGGCAAGGCAACTTTAGCTTTCTAAACCAACTTTTCAAATAGGCAAGGCAACTTTAACATTCTCAAAACAACTTTTCGATTAGGCAAGGCATTCTCAAATCAACCTTTCAATTAGGCAAGGCAACTTTAGCATTTTCAAACCAACTTTTCAATTAGGCAAGGCAACTTTAACATTCTCAAAACAACTTTTCGATTAGGCAAGGCATTCTCAAATCAACGTTTCAATTAGGCAAGGCATCCTTAAAACAACTTTTCAAGTAGGCAAAGCATTCTCAAACCAACTTTTCAATTAGGCAAGGCATTCGCAAAACAACTTTTCAATTAGGGAAAGCATTCTCAAACCAACTTTTCAATTAGTTAAGGCAACTTTAGCATTTTCAAACCAACTTTTCAATTAGGCAAGGGAACTTTAGCTTTCCAAACCAACTTTTCAAATAGGCAAGGCAACTTTAACATTCTCAAAACAACTTTTCGATTAGGCAAAGCATTCTCAAATCAACCGTTCAATTAGGCAAGGCATTCTCAAATCAATATTTCAATTAGGCAAAGTATTCTCAAATGAACTTTTCAATTAGGCAAGGCATTCTCAAAACAACTTTTCAATTAGGGAGACCATTCTCAAACCAACCTTTCAATTAGGTAAGGCAACTTTAGTATTCTTAAAACAACTTTTCGATTGGGCAAGGCATTCTCAAAACAACTTTTCAATTAGGCATGGCATTCTCAAATCAACTTTTCAATTCGGCAAGGCAACTTTAGCATTCCCAAACCAATCTCAATTAGTCAAGGCAACTTTGGCATTCTCAACCATACTCAAACCAACATTTCAATGAGGCAAGGCGACTTTATCATTCCCAAACCAACTTTTCAATTAGGCAAGGCAACTTTAGCATTCTCAAAACAACTTTTCAATGAGGCAAGGCAACATTAGGATTCTCAAACCAACCTTTCAATTAGGTAAGGCAACTTTAGTATTCTTAAAACAACTTTTCGATTGGGCAAGGCATTCTCAAAACAACTTTTCAATTAGGCATGGCATTCTCAAATCAACTTTTCAATTCGGCAAGGCAGTATCAAATCATCTTTTCAATTAGGCAAAGTATTCTCAAACCAACTTTCCAATTAGGCAAGGCAAAATTAGCATTAAAAAAAAAGCTTTCCAATTAGGCAAGGCAAATTTTGCATTCCCAAACCAACTTTTCAATTAGGCAAGGCAACTTGAGCATTCTCAAACCAACTTTTTAATTAGGCAAGGCATTCTCAAATCAATTTATCAATTACGGAAAGCATTCTCAAACCAACTTTTCAATTTAGCAAGGCAACTAGCATTCTCAAACCAATCTCAATTAGTCAAGGCAACTTTAGCATTCTCAAACCAACTTTTCAATTAAGCAAGGCAACTTTAGCATTCTCAAACCAACTTTTCAATTTAGCAAGGCAACTTTAGCATTCCCAAACCAATCTCAATTAGTCAAGGCAACTTTGGCATTCTCAAACCAACTTTTCAATTAGGCAAGGCAACATTAGCATTCTCAAAAAAAAATTTGATTAGGCAAGACATTCTCTAATCAACTTTTCAATTAGGCAAAGCATTCTCAAACCAAGTTTTCAATTAGGCAAGGCAACTTTAGCATTCTCAAACAACCTTTTCCATTAGACAAGGCATTCTCAAATCAATATTTCAATTAGGCAAAGCATTCTCAAACCAACTTTTCAATTAGGCAAGGCATTCTCAAAACAACTTTTCAATTATGGAGACCATTCTCAAACCAACATTTCAATTAGGCAAGGCAACTTTATCATTCCCAAACCAACTTTTCAATTAGGCAAGGCAACTTTTGCATTCTCAAAACAACTTTTCAATTAGGCAAGGCACTATTAGGATTCTCAAACCAACCTTTCAATTAGGCAAGGCAACTTTAGCATTCCCAAACCATCTTTTCAATAAGGTAAGGCAACTTAAGCATTCTCAAAACAACTTTTCAATTATGCAAGGCATCTTTGACATTCTCAAACCAACTTTTCGAAAAGGCAACTTTAGCATTCTCAAACCAACTCTTCATATAGGCAAGGCATTCTCAAATCAACTTTGAATTCCACAAGGGAGTCTCAAATCATATTTTCAATTGGGCAAAGTATTCTCAAACCAACTTTTCAATTAGGGAAGGCAACTTTAGCATTCTCAAACCAACTTTTCAATTTGGCAAGGCAACTTTAGTATTCTCAAAAACAACTTTTCAAATAGGCAAGGCATTCTCAAATTAACTTTTCAATTCGGCAAGGCAGTCTCAAATCATCTTTACAATTGGGCAAAGTATTCTCAAACCAACCTTTCAATTGGGCAAGGCAACTTTAGCATTCTCAAAAAACTTTTCAATTTGGCAAGGCAACTTTGGCATTCTCAAACCAACTTTTCAATTAGGAAAGGCAACTTTAGCATTCTTAAACCAATGTTTCAATTCAGCAAGGCATTTTCAAATCAACTTTTCAATTCGTCAAAGCATTCTCAAACCAACTTTTCAATTAGTTAAGGCAACTTTAGCATTCTCAAACCAACATTTCAATTAGGAAAGGCAACTTCAGCATTCTCAAACCAACTTTTCAATTAGGCAACGCAACTTTAGCATTCACAAAACAACTTGATGCGAGATGATTTAAAAGGAGTGAACTGGGACATTTTGTTTTATGGGAAAGATGTAGAAGAGAAATGGAGGACATTTAAAGGGGAAATTTTAAGAGTACATAATCTTTATGTTCCTGTTCGGTTGAAAGGAACCAGTAAAAATTGGAAACAAGCCTGGTTTTCCAGGGAAATTGGACATCTTGTTCGGAAAAAGAGGGAGATCTACAATCATTCTTGGCAGCATGAAGTAAATGAGGTGCTTGAGTAGTATGAGGAATGTAAAAATAATCTTAAGAAAGAAATTAGAAAAGCTAAAAGAAGATATGAGGTTGCTTTGGCAAGTCAGGTGAAGGTAAATCCAAATGGTTTCTACAGCTATATTAATAGCAAAAGGATAACAAGGGATAAAATTGGTCCATTGGAGAGACCAAGTGGACAGCTATCTGCAGAGTCAAACGAGATGGGGGAGATATTGAACAATTTATTTTCTTCGGTATTCACGAAGGAGAAGGATATTGAATTATGTGAGGTAAGGAAACTAGTAGAGTAGCTATGGATACTATGAGTTTCAAAGTAAAAGAAGTACTGACACTTTTGAAAAATATAAAAGTGGATAAGTCTCCAGGTCCTGAAAGGATATTCCCTAGGACATTGAGGGAAGTTGATGTAGAAATAGCCGGGGCTATGACAGAAATATGTCAAATGACATTAGAAACGGGAATAGTCCCCGAGGATTGGCGTACTGCGCATGTTGTTCCAATGTTTAAAAAGGGTTCTAAGAGTAAACCTAGCAATTATAGACCGGTTAGTTTAACTTCAGTGGTGGGCAAATTAATGGAAAATATACTTAGAGATAATATATATAAGCATCTGGATAAACAGGGCCTAATTAGGAACAGTCAACATGGATTTATGCCTGGAAGGTCATGTTTGACTAATCTTCTTGAATTTTTTGAAGAGGTTACTAGGGAAATTGACAAGGGTAAAGCAGTGGATGTTGCCTATATGGACTTTAGTAAGGCCTATATGGACTTTAGTAAGGCCTTTGACAAGGTTCTTCATGGAAGGTTGGTTAAGAAGGTTCAACTGTTGGGTATAAATGCAGGAATAGCAAGATGGATTCAACAGTGGCTGAATGGGAGAAGCCAGAGGGGAATGGTGGATGGCTGTTTGTCGGGTTGGAGGCAGGTGACTAGTGGGGTGCCTCAGGGATCTGTGTTGGGTCCTTTGTTGTTTGTCATGTACATCAATGAACTGGATGACGGGGTGGTAAATTGGATTACTGAGTATGCAGATTGTACCAAGATAGGGGGTGTTGTGGATAATGAAGAGGATTTCCAAAGTCTACAGAGTGATTCAGGCCAGTTGGAAAAACGGGCTGAAAGATGGCAGATGGAGTTTAATGCTGATAAATGTGAGGTGCTACACCTTGGCAGGACAAATCAAAATAGGACGTACATGGTAAATGGTAGGGAATTGAAGAATACAGTTGAACAGAGGGATCTGGGAATAACCGTGCATAGTTCCTTGAAGGTGGAATCTCATATAGATAGGGTGGTAAAGAAAGCTTTTGGTATGCTAGCCTTTATAAATCAGAGCATTGAGTGTAGAAGCTGGGATGTAATGTTAAAATTGTACAAGGCATTGGTGAGACCAAATCTGGAGTATGGTGTACAATTTTGGTCGCCCAATTATAGGAAGGATGTCAACAAAATAGAGAGGGTACAGAGGAGATTTACGAGAATGTTTCCTGGGTTTCAACAGCTAAGTTACAGAGATAGGTTGAATAAGTTAGGTCTTTATTCTCTGGAGCGCAGAAGGTTAAGGGGGGACTTGATAGAGGTCTTTAAAATGATGAGAGGGATAGACAGAGTTGATGTGGACAAGCTTTTCCCTTTGAGAATAGGGAAGATTCAAACAAGAGGACATGACTTTAGAATTAAGGGACAGAAGTTTAGGGGTAACATGAGGGGGAACTTCTTTACT
Organism: Raja brachyura; assembly: GCA_963514005.1. The sequence goes on along the minus strand of OY740803.1, from coordinate 4,725,929 downwards.
CAGAGAGTGGTAGCGGTGTGGAATGAGCTTTCAGTGGAAGTGGTGGCAGCAGGTTCATTGGTATCATTTAAAAATAAATTGGATAGGCATATGGATGAGAAGGGTATGGAGGATTATGGTATGAGTGCAGGCAGGTGGGACTAAGGGAAAAAAGTTGTTCAGCACGGAATTGAAGGGCCGAGATGGCCTGTTTTCTGTGCTGTAATTGTTATTTGTATTATTCGTACAACTTTTCGATTACGCAAGGCATTCCCAAATCAACTTTTCAATAAGGCAATGCATTCTCCAAACAACTTTTCAATTTGGCAAGGCAACTTTAGTATTCTTAAAACAACTTTTCCAATAGGCAAGGCATTCTGAAATCAACCTTTCACTTAGACAAACATTCTCAAACCAACTTTTCAATTAGGCAAGGTAACTTTTGAATTTTCAATAAACTTTTCAATTAGGCAAGGCAACTTTAGCATTCTCAAACCGATTTTTCAATTAGGCAAGCCAACTTTAGCATTCTCAAACCAACTTTTCAATTAGGCAAGGTAACTTTAGCATTCTTAAACCAACGTTTCAATTCGGCAAGGCATTCTCAAGTCAACTTTTCAATTAGGCAAAGCATTCTCAAACCAACTTTTCAATTCAGCAAAGCATTCTTAAACCAACTTTTAAATTTGGCAAGGCATTCACAAATCAACTTTTCAATTAGGCAAGGCAACTTCAGCATTCTCAAATCAACTTTTCACTTAGGCAAAGCTTTCTCAGACCAACTTTTCAATTAGGCAAGGCATCTTTGACATTCTCAAACTACTTTTCAATTAGGCAAGGCAATTTTAGCATTCTCAAACCAACTCTTCAAAGAGGCAAGGCATTCTCAAATCAACTTTTCAATTCGGCAAAGCATTCTCAAACCAACTTTTCAATTAGGAAAGAAATCTTTAGCATTCTCAAACCAACATTTGAATTAGACAAGGCATTCTCAAATCAACTTTTCAAGTTGGCAAGGCAGTCTCAAATCATCTTTTCAATTAGGCAAAGTATTCTCAAACCAAATTTTCAATTAGGCAAGGCAACGTCAGCCTTCTCAAAAAACTTTTCAATTAGCAAAGGAAACTTTAGCATTCTCAAACAAACTTTTCAATTAGGCAAGGCAACTTTAGCATTCCCAAAACAATTTTACGATTAGGCAAGGCATTTCCGATCAACTTTTCAATTAGGCAAGGCATTCTGAAGACAACTTTTCAATTAGGCAAAGCATTCACAAACTGAATTTTCAATTAGGCACGGCAACTGTAGCATTCTCAAACCAAGTTTCAATTATGCAAGGCAACTTTAGCAGTCTCCAACCAACTTTTCAATTAAGCAAAGCATTCTCAAACCAACTTTTCAATTATGCAAGACAACTGTGGCATTCTCAAAAAACTTTTTAATTAGGCAAGGAAACTTTAGCATTCTCAAAGCAACTTTTCAATTCGTCAAGGCATTCTGAATACAACTTTTCACTTAGGCAAAGCATTCTCAAACCAAGTTTTCAATTAGGCAAGGCAACTTCAGCTTTCTCAAACCAACTTTTCAATTTGGCAAGGCATTCTCAAATCAACTTTTCAATTGGGCAAAGCATTCTCAAACCAACTTTTCAATTAGTAAAGGCAATTTTGCATCCTCAAACCAACTTTTCAATTAGGAAAGGCAACTTCAGCATTTTCAAAACAATGTTTCAATTAGGCAAGGCATTCTCAAATCAACTTTTCAATTCGGCCAACCAGTTTAAAATCATCTTTTCAATTAGGCAAAGTATTCTCAAACCAACTTTTCAATTAGGCAAGGCAACTTTAGTATTCTCAAATCAACTTTTCGAATAGGCAAGGCATTCTCAAATCAACTTTTCAATTAGGCAAAGCATTCTCAAACTATCTTTTCAATTAGTTAAGGCAACTTTTGCATTCTCAAACCAACTTTTCAAATATGCAAGGCAACTTTAGCATTCGCAAACCAACTTTTGAAATAGGCAAGGCAACTTTAGCATTCTCAAACCAACTTTTCAATTAGGCAAGGCAACGTCAGCCTTCTCAAAAAACTTTTCAATTAGCAAAGGAAACTTTAGCATTCTCAAACAAACTTTTCAATTAGGCAAGGCAACTTTAGCATTCCCAAAACAATTTTACGATTAGGCAAGGCATTTCCGATCAACTTTTCAATTAGGCAAGGCATTCTGAAGACAACTTTTCAATTAGGCAAAGCATTCACAAACTGAATTTTCAATTAGGCACGGCAACTGTAGCATTCTCAAACCAAGTTTCAATTATGCAAGGCAACTTTAGCAGTCTCCAACCAACTTTTCAATTAAGCAAAGCATTCTCAAACCAACTTTTCAATTATGCAAGACAACTGTGGCATTCTCAAAAAACTTTTTAATTAGGCAAGGAAACTTTAGCATTCTCAAAGCAACTTTTCAATTCGTCAAGGCATTCTGAATACAACTTTTCACTTAGGCAAAGCATTCTCAAACCAAGTTTTCAATTAGGCAAGGCAACTTCAGCTTTCTCAAACCAACTTTTCAATTTGGCAAGGCATTCTCAAATCAACTTTTCAATTGGGCAAAGCATTCTCAAACCAACTTTTCAATTAGTAAAGGCAATTTTGCATCCTCAAACCAACTTTTCAATTAGGAAAGGCAACTTCAGCATTTTCAAAACAATGTTTCAATTAGGCAAGGCATTCTCAAATCAACTTTTCAATTCGGCCAACCAGTTTAAAATCATCTTTTCAATTAGGCAAAGTATTCTCAAACCAACTTTTCAATTAGGCAAGGCAACTTTAGTATTCTCAAATCAACTTTTCGAATAGGCAAGGCATTCTCAAATCAACTTTTCAATTAGGCAAAGCATTCTCAAACTATCTTTTCAATTAGTTAAGGCAACTTTTGCATTCTCAAACCAACTTTTCAAATATGCAAGGCAACTTTAGCATTCGCAAACCAACTTTTGAAATAGGCAAGGCAACTTTAGCATTCTCAAACCAACTTTTCAATTAGGCAAGGCAAGTTTAGCATTCTCAAACCAACTTTTCAATTCGGGAAGGCATTCTCAAACCAACTTTTCAATTCGGGAAGGCAAATTTAGCATTCTCAAAACAACTTTTCGATTAGGCAAGGCATTCTCAAATCAACCTTTCAATTAGGCAAGGCATTCTCAAATCAACTTTTCAATTAAGCAAAGCATTCTCAAACCAAGTTTCAATTATGCAAGGCAACTTTAGCATTCTCCAACCAACTTTTCAATTAGGCAAGGCATTCTCAAATCAACTTTTCAATTAGGCAAAGCATTCTCAAACCAACTTTTCAATGAGGCAAGGCAACTTTAGCATTCCCAAACCAACTTTTCAATTAGGCAAGGCAACTTTAGCATTCTCAAACCAACTTTCCAGTTACACAAGGCAACTTTAGCATTCACAAACAAAGTTTTCAATTAGGCAAGGCAACTTTAGCATTCTCAAACCAACTTTTCAATTTGGCAAGGCAACATTAGCATTCTCAAGCCAACTTTTCAATTAGGCAAAGATTTCTAAAAACAAACTTTTTAATGAGGCAAGGCAAATTTAGCACTCTCAAAACAACTTTTCAACTCAGCAAGGCATTCTCAAAACTACTTTTAAATTAAGCCGCATTCTCAAATCAAATTTTCAATTCGGCAAGGCATTCTGAAATCAACTTTTCACTTGAGCAAAGCATCCTCAAAACAACTTTTCAAATAGGCAAGGCAACTTTAGCATTCTCAAACCAAGTTTTCAATTAGGCAAGGCAAATTTAGCATTCTCAAACCAACGTTTCAATTAGGCAAGGCAACTTTAGCATTCTCAAACCAACTTTTCAATTCAGCAAGGCATTCGCAAATGAACTTTTCAATTAAGCAACAGCATTCTCAAATCAACTTTTCAATTTGGCAAGGCACTTTAGCATTCTCAAACCAACTTTTCAATAAGGCAAGGCATTCTCAAATCAACTTTTTAATTAGGAAAAGTATTCTCATGCCAACTTTTCAATTAGTTAAGGCAACTTTAGCATTCTAAAATCAATTTTCAATTAGGAAAGGCAACTTTAGCATTCTCAAACCAATGTTTCAATTAGGCAAGGCATTCTCAAATCAACTTTTCAATTGGGCAAAGCATTCTCAAAACAACTTTTCAATTAAGCAAGGCAACTTTAGCATTCTCAAACCAACTTTTCAAATCGGCAAGGCATTCTCAAATCAACTTTTCAATTGGGCAAAGCATTCTCAAACCAACTTTTCAATTAGGAAAGGCAACTTTAGCATTTTCAAACCAACGTTTCAATTAGGCAAGGCATTCTCAAATCAACTTTTCAATTCAGCCAACCAGTCCCAAATCATTTTTTCAATTAGGCAAAGTATTCTCAAACCAACTTTTCAATTAGGCAAGGCAACTTTAGCATTCTCAAACCAACTTTTCAATTAGCCAAGGCATCTTTAGCATTCTCAAAACAACTTTTCGATTAGGCAAGGCATCTTTAGGATTCTCAAAACAACTTTTCGATTAGGCACTGCATTCTCAAATCTACTTATTAATTAAGCTATTGATTCTGAAATCAACTTTTCACTTAGGCAAAGCATTCTCAAACCAAGTTTTCAATTAGGCAAGGCATTCTCAAATCAACTTTTCAATTAGGCAATGCATTCTCAAACCAACTTTTCAATAAGGCAAGGCAAATTTAGCATTCTCTAACCAACCTTTCAAATAGGCAAGGCAACTTTAGGATTCATAAACAAAGTTTTCAATTAGGCAAGGCTACTTTAGCATTCTCAAACCAACATTTCAATTAGCCAAGGCATCTTTAGCATTCTCAAACCAACTTTTCAATTGGGCAAAGCATTCTCAAACCAACTTTTCAATTAGGCAAGGCAACTTTAGCATTCTCAAACCAACTTTTCAAATACGCAAGGCAACTTTAGTATTCTCAAACCAACTTTTCGTTTCGGCAAGGCATTATCAAATCTACTTATTAATTAGGCAAGTGATTTTGAAATCAACTTTTCAATTAGGCAAGGCATTCTCAAATCAACTTTTCAATTAGGCAATGCATTCTCAAAACAACCTTTCAATTATGCAAGGCAACTTTAGCATTCTCAAAACAACTTTTCGATTAGGCAAGGCATTCTCAAATCAACATCAATTAGGCAAGGGATTCTGAAATCAACTTTTCACTTAGGCAAAGCATTATCAAACCAAGTTTTAAACGAGGCAAGGCAACTTTTGCATTCTCAAACCAACATTTCAATTAAGTAAGGCAAATTTAGCAAGCTCAAAACAACTTTTCGATTAGGCAAGGCATTCTCAAATCAAATTATTAATTAGGCAAGGGATTCTGAAATCAACTTTTCACAGACAAAGCATACTCAAACCAAGTTTTCAATTAGGCCAGGCATCTTTAGCATTCTCAAACAAACTTTTCAATTTGGGAAGGCATTCTCAAACCAACTTTTGAATTCGGGAAGGCATTCTCAAACCAACTTTTCGATTAGGCAAGGCATTCACAAATCAACCTTTCAATTAGGCAAGGCATTCTCAAATCAACTTTTCAATTAAGCAAAGCATTCTCAAACCAAGTTTCAATTATGCAAGGCAACTTTAGCATTCTCCAACCAACTTTTCAATTAGGCAAGGCATTCTCAAATCAACTTTTCAATTAGGCAAAGCATTCTCAAACCAACTTTTCAATTAGGCAAGGCAACTTTAGCATTCCCAAACCAACTTTTCAATTAGGCAAGGCAACTTTAGCATTCTCAAACCAAATTCTCAATTCGGCAAAGCATTTGCAAATGAACTTTTCAATTAAGCAAAAGCATTCTCAAATCAACTTTTCAATTTGGCAAAGCACTTTAGCATTCTCAAACCAACTTTTAAATTAGGCAAGGCATTCTCAAATCAACTTTTCAATTAGGCAAAGCAGCTTTAGCATTTGCAAATCAATTTTCAATTATAAAGGCAACTTTAACATTCTCAAACCAACGTTTCAATTAGGCAATGCAACTTTAGCATTCTCAAACCAACTTTTCTATTAGCCAAGGCATTTTTAGCATACTCAAACCAACTTTTCGATTAGGCAAGGCATTCTGAAATCAACTTTTCAATAAGGTAAGGCATTCTGAAATCAACTTATCAATAAGGCAAAGGATTCTTTAACCAAGTTTTCAATTAGGCAAGGCAACTTTAGCATTCTCAAACCAACTTTTCAATTAGGCAAGGCATTCTCAAATCAACTTTTCAATTAGGCAAAGCATTCTCAAACCAACTTTTCAATTAGGCAAGGCAACTTTAGCATTCCCAAACCAACTTTTCAATTAGGCAAGGCAACTTTAGCATTCTCAAACCAAATTCTCAATTCGGCAAAGCATTCGCAAATGAACTTTTCAATTAAGCAAAAGCATTCTCAAATCAACTTTTCAATTTGGCAAGGCACTTTAGCATTCTCAAACCAACTTTTAAATTAGGCAAGGCATTCTCAAATCAACTTTTCAATTAGGCAAGGCAGCTTTAGCATTCGCAAATCAATTTTCAATTATAAAGGCAACTTTAACATTCTCAAACCAACGTTTCAATTAGGCAAAGCAACTTTAGCATTCTCAAACCAACTTTTCTATTAGCCAAGGCATTTTTAGCATACTCAAACCAACTTTTCGATTAGGCAAGGCATTCTGAAATCAACTTTTCAATAAGGTAAGGCATTCTGAAATCAACTTATCAATAAGGCAAAGCATTCTCTAACCAAGTTTTCAATTAGGCAAGGCAACTTTAGCATTCTCCAACCAACTTTTCAATTAGGCAAGGCATTCTCAAATCAACTTTTCAATTAGGCAAAGCATTCTCAAACCAACTTTTCAATTAGGCAAGGCAACTTTAGCATTCCCAAACCAACTTTTCAATTAGGCAAGGCAACTTTAGCATTCTCAAACCAAATTCTCAATTCGGCAAAGCATTCGCAAATGAACTTTTCAATTAAGCAAAAGCATTCTCAAATCAACTTTTCAATTTGGCAAGGCACTTTAGCATTCTCAAACCAACTTTTAAATTAGGCAAGGCATTCTCAAATCAACGTTTCAATTAGGCAAGGCAGCTTTAGCATTCGCAAATCAATTTTCAATTATAAAGGCAACTTTAACATTCTCAAACCAACGTTTCAATTAGGCAAGGCAACTTTAGCATTCTCAAACCAACTTTTCTATTAGCCAAGGCATTTTTAGCATACTCAAACCAACTTTTCGATTAGGCAAGGCATTCTGAAATCAACTTTTCAATAAGATAAGGCATTCTGAAATCAACTTATCAATAAGGCAAAGGATTCTCTTACCAAGTTTTCAATTAGGCAAGGCAACTTTAGCATTCAGAAACCAACCTTTCAATTAGGCAAGGCAACTTTAGCATTCTCAAACCAACTTTGCAATTAGGCAAGGCAACTTTAGCATTCTCAAACCAAGTTTTCAATTAGTCAAGGCAACTTTAGCATTCTCAAACCAACTTCTCAATTCGGTAAGGCATTCGCAAATGAACTTTTCAATTAAGCAAAAGCATTCTCAAATCAACTTTTCAATTTGGCAAGGCAACGTTAGCATTCTCAAACCAACTTTTAAATTAGGCAAGGCATTCTCAAATCAACTTTTCAATTAGGCAAAGCATTCTCAAACCAACTTTTCAATTAGGCAAGGCAACTTTAGCATTCCCAAACCAACTTTTCAATTAGGCAAGGCAACTTTAGCATTCTCAAACCAAATTCTCAATTCGGCAAAGCATTCGGAAATGAACTTTTCAATTAAGCAAAAGCATTCTCAAATCAACTTTTCAATTTGGCAAGGCACTTTAGCATTCTCAAACCAACTTTTAAATTAGGCAAGGCATTCTCAAATCAACGTTTCAATTAGGCAAGGCAACTTTAGCATTCTCAAACCAACTTTTCTATTAGCCAAGGCATTTTTAGCATACTCAAACCAACTTTTCGATTAGGCAAGGCATTCTGAAATCAACTTTTCAATAAGGTAAGGCATTCTGAAATCGACTTATCAATAAGGCAAAGCATTCTCTAACCAAGTTTTCAATTAGGCAAGGCAACTTTAGCATTCTCCAACCAACTTTTCAATTAGGCAAGGCATTCTCAAATCAACTTTTCAATTAGGCAAGGCAACTTTAGCATTCCCAAACCAACTTTTCAATTAGGCAAGGCAACTTTAGCATTCTCAAACCAACTTTCCAGTTACACAAGGCAACTTTAGCATTCACAAACAAAGTTTTCAATTAGGCAAGGCAACTTTAGCATTCTCAAACCAACTTTTCAATTTGGCAAGGCAACATTAGCATTCTCAAGCCAACTTTTCAATTAGGCAAAGATTTCTAAAAACAAACTTTTTAATGAGGCAAGGCAAATTTAGCATTCTCAAAATAACTTTTCGATTAGGCAAGGCATTGTCAAATCAATTTTTCAATTAGCCAAGGCATTCTCAAATCAACTTTTCAATTAGGTAAAGCATTCTCAAACCAAGTTTTCAATTAGACAAGGCAACTTTGGCATTCTCAAACCAACTTTTCAATTAGGCAAGGCAACTTTTCAAAAAGGGCAAGGCAATTTTAGCATTCTGAAAACAACTTTTCGATTAGGCAAGGCATTCTCAAATCAACTTATCAATTAGGCAAGGGATTCTGAAATCAAGTTTTCACTTAGGCAAAGCATTCTCAAACCAACTTTTCAATTAGGCAAGGCAACTTTAGCATTCTCAAACCTACTTTTCAATTAGGCAAGGCATTCTCAAATCAACTTTATTTTGGGTAAAGCATTCTCAAACCAACTTTTCAATTAGGCAAGGCAACTTTAACATTCTCAAACCAACTTTTCAACGTTTCCATTTGTGGCAGATAAATCATGTAAGAGTGTCTTCTTTTATGTGTGTCTCATGTGATCCTGGTTAAAAACTGTTCATCTTCACATCCCTCGAGACAAGCCAAAGCTCAAATCTAACAGTCTGCGCTAATCTCCTCCAAAGAAGACACACCCATCTACGTATCAAAATCCCACGTACAAAGGTACAAATGGATAACACCTAAAGATATTAGTCATGGCTATAATATATTGACTTAAGCTTAATGGCTCCTACACTCTCTATGACTCATCCTTTTAATGTATCTTACTACTACCTAGAGAGACATAGCATCAATGCATGTATACTTAGACACATTAGCTGGGCTCAAGGTTTTCGATACATTTAATTTATTTTTCATCGCTCAGATGGCTATAAAATTGAAAGAAATGTTGTTTCCCATTTTTATTAGGGTGGAATAAAAGCAGTTGTGTGGACAGATGTTTTCCAAATCTGTTTCATGATGGCCGGCCTTCTTGCTGTGTTGATTAAAGGATTAATTTATGTTGGAGGGATAGAGAAGGTCTGGAGAATCGCAGAGAGAGGTGGACGCCTCAATTTTTTTGAGTAAGTTCAAGTTCCAGTTCAAGTTCAAGTTACATTTATTGTCAAATGCAAGTAAATAGGCATAATGTTATTTAGAGACAGTATGTTCATGTATCGTCTCCTCAGTCGCCCAAAGAGTCGTAGTGTCTTTCTGGTCGCCGTTGGATTTTTAAGGCGTTGAAACATTTTCGGAGACGGTCGGCGACAGTGGGTTTGACGCCAATGAGTGTAGCTTGACTTCTCCTGACGTAGGTGCTGTCGTAGTTGTTGCCAGGTGGCGTAGGTTGTCGCTGGTGCTGACTTCTGTTTTTTTTGTTGTTAAAGTAATGATTCTATTTCAAATTATATGTCGTAGGGGAGTCCAATCGCCGGTTTTTCGGTGACCTGCTACGACTATGACAGTCGCCGGCAGTCGCCCAAAAATAGCCTAAGTGGGACAAGCGCATAACAGTGGCTTCAGACACCTATGTAAAAATAATATAAATGCTGCATCCGGCTGAGAAATATACTTCTTTCAGCTTTGATCCTGACCCAAGGAGAAGACATACATTTTGGACTACAATCCTGGGAGGCACATTTGTATGGATGGCAATATACAGCTGCAACCAATCTCAGGTTCAAAGATACCTCGCCTGCAGAAGTGAAAAAGAGGCAAAAAAGTAAGTTAAACTCATTGTTTCTGTTCAAAACAAATAATCGGATGGTCGTTTTCTTCCAATTTTAAAATACTAGACCAAAGGCAGCTACCGCAACGGTTTGATTTTTGGAAAAACCCAATCCGTTTTGTGAACAACTATATTAAAAATCAGGGGAAATAATTGATCAAATTTTGGGAGGAGTCGATTTCCGAAATCATAAGTTAAATCGCCACCGTAATATGTAAATATCTCAGCGTATTTGTGTCTGGTTTTCGAGAAAATACGTTTCAAAGGCAAAATGACATACATCCCCCCCCCCCACACACACACACACACACACACATATCCACACACACACACACACACACACACACACACACACACACACACACACACATATCCACACACACATACACATAGAGTTTTAATAGATACTAGACCAAGTGCTGATGGGGCAGAGACAGAAGGGCAAGGGACAGAGGGAGAGGGGAGTGGAGGGGAAGAGGATAGGGAGGGTGGGTGAGGGTTGAAGGATGGGGGAGGAGGGGTGAGAGAGATTGGAGGACAGATAGAGGGGAGGAGAGAGAGGGAGGGGAGCTGAGAGAGGTGAGGGAAGGGGGAAGAGGGAGGGGAAGGGAGGGGGAGAGGTGGGGGGAAGGGAGGGGGAGGGAGGGTGAGGAGGGGATTGGGTGGAGGGAAGGGGGTTTGGGGAGGGGGTGAGAGAGGGGTGGGGGATGGGGAAGAGACGTGGAAGTGTGGGGTGGGAGTTGGAGAGGGGTGGGGGGGTGGTGGAAGTGGGAGAGAGGGGTAGGGGAAAGGGGAGGGGAGATAGGGGTGGGGGAGGGAGAGGGGTTGGGCGGAAGAGGAGTGGGGGAAGGGGAGATAGGGAGGGGGAGAGGGGTAGGGGGAGTGGCAGAAGAGGGACATAGGGGTAGGGGGAAGGGGGCGGGGGGAGAGAGGGAAAGGGGTGGGGGAGAGAGGGAAGGTGGGGAGGGAGGGGAGGAGGGGGACAGGGTAGGGGAGGGAGGGAGAACAGTGTGGAGGGAGGGGAGAGGGTGGGGGAGAGAGGGGAAAGAGTGTGGAGGTAGAGTGGGAGGGGGAGGGGTAGGGGCAGTCCATCTATTCCCCATTCCCTATCACCCACAATCCTCTTTCTCTATTCCCACACACGTGATCACACGCTTCGACACAGGCTGCGGGGGTGGGGGGGGGGGGGGGCTGGTGCTAAGGCATGTGTAAATGAGATCCATTCGGATTGGACATCTGTGAGGGATGGCATTGTGAGATCACACGATGGAACATTCACCAACATTCTATGGGTGAGAGATGTTTGATTTTTTTTTAACATTTTGAAATTTGGGGGGGGGGGGGGAAGAATTTTATTTCAAATGTGTACATAAAAATATCTAAATGTAATGAGAAATGCATTAGTGCATGTAAAAGTGTAATGCCTAGCAAAATTGAAAAAATCTGGGCGTTTGAGCGTGTGGTTTTGGCGAACCTCGGAATCAAAGGCCAAAATCAGAAAAAGCCATACACCCACAAACACTGGGAGGGAGGGAGGGGGAGGGGGGTAGGGGGGAGTGGTGGAAGAGGGACAGGGGTAGGGGGAAGGGGGCGGGGGGAGAGAGGGAAGGGGGGTGGGGGAGAGAGGGAATGGGGTGGGGGAGATAGGGATTGGGTTGGGAGGAAGAGGAGGGGGAGGAGAGGGAGAGGGGTGAGGAGAGGGAGATGGAGAGGGGGAGGGGAGAGGGGTGGGTGAGGGAGGAGAGAGGGGAGGGGGAGAGAGGTGTGGGGGAGAGGGATAGATGGGGTAGGGGAGAGTGTGGAGGAAGGGGAAGAGTGGGGAGGTGGAGGGGGAAAGGGGTGGGATGAGAGAGGGAAGGGGGGTAGGGGAGAGGAAAAGGGGTGGGGGAGTGAGGGATGGGAGTTGGGGAGAGGGATTGGGGTGGGAGGTGAAGGCGGAGGAGAGGAGGAGGGGTGAGGAGAAGGAGATGGAGGGGGGAGAGAGGGATGGGGAGGAGAGAGGGATGGGAAGGGGAAAGAGGTGTGGGGGGGAAGGGGGAGAGAGGTGTGGGGGGGAAGGGGGGAGGGATGGGGAGGGAGGGGAGGGGGGAGATTTGGTAGGGGAGGGAGGGGGAAGAGTGTGGAGGGAGGGGGAGAGGGGTGGGTGCAAAGGCATATGTAGATGAGATCCATTTGGATTGGCCATCTGTGAGGGATGGCATTGTGACATCACACAATGGAACGTGCTGCAACATCAGGCGGGGGAGGGGGGCGGGGCTGGGGCTGGAGCAAAGGCATATGTAAATGAGATCCATTCCGATTGGACATCTGTGAGCATTGGGCATTGTGACATCACACGATGAGGAGTGCATAGTGAATGTAAAAGTGTAATGTCTAGCAAAATGGAAAAAATCTCGGAGTTTGATCGTGAGGTTTTGGCGGACCATGAAATCAAAGGCCAAAAATGTGACAAGGCCAAAAATCTGTCAGACATAAACACACAAACACACAGAGTTTTTAAAGTATACTAGACCAAGTGCAGACCAGATAGATAGATATGATAATATGATATGATAAGATATATGATATGATATATGATATGATATAATTTATGAAGATCTGATTTAATAGCAGAGGAGGTATGAGGGGCCAATTGATGCTCCTGCTTCTAGTTCATATGTACCGGTACATAAGCAGACCCACATTATTTTGTTGTTCTGCTTTCCAAATTCTCTCATTATTCTCCCCATTCATAAATTAATAATTTTCAGGTGTAATGGAGTTTCTTAGAGTCACAGAGTGATACATTGTGGAAACAGGCCCTTCGCCCCAACTTGCCCACAACGGCCAACATATCCCAGCTACATTAGTCTCACCTGCCTGCGTTTGGTTCTTATCCATCCTAAACCTGTCCTAACATGCACCTGTCTAAAAGGCCTGTCCCACTAACGTGAGTTTTCAGCAACTGTCTTCGACCTTCAAGCTCGAGGGCATTCGCCTGAAAAAACACGAGGTGGATCGACCGTCAACACACACAGACACACACACAGACACACACACACACACACACAGACACACACACACACACACAGACACACACACACACACACACACACACACACACACACACACACACACACACACACACACACACACACACACACACACACACAAAGGCGGGGGCCAGGGAAAGCGAGGGAGCGCTGTCTGAAATTAACACCCGTGATGAACAGGAAGGTAAAAGACAGCTGGGACAGTGTATGGTAAGTTGTTTAGAGGGGGCGGGGGGGGGGGGGGGCAGAAGGGGGGGAGAAGGATTGGAGACACTATTGAGAAGCCAGACAACTTTTAATAAAGTTCAGCGGGCATTTTACCTACCAGTCGGTTTTCCTTGATTCTGAAAACTCCAATGAGCCAATTCAAATGCCGGGTCAGCAAAGGAGATTGCCTACGGCTGCCCTCGACTGCCCATAACTACATAGTGACGCCACTTCACTGCACTACGAGTTCAAATGAACCATGCCGCAAACTCTTCTAAACTCGCAAATTAGGTCCCCGCAGTAGTACAAGTCCTTAACTGTTTCTTAACCGATGGGATAGTCCCAGCCTCAACTACCTCCTCTGGCAGCTTGTTCCATACACCCACCACCCTTTATGTGAAAAGGTTACCCCTAGATTCCTATTAAATCTTTTCCCCTTCACCTTGCACCTGTCCTCTGATCCTCGATTCCCCTACTCTTGGCAAGAGACTCTGTGCATCTACCCGATCTATGCCTCTCATGTGGAATTGTTTTTCTTCAACAATAGGGCAGATATAGATGTATTTATCTTAAAACCACACTCTGGAATTCCATGTGAAGAACCTCATTGCTTGTGCACTGAGTTGGATCCTGATTCGTACCAAACCTTTTAAAGTTAATGGCTCATTGGAAGAAAGTATTTTAGTCACAAATGTTTCCATGTTCACAATGCTGGAATGCATGAAAATAGACAATAGACAACAGGTGCAGGAGTTGGCCATTTGGCCCCTCGAGCCAGCACCGCCATTCAATGTGATCATGGCTGATCATCCACAACCAGTGCCCCAGTCCTGACTTCTCCCCATATCCCTTGACTCCGCTATCTTTAAGAGCTCTGTTTAGCTCTCTTGAAAGCATCCAGAGAACCGGCCTCCACCGCCTTCTGAGGGGGAGAATTCCACAGACTCACAACCCTCTGTGAGAAAAAGTTTTTCCACATCTCCGTTCTAAATGGCTTACCCATTATTCTTAAACTGTGGCCCCTGGTTCTGGACTCCCCCAACATCGGGAACATGTTTCCTGTCTCTTGCGTGTCCATTTCATGAATGTTACAATTCTGCGCTGACTGCCGTTTCTTATTATTATACAGGGCGATATTCTTGAACTGGGTCGGGATGCTTGTGATGGTAGTTGCTGCGTGTATGTGTGGCCTGGTCATGTATGCTGTTTATGAAAACTGTGATCCAATGGAGTCAAACAGAATCACCAACACCAACCAGGTACATGAATGCACGTTTAACAAGTCAAAGCTTCTTGGGAGTCTTTGAGAATCTGGACAGCCTTGCAGGTTAGCACAGCCCCCTCTGGTCCCCTGAGCCTCTGGTCTTGAGATGAGATTAGTGCAGGCGGATGAAAGGCACATCCCTCACCTGTGTCTCTGTGTCTTACGATACATGGGTTTGGCCAATCTCAACCCAGTTCCTCACGCATGGTCTATAGGTCACCGCTTTTTCTAAATAATACTTGACGGTATAACACAGTGGGATGGCTGGTGTAGAAAATGTAAGGTTCACGCTATTACCATGAGTGTTTTTTTGTGTGTTTCACTATTATTGTTTTTTTTTGTATGTACAGATATGTGCGTGTGTGCGTGTGTACATATGTATGTATGATCTATATATATGTGTATGATCTATATATATGTGTACGTGTATGTATATATATATATATATATATATATATACACACACACTGAACTTTTTTTTCTCTCTTGTTTGTTCTATTGTTCACAGCATACTATGTTTACACATTCTGTTGTGCTGCTACAAGTAAGAATATCATCGTTCTATCTGGGACACACGACAATAAACCACTCTTGACTTGACTCTCGACTCTCTTGACTTTTACACTGAAGAACGATACTCTGACTGAGGGGTTGTGGGATTTAGCTGGGAATAGTATCAGGCAGTTGATGTGATTTCCTCAACAAGGCACCAGCTCTTTGGTCTCCTGGTCCGAGAACACTGATGCAATTATAAAGAAAGCACATCAGCGCCTCTACTTCCTGAGAAGATTACGGAGAGTCGGTCTGTCAAGGAGGACTCTCTCTAACTTCTACAGGTGTACAGTAGAGAGCTTGCTGACCGGTTGCATCCTGGCTTGGTTCGGCAACTTGAGCGCCCAGAAGTGGAAAATACTATAAAAAGTAATAAACACTGCCCAGTCCATCATCGGCTCTGACCTCCCTACCATCGAGGGGATCTATCATAGTCGCTGCCTCAAAAAGGCAGGCAGCATCGAGTCCACTCCGCTGATCTCTGCCACCCAATCCCATTTTCCCGCCTTCTCCCCATAACCCTTGACTCCCGTCCTAATCAAGAACTTGTCTATCTCTGCCTTAAAAATATCCGCTGACTTGGCCTCCACAGCCCTGTGTGGCAATGAGTTCCACAGATTCACCGCCGTCTGACTAAAGGAGTTCCTCCTCACCTCCTTTTTTAAAAGCGCGTCCTTTAATTCTGAGGCTGTGACCTCTAGACCTAGACACTCCCACCAGTGGAAACATCCTCTCCACATCCACTCTCTCCAGGCCTTTCACTATTCTGTAAGTTTCAATGAGGTCCCCCCTCAACCTTCTAAACTCCAGTGAGTACAGGCCCCGTGCTGTCAAACACTCATCATATGCTAACCCACTCATTCCTGGAATCATTCTTGTAAACCTCCTCTGGACCCTCTCCGGAGCCAGCACATCCTTCCTCAGATATGGAGCCCACATTTGCTCACTGTACTCCGAATGGGCCAGACCAGCACCTTATTGAGCCTCAGCTCATTTTTAAAGTGATCATACTTGATACTGTATTCATTTCTCTTAATTCATTTTATGAACCATGACAAATTGTAAGAACTATTTAATATGGTATAGCAGATATTGCGAATCGTTGCCCAATAACTTATTTTTTATTTTTAAATCTTTCGCAAGATGATACCGTTACTAGTTTTGGAGATCTTGTCTCATGTGCCTGGAGCTTCGGGGCTTTTTATTGCAAGTGCATTTAGTGGCACACTGAGGTAGGTCATGTTATATTATACACTGGGTCGACTGGGCTTGTATTCACTGGAATTTAAAAGGATGAGAGGGAATCTTATAGAAACGTGTAAAATTCTTAAGGGATTAGCCAGGCTAGATGCAGGAAAAAATGTTCCCGATGTTGGGGGAGTCCAGAACCAGGGGTCACAGATTAAGAATAAGGGGTAGGACATTTAGGACGGAGATGAGGAAAATGTTTTCACCCAGCGAGTTGTGAATCTGTGGAATTCTCCGCCACAGAAAACAGTGGAGCCCAATTCACTGGATGTTTTCAAGATAGAGTTAGATTAGCTCTTAGGGCTAAAGGAATCAAGGTAGAACGTACAAACTCCGTACAGACAGCACCTGTAGTCGGGATGGAACCTGGATCTCCAGGTTGCAAGTGCTGTAAGGCAGCAACTCTACCGCTGCACCACCGTGCCATTAGTGTAAATTGATGGTAATAACAATGAATGGGGAGCTGTATGTTAGTAGATATGATTATAGCTTCTGAAATGTTAGCTGCATAATATATTTACTCCTGAAATGAGGGAGCAAGTAGCAACCAGTCTTTTCCTTAACATTCTGCAATCTAGTACCAGAGTCTCTGAGAACTATCATTAGGTAGAAACAAAATGCTGGAGTAACTCAGCGGGACAGGCAGCATCTCTGCGGAGAAGGAATGGGCGACGTTTCAGGTCGAGACCCTTCTATCTTTGGTTTCAACCAGCATCAGCAGTTCTTTCCTCCACTATCAGTAGGTACATCCTTCCTATGTGATCATGGAGAATCAAGCAGTCCATTTACTTTATTTCCAAGCAGCCGAGGCAATTCTGAATTGAGTTGAGCTAACGTGTGAAATGGACAGATGTAAAATTCCACTTTTTTTAATGTGCTAATTCTTCCCAAAGTATACTGCCAATGTGGAGAGGACAAAACGTTATATTTATTTTAATGATAGATAAAAAGTGATTGGGGACAAAAGATGTGACCAGAACTAGTTGTTTAAGAAAGAACTGCAGATGCCGGAAAATCGATGGTAGATAAAAATGCCGGAGAAATTCAGCAGGCGAGGCATCATCTATGGAGCGAAGGAAATAGGTGACGTTTCGGGTCTAGACCCTTCTTCAGACCAGAACTAGTGTTCAGTCTGATCAATATTGACATGTTTATGCATCTTACTGTATGTTGTATGTTCTTACATATGTTCATACTGTATCTTATTTCAACATTGCTTTATTTTTCTTGTCCACAGCACAATCTCTTCAGGCATCAACTCTATTGCTGCCGTCTTTGTGGAAGATATTATAAAGCCAAACTGCAAATCTTGGGCGCACTTTCCCGAACGCAAGAGAACGCGGATCTCAAAGCTTCTAGGTTTCCTTTTATATATCATCTGCTTCTGAAACTCCCACAGGACAGAAAGTAAAGTACAGAAAGAGTGACGAGATTATTGGCTGTGACATATATACAATAGACAATAGGTGCAGGAGTAGGCCATATGGCCCTTCAAGCCAGCACCGCCATTCACTGTGATCATGGCTGATCATCTCCAATCAGTACCCCGTTCCTGCCTTTTCCGCATATCCCCTGACTCTGCTATCTTCAAGAGCCCTATCTAGCTCTCTCTTGAAAGTTTCCAGAGAACCGGCCTCCACCGCCCTCTGAGGCAGAGAATTCCACAGACTCACAACCCTCTGTGTGAAAAAGTGTTTCCTCATCTCCGTTCTAAATGGCTTACCCCTTATTCTTAAACTGTGGCCCCTGGTTCTGGACTCCCCCAACATCGGGAACATGTTTCCTGCCTCCAGCGTGTCCAAACCCTTAATAATCTCATATGTTTCAATATATGTTTCAATGATATTAAAGAACGCACAGTTTGATGATATCGGGGTGAAATTGGACGGTTTTAGATCCACAAACGTGTGAAGAACAAACTCTATCAATCTTTTTAAACAAGATTGAATGTTAGAGATTGTTAGGATAAAACACCATTTTTTTTTATGATGAGCAAACCTAGTTTATAGATAAAAATAGATAAATATAAAGCAAGAAATAAAATGGTGGATTCTACAATCATTCTTTGATTTTTGACCAAGGTGTATTTTTATCTAAAGTTCTCAAAGTCAGGAGATCATCGAGAGTCATAGACTCATACGGTGAAGAAACAGGCCCTTCGGCCCAACTTGCCCACACCGGCCAACATGTCCCAGCTATACTAGTCCCACATGCCTGTGTTTGGCCTATATCCCTACAAACCTGTCCTATCCCTGTACCTGTCTAACTGATTCTTAAACCTCGGGATAGTTCCTGAGTCCCTGCCTCAACTACCTCCTCTGGCAGCTTGTTGCATACACCCTCCACCCTTTGTGTGAAAAAGTTACCCGTCAGATTCCTATTAAATGTTTTTCTCTTCACCTTGAACCTACGTCCTCTGGTCCTCGATTCCCCTACTCTGGGCAAGAGACTCTGTGCGTCTACCCGATCTATGACTCTCATGATTTTATACACCTCGGTAAGATCACCCCTCATCCTCCTGCGCTCCAAGGAATAGAGACCCAACCTACTGAACGTCTCCCTGTAGCTCAGACCATCGCGTCTTGGCCACATCCTCGAGCTGGGTGGGTGCATTGCTTTTCCAACTTGGACTGTTGGATAATGTGGTCCCTGCGATCCTATAGCACCCTAGTCTGTTGAATGATGTAAGTCACTTTTCTTCCATTTTCCCCAATTCCCCAATGTCTACCAACGTTCCCCACACGTTACCATGATCCTACATTGGGGACAATTTTTTTAACATTTCTAACAAGCCAATTAACCTACAAACCTGAATGTCGCTGGAGTGTAGGAAGAAACTGAAGTTCTTGGAGAAAACCCACACAGGCCACAGGAAGAACGTTCAAAGCCATCTAAATGGCCGGGGGCTTCAGCATTAAGGCCCGGAGCGGGGCATTGCATTGCCCAGCACGGGGCTTGCCATCGCCCACCGGGGGTTTTAACATCGGGAGAAGAATGGAACACAGGGGAGAGACAAGACTTTGCCTTCCATCACAGTGAGGAGGGGATTCACTGTGATGGATATTTGTGTAAATTGTGATGTTTGTGTGACTTGGTTTTTTTCTTGTTGTGTGACTGCAGACACCAAATTTCGTTTGAACTCCTTTTGAGGTTTAAATGACAATAAATGTGTATTGTATTGTATTATTGAGAGGATGGAACCCGGGTCTCTGGCTCTGCAAGCGCTGTAGAGCAGCAACTCTACCGCTGCGCCACCGTATTGTGGTGGTAACTACCGGCTTCAACCGGGTGGGTCATTCTCGGAGGAAGGGAGACGGAGAGGGTTAGGGAAGGAGGTCTGGACATATGGAAGGAGCAAATTGACTCGTGGGAAATGTAAAATAAAGTGTTCCGAATATCAGTACACTGTATGTTCCTACCAATAGATGTTTTCAAGTGTGAGTTGGATATAGCTTCTAGGGCAAGCGTTCCCAACCCAGGGGGTACATTTTGCCTACCCAGGGGGTAAATTTGTTGATTCTGGATTTGTACATATTTTTTCTCATTCACTGACCGTGTTTGGTTCTGGTAAACCGGTATCTGTTCATCATTAGTTGTTCATAAATAAGTAAAATCTTATTGTTACGTGCTACTAAAGTTTCCATGGGTTAACGGGACGAAAAACGTTGGGAAACTTTGTCTTAGGGCTAACAGAATGAAGGGATATGAAGAGAAAGCAGGAACAGGGTACTGATTCTGGATGATCAGCCATGATCATATTGAATAGCAGTGCTGGCTCTAAGGGCTGAATGGCCTTCTCCAGCACCTATTTTCTATGTTTCCAATTTTGTTTTGTTTCGTTTAGCCATGACATTTGGAATTGCAACAATGGGACTGGCAGCATTAACATCCCTCTTTCAAGAAAATGTCATGCAGGTAAATGAAAAATTAAGTTGAAAATTAAGTTAAAGTGTACAAAAATGCTGGAGAAACTCAGCGGATGAGGCAGTATCTATGGAGCGAAGGAATAGGTGATGTTTTGGGTCGAGACCCTTCTTCTTCAGAAGTCTATGGAGTGAAGTCATCTATTCCTTCGCTTAAAATTGATGTTGCGTTTCTTCAAGAAACACATCTAAAACAAGATGCCGAGCATAGATTAAAGGCTAAATGGATTGACAAAATATATCATTCCTCTTTTACTCATAAATCTAGAGGTGTAGCAATACTGATACGTAAAGGTACTTTATTTAAGCATACATCAACTATAATTGATAAAGATGGAAGATGTATTATTGTAACGGGAGAATTATATGCCCAAAAAGTAATATTAGCCAATATATATGGCCCAAATTTTGACAGCCCAATTTTTTTAAAGAAAATATTTAATACAATTCCTGATCATGCACAACACAATTTAATAATTGGAGGAGATTTAAATTGTACTTTAGATCCTTATTTAGATAGATCGTCAGGACAGAGGAAATTTAAATCACACTCCAGTGATTTAATAAATGCATACATTGATACTAGTAAAGTTAGAGATGTTTGGAGAATGGAACACCCAACAGGACGAGATTATTCATTTTACTCCTCGGTACATAAAACATATTCTAGAATTGACTATTTCCTTGTAGATATAAAGCTTATTCCATACATCTATAACTCTAAATACCACAGTATCATTATTTCAGATCACGCTCCATTAACATTTAATATTAAATTTAATGATAACATGAAAATGCGAGGACAATGGAGCCTTAATCCACAAATTTTGAAGGATAAATTAACTAATGAATATATTATAAAGCAGATTAAGACTTTTTTTGAAATAAACGATAAACCAGAAATATCTCCATCCCTACTATGGGAAACTTTTAAGGCTTTTACTCGTGGAATCATGATATCTTCACAAGCATTTTACAACAAAGAAAAGCGGAAGGAACAAAATATTCTGGAAATGGAGATAAAACAATTAGATATAGAAAATGCTCTCAACCCTACAATGATAACACATAATAAAATTACTGCATTAAAATATAAATTAAATAAGATATATACTGACCAAGTGGTTAAATTATATCAATACACAAAACAAATACAATTTGAATTTGGGGACAAACCACAAAAATTACTGGCTCGCCAATTACGAAAAATACAGGGAGAAAAAATAATACATCGGATTAAATCAGAAAATGGTGAATTCTTAACACAAAATAACGATATTAATGAGAGATTTTTACAATATTATAAAGATTTATACTCATCCAAAATGACTGAAAATCAGATAGGAATTAATACATTTTTAAACGACTGTAATCTAATAGGACTGGATGTAGATGATACAAAACTATTAAATGCTGAAATAACAGTTAAAGAAATTGAGGATTCTATTATATCATTAAAAAAAGGGAAAACCCCTGGGCCAGATGGTATTGGTTCGGAATTTTATAAATCATACAAGGATCTGATAACACCTTATTTGAAGACACTTTACGAATATATATATGCGCAACAGAGTTTACCAGAAACACTAAACGAATCCATTATAACACTCATACCAAAAATGGATAAAGACCTAGATGATCCGGGATCATATGGAGCTATTGCTCTCTTAAATACGGATCAAAAGATATTAACTAAGATATTAGCTAAAAGATTAAGTGTAGTGATTAATAAAATAATACACCCGGATCAAACAGGATTTATACCTAAACGATACTCATCATATAACTTGAGACGATTGTTTAATATTATATACTCGAAAAGGAGTTATAATAAAGACTTACTAATAATATCGTTAGATGCAGAGAAAGCCTTTGACCAAGTTGAATGGCCATATTTGTTTGCGGTTATGGAAAAGTTAAATTTGGGAGACAAGTTTATAAAATGGATCAAATTACTATATACTAATCCAACTGCTAAAATCTTAACTAACCAAATGATATCCACCAAATTTAATTTATTTCGAGGATGCAGACAAGGTTGTCCCCTATCACCATTATTATTTGCGTTGGCTATAGAACCATTAGCCATTCGGGTAAGATTACACCCCGAAATTTTTGGATATGAAACTAACGAAACAAGAAATAAAATTTCTCTATATGCAGATGACGTATTATTATATATTTAAAAACCTGAAATTAGCATACCTAATTTATTAAATTTAATAACTCAATTTGGCTCGTTTTCTGGATATAGAATCAATTGGAATAAAAGTGAACATGCCATTAACACAAGATAATTTAACTACATTAAAACAATTTCCTTTTAAGATTGTTAATGAACAGATTAAGTATTTAGGAATTCGCGTTACAAAAAAATATGATTCTTTATTTAAATATAATTTTTTACCTATACTAAATAAATTATCTAAGAATATTCTATATTGGAGAACTCTACCTATCTCAATGATAGGTAGAATTAATGCGATAAAAATGATTTTTCTTCCACAATTATTATATTTATTTCAAATGATCCCGATATATCTTTTTAAGAATTTTTTTTAAAAGGTTGACTCTATAGTCACTCATTTTGTTTGGGACTATAAAAGCCATAGAATAAATAAAAAATATTTATGTAAATCGAAAATTAATGGAGGTTTAACATTACCTAATTTTATATATTATTACTGGTCAGTTAATATTAAGAATATGAACTTTTGGTGGGTTGAACTGGATGAAAATCCAAACTGGTTACTTATGGAAAAGGAAGACTGCTTACCGTATGAAATCAGTTCCATATTATTTTCTAAAATTAAAATATTTAAGAAAATTTATCGAGAAAACCCAATAATTAATAGTGGAATTAATATTTGGAGACAGTTAAAAAGAACGTTAAAACTAGAAGATATCCCATTAGTTCTTCCCATTGTTAATAATGTAAGTTTTAAACCATCCCTGGAAAATTTAGGATTCTTACAATGGAAAAATCAAGGAATTAATAAGATCAGTGACCTTTACAGGGACAATCTGTATCTTTCATTTAAAGAAATACAGGAAATATATGGACTACACTCTAAACATTACTTCAGATATCTACAAATAACTGACTACATTAAAACAACTGCACAGGAATATAAAAAGAGAAAGACGGGAATTCTAGATGAATGCTTAAATAAACACCCAAACACGGAAAAATTAATATCATACATTTATAATATTTTATTAGAAAATGATATACCCAATACGGAAAAGTACAGACAACTATGGGAAAATTAAATAGGTGAAACAATTGAATCCGATATCTGGGATGAAAGTTTACGATATATACATAATTGTTCATTAAATTCTAGACACTCTCTGATACAATTCAAAGTTTTACTTAGATTGCATTTTTCAAAATCTAAATTACATAGAATGTTTTCTAATGTATCTCCTATATGTGACAAATGCCAATACCCAGAAGCTAATTTAACACATTCTTTTACAACTTGTATAAAAATTACCAATTTTTGGTTGGAAATATTTAAGGTAATCTCGAATGTTGTAAATAAGAATCTAGTTCCAGACTCAAAATTAATAATATTGGGAATATTAGAAAGGGATCAATTACTCACGACAGCACAAAGAACTTTCATAGATTATAGTTTAATAATTGGTAAAAAATTAATTTTACAATTTTGGAAAGGCCCCATACCCCCTACAATCAAATTGTGGATTTCAGGAATGGCTGAGACTTTACACTTGGAAAGAATAAGACTTGCACTTTTAGGCAAGTTAGACCAATTTAATCTGATTTGGTCTCCATTCCTTGAATATCTTAAGGGATCAATATGACTCGGTTTGTGGACCTGATCGAGACCTGAACGAAGGATTAGACGAAGAATAATACATTATTGATCACGGATATATTATTATATAAATACTGTTTGTATAATATACCACTGTTATTTTATTTACTTTTCTCTTCTGGTTATTTTACAACTATTTTTATGTTAATCATTTTTCACACTTTCCTACTTTTCACTTAAAAAAACTACAATAAAATGTTTAGAAGTATATATAAGAAAACATGGTAATTATTACCTATCTCTTTATCAAGAACGTTGTTTTTATATGCACTTATACTTGTACTTACACCTGTACTTATACTTCTAATAAAAAATATTCAACAAAAAAAAAACAAAAAACAAAAAAAAAGAAAATGTCATGCAGGTAAATGAAAAATTAATTTGAAAATTAAGTTAAAGTGGACAAAAATGCTGGAGAAACTCAGCGGATGAGGCAGCATCTATGGAGCGAAGGAATAGGTGATGTTTTGGGTCGAGACCCTTTTTCAGAAGAAGTCTATGGAGTGAAGTCACCTATTCCTTCGCTCCATAGATGCTGCCTCATCCGCTGAGTTTCGCCAGCATTTTTGTCTATCTTCGATTATTCCAGCATCTGCAGTTCTTTCTTAAACTTTTTTTTTAAAGTTGTAATTTAACTTTTAACACATTTTCTTGGCATCAATATTGTTCTCCCTGTTGGCATAAGAATGTTCCTGTCATTTTTCTAATCAGCTAGCTCGAAGTGTTGATGGCTTGATTCTTGGACCTGTACTGGGCGTTTTCACACTGGCAGCATTGTTTCCAAAGAGTAATGGGACGGTAAGACCTTGTATTAAAAATAGATTTGGGACTAGTTTTACATTTCCAAACATTTCAAGATCTCAAACTTGTGTTAAAACAAAATTATTGGTGCAGCGTTAAGTTAATGGCCACGCTAAGTCAACGTGAAAAAGCAGATCACCAGCTTGAGAAGTAGCAAACTGGAAGTAAGGCAATTCTCATTACAACGTTAATGTTTAATTCAAAGATGTAAAAATGCTACCTTCACGAAGCCATTCGTTTGCATTAATAAGCAAATATTCAGGAATGTGGGAGGAAACCGAAGATCTCGGAGAAAACTCACGCAGGTCACGACGGGGAGAAAGTACAAACTTTGTACAGGCAGCACCCGTAGTCGGGATCGAACCCGGGTCTCTGGCGCTGCAAGGGCTGTAAGGCAGCAACTCTACCGCTGCACCACAGCGCCGCACGCTTTTCCTGCAGCTATTCTATTTGCAACGGTTAGACCATTGTTAACTGACGCTCACCACTGGAAAGACAGAATGATTTGTGGAGCTGTACTTCTCCATTACACCCTGAAGTAATATTGTCCTCACTTTGATTCTCACAGGGTGCATTTGTGGGTATGTTTATCTCTTGTGGCTGTTCACTTTTTTTGGGAATCTGTTCTCAAATGTATCCACCTGCTGCAAAGTTCACAAGGAAACTCCAAACATCAATAGCAGGCTGTTACATGTCTAATACCACCACCTCCAGCCCCATGAATGGATCATCCTTCTTCACCACCATGGTGACACCGGATAAAACGTAAGTCAGTCAGTTAACACGGAATCATTTTATTTTCTATTTTGTTTGTTCACTGCACGTATAGATCTACAACAACGGGAGGTGCAGCACCGGGAGAAACTGCAGATGTGTAAGAAAGAACTGCAGATGCTGGTTTAAATCGAAACTAGACACTAAATGCTGGAGTAACTCAGCGGGTGAGGCAGCATCTGTGGAGAGAAGGAATGGGTGACGTTTCAAGTCTGAAGAAGGTTCTTGACCAAAAGAAAGCAAACTCAATGCTAGGTAGACAAAAATGCTGGAGAAACCCAACGGGTGAGGCAGCATCTATGGAGCGAAGGAATAAGTGACGTTTTGGGTCTCGACCCGAAGTGTCACCCTTTCCTTCGCTCCAGTGATACTGCTTCACCCACTGAGTTTCACCACCATTTTTGTCTACCTTCGATTTGTCCATTATCTGCAGTTCTTTCTTGAACTCACTGCTAGCATTTATTTCACAAGAGCTTGTATACAAAAACAGGGATGTAATGTTGAAGCTCTATAAGGC
This sequence comes from Raja brachyura, assembly GCA_963514005.1. Next base: position 4,699,646 of record OY740803.1, on the reverse strand, counting down.
GCTGGTCAGACCGCATTTGGAATATTGTGAGTAGTTTTGGGCACCACATCTGAGGAAGGATGTGCTGGCTCCAGAGGGTCCAGAGGAGGTTTAGGAGAATGATCTCTGGAATGAATGGATTAACCTACGATCACTGTTTGACGGATGTGGAGGCCAAGTCAGTGGATATTTTTAAGGCAGAGATAGATAGATCCTTGATTAGTACGGGTGTCAGGGGTTATGGGGAGAAGGCAGGAGGATGTGGTTAGGAGGGAGAGATAGATCAGCCATGATCGAAAGGCAGTGTAGACATGATGGGCTGAGTGGCCTAATTCTACTCCTATGGTGTTACAGATTGAGCGGCGATCTACAACTGCGAGCATTTCTCCTGTTTTAGTGCAATCATGAGGAACAGTTAAATGTAATATTGTGATAATGACTCCAGTTCCTACCTAAAGAGCCTGATTTCAAAGATTCACAGATGATCTATCTCATATAAAATCTCTGTTATCATAAATATCTTGAATCTTTTTTAGAGCGAGCGTGATAGAAAACGTCTGCTCACTATCCTATGGATATTATACCCCTGTTGGCTGTCTGCTTACAATTATATTCGGTTTGCTGGTTAGTATGGTTACCGGTAAGTAAACTGAAATTATATTATAGTTTAGAAGCTGGAGTCTTGTTAGTTGGCATTGACCTTGATCAAAAGATCGCATTATTCATTCCACTCCGAGAGGATCTCTTATCTCATATCATATGAGATATCTCTGGTGCTCCACATTAAATCTTTTTTTGTAGTTTAGTTCAGAGATACAGCGGTGAAACAGGCCCTTCGGCCCACCGAGTCCGTGCTGACCATCGATCCAACTGACACTATCCTACACACACTGTGGATAATTTACATTTATGCCAAGGCCAATTAACCGGCAAACTTGTACGTCTTTGGAGTGTGGGAGGAAACTGGAGAACCCGGAGAAAACCCACGCAGGTCAAGGGGAGGACATTCAAACTCTGTACAGACAGCGCCCGTAGTCAGGATCGAACCGGGGTCTCTGATTTTGTGAAGCAGCAACTCTATCGCTGCACCACCGTGCCACCCCTTTTTATTAAACAATTTGTAGTTTTCACATTTTTTTCTCTAGGAGACTGGATTAATGGGATGATGTGGATTAGTGCGGTGAAGAATCCTAGGAAGCAATGCAAAATCAATGATGTCGCTTACTTCCATTCCGATGGGTGTGATACACAACATTAGTTGCTTACCAGTTAAATGTAGATGAACTGTATAATATAGATCAATATGTATACTGAAGGTAGACAAAAATGCTGGAGAAACTCAGCGGGTGAGGCAGCATCTATGGAGCGAAGGAAATAAGCGACGTCAAAGGGTTTCGACCCGAAACGTCACCTATCCCTTTGCTCCATAGATGCTGTCTCACCCGCTGAGTTTCTCCAGCATTTTTGTCTACCTTTGATTTTTCCAGCATCTGCAGTTCCTTCTTAAACACATTAGCAACATGATACCTTCTGAGAAATTTCCATAGTTTAAATTTCTTCCTGTATAAATTTCTTCAAGCATGTTAATACGGCACTGTGAATGCTAGTCTCCTCTACTGATTTATAATGTTTCTGTTCTCCATAAAAGCTTAATCTTCACTGTTGGACAATTTCAAAATAGCATTTTACCCAAAAGTTAGAAACTTCAGTCTGAATGCGGTCGGTTCATTGTTGCTGCCGTCATAACTAACCCTGTTGTCCCCACCTCAGGAGGCAGCAAAAATGTGGATCAAGAACTCATTGCTCCTCTATATCACACCATTCACGAGATTCTGTTCAGAAAGAAGCCGGCTGCACCATTGCCTGAGACAGTAAGATCATTATCATTCAATCAAGCTTTCATTAATCATTAGATTTGAATGTAATAAATTGGCAATTTAAACATATTAATATTATTAAGACACAAAGAACTGCAGATAGACACATGTGTCTTAATAATATTAATATGTTTAAATGGCCAAATTATTAAATGCTGGAGTAACAGGCAGCATCTCTGGATATAAGGAATGGGTGATGTTTCGGGTCAAGACCCTTCTTCAGAGATGCTGCCTGTCCCGCTGAGTTACTCCAGCATTTTGTGTCTATGTTCAGTTTAAACCAGCATCTGCAGTTCCTTCCTACACAAGAACTGCAGATACTGGAGTCTTGTGTAAAACCTAAAACGCTGGAGGAACTCAGTGGTTCAGACAGCATTTGTGGAAGGAATGGACACGTGACATTCACACAAAGGGTGGTGGGTGTATGGAATGGGCTGCCAGATGAGGAAGTGAGGAAGGGACCATCGCAACGTTTAAGAAACGTACATGGCTAGGACACGTTTGGAGAGATATGGACCAAATGCAGGCAGGTGGGATTCGGTAGATGGGACATTGTTGGCCGGTATGAGCAAGTTGGGCTGAAGGGCCTGTTTCCACACTGTAAATCTCAATGTTATTAAATTGTGAAACTTTGGTGAACAGCAATGTGTTCCTTGGGGAATCCAGATGTCAAAGCTAAAGATACGGGGTGGAAGATTGCAACCCTTCACGTGGTCCGCCCCGTTTCGACTAATGTAATCAACTCAACGTGCACAAACAGCAGATCAAATAGAACAAGTTGTCCAACAACTTTAGGCTGTGCACGCCACATGAAAGAAGAAGAAGCTAAAGCTCACACAACAGAAAAGAGCAAACCCATTGACATTAATTAACCAAACGGACTCAATTTTGTCACGTTCTCTGAAATGAACTTTAGCTTAGTATCTTAGATTTCAGGTAGTCCCCTTGGCTTTGAGCACCTTGACTTTCAGCACCCTTGACTTTGAGTCACAAGATCCTTAATACAAATTCAGCATTTAAATTTAAATTTGTAATCCATGTAATTTGAGGTGATTGTTGTATTATTCAGGACCTTTCACAAGATCTGAATGCCACTAGGGTTGCCAACTGTCCCGTATTAGCCGGGACATACCGCCTATTGGACAAAATTGGTGTGTCCCGTACGGGACCGCCCCTGTCCCGTATTTGACTGCTACTTAAAAAAGCGGGTAAGTTGTGCGGACAAGCGTAAATTGGAGGAGCAGCACCTCATATTCCGCTTGGGCAGTCGACATCCCAGCGGTATGAACATTGACTTCTCCAATTTCATGTAGTCTTTGCTTTCTCCCTCCTTCCCCTCCCCTCCCCAGCTCTCCCACAGCCCACTGTCTCCGCCTCTTCCTTTCTTTTTCCTGCTCCCCCCCGACATCAGTCTGAAGAAGGGTCTCGACCCAAAACGTCGCGTATTCCTTTTCTCTGGTGCTGCTGCACCCGCTGAGTTTCTCCAGCACTTTTGTCTACCTCTCGTTTTATTTAGAATACTCCCTAAACGCAATTGAAACTTGTATTTGTCTGCTTTGCAAACATTCTTTATCCTCCAATTTTTTTTAAATTATTTTCCATTTTTAACACCAACTGTATGTAAACTCTAAATATTAATTATTCAGCTTTCCAAACCTCCATTCATAACTGTTCATAGTTCTGAATGTCATAGAAGGGATAAAAATAAGTTTGAGTGATACTAATTGTTTTTTTTTCACAGGCCATAGAACTGTTGGAAACCGCTCCTGAAAAAATCTTCACTACAGGTCACCATGCTTCTAATACTCAGGTAAAATCACATAACTGTTGTGGCACATGCAGATAGCTTCTTCTTCTTCTTCTTTCGCGTGGCGTGCACAGTCTAAAGTTGCACGACAACTTGTTCTATTTAATCTTCCGTTTTGTGCACATCGAGTTGATTACATTAGTCGAAACAGGGCGGACCACGTGAAGGTTGCAATCTTTTACCCCGTGTAAATAGCTGTGATTGTGTGTAAGCAGTGATTAGGGAATAAATGGATGTGTCATTATGTTGTAAGGGTGTTTAATGTCAATTTCTGAAGTTGAAGAATTCTGATTCACCCCTTTATGAAAATGTCGCACCTCGAATCCTGAATAATTGTATTTGCTATTTTAAGAATATTTCCTGTTGTTTGTGCAGGGTTTCCCTGGAAAGTTTGTGGTTTGGATTCCGTTTCTACCACTCTGCCCCTTGCTCTATCTCCATGTTTTCATGTTCCAATCACATTAATAGATTGTTTAGAGAAAATACATATTTGGTAATGTCCATTTATCTCAGTTTTTACAGAATGAACAGTCTGTTCAGCCGCTGGTGCCCAAATAAGTATTGGATCAAAGTCTTGAACATTGGCGACTAAAGAAGTTCTAACACAATGAAGGTGCAACATATGAAATGTGATGTTTGTGGTGACGCTGGCTATCTATTCATTGAATTGGAAAGGAAGTAAATAATCATTAAAATTGTTGAAAATAAGTTACCATGGGATTAAATATGTTGTCAAGTTGGCTTTGTGATGAGAATGTAACTATGTGGTTGCAAGGCCAGCTACGACATTTTCTCGTATAATGTCTATGTTTTATGTCCCACTGTGAATTGCCAGTACTGATTGCATTGTTCCTATTTCAGGTATAAAAATCTATTAATTATAAACTGAAAAGTTTGTGTTTTCAATGACAGTAAATGGTAGAACCCACAAACTGTTTATGATAACAGCAGAATTAAAAAATAGTTATCTATTACTGTATCCATCGTTCATGATGTGGCCTCTTATACATCGACGAGACCAAACGTAGACTGGGCGATCGTTTCGCTGAACACCTTCGCTCAGCCCACCTGATCTCCAGGTTGCTAAACATTAATTCTCCTTCTCATTCCCACACAGACCTTTCTGTCTTCAGCCTCTTCCATTGCCAGCGTGAGGCTAAACACAACTTGGAGGAACAGCATCTCATATTTTGCTTGAGCAGCTTACAGCCCAGTGGTTTGAATATTGATTCCTCTCACTTCAAGTAACCCCGGCGTTCCCTCTCTCTCTGTCCCTCCCCCACCCAAGTCGCACCAGCTACTCAGCTAACAATGGCCTGTTTCCTTTATCATCGTTACTTTGTTGCATATCTTTCATTCATTGTTCTTTATCTCTCCACATCACCGTCTATATCACTCGTTTCCCTTATCCCAAACCAGTCTGAAGAAGAGTCTCGTACTGAAACGTCACCCATTCCTTCTCTCCAGAGATGCTGCCTGTCCCGTTGAGTTTGTGGCTATCTATTTTATGTTGTAGGATTTTAGCCTGTATTAGCAATGTGTTTCTAGACAACTGACTTCAAGTTATCTCAAGCTGACAAAAAAATGGAGTGATTCAATAGTGTAATTGCTGATGATGAGAGGTAGTGTACTTGTATATGTTGAGTTCCACTGTTCAATCCTGACATTGACTTATCCCTGCATTTGAAATCTTTACCATTGGTGTCCTTTCATTAACAACTAATTTGATTATTAGAAAGATCATTTCTATTAACCTATTTCCTCTGTGGTGCGATTTCTAAAATGAATGTTATTGCAACGGATTCTTATGATTGGTGTAGTTTTCGAGGGGAATAATGTCATGGCAAATACTGAAACCATAACAGATTTAACCTTGCCGGTACAGGGCAGAATTAAAAATAAAATTGAGAAATAGTTAATCCCAGAATTAGGATATGACTTTTAGATTCTGGTGGAGAAAAACAATAATTCTAATTCAGTAATATGATTGAATCCCTGCATACCTTTCCTTGTGTTTTCAATACAAGGGGAATCCAGTAAATATTGCTGCCGCTGGTAAAGTAACCCAACGTACAAGGAATGTGGTTGAGTAGATGATTGTACCTGATTTCATCAAATATAATCTCTAGAACACAAATTCTGGAATTTGTTGTATAATGTTGACAGTTAAATAGCTGATGATGTCTGTGTAATATCTCTACATATCTCATCTAATTCACCAAACTTCATGTCAATCTTTCACCCAGTTAATCCAAGATTCCCCAGTTAAAATTTGGAAATTTGGCACTTTTTAAATTCTAAGGTGCACTTTAGTGCAATATTTGGAGACAGAAGTTTAGGGGTAACATGAGGGGGAACTCCTATACTCAAAAGTAAAGTGGATAGGTATATGGACGGGAAGGGAATGGAGGGGTATGGTCTGAGTGCAGGTAGATGGGACTAGGGGAAAATAAATGGTCGGCACGGACTGGAAGGGCCGAGAAGGCCTGTTTCCGTGCTGTAATTGTTATATGGTTATATGGTTATATTTGCTGATGTTGTTTCAAATAATGTTGGACTTGTAGCCAGACTAGACCTTATGGGGAATTTGAAGGTCGATTTTAATATGATTACGCCATTTACAATCTAGTTTCAATTTTGTGTTCTGAATTAAATGTTTGAACTTGCTGTGGGATATCTTGGTAATTTTTGAAACCATGTACAAAAATAATCAATAAACCTAATCTTACAAATATTAGCGTAAACATGTTTGTGTCTGATGCATTTTGGGAGGTGACTTTGTTATGTAATTTTGGAATCGAATGGTTCTGTTTTTACTAAATATCTTTTGTTTGAAAGCTATGAAATGCCACATTCACACGCGGCAATAACGATACTTATTTGGTGCATCAATGCAGAAAAGGGGAGCATTAGATTGACGCGGAAGAGAAGATCCAAATACCGGGTGATTCTTATGGGGTTTGTGCTTCGGAACTAACTGCGGCTAAAGCCTAGCTGTTCCAGTAAATCACCTCCAGCAGCAGAACTGTACAGGATTGCAGCGTGTCCAATCTACAATTGCAGTCACCAGCCTCAGCACCTCCAAACCCATGATCTCTCCCACCGGCAAGGACAAGGGCAACAGATGCCTGGGAACACGGCTCCACCACGCTAACTCGGGAAAGGATTGTCCACGTCCTTCATCATTGCTGTGCCTAAATCCTGATATGTCTCCCACTAACACAGTGGGAGCACCTTCCTCAGAAGAACAAGGTTCCACCAACAGCTCACAAGAAATTACGGATGGGAAATGCACACTGGCCTTGCAGTGACTGGTTTCTGTGAGTGATGGGGATCTCATGGGGAAGTCGCGCTGCATTATCTACTCAGTCTGTGGAATTCTCTGCCTCAGGGGGCATTTTTCTAGATACTTTCAAGAGAGAGCTAGATAGGGCTCTTAAAGATAGTGGAGTCAGGGGATATAGGGAAAAGGCAGGGATGGTGTGATGATCAGCCATGATCACATTGAATGGCGGTGCTGGCTCGAAGGGCGGAATGGCCTACTCCTGCACCAATTGTCTATCGTCCATTGTCTTTAGAATTTGCAATTGGAGAATCCCGTGTTGAAGCCACCTTCTCCTGAATGTTGTGTAAAAGTCTAACTCCATTCACATCGAGGTGGATCAAGCCTGTAGCGCTAACAACCAGTGCTGATGTGGTGGTGATGAGACCCATTCCACTGCTTCTGTTTGTGTGTTGCAGCTCTCGTGTATAGTTCTATATATTCTCAGCTCCTCTTGCAAACTTCAACAGACACGATTCCTTGGCCGATTCTAACGATAGTGGTTACACGATGCCGTATATTACATGCCAGCCGCAAGAACGTTTGTACGTTCTCCCCTTGACCTGCGTGGGTTTGCAGGTTTGCAGGCCAATTGGCTTGGTGTAAATGTAAAATTGTCCCTAGTGTGTGTAGGATAGTGTTAGTGTGCGGGGATCGCTGGTCGGCGCGGACTCGGTGGGCTGAAGGGCCTGTTTCTGTGCTGTATCGCTAAACTAAACTATGGACAGAATGTACACATGATCAGTTTCCAGTTGGAGCAATTGTAAATGATAAACAAAGCATTCTTTAATTTCTAAATTAATACAAGTTTACTCTTAATTATCCCGAGTTGCCTTCATTCATATTATTTCTAAAAAAATTGAAAGTCGTAGCAGTATACAAATAGGTTACAGCAGACTGGTGCCAGTGTAAACAAAGACACACACTATAAAAAGAAAATTAAATTCCATTTTTAAAATTTAGATTATTATTGAAATATAGATGTATAAAAATGTACCTGATTTTTTAAAATAAACATTTTATTACACATTGGCATATTATATTTCTGATTGATTAAAGGAGCATGAAAATAAGAAATTATACTCTTAATTGGTAAATTAATTTGAAAATCTATTAAAAAATAACCACACAATGACAAAAATATCCATAAAACATGTTTTGAAGAAATGCTGTATCAGCAATCACATTTTAGGAATCACCAGTCGATATTGAGGATTTTAGAGCTGAGATTCAGTTATTGATCTTTGTTTTTATCTACGTTACATTTGGATAGATAACGTGATTATATTTACTACACCCCTCATCCACATCTACGTCAGTGCAGACTGGTGCCAGTCTGAAGAAGGGTCCCGACCTGAAACGTCACTGTCTTCCAGAGATGCCGCCTGGCCCGCTGTTACTCCAACACTTTGTTCTTTTATTTTGCATCTGCATTTACTTGCCAGTAGCAGGTACTGTATATTTATTGTGTTAAAACACGAGAGAATGTCCATCTTTAATTTTAAATCCCGCTGTCATATCCATGGTGAAGATTCTCCTAGAATTATTATCTAACTCCAGAGGGATCACGTGTCAGGCCCTGTGGTTGGCTGACAGTAATATCAATGGAGACCTTTCCTGATTGCCTTTGTGACGTATAGAAATACATAATGTTACAGTATTTGACCAAATTCATCCATGTCAGAATTAATTCTCCACAAAACTCAACAATATTTCACTTTATTTAATAGCAAGAAGTGGAAGCCACTGCCAATGGCGGTATTTGTAGCAATGTTACAAAATTTAGAGATTTTAACAAACAAGTCTGCAATTAAGTCTGCCATTCATCCCATCAGATAAAGCATAAAAAGAAGTTTAATTTGACACCTAATTCATTTTCATATCTTCAGTATTAAAAAAGCTATGGCCATTTTCATACTCGGAAATAAGCATCTTGTTCCCCATTGCTTTTCCATTGACTTAACTCAAAAGCTGTGATCTAGGACAGTCAAAAGCCCATAACTTTCTTAAAAATTAAGAGAACTGAAAGAACTGTTCAGTTATTATAGATTGAAGCATTCTGAAACAAATATGAAACAATCTTACTTGGATGACCTGAAATTAAAGCATATAATTAGTTAGTTACCCAATTGTAGCTAATTACAAAATTCAATTACTAGATCTGAACATCTATCCATTTCCTAAGAAAAAAATAACATTGTTTTTAAGCCTAAGTGTCCAAATAACAGTCACACAAGAATTCACAATATAACATGATTTTTAAATCTAATTGTCATTAATTTATAGGCCAAATTGAAGGGATTTAGTGTTTAATGCCTGTAAATTAATGGGCATTTAAATCAGCTTGCGAGTGGGATTTTTTGGAACGCGATGGATTGGAACGTTGCGGTTGCGGTGAATTTAAACCCCATATCGGCAGGAAAAATTCTGCCGGTTTGTATGGGGAATAAATCACCCTTTCGCAACGTTAAAGTTTGATTAGGTCATCTAAAAAAAAGCAGGTTTATATGAAAAAATAAACAGCTTTCACTTACCTGTCCCCTACGTAAAATCCGTCCCCGTTGTCAGCGTTCACGGCATTAGGAGCTAATTTTTATTTTACTGCAGCGATGAATTAGTCGGGCGATTTTAAGAAAAAATTTAACTTACAGGCAGTCAGAACGAATCTTTAGAAAAATCTCGCACTCCGAGAAAATAAAGCTCTGGATGGCAAGGAAAAACCACACTTTAACCCGCCCCCCCCCCCCCAAAGGCGCCAAAGTCGCGCACACGGCCAGTGACAGAACTGCAGCACCGCTAAAGGTAAGTTTTGTAACATACCTAGTATTTGTTTTCCAGCTAAGGGTCACTACTTTGGTTGATCTGCAATCACATAGAACCCAGAGGAGTTAAGGTCGCCAGGTCTCCCTTACATGCAGGAATGTAATCTTCAGTTTGAAGAAGGGTCTCAACCCAAAACGTCACCCATTCCTTTTCTCCAGAGATGCTGACTGTCCCGCTGAGTTATTCCAGCGGGACAGCTGTGTCTAGCTTTGGTTTAAACCAGCATCTGCAGTTCCTTCCCTACACAATGTAGTCAGCTGGTTGAGTTTCAGATAATTTCACAGTTACTGTCACACTTTGTTTTAACATTATACCTTTACTTGAAACTAAATTCCTACCTGCCATGGTCATGAACTGAGTGCTGTTCTAGTCATTTAAGTACCACCCTACTGCATAATTGTGTTTACCCACCTTGTTTCTATTCCCTTCAACCACATATCTAATCTAGCCTTAAGGTAGACAGAAATGGTGGAGAAACTCAGCGGGTGAGGCAGCATCTATGGAGTGAAGGAATAGGTGGCGTTTCAGGTCGAGATCCACCTTAATGTCGTTTTTGTTATTAAACCACAGCACATGGTTGTACTTAGCATTTGAGTGACAGATTCTCTTTCTATTATTTAATCTCTTACAGATGGCCTCTTATTTAGGGATCCCACAACTATTTTAATTAAAAGCTGCCGGGACAGAAGACGGTATCTCACTGAGCGGCGGACTGGCCTGCAAAATAAAAAGGGCTGTTGAGCCAAAACCAAAGAGGCCAAAGTCGGCAATGCCATTGTAGTTGGAGACTCCATTGTGAGAGGTACGGACAGGGGTTTCTGCGGCAACAGACGGGATTCGAGGATGGTGTGCTGCCTTCCTGGTGCCAGGATCCAGGATGTCAGGGACAGAGTGCAGACAATCCTCAAGGGCGAAGATGAACAGCCAGAAGTGGTCGTGCATGTTGGCACAAATGATGTTGGAAAGAAGGGGATGAATATTCTGCAGCGGGACTTCAGAGAGCTCGGAAAAATGCTGAAAAGCAGGACTTCCAGGGTTGTTATCTCCGGTTTGCTTCCAGTTCCTCGTGCTGGCGAGAGCAGGAACAGGGAGATACGGGACCTGAATGTGTGTCTGAGGAACTGGTGCAGGGGGCAGGGGTTTAGATTCTTAGATCACTGGGATCTGTTTTGGAGTAAGGGGGAACTGTACAAAAGGGACGGATTGCATCTTAACAGGTGGGGGACCAGCATTCTGGCCGGCAGGTTTGCCACTGCTACACGGATGGTTTTAAATTGAATAAGGGGGGTGGGGTTAAGGGAAAGAGAGTTAAGGGATGGTTAATGACCCCAGAATTAACGGGAAAGAAAGCTCACAAAGGGATAGGAGAGTATGGCCAAGTGTAATAGGGATCGATGTGAAAGGGGCCACTGGTCAACATAATTGTATAAGGAGTAAGAGTGTTGTAAAAACAAGCATGAAGGCTTTGTGTCTCAATGCGAGGAGCATTCATAATTAGGTGGATGAGTTGAAGGTGCAGATAGCGATTAATGACTATGCTATAGTTGGGATCACGGAGACATGGCTCCAGGGTGACCAAGGCTGGGAGCTGAACATCCAGGGATATTCAATATTCAGGAGGGATAGACGAAAAGGAAAAGGAGGTGGGGTAGCATTGCTGGTGAGAGAGGAGATTAATGCAATAGAAAGGAAGGACATTAGCGTGGAGGATGTGGAATCGATATGGGTAGAGCTGCGAAACTCTAAGGGGCAGAAAACGCTAGTGGGAGCTGTGTACAGGCCACCTAACAGTAGTATTGGAGTTGGGGATGGCATCAAACAGGAAATTAGAAATCCGTGCAACAAGGGTAACACGGTTATAATGGGTGACTTCAATCTGCATGTAGATTGGGTGAATCAAATTGGCAGGGGTGCTGAGGAAGAGGATTTCTTGGAATGTATGCGGGATAGTTTTCTCAACCAACGAGAGAGCAGGCTATTCTAGACTGGGTATTGAGTAATGAGGAAGGGTTAGTTAGCAGTCTTGTTGTGCGTGGCCCCTTGGGCAAGAGTGACCATAATATGGTTGAGTTCTTCATTAGGATGGAGAGTGACAAAATTAAGTCAGAAACAAGGGTTCTGAACTTGAACAAAGGTAACTTTGATGGTATGAGATGTGAATTGGCCAAGATAGACTGGCAGGTGATTCTTAAAGGGTTGACAGTGGATGTGCAATGGGAGGTATTTAAAAAATGCATGGATGAAGTACAAAAATTGTTCATACCAGTTTGGCAAAAGAATAAATCAGGGAAGGTGGTGCATCCATGGATAACAAGGGAAATCAGGGATAGTATAAAAACAAAAGATGAGGCATACAAATTTGCCAGAAAAAGCAGCCTACCGGAGGACTGGGAGAAATTCAGAATCCAGCAGAGGAGGACAAAGGGCTTAATTAGGAAAGGGAAAATAGACTATGAAAGGAAATTGGCAGGGAACATAAAAACTGACTGCAAAAGTTTTTATAGATATGTGAAGAGAAAGAGACTAGTTAAAACAAATGTTGATCCCTTGCAGTCAGAAACAGGTGAATTGATCATGGGGAACAAGGACATGGCAGACCAATTGAATAACTACTTTGGTTCTGTCTTCACTAAGGAAGACATAAATAATCTGCCGGAAATAGCAGTGGAACGGGTGTCAAATAAGATGGAGGAACTGAGTGAAATCCAAGTTAGCCGGGAGGTGGTGTTGGGTAAATTGAACAGATTGAAGGCCGATAAATCCCCAGGGCCAGATAGTCTGCATCCCAGAGTACTCAAGGAGGTAGCCACAGAAATAGTGGATGCATTAGTGATAATTTTTCAAAATTCCTTAGATTCTGGAGTAGTTCCTGAGGATTGGAGGGTAGCTAATGTAATCCCACTTTTTAAAAAAGGAGGGAGAGAGAAAGCGGGGAATTACAGACCAGTTAGTCTAACATCGGTAGTGGGGAAACTGCTAGAGTCAGTTATTAAAGATGGGATAGCAGCGCATTTGGAAAGTGGTGAAATCATTGGACAAAGTCCGCATGGATTTACGAAAGGTAAATCATGTCTGACAAATCTGATAGAATTTTTCGAGGATGTGACTAGTAGAGTGGATAAGGGAGAACCAGTGGATGTGTTATATCTAGACTTTCAGAAGGCTTTCGACAAGATCCCGCATAAGAGATTAGCATACAAACTTAAAGCACACGGTATTGGGGGTTCAGTATTGATGTGGATAGAGAACTGGCTAGCAGACAGGAGGCAAAGGGTAGGAGTAAACGGGTCCTTTTCAGAATGGCAGGCAGTGACTAGTGGGGTACCGCAAGGCTCAGTGCTGGGACCCCAGCTATTTACAATATATATTAATGATTTGGACGAGGGAATTCAATGCAACATCTCCAAATTTGCAGATGACACCAAGCTGGGGGGTATAGTTAGGTGTGAGGAGGATGCTTGGAGGCTGCAGGGTGATTTGGATAGGCTGAGTGAATGGGCAGATGCATGGCAGATGCAGTATAATGTGGATAAATGTGAGGTTATCGAATTTGGTGGCAAAAATATGAGGGTAGACTATTATCTGAATGGTGGCAGATTAGGAAAAGGGGAGATGCAATGAGACCTGGGTGTCATGGTACACCAGTCATTGAAAGTAGGCATGCAGGTGCAGCAGGCAGTGAAGAAAACAAATGGTATGTTAGCATTCATAGCAAAAGGATTTGAGTATAGGAGCAGGGAGGTTCTACTGCAGTTGTACAGGGTTTTGGTGAGGCCACACCTGGAGTATTGCGTACAGTTTTGGTCTCCAAATCTGAGGAAAGACATCCTTGCCATAGAGGGGGTACAGAGAAGATTCACCAGACTGATTCCTGAGATGTCAGGACTTTCATATGAGGAAAGATTGGATAGACTCGGCTTGTACTCGCTGGAATTTAGAAGATTGAGGGGGGATCTTATAGAAATTTACAAAATTCTTAAGGGGTTGGACAAGCTAGATGCTGGAAGATTGTTCCCGATGTTGGGGGAGTCCAGAACAAGGGGTCACAGTCTATGGATAAGGAGGAATTCCTTTAGGACCGAGATGAGGAAAACATTCTTTACACAGAGAGTGGTGAGTCTCTGGAATTCTCTGCCACAGAAGGTAGTTGAGGCCAGTTCATTGGCTATATTTAAGAGGGCGTTAGATGTGGCACTTGTGGCTAAAGGGATCAGGGGGTATGGAGAGAAGGCAGGTACGGGATACTGAGTTGGATGATCAGCCATGATCACATTGAATGGCGGTGCAGGCTCGAAGGGCCGAATGGCCTACTCCTGCACCTATTTTTCTATGTTTCTATGTAACATTTCCTTCAGATATGAAAATATTTCATTAATATTTATATTTTCAGTACAGTCGGCTAGAACCGTTTAGTAAGAGTGTCAGGGATTATGGGGAGACGACAGGAGAATGGGGTGGAGATGGAGAGATAGATCAGCCATGATGATCCAGGTGTATAGTAGAGAGCATGCTGACTGGTTGCATCGTGGCCTGGTTCGACAACTTGAATGTCCAGGGGTGGAAAAGACAGCTAAAAGTTGTGACCACTGCCCAGTCCATCACCAGCTCTGACCTCCCCACCATCGAAGGGATTTATCGGAGTCGCTGTCTCAAAAAGGCAGCCAGCATCATCAGAAACCCACACACTCATCTCACCACTGCCATCGGGAAGAAGGTACAGGAGCCTGAAAACTGTAACATCCAGGTTCAGGAACAGCTTCTTCCCTACAGCCATCAGGCTATTAAACACTACAAGATCATAAGTTCAGAACTACAATAGACTATTTTATTTTTATAATATTTTTATTAGAGGCAGGTACATATCATATTGAAAATATTTCATGTATATCATTCCTACATTACTAATATTATTGATTGACATTAACTCTGCTTCTAGCATTTTTTTTAATATAGATAGAAAATAAGAAAGGAATAAAAAGAGGAAAAAGCATAATAAAGAAGAATGGAATAATTTACTAAAAATACAACATTGGAGATAGGTTCGTAAGTTAGAAAGTATAACTTTTCATCTAATCCTTGATTTAAGCTTCAGTCAGGTTCTCGTGCTGAACCAGTTTGCCCCTTCAAATAGTCAATAAATGGTGACCATATTCTGATAAAAAAAGTTCTTGTTTGTCCATTAAGACAAGTCTAGTTCTTTCCAATTGTAAGGTCTCCGACATTTCCATAATCCACATTTTAATTGTGGGGGTTCTAGGACCTTTCCAAAATGTTAATATTAATTTTTTCCCAGTTATTATACTATAGTCGATAAAGTTTCTTTGGGTTGTTGTAAGTGTTAGGCTTTGTTGTGATAGTCCTAGTGTTATTGGTTTTGAATCGGGATCCACTTCAGATATTATTCTAAAAATATCCGCCCTGACGTTTTTGATTTTTATACAATTTGCGAATGTATGAGTTAGGTTAGCCTCTAAATGTTGACATTTATCACAGATAGGGGAGACATGTGGGAAGATTCTATTTTTGTTTTAGAGTAATATGCATTGAATATAGGAGTAGGGAAGTAATGTTAAAATTGTACAAGGCATTGGTAAGACCAATTCTGGAGTATGGTGTACAATTTTGGTCGCCTAATTATAGGAAGGATGTCAACAAAATAGAGAGAGTACAGAGGAGATTTACTAGAATGTTGCCTGGGTTCCAACAACTAAGTTACAGAGAAAGGTTGAACAAGTTAGGTCTTTATTCTTTGGAGTGCAGAAGGTTAAGGAGGGACTTGATTGAGGTCTTTAAAATGATGAAAGGGATAGACAGAGTTGACGTGGATAAGCTTTTCCCATTGAGGGTAGGAAAGATTCAAACAAGAGGGCATGACATGAGAATTAAGGGACAGAAGTTTAGGGGTAACATGAGGGGGAACTTCTTTACTCAGAGAGTGGTGGCTGTGTGGAATGATCTTCCTGCAGAAGTGGTGGAGGCAGGATCGATTTTAACATTTAAAAGTAAAGTGGATAGGTATATGGACGGGAAGGGAATGGAGGGGTATGGTCTGAGTGCAGGTAGATGGGACTAGGGGAAAATAAATGGTCGGCACGGATTGGAAGGGCCGAGAAGGCCTGTTTCCGTGCTGTAATTGTTATATGGTTATATGGTTAATCTATGTAGTACTTTAAATTGTATTAAAGAATGTCTGGCATTTAGTGAACATTGACGTATATGTTGTAAACTTTTGTCCCAAATATCTTTCGTTATTTGTTGGCTTAGTTCATTTTCCCATGTTTGCCTGTATAAATCCGTCGGTGGTATCTCACTATCTATTAGGATGTTTATTCAAACATTCATCAAGAATTTTCAGTATTGGAAATGATTTCACCAAAATCATTGGCATGATTTCACTTTTATTCCAATTAATTCTGTATCCGGAAAACAAACCAAATTGTGTTATTAGATTTAATAAGCTTGGGATACTAATTTATGAGTTTGTAATGTAAATTAATACATCATCTGCATATAAAGGTATGTTATTCACAGTGTCTTTAGTATTATACCCGTATATTTCTGGATGGACCCGAACACTTTCAGCAAGTGGCCAGATCATAATTGTTTTAATAAAATTCAGAACATATACCATCTGGGCCGGCAGCCTTACCGTTTTTTTTAAAGATCTAATAGACTCTTCAATATCTTTTACCGTTATTTTAGCTTCTAGTAATTCTCTGTCTTTAGTCTAAACTTTTTAGATTGCATTTCTGTAAGAATGCTACTATTTTTGATAATATTGCAGAAATCTCTCATTGATATCCTTGGGCAGTGTTAATAATTCTCCCGTGTCCGATATAAGTTTGTGGATTGTTTTTTCCCCGTCCAATTCTCGAAGCTGATGTGCTAAGAGTTTTTGTGGTTTATCACCGAATTCGAAATGTAATTGTTTAATCTGCTGATAGAGTTTTATTACTTGATCTGAATATATTTTATTTAATTTATATTTCAATACAGCGATTTTATTGTGTTTTATTATAGTTGGTGCAGCTGCATTTCCTATGTCTAATGGCTATATTTCCTTTTCCAGTATCTGTTGCTTAACCCGGTTCTCTTTATTATAAAATGCTTGGGAGGAAATTAATACTCCTTGAGCGAATGCTTTAAACGTTTCCCAAAGAAGAGAGGCAGGTTTTCCAGGGTGGTCATTAGTCTCAAAAACATAGTAATCTGTTTAATAAGATATTCCTCACATGCTTTTTCATTTAAAATTTGGGGATTGAGTCTCCACTGTGTTTGTTTCTCAGCCATTCCATTTAGTTTAATCATAAATGTTAAAGGTGCGTGGTCCGAGATTATAATATTATGATATTTCGAGTTGTATGTAAATGGGATGGGCATAGAGTCTATGAAAAAATAGTCTGTTCTTGAATAGGTTTTATGTACCGGTGAGTAAAATGAATATTCTCATCCGGTTGAGCTTTCGATTCTCCAGACGTCCTTGATGATATATATCCATAATATATGAATTTAGAAATTCACTTGACTGAGATTGTACTTTTCTTTGTCTGGACGATCTGTCTAAATAAGGGTCTGGTGTACAATTTAAGTCTCCTCCATTTATTAATTTGGATTGTGTAAGTTCCGGGATTGTATTGAATGTTTTCTTGAAAAACAAGGGACTATCAAAATTAGGTCCATAAACATTAAGAAGAATCACTTTTTTTTTGCGTTTAGCTCACCTACTAATACAATATATCTACCATCATTGTCCGCTACAGTTGATGTATGTTTAAAAGGTATCCCTTTTCGGATTAATAATGCTATACTTCTGGATTTATGTGAGAACGAGGAATGATACATTTCAGCAATCCATTTTGCTTTCAGTCTACACTATGCTTCCTTTTTAAGGTGGATTTCCTGAAGGAATATTATGTCTGTCTTAAGCAATTTTAAATGTGGTAATACTTTACCTCTCTTAATTGGTTTATTAATTCCCTTAACATTCCAACTACAAAATGTAATTCCTTCACCCCCAATTGTCATATTAACATCTTTCATCTTATGTTTAGGGTGGACTGTAAAAGAGCAGATGGCTCAACACACTAAACCTGACATTACACCCGAACATCAGATAGATTAATTTTAAATCTCGTAGGTCGTTCTTCCGTGCATATCTCCTTGGATAAAACTTATAATTCCATTCAAACTTACAATCATAATAAAGCATAAGGTAAGAAAAGTAACAGAATAGATGATTAGTACGGTGCAAAAGAAAGAAAAAAAACAACATCTATAATTAGTGTAGTTAGTGTTAGCCACACTAGCATGGCCTGCATTCTAAAGACTTCCATAGCCTTTGACAAAAAAATTACTAGCTCCATGCTCTCCATACATTTTTTTTTCAATAAAACAGTTTCTAGGGGATTAAAAAAACATTTTTAAACCAAAGAATTTATAATCCGTTAATAAAAAAGTTATTATTCTTGTTACCATATTAATCTCATATATATATATTTTTAAAATCGAAAATAAAGTGGAAAACCCCAAACCCTTGTTAAAAATGTGCCTAAATTAAGCCTTACTTATAATCAAATTTTAACTATTTCTAAGTAAACCAATTAATGGTAATTATTAATAATTCATAATAGTAATTAGTAACGCCAAATGTTTGTGATTCGTTTGTAATTAGTAGTAATCAGTAATTAATAATAATTAACAACATTACTAAGATATAAATGTAATATATCAGTTATGTAATTAGTAATAATCAGTAGTTAATAACAAATAACAATAAGACTAAGATATAAATATATTATATCAATATCAATAGGAGGAAACTTGCTCCGCTATCCTTATCAATTTTCATTAGTCCTTAAGTATAACAATTTAAAGTTCCATTAGTACTCTACGAGGTCACGCTGCTCCTTGACGTCAGGAAAATGATGTATGTTGTTCAGTCTTCGGTCATATTGTCGATGTTCTGGGCAAATTCAAGTGCTTGTTTATGGTCTGTGAAGAAATGTTCCTTCTTCTTGTAGGTGACTCTCAGTGTTGCGGGGTACATCAGGCCATATCACAAATCTGGTATGTTCTTAAGTATTCTTCTTGTCTCTGTAAACAGCGCTCTCTTCTTAGAGACGTCCACGGGATAGTCTCGAAAGATGCTGATCCTCTCTCCTTAAAAAGTGAGCCCTCTGTTACGGACAATTTTCTTCATCATGTCATCCAATTCATGATCGTATTGTACCTTTACTATCAGTTGTCTTGGCGGGGCATCGCCCTGTGGTCGGCGTCTCAGCGCTCTATGTGCTCAACTTAGTAAAGGCTTTTGATCCAGATTTAAGACTTTTTGCAATAATTCTCGGTCTCGGTCCCCCCTCTCTTCCTTCTCTGACACCTACAATTCTTAGGTTCTGGCATCTCTGACGCCCCTCCAAATCAATGCATTTTTCAGTTATTTTACTCAGTAATTCTGATAAACGTTGATTCTCGAGGAGGAAATTTTTTGTGGTTTCAGCACTTGTCATAGCAATTTCCTCTAGTTCAGTTATTGCTGTATTTTGTTGATCCATTGTCTCATTAATAGGATCCAACATTAAAGCTGGTTTCCATCAAATTAATTTTAACATTTACCTCTTCAATTTTGTTTATTGAAACTTTCTTCCATTGTCAGCTTCCAGGCTTCCAATATTTCGTGAACAGTGGAGGTGATTTCTTCTTTAAATTCTTCTTTAAAAGAGCGGAATTCCTCTTTAAATTCTTCCTTAAAATTCAGTTTTTCATTAAAACTTTTCAGTTGCTCCATTATATTTTTAATTTCTAGAGAGAGGACATTTCGAAGTTCTTCCAATTCTGTTTTTTTTGGCTTTGTTTTCTTTGATTCATCTTCCTGGGACATCGTTGAAACTGAGCCAAGGCTTCAGTTGGGCCTACTTCTTCTGCCGGTTGCCTAAGCCTACCGGTCTTTTTTGAGTTGAGGGGGTACGTTGCATAGACTAGAGTCGCGCGTCTGATGACGTCACTCACTCGTTGAAGGCAGCCGGTGCGATAGCAGAAGGTAAGTCCTGTTCTTTCTCCCCGTTTTCTGCGACTTTCACGTGGAGCTAGCTGGCGCTGGTCTCTATGCCTCCATAGCGCCACCGGAAGTCCCCAATTATTAATGACACTATTATTATTGCACTGTTATTGTTTGTTTTTTTTTAGTTTAGTTATATTATTTATCATGATAACATATTCTGTTGTGCTGCAGCAAGTAAGAATTTCATTGTTCTATCTGGGACACATGACAGTAAAACACTCTTGACTCTCGACTTGAATGGCGGAGTAGACTTGATGGGCCGAATGGTCTAATTCTTCTCCTGGAACTGATGAACATGAATGTTGCCTGCACAAAATGAACCCAATGTGATTCAGTGGAGTAAACTACTGCAGCCCAGTGATCACAAATGCACTTACTCAGAAGGACCGTCCTCAGACACCTCCTGAACATTGTAGGCCACACAGCCCCGCAAAGTAAATCCTAAATAAAATGAAACTCTACTTCTCCTGGATAGTATCAAACATTTGGGTCCACGATGAACAGGAATCTTACTTTCACTGCAATGGCCTTGAATATAAATCTTGTTATGTTCGATCCAGCCCTCGATGCGCTGTAGTTTGCCATGAAGCTCTTCCCACCCGTACATTCCATTGCGACGTTCCTTGTGGTTGTGGCAGATAAACTGCTGCAAGCCAGTTCCATATCCGAGGAAAACGTGAGGGTAAGTCGGCTTTTTCCTTGTTGGGAAATTATTTATTTTGTTCTTGTACAGATTGTTCATCATGTCTAACGCTTCAATCAAACACTCGTCATCTTCTGCTGTCCTCTCGGCTGTGGCTTCTGGCCAGAAGAGTAACACTTGTATGAAATATGGGACAGGGGATTCATCGGAAGTGCACATTTTACACAGTCTGGAGGCATGCACACAAAGTTCAGCTTTGGAAATCTCTCCAGGATAACTGGGTAAGCGATTGATAGCTAGTGCCATTTGTGCTAAAATATAGTTTTCTAAATCACTTTTGTTGTAATCTTCATGCTGATTAGTGCACAATTCTACGATTTTCTTTAAATTTTCATATTTTAATGAAAAAATGTTTGTGAGTCTCCCACCACCCAAGAGACACGTGTGTTTTTTTAATTTGGGGATCAGAGGTTGCATTTCTCGTGACCTCAACAACTGGTCATTGGGTATTCTGAAGAAAGACAAGAATTGCTTCTCAGTCTTGCTTAATTTCTCAAAATATTTCTCCTCAAGAGATCCCTCAGTTGTTTGGTCGGCCCTAAAGTAATCTATGTATTCATAAATTGATTCCAGTGATTTCCACATGTTATCATGTATCACCTTTATTTTTCCATGAAGCCTTTGCCACGTTATGTCAATTTCTTCCGGGATCCATTCCGTCAGTAAATACCTGACCAGGTTCATGTAGCAGCTGTCCTTGTATTTGAAGATGTCCAGCTCAGACATAAAATTCACCACGTAACACCCAACCTCAATCTCACCAAAGCAGCCAGCATTATTCCAGTCAGCCTCCATCATGGATGCTTCTTGGGATTTCTGAAAAGCATCAATTGCCTTGAGTGCCATATCTATTGCTTTTGCAAATATGGGTGGAGAATGCCAGTGACCAATTAGATATTGCAGACTGAAGTCTGAAATAAGCCAGTTGTGGTAAAGTTGGCCTTCAGTGTGCAAAAGGTATGAATTGGACGGCATCAATTCCCTGGCCTTTTTTATCCATTCCTCAGCTTTTTCAAACTTTTTATTTCGGCACAAGAACCTAACAAGTTGCTGAATCACAAATGGATCCGTGGCAAAACATTCACTGGCTTTCTCCAGAAGATCTACGGCGTCAGATTCGCTCTCGTCCCTTGATACACGTTCAATAAGGGAAGGGAAAGAACGTTTTGATGTACCTGAGTGGTCCTTTCTTTGAACAAACAATTGCCTGATGAATTTCACCACTTGTGTGGCAGCGTGGTGTTTGGAGAAAACACTCTCCTCAAGGAGGAGGGAGGCAGCCTTACTCTGACCTTGTGAGGCCACCTGACTCAGTATTTCTTCTGTGACTTTACAGTGTACTATTCGAACGCTCCAGAATTCCGTTCCAGGTTCGGACAGGAGGGAGAGCAGACCTCCCGCCGATTCTTCTAACAAGCTCTCAAAACGCACACGCTGCAGACTTTCACCTTGAACATCTCTGTTTATGAACTCCTCACACTGAGCCACAGTTATGTACGATCCCCCCACATAGTGATTCAGTAATGCAATGCACCGGATTAAGTCGAGGACATTGGATGCCCAATCAATACCTTCCAACAGTTCTTTGACACATTTTGTAAGATATTCTGGATTATATTCGTGGGTCATTAGGACAAATGTGAGAATTGTGTTTGGTCTGTACAGAACTTTGAGTTCATCCAGTTTTTTTCTGAACACTCCTTTCTCCCTCTCCGATAACCTGTAATTAACCTCCACTGTCATATGTTCATTGCTTGATCCTCCTGGAAATTTGGACCTCTTGCAGTGCAGCAGAATGAAAGTTGGCTTTGGAGAATAATGAGCAACTGAACTGGTCAAATAGAGTTTCAATTCTTCAATATACTTGGCATCGCAGTCTTCGGCAAGTAGAAGGATTGCTTGGCCTGAACCAATCTCCTGTAATTTCACAGCATGTTCACAGACAGATTTTGCCGGCTGTGTTACGTTGATCGTTGCACACCTAACTCTCTTCCTGAAGTCCCAGAGGATATGACGAGCCAGTGTACTTCCTCCACTGCCAGGCATATGTTTTATAGTCACAGTGGTCACTGGCTCCGACCCTTTTCCCTTGAGCAATGAGTTCAGATGTTCCGCCACTTTATCATACGCATCTCTTTTTATGATTCCCCTGCAGTGATTATTATCAGCAAGCCAGAAATTCATCCAGCTGACCTTGCCACCTCTGTAAAAGCGTATTTCCTTGTCTCGGACTTCTTTCTGCCATTCTTCATCCTTTGGGTCAATGTCCATGTAGCTGGTGTCGTTTGAAGTCAGCACTTCAAGTAAAGGCAGTAGCTCTTCATATTTAGATTCATCATCAAGTAACTGCTTGACTGTTGGCCAGGAAGACTGAATGATCTGAATCATATTGTCCAAATGGCTCATCCTTGTCCCTACTATAGTCATGTTGTTAAGAACCTCTTGGTTATTTGGAGTCTCCAAAACCCTTCTCCTCCAATTATAACTCTCCCTGCCTTCCACAATGCATTTTATATTTCTGCCATTCATCCCAGCATAGAATCCACGAAATGCCTCTGCGAGTGACTCATTAGCTTGTGACAGCAGGAGGAAAAGCACCTCAAACGATCCCGGAGGGAGCAGCGCATTGCAGATTTGTAAGATAACATCTGCTAGATGTCCCCTTCTCGTTTCCATCCAGGTCTTTGCATTGTAAGGTCGATGCTGCTCACTGCTGTTTTGCCCGTTGCAAAATATCCAGCTGGTTTGATGAAAGGAATTCTTCTTTATTTCATCACACAATAAACCTCTTTCAGTGATACAATCTTCCAAGAAATAGGGCTTGGCCTTGGAATACAAATTGAACAAGCCTTGTGTGCTGGAATTAGGATCAAAATCTAAAACACAAAAAAACTTCATTCGCAACAAAAAGCCAAGATTTTCTAAATCTTTCTCACAATTGTCAATGACTAGAATGTATTTTAATTCGCTGTTCATGTGTTTCTTCATGCTTGTGAACAGTTCGGACAGCTTCTGGTACACGCCATCTCTGGAGAGCTCTTCATCGCGTTCTGCCTTCTCTCTGTCAAAATCTCGGTCACGTATATATTCTGGCATGATATGAATTTGAGCAGAAGCTGCTCCATCTCTTATGTAGCACGACCGACGGGGATTTTCTCCCATGTGGCCCAAGTGTGGAATCCAGACTGGGAAATACGTACCCTTTACCACTGACGACGACGGGACGATGTCAACTTCAATAACAAAGTGCTTCTCTTCACAACCATCAGAAACCTCAACAAATCTCGGAGGGCGAATGGAATGCTCAGCATGGGAGTGATGCTTTTTGAAAAAGCATTTCTTGATATACTTGTCGCGTGCCTTCACAAAAAGTTCTCGTTTGGGCACAGGAACACCCAATATCTCACCGTGTATGTAGTTTTCACCATCCTCTACACCAAAGTGAATTGTCCCATTGGTTCTACCATTCATGCAGGCTGCAGCAAACCTTATAACTTCCCTTGCAAATTTTACTTCCTGTTCAAACTCGTTTCTCTGGGCAGCAAGTCGGAACGATTTAAATTCGTGACATGGAATAATTAGGTTTTTGCTGCCTGATTCTACTGGAAGTACATGTCCTACCACATATTTAAATTCTGCATCTTCTTTGTCGAAAGGATGGGGGTTGCACTGAGTGTAACCTGCTGGCTGCACCCCTGGGGAACCAGACCTTGTTCCACTATCAACAAAAGGAGGTATATTTTCAGGAGAAGTCCCTAAAAGTAAAGGATTTTTGGTATTAAAATATAAAATAAAATGATTAACAATTTACATGAAGGAAGAGGCGGAGACAGGAGAGCTGGGGAGGGGAGGGGAGGGGAGGGGAGGGGAGGGGAGGGGAGGAGAAGGAGGGAGAAAGCAAGAACTAGCTGAACATTGACTTCTCCAATTTCAGGTAGTCCTTGCTTTCTCCCTCTTTCCCTTTCCCAGCTCTCCAACAGCCTACCGTCTCCGCCTCTTCCTTTCTTCATTCCCCCCCCCCCCAACCTCCACATCAGTCTGAAGAAGGGTCTCGACCCGAAATGTCACCTGTTCCTTTACTCCATAGATGCTGCCTCACCCGCTGAGTATCTCCAGCATTTTTGTCTACCTATGAAGATACGCTTTATTCTTTTTCCAGCTGTGCCTAGTGATTTGCTTCCCGTCTCCCATTCCCTCCCCTTCCTTGAGCTGCAACTACTGTTCAACTACGACGGAGGCTGGCTCCAGCACAATGCCCAATCCATTAGGCCTGGCTTCTGTTCATTGTGCACCGGTCAAAATGCATAGAAGTCCTTTTAGCCACATGCAGCCATAGTCAGCAGCAGACATCCCAACCCCAAGGGCAACCCTGGCCAAGATCAGAAACACTCTGATCATCTGAGAATCCAAGGCAATGTTTATAAGCTTCTAAAATGAATACGTACCCATTTCCCGTTGTTCCAATGGACAACCTTGCAGGACATTTATAGATAAATGCTGGCAGGAGAACACAAACAGTAAAACGTTAGCATTTTTGCATAACAACATGGAGTCATACAACGTGGAAACAGGTCCTTTGCCCAATTTGTACAAATGACCTTAATATCATAAGGGATAATAGACAATAGACACAGAAGTAGGCCATTCGGCCCTTCGAGCCAGCACCGCCATACAATGTGATTATGGCTGATCATCTCCAATCAGTACCCCGTTCCTGCCTTCTCCCCATATCCCCTGACTCCGCTATTTTTAAGAGCCCTATCTAATTCTCTCTTGAAAGCATCCCAGAGAACCTGCCTCCACCGCCCTCTGAGGCAGAGAATTCCACAGACTCACCACTCTCTGTGAGAAAAAGTGTTTCCTCGTCTCCGTTCCAAATGGCCCACTCTCCACTCCCAAACTGTGGCCCCTGGTTCAGGACTCCCCCAACATCGGGAACATGTTTCCTGCCTCTAGCGTGTCCAAACCCTTAACAATCCTATATGTTGCAATGAGAAACTCAGAGTGTACAAGCCCAGCTGCTCCATTCTCTCAGCATATGACAGTCCCGCCATCCCGGGAATCAACCTTGTAAACTACGCTGCACTCCCTCAATAGCAAGAATGTCCTTCCTCAAATTAGGGACCAAAGACGGATTGGAGCAGTATTAGGCCATTTGGCCCATCAAGCCCACTCCGTCATTCAATCGTGGCTGATATATCTCTTCCCCCCCTAACCCCATTCTCCTGCCTTCCCCCCATAACCTCTGACACCCAAAATGCCCCATCTCAGCAAATCCCATTCCCCTGTGTTTAGCCCATAATTCATCGAAACATTTCCAATCCATGTGCATGTCCAGATGTCTTTTAAAATATTATTGTACCTGCCTCCACTACTGCCACTGGCAGCTCATTCCATGTCCCCACCACCCTGTGTGTGTAAAAGGAACCTATTAAATCTTTACCTTCTTAAATCTATTGTATCAAGTTCCTGATTCTCTTCCAGGGAATCGAAAGCTAATGGAATGTTGGCCTTCATCACAACAGGGGTAAAGAGGTTCTTCTGTAGTTGTATAGGGCTCTGGTGAGACCACATCTGGAGTATTGTGTACAGTTTTTATCTCCTAATTTGAGGAAGGACATCCTTGTGATTGGCAGTGCAGCGTAGGTTCACAAGATTGATCCCTGGGATGGCGCGACTGTCATATGAGGAAAGGTTGAAAAGACTAGGCTTGTATTCACTGGAGTTTAGAAGGATGAGGGGGGATCTTATAGAAACATATAAAATTATAAAAGGACTGGACAAGCTAGATGCAGGAAAAATGTTGCCAATGTTGGGTGAGTCCAGAACCAGGGTCCACAGTCTTAGAATAAAGGGGAGGTCATTTAAGACTGAGATGAGAAAAAACTTTTTCACTCAGAGAGTTGTGAATTTATGGAATTCCCTGCCACAGAGGGCAGTGGAGGCCAAGTCACTGAATGGTTTTAAGAGAGAGTTAGATAGAGCTCTAGGGGCTAGTGGAATCAAGGGATATGGGGAGAAGGCAGGCACGGGTTATTGATAGGGGATGATCAGTCATGATCAGGACTCTCCTAGTGGCAGCATGCTGTAAAGGTTGGAAATTCATTTGCTTCCCTTAAGTTTTAACTTCCATTCACCACTCTTTCAATGTTACTCGTGACTATTTGATTCCAAGACACCGTCTAACTTTTCATAAAGTGTTGATAACACTTTTACACGCCTTAATCGTGAAAAGGATGGAGACAAGAAGAAAGGGAGGCTCCCCAAGGAAGGAACAGGGAAAAGCCACAACCACAGCTGCAGCTTCTGATTCCAGTATCATAGAAGCAATATTGAAAATGAACGATGAATTGAAAAATGAACTGAAAAATGAAATGAAAATAAGATTTGGCAGTTTGGAAGAAATGGTGAAAGGTGTTTCGACCAAACTGAAGGAAGTCCAAGGAAGACTGTCTTTGTTACAAGATGAACTTCGTGAACAAAAGGATGAAATTGATATCTTGCGAACCCTGGAACAGGAGAGAGATTTGAAGATTGAAAAACTGGATTGGAGAATGAATGAAAACACTCGAGCACTTCAGCATTACAAGACTAAAAATACGGACCTAGAAAAAAGAAGCCGTTGATTGAATTTGTGAATTGTTGGCTTGCCGGAAGGTCAAGAAGGAGATAACGTTATAAAATATGTTTCTAAAATGACAAAGGAAACACTTAACATTGAGCACAATGAAAACCTTCCATTTTTGGATAACGCTCACAGGATTGGGAAGAAATCCGGTAATAAACCGAGACATTTGATTATTTGGTTTCATTTTTGGCAAATGAAGGAGAATATTCTCCAGGCAGCAAAAAAGTTGGTTGTGGTTGAATATGAAGGAGGCAAGTTTCGGTGTGTCCCTGATTATACTCATGAGCTTTTGGAAATAAGAAAGTCCTTTTATAATGTAATGTCTGATTTGTATAATAAAAAGCTACGGCTAGTTTTATTATACCCAGCTAGATTGTGTATTCGACTTTTCAACGGTAATTTTCACATTTTTAACAATCGTCAAGACGCCTCTAGCTTTCTGGAGAGCTATGAGGAGGAAGGGGACCAATCGATAGCTGATTAAGTTATAACTGGAGATTTACTGTTTCTATTTTGACATTATTTCATTTGGTAATGATTAAGAATTTAAATGGATGAGTTGTTTCTCGTTTATATATGTTCTTTTAAGAATTTATTTGTTAATTTTGTGTTCCCCTGCCATTAGACAAACTAAGAGAACGCAGTTCTTGTTTTTCATATCCTGACCTTGGATAATAATGTGTAGCTTTCGCTTGTTAATTTCATGTCAGTCTGTATTCTTCTCTCTCAAAGAGATAATGGGGAATGTGTTTTGACTAGGAGTGGCAAATTATTATTATCTCTATGCCAGCACTGTTACTAGGGAGATGGGTTCGGGGATGGGATTAGGTAGCTTGCTGACTGTCTATTGGTCACTTTGGGCTTTACAGGGGTGGGAGGGGGTGGGGGGAGGGGTCCTTGGTTTCCTATTTAGTGTTTTCAATTTGTGCAAAGTTTGAACTACAAAAACGTCTGAAATGTCGTCACTTCGGGCTCCGCCCTAGGCTTTTCTTCTTCCAATATCTTGAACTTTTAGGCTACAAGAAATTAACCCATTACATCCCACATGATTTTTACAAGCAATATGGATAAAGTTATTAATTTTCTTTCATGTAACGTGAATGGCTTGAACCATCCCATTAAGAGGAATTTTTTTTTAAAGTTCTTCACAGAGTAAATGCTCAGATTATCTTTGCTCAAGAAACTCACGTAAGGCAAGATGACAATTTACGACTTTTTAAGTTTTGGAGAAGACAGCAGTTTCACTCAAACTCACAGGCGAAGGTGAAAGGAGTCTCTATTTTTATCGACCCCTCAATTCCGTTTGTTCACAATGAAGCAATTTCTGATCCATATGGCAGATTTCTGGTTATTACCGGTGTTTTTTAAATGCAAAACGTTGCTATGGTGAATGTTAACGCACCAAATATTGATCACCCTGAGTTTTTTAAACAGTTAATTGCATCCTTTCCTAATTTAAATGAACACTTTTTAATAATAGGTGGAGATTTCAACTGTTGTTTGAACCCCGCGTTTGGCAGGTCTACATCTGATCATGTGCTTCCAAATAAATCAAATAATTTGATTAATTATTTTTTACTTGACTCTGGAATGTTAGAAGTTTGGAGATTTTTGCACCCAAATGACAAAGAATTTTCTTTTTTCTCTCATGTATATCACAGTTATTCTAGGATTGATTATTTTATACTAGATTCTCGGCTAGTTCCATCGGTCACTGCATGTGAGTATGACGCAATCGTTATCTCTGATCACACACCTTTGAAACTATGAATCAATCTACCCGATTCCACGTTTAGTGCTAAACAATGGCGTTTGCTTCAAGGCTTAAATGTTATTAATTTTATGAAAGATCAGATTGCTTTTTACTTTTTGACAAACTCTACTGAAGAAATATCCAATGGTGTAGTCTGGGTTGCTTTTAAGGCATATATTTGTGGACAAATTATTTCATACTCAAAATCAAAAAGAAATACGTATATTGGCTGACGAATTTAAAGAAATTGAGAAAAAATATTCAAAAGCTCCTAGTTTAGAGCTCTACAAGAATAGAGTTGAACTTCAATTGAGACATGATTTGTTATTAGTATCACCGATTGAGAACCAGTTACTTAAAACCAAATTAATTTTATATACATGGCGAAAAATCTTGTAAATTACTTGCTAATCAATTGAAAGCGGTGTCAGCCAAGCGTCAGATTACTAAAGTGAGAAAACGGGATGGTACATTAACTGTAGACCATGATGAAATTAATAAATCCTTTCAAGAATTTTATACCTACCTATACCAATCAGATCTTCCTACTGATTCCAATATAATACATGAGGTTTTAAAGAAAGTGAACTTACCAAATTTACCATATTTACCATACCAGTCTCTGTTGTTAGATGAACCCATCACGGAAGAAGAAATACAGAAAGCAATCTTTTCAATGAATTCTGGTAAAGCTCCCGGTTTGGATGGGTTTACAGCAGAATTTTAAAAATATTTTTCAAATTTATTGTCTCCATGGCTACGTAAGGTATTTAAAGAAGCCCTTTTAAGGAATAGATTATCACAATCTTTTTATTAAGCTTCTATTTCTTTCATTCTTAAAAAAGATAAAGACCCTACTGAAATGTCATCATATAGACCTATGTCAATGTTAAATATAGATTTCAAAATTCTTTCCAAAATATTAGCTATGAGATTGGAAAAGATTTTACCGCAAATTATCTCTGAAGATCAGACCCGTTTTATTAAAAATCGTTACTCATACTTTAACGTTAGGAGATTAATGAATATTGTATATACAGTGTCTAATAAAACCCCAGAATGTGTCATCTCACTTGGTCAAAAAAGCGTTTGATAGAGTAGAATGGGATTATTTATTCAATAAAGTTGAAAAATTTAAGATTGGTCCAAAATTTATTTATTGGATCAAACTGATATATCATATACCTCTGGCTTCTGTATTTACTAATAATCAAGGATCCCCTTTTTTCAGGCTCTTTTGAGGTACTAGACAGGGCTGTCCCTTAAGTCTTTTACTATTTGATATTGCTTTGGAACCTTCAGCCACCGCTATTAGGGAATCTCCTAATATTTTTGGTATTGTCCGTGGCAATAAGACACATAAGCTATCTCTTTACGCAGATGATCTGTTATTATTTATTTCTAACCCTGAGAAATCTATTCCGGCAATAGTAGCATTACTTAATCAATTTAGTCGTTTTTCTGGTTATAAACTAAAACTAAGAGTGAGCTTTTTCCATTAAATAATCTTGTTTTGAATTATGGTCAGTTTCCATTTAGATTGACTACCGAAAACATTTTACTTATTTAGGTATTAAGATCACCAAGAAACACAAGGATTTATTTAAAGCCAATTTTATGCCTATAATTGACCATATTAAACATCAGTTTACTAAATGGTCACCAATGTCCTTATCCCTTATTGGCCGAATCATTGCTATAAAAATGTTCATTTTACTTAAATTTCTGTATATATTTCAGACGATACCAATTTTTATTGCCAAATCTTTCTTTGACATTATAGACTCCAAAATTTCTTCATATATATGGCAGAATAAAAATCCCAGACTATGTAAAAAACATTTACAGAAAAAAAATATATGGCGGTTTGGCACTGCCGAACCTCAGATTTTACTATTGGGCAGTCAATGTTCGTTATTTAACATTTTGGACAAAAGATTTAGAAGATACCCAATGCAAAGGATGGATAAACCTTGAATGTGATTCCTTACAAGGGCTATCATTGGCCTCTATTTTAGGGGCCACGTTACCTTTCACAATGACGGGATTAAATAAATATACGACTAAACCAATAATAAGACACACGCTCCAAATATGGTTTCAATTTCGTACGTTTTTTGGACTAAATGATTTTATCTTATCGAGTCCTATTTTATCCAATTTTCTCTTCCAACCATCTAGTACTGATCAATTCTTTTTGTTATGGAAGAGGAAGGGTTTAGTAGTTTGTCGTGATTTGTTCTTGCAGGGTTGTCTTATGTCTTTCAAACAACTCTCCAATAAATATAACTTACCTAATTCACACTTTTTTAGATATTTACAAATTAGACACTTCTTGAAGGCTACTCTACCCCTTTTTCTGCTACCACATCAAACCAAAATTTTGGAAAATGTTTTACAGTTGAACCCGTATCAGAAAGGATTAATAACCACTATTTATGAGTTGATTTTGAAATTACAAATAGATACATTTGATAAAATTAAGAATGACAGGGTAAGAGAACTCCAAACTTCTTTGTCTATAGAGAAATGGGAGAGGATTCTTCAATTAGTCAAGACACGCTTTGATACAATTCAAGGTGGTTCACAGAGCTCATATGTCAAAGGGTAAGTTGGCTCGTTTTTATGGTCATATAAACCCTACCTGTGACAGATGTAACTAGAAGTGGCCTCACTGACCCATATGTTTTGGTCCTGCCCACTTTTGGAAAAATATTAGGAAGACATTTTTGATACTATTTCCGTAGTCTTAAGTATTGATTTACAACCTCATCCTATTACTGCAATTTTTGGGCCACCAATGTTAGATTCTATTCATTTGTCCCGCTCCGCCCATCGGTTGTTGCTTTCACCACATTAATCGCCAGAAGATCTATTTTATTTAAATGGAAAGACTCCAAGCCTCCGACAAAACTCCAGTGGTATTCTGAAACAACATCATGTTTAAATTTAGAAAAATTTAGGAGTGACATTGTTGAACCCTTGGTTAAATTTGATAGGACTTGGGGAAAATTTATTGAACACTCTCATGCAATATAAATTGCTCCCTCTTTACCCGTTATAAAAATCTATTTCACTTCTATGTGGTGGAACGGACTTGACGTCATACGGACTTAAATTGTTGAAACTTTTGTTTGTTCAGATTTTGTTTTGCTTTGTTTAGTTTTTATTTATTTATTTTATTTTTCGTTTTATTTTATCATTATTAATTTTTTAATGTTATATTTTTTTTAGTTTAGGGGGGTTTTGTTTTTTTCTTTTTTCTTTTTCATTTGTGTGTGACACAACAAAAAAAACAATAAAAAGATTTTAAAAGAAAGAAAGAAAGAAAGCCATGATCACAATGAATGGCGGTGCTGGCTCGAAGGGCCGAATGGCCTTCTCCTGCACCTATTTTCTATGTTTCTATGTTTCTATGACTGTGCAGTCAACCTCTAGGCCAAGTAATTGGGTATTTGTAACGTGGAAATTGACAGGTTCTTGATTAGTAAGGGTGTTAAAGGTTGACGGCAGGAGAATGGTGTTGAGAGGGAGAAATAGATCAGCCATGATCGAATGGCAGAGTAGACTTGATGGGCCAAATGGCCTCATTCTTTCCTACGTCTTATGACCCCCTTCCCCATATAAGTTTATTACACCTGTAAAATATTTTAGAACATAGATATTTCAGTGGTGCTAAGGGATTTTATTTGTGTACAAATGAGAGGGTGGGCAAGGCTACATTTGATAGCACCCTTCAGTACAAATCTAGAAATACCAGCCAAAGTTACACTCACATGTACTGCATGAAGTCACACCCTGCTAACTCGGAAGCCACCAACTTATAGCTAACGGAAACAAAAATCCAGCCTTTCCACACGGGCCACTCTCCCTATTTACCCACCTGCCCAGAATTGGATTGTCTGAGATTTGAAGATAACTATTGATATCTATTGGACTATTGATTAGTGCAGGTGTCAGCGGTTATGGTGGATTAATACAGGTGTCAGAGGTTATGTGGAAAAGACATAAGGGATTAGGAGGGAGAGATAGATCAGGCATGATTGAAAGGTGGAGTAGACATGATGGGCCAAATGGCCTAATTCTATCCCATCACTTATGACCTTATAATATCATATTGACATGTCGCCACAACGCCCACACCTCCCAGTGGCTCAGCTCTGGGCACAGTCATATTATTTTGTGATTTGAAAATTTTTGAATGAAAACTACAAGAGCTACCAGTAACTGCAAGTCACGCTGAATGAGGCCCAACATCGAAAGCCTGGATCGCCTCAACACAGAGGAAGAACAAGCAAGGAAGAGATGAGACTTTCAGACTTTTTGCCTTCCATCACAGTGAGGAGGTGCCTGGAGATTCACTGTGATGAATGTTTGTGCTAAATTGTGTGTCCTGTTACTTGATTTTCTGCCATGACTGCAAGGTACCCAATTGCGTTCAAACTAATAAGTTTGAATGACAATAAAGGAGTCAGAAAGGAGTCAGATTTTAGAAAGGATTTTCAGACTTTACTTCAGGTGGGTGCAGTTTCTATCCAAGGAGAATTGAAACTGAAACATATTTAGAGATATGCACATACGCGAAGGCAGATCATTAAATG
The DNA here is from genome assembly GCA_963514005.1 of Raja brachyura. Next base: position 4,666,093 of record OY740803.1, on the reverse strand, counting down.
AATCATCATCAGATACCTCCATATGTCGATGGAGATTTCATATTTCACCAAGTTTCAAATCTCTTGCCTCGAGGGCAGGAGGGGAGCGGGTTTTTGATCAACAAAGTATGTAGGTTAAAGCAGGACTTAACAACAGGAACAGTACTGATTGTTAGAATGTTTTGCCTCAACAAGATTGTTAAGGGCTTGGACACACTAGAGGCAGGAAACATGTTCCCGATGTTGGGGGAAGTCCAGAACCAGGGGCCACAGTTTAAGAATAAGGAGTAAGCCATTTAGAACGGAGACGAGGAAACACGTTTTCTCACAGAAAGTGGTGAGTCTGTGGAGTCTCAGAGGGCGGTGGAGGCAGGTTCTCTGGATGCTTTCAAGAGAGAGCTAGACAGGGCTCTTAAAAATAGTAGAGTCAGGGGATATGGGGAGTAGGCAGGAACGGGGATTGGGGATTGGGGATGATCAGCCATGATCACATTGAATGGCGGTGCTGGCTCGAAGGACCGAAGGGCCTACTCCTGCATCTATTGTCTATTGTCTAACATGGATCAGTGATACTGGTCACAAGAAGTGAGCAGTTCTCCCCCCTAGTTCAGAGATAACCGTGAACCTGTCGGACCCGCCTGTCCTCTCAGTGAATCCAAGCAGGATCCATCCAGTAAAGGAATGGGTCGACTGGGTTTATATTCAGGGAAATTTAGGAGGACGTGGGGATCTTACAGAAACATAAAAGGATTGGACAGGTTAGATGCAGGAAAAATGTTCCCGATGTTGGGGGAGTCCAGAACCAGAGGTCACAGTTTAAGAATAAGGGTTAGGCCATTTAGGACTGAGATGATGAAAAACTTTTTCACCCAGAGAGTTGTGAATCTGTGGAATTCTCTGCCACAGAAGACAGTGGAGGCCAATTCACTGGATGGATTCAAGGGAGTATTAGATATAGTTCTTGGGGCTAACAGAATCAAGGGATATGGGGAGAAAGCAGGAACGGGGTACTGATTTTGGATGATATGCCATGATCACATTGAATGGCGATGCTAGCTTGAAGGGCTGAATGGCCTCCTGCTGCACCTGTTGTCTATGTTTCTGATCCAGCTCACAGATGCCCTCCTTGCAAAAAGTGGATGCAACAAACAGATCAACAAAATGAAGGCCAGTGTAACTTCCACATAGGGAAGGAAGAAAGCAACGACCTAAATAAGGAGCATTCCCCATCTCGGTGCCAACTATTTAAGCACCCAATTATTCATCCTATTTTTATGCCGCCTTATTTAAATTAACTTCTGCAAATTACTACTTATCTGCACACGGAGCAACAATTTGCCGAGGTCAATTAAACTACAAACCCATAGGTTTTTACGAAACCACTTTTATAGTTTTAGGGGATGACAGGAGCACCTGAATATCATTCAAGGGGTTATAGGTAGAAAGTGCAACCAACACACAGAGAGCTCCCAGAGGTACAGTGTGGAAACAGGCCCTTCGGCCCAACCTGCGCATACTGGCCAACATGTCCCAGCTACACTAGTCCCACCTGCCTGAGATTGGTCCATATCCCTCCAAACCTTTTCCTATCCATGTACCTGCCTCACTGTTTCTTAAACTTTGAGATAGTCCCAGCCTCAACTACCATCTCTGGCAGCTCGTTCCATACACCCATCACCCTCTACGTGAAAATAGTTACCTCTCCGATTCCTATTAAATGGAGAAGCCCCCCACAAACAGCCTGTTTCCTTTATCATTGTTACTTTTTTTGCATATCTTTCATTTGTTGTTCTTTATCTCTCCACATCACCGTCTATCTCTCTCGTCTGAAGAAGGGTCTTGAACCCAAAACATCACCCATTGCTTTGCTCCAGAGATGCTGCCTGCCCCACTGAGTTTATCTTCAATGTAAAACACTGGCAGTTTTTAAAACCAATTTTCCATGATTGATCCAAGACTTAACATTATTTTACAGAAAGTTTCAATAATAATCTACCATCTCACAATATTAATTTTCTGATTTTGTTACCTTTTGTGATGGGCATTTAGCGGCACACCCGACTTCTGCTGCAGATTTCGATGAAAGAGAATTGAAACCAAAATCTAAATTCAAAGGAAAAAATGCAAAAACAGGGTGGAGTTCCCTCAAACAGGTATGAAGCAAGATAGACACAAAAAGCTGGAGTAACTCAGTGGACATGAGATCATCTCTGGAAAAAGGAATTAGGTGACGTTTCGGGTCTGACTGTTTGATTCATTTCCTTCTTTCCATCTCCAGTCTTCTCACCCCATCCTCAAGGCCAAAAACAGCACAGACCACAACGTCCACCTCTCCTCTCTTAGTTTCACACTATCCATTCTTCCCGGTACTTCTTATTCATTGATCCCCTGCCGGGTCCATCCCTCCCTTCAGCTGCTGCTGACTGAACATAGAAACATAGAAAATAGGTGCAGGAGGAGGCCATTCGGCCCTTCGAGCCAGCACCGCCATTCATTGTGATCATGGCTGATCGTCCCCTATCAATAACCCGTGCCTGCCTTCTCCCCATATCCCTTGACTCCGCTAGCCCCTAGAGCTCTATCTAACTGTCTCTTAAATCCATCCAGTGACTTGGCCTCTGTGGCAGGGAATTCCACAAATTCACAACTCTCTGAGTGAAAACGTTTTATCTCACCTCAGTCTTAAATGACCTCCCCTTTATTCTAAGACTGTGGCCCCTGGTTCTGGACTCACCCAACATAGGGAACATTTTTCCTGCATCTAGCTTGTCCAGTCCTTTTATAATTTTATATGTTTCTATAAGATCCCCCTCATCCTTCTAAACTCCAGTGAATACAAGCCTAGTCTTTTCAATCTTTCCTCATATGACAGTCCCGCCATCCCAGGAATCAATCTCGTGAACCTACGCTGCACTGCCTCAATCACAAGGATGTCGTTCCTCAAATTAGGAGACCAAAACTGTACACAATATTCCAGATGTGGTCTCACCAGAGCCCTATACAACTGCAGAACTACTGAAGTTTAAACAAAACCAGCATCTTTTAACAAAACTCCCAGACGCGAGGTCACTAGTAACCACACACACACATCCCAGCATTGCATCCTAGTTCATTCTGTTTCATAAAAATATTCCTAGAGTAAAGTCTTAAATCAAAATCCTGCTGATTTTCACTGAATGAGATAAAATGCTACAGCATTTACAGAACAAGGTGAGACATTGTCAGCTTTTAATGAACCTTTGCAGATTGCACCAGTTTGGAACATGATTGTCCATACATTTCAAATAGCAATGTTCTTACCTGACACTAATATTATGCTAATTCCAGTACCTTTCGGGATGGAGATTAAGCACCAGCCATCTTCGGGTAGAGGTTTAGTTTCTGGAAATGAAACTGAAACTAAGAGGAGTATTGACAATTTAAAAAAAATCAGGCCATTAATGGGCGGAGGTTGCAACATTCCTCGGTAGGAATCAAATTTCTTCACTCCAGTGACATGTTGCCTGTAGCGTTGAGTTAGGAATGTGAGGTGATCTTCTCAAAATGTGCAATATCATGTCAGGCCATGACAGGTAAGATGTCAAAATGGTTTTAATTTGTTTCTGGGGTCATAGAAGCAAACAGACATTGGTAACTTCTGCCCATTGACTCAAAGGTGCATTTAATATGACAAATTACATTGAAAAAGTGCTTTCCGACGGTTAAATTTCCAATTTTAGTTCCTCAAGAGATGAAGAATGAGCACCTGATGATCAAAATTAAAAGTGTCGGAAAGCACATTTTCAATTTAATTTTGCCATTTTGGCCTTGCTTCACGGCCGATGCAGCTTCTGCCCAGAGAGAATTGAAACTGGAACATATTCAGGGACATGAAACCACCAGACATTGATATTGTTGGATTATTCCTGGGATCAGGGAGCTATACAGCCACCCCAGCCCGATCATGTCAGTCCATTTATTCCCTTTAGTGCAAAATATCTGATATCCTGAAATGGGGCAAATTCAATCCCAAGTTGGTTCACATGCTTGATCAATGGTGTTTTATCATTAATGTTTTATTATTATTAATATTTAGTGTTTTCCGAGTCAGTCGTAACTATCACTGTATGTCATGTTGTTACTTGTGGGTGGAGCACCAAGGCAAATTCCTTGTATGTGAATACTTGGCCAATAAACTTACTTAAATTTAGCCACATTGCCTGTGTGTCCATGCTTGTCCTTCAGATCTTGCAGGCTGAGTTCGGCTATTTCAACAGCACTAAATGCAGACTTGATGTCCCACTTAAAGGCCAAAACTAGCAGTCCGCTCTGTTATTGTTAGGGTGGGACCTAATGTTACCCTGGGGAAAGCACTCTTCAGATCCTGCATCAGCTTAGATGTAAGGCAAACAAGCTTCCTTACTTGTGTAGGAAAATACTGCAGATGCTGGTTTAAATCGAAGGAAGACACAAAATGCGGCAGTGACTCAGCGAGACAGGCAGCATCTCTGGAGAAGGAATGGGTGACGTTTCGGGTCGAGACCCTTCTTCAGACTGATGCTCTCTCCGGAGATGCTGCCTGTCCCGCATTTTTTCTTACTTGTTGTTTCAGGTGTCCATTAACTATTTTTAAATCACTCGAATCAATTCCAAGACTTAAAAAATATCTCTGAATGGCAAACATTTTAGCATTTATCCCCTTGCTGGTTGCTGGGATTTGCCAGCTGATAATCCTTTGTAGGTATGTTACAAAACTTACCTTGAGCAGCGCTGCAGCTCTGCCGCTCCCCGTGTGCACGACTTTGGCGCTTTTCAGAGGGGAGCGGGCTTAAAGTGCCGTTTTTCTTCAGACTGGGCAAGTCGATCCATGTTGGGTGATTTCGTTGCGGAAGAAAAATCGCTCCCACATTTCATTAATTAAGGTATTTTTCAATTACGCTAGATTATTTATTATTTAGAGTAATTTAAAAATCACCTTCAAAAGCCGTGAGCACCGATAACGGGAAGGATTTTGTGTAGGGGAGAAAAAAAGGTAAATAGTTTATTTTTATATTAAAAGTTGGTTTTTATGGAGGCTTTAATAATATTTTCACGTTGCGAAATGGGGTCCAAAAAAAATGTATGAACCAGCTGTATTTTTTATACCAACTTCACTGCAAACCGCAACGTTCCAATCCACCGCATTCCACTAAAACCCACTCGCTAGTTGATTTAAATGGCCATTAATTTACAGGCATTAAACACTAAATTCCTTCCATTTGGCCCAGAAATTCAAGAAAATGAGATTTAAAAATTATGTTATATTGTTGATTATTGTGTGAATGTTATTTGGACACAGGCAAATAAAAAAAAAGTTTATCGTTTCTTAAGAAATGGATAGATGTTTAGATCTACTCATTGAATTTTGTAATTAGCTACAATTAGATAACTAACTAACTAATTATATGCTTTAATTTCAGGTCATCCAAGTAAGATTGTTTCATATTTGTTTCAGAATGCTTCAATCTATAATAACTGGAAATTTCATTGAGTTCTCTTAATTTTTAACAAAGTTATGGGGCATTTAACGATTCCAGATCACAGCTTTTGAGTTAGGTCAATTGAAAGGCAATGGGGAACAAGATGCTAATTTCCGAGTATGAAAATGGTCATAACTTTCTTAATACTGAAGATATGAAAGTGAATTACATGTCAAATTAAACTTCTCTTTATGCTTTATCTGATGGGATAAATTGCAGACTTGATTTTTTAAATCTCAAAATTTTGTAACATTGCTATTCTTTGGTATAAGAAGGAACTGCAGATGCTGCTTTAAACGGTAGACATAAAAAAGCTGGAGTAACTCAGCGGGACAAGCAGCATCTCTGGAGAGAAGTAATGGGTGATGTTTCGGGTCGAGAGCTGGTTAACCTTTGGGATGGTTTCAGAGGTGGTTCCCTCTGCTCCACTGGAAGTCTTGCAATGCTTGCATCACTGCTGGATGCTGCGATGATTTTGGCCAACAAGGCTGGTTTCCATCCACCCAGAAAGCCTAGTGCAGCTCTGGAGATTGATTGGGGCCACAACCATCAGGAACCAGGGTAGAGATTCAGGCCGGCTATTTTGGTGTGTGTTTCTTATCCTACAAAAGGTTCACTTAACACTCAGTCTCCATTAACTTTCAAACGAAAGAATAGCCAGAGGTAAAAATGTCATTAGAGTTGACAGGCTCTGATTTTAAGACGTGGAAACAAGGAGCTGGCTTACAAAAAAAGACACAAAGTGCTGGAGTAACTCAGCAGCTCAGTGACGTCACTGATCCATGTCTTTCAGAGATATTGCCTGACCTGCTAAGTTACTTCAAAACTGTGTGTCTTTTCCTGATTTTAAGATTATGCTTAGCACCCAAGTCAAATTGGTCTTAGCATCTTGTTAGGCATGGACAAGTGCGGCGCTGAAGGGCCTGTTCCTGTGCTGTACTAAATGCACTGTGGTCCTGAGCAAATAAATGCCCACGGGGGTACCATCAGCTCCGATATTCTTGAAATGAACTCCATTGGAGAGCTCTTAGCTTTAAACAATTGGCCATATGCACTTCAGTTACACTAATGAAGAATATAGTCCAATATTTTATTGCATTAACCCAGAGCAACAGATTTAAAAAAAATTACATTCCCAGTATTTTAAAGCATGATTTACCATTGCAATTGTGCAAGTCTAAGACAATTCATAAATAATTCAGAAATCCAGTAAAAAAAAGTTCCATTCAGCAGTTTCTTGGGCACATCCAAAATGATTCATGCTTTTCACAATTCATACCAAAACATGTATAGGTTACATATCTTTTCATTGGATCAGACTTGTACATTATGACTGTACACACACGATAATGTAATTAGAATTGCTGCATCTTCCTTTCACCGCAGCCGACCCTATTTTTTATAAACATTGCATATTATCGGTAAACTTCACATGACAAATTCATGAGTTCAGTACAGCTCATTGCTCCAGAAGGATTTAACTGCTTAGATGCCACATCTCTATGGTTGAGCAGGTAATGAGCTTCTCGTCTCCGTTGTCGGCAGGCCACAGAGTTGTCTGACTGCTGTCTTTTCAGCCGTTTGCTGTTTTTCCTGAACAGACACATCACTCTAATCGCAGCCACATAAAGGCACTGTTGTCAGATTATTTGAGGACAAGTCAACTAGAATTAAACGTTTACCTACTGTAGACACCAATCATCTAGACAGCTCGTTGATGGCAGATTGTTGCATCAATGGACCACTCCCATTCTTCTACAAACTCTGCAGACTTAGTACATCCAATAAAAGCACATTCACTTGCCATGTGGAACTGAAACCTTGTGTATTATAACTGTGCGCTTTAATTTAGGCAAATTATGCATCAATTGTTTTACATGATCAGTACATGCTGCTGTAATTCTATTACACTGGGCAAGGACAAATTAATGTTGTTAGCAGCCAGCTCATTTATGTCGGAATGTTTCATCTCCAGGACATAGTCATTCATAAGATTATTAAGGGTTTGGACTAGACGCAGAAACATGTTCCCGATGTTGGGGGAGTTTGGAACAGAGACGAGGAAACACTTTTTCTCACAGAGAGTGGTAAGTCTGTGGAATTCTCTGCCTCAGAGGGCGGTGGAGGCAGGTTCTCTGGATACTTTCAAGAGAGAGCTAGATAGGGCTCTTAAAAATAGCGGAGTCAGGGGATATGGGGAGAAGGCAGGAACGGGGTACTGATTGGGGATGATCAGCCATGATCACACTGAATGGCTCAAACAGCCGAATGGCCTACTCCTGCACCTATTGTCTATTGCCTTTTGTCATTCAGCATAGAAACAGGCCCTTCAGCCCAATGTCCTGTGCCAACCAACAGTCCCATCTGCTCACACCATAGCCATCCCTCTAAACCTGTCCTATCAATGCACATGTCCATTGACAACATTATTTTTACCATGTAAAATGTCAAAGGGCACTTTACAGAGTCATTGCCAATGATAATTCAACATAAACACAAGAGAGTATTAAGAATGATAAACAAAAACTTGAGAGAATGAGGAATGAAGACTAGATGTGGTTCAGAAAGAATTAAAATAGAGGATGCTCGGAAGTTCAGAACAGGAAGAGCATGGTTGTCTTGGAGGGCTGGAGAGGATTAGAGATAGTGAGACTCTGGCAAAATGTGAAAAGATTGAGAATGTTACAAACAATTTGAATGGACACTTCAGTAAGCAGGAGAAGCCAATTCTGTGTGTGCTGTGAACGTCACCCAGCTGAACAGGAATGGAGGGTCCCTTCGGGAGATTGGTTTGGCCAACCATGTAAAGGCTGCAGATGGCTTGAGAATGAAGGGGAAGATAGCTCACAATACCCAGCACATGAATATCAGTTTAATAAAAAGTCAATTCAGTGAATGACAGGGCCAGAGGGCTTTTGGATGAAAGAATTCCAGGAACAATGCAATGGATTGGGAGGTGAGAGCACAGGACCAGGGTAGCAGTGCTGAACTACTATCTACCTCTTTGATGACCTTCGGGCTTTGCTGGCTTCACCTTGCACTAAATGTTATTATTCCCTTATCATTTATTTGTACACTGTAAATCAATTGTACTCATGTATTGTCTTTCCGCTGACTGGTTAGCACGAGACAAAAGCTTCTCACTGTACCTCGGTACACGTGACAATAACCTGAACTGAAACTAAACCAAGAGGTTTGGAGGAGAGGCTGTAGTCGGATGCCAACAACTTAGGTGACATCAGCTTTAAAGAAGACAAATGAATGGAAGAGAGTGAACCATTACCAATATCAGCTGTCTCTGAGGTCAGGCAGAGAAGTCGCTGTACAGCAGGTTAGTGGCAATAGGTTGAAAGGAGCAGGAGGCTAATGCACAGGGACTTGGGGGAAAATCTGGCCAGTGGGCTAAGGGACAGAGTCAACCAGCTGTCTGGATGGTCTCAATCTGATTGGCAACATGTCCACATGTTCCTCAAACCAGAGTGGCCAGGATATTGTTGGGAAAGGAAGTGGCTACCAGTCAAAGTATTGCAATATTGAGCAGGAAAGCTGATGATAACTGGCAGCTAATACCAGTCTCATACAAATGGAGAAATACTCCACTAGTAGTACATTGCCCCTGCAGTACAGTTCAGCTTGTTGGGAATTAACAGCTTGCTGGAGATCAAATCGTGGAAGTAAAGTAAAAGATGCAATTTCAATTAATTTTACATTTTAAGACAGAATGTTTTTATTTGACATTAACTAATTGCTTAGCATGTAAGGATTAGTGTGTATGTGTAGGGTAGTGAAATTAGCACATTTGACGATACTTACTGATTTTTTTTTCTCCCATTATGTACTATGTTTACATATTCTGTTGTGCTGCAACAAGTAAGAATTTCATTGTCCTATCTAACACCCACGACAATAAAACACTTGGCTCGTGATGCCAGGAGCAGACTGCAGCTTACATCCAGCTGTATGTGATTGAACAGGTCAATGGGCATTTGCCACCCACATTGGGCAGGCGTGGACCATTTACTCCTTAAAGGCCCTGTCCCACGGTACAAATTCATTCCAAGAGCTCTCCCGAGTTTGCCCTGATTCGAACTCGGAGATTTACGGTAATGGCCACTTGTCGGTACTCGGGGCTCTCGTGGACATTTTTCAACATGTTGAAAAACGTTCACGAGTCTTCCCGTGCTTACCTGCTGTTAGCGAGTCTTCCCGAGTACCTGCCGTTAGCGCTAAAAGACGTCCCCGAGCTCCGACGTACCCGCTTTTTAAACTCGGGAGAGCTCTTTGAATGAACTTGCACCGTGGGACAGGGCTATTAGGCTTGCAACCCCCCCCCCCACCCCCCCCCAATCACATCATGGCTGCTCACATCCAAGGTCCATAAACTTGACAAAAGCTGTTGCGTCAGACTTAAATGTTTTCAAAAATGCAAGTGTGTTTGAACAGGTGAAACGATGTTGGTGACGGCAATGTTTTTCACTGGAGGGAGAAACGGGTTGTGCAAATGCACTTTGAGTGGGAAGAGAAGAGGGAAGAGAAACGATTCAGCCATGATCACATTGAATGGCGGTGCAGGCTCGAAGGGCCGAATGGCGTACTCCTGCACCTATTTTTCTATGTTTCTATGAGTGCTTAAATCACTATTCTACTGACCCCAGAATGGAAAATCGTTAGTTATCAGCAATTCAGATTCATGACATGTATAACAAAATTAATCATATCCACCGAACTGCTTCATATGAACCATTAAAGCTAAAGACAGATTAAATCGTTAGTGCAATTGCCAAAATATAACGGAACCAAGCCCGATCACATTATACACATACTCTTAGAGTGAAGGCAATGCCCATTATTTTCACATTATCTTTCACAACTAACAAACCAACAGAATATTAACACTCGGCAGAAACATCTTACATTGCAAACAAATAAATTTGAAACTAAGCAGAAAACGTGTACTTTAAAAATCAGCTCTGAACATACATTAAACATTATAAAGTCAATTCTATTACTCACCAGATATAAAGATAACCCCCCCAATAAATAAATAAGTTACTCCTTTTAATTATCAGCACAATAAAAAGATTATGCAGATAATTAAAACATAGACTGCACTGTGTTGTGAATAACAATTTCTCACTGTAAGTCCCAAACAGATTGTTTACTACAACTTGTTTAAGAAATAACTGCTGATGTTGGGAAAATCAAAGGTAGGCAAAAAATGCTGGAGAAACTCAGCGGGTGAGGCAGCATCTATGGAGAGAAGGAATAGGCAGATGAAACGTCTCTCCATAGATGCTGCCTCACCTGCTGAGTTTCTCCAGCCTTTTGTGCTTACCTTTTGTTTATGACAGCTGCCACTGGGAAGAGCAGTGGGATTTCTGTTCCGTGTGAGGTGGTGATCATGGCCCTTCTGTCAGAGGGTATTCGAGCAGAGACCAGGTAGTACACAATGACAATACTACACAAAGGATAGGATACGGTTGCTGTGTAGCCGCACTGTCCTGTCCCGATGGACACTAGACCTGGATTTTGTGCCGCCTCAGATCAGAAACCGTGCACGGGCGCTTGGGGAAGGATACAAAGAGGGAAGAGAAACGATTTAGGATCGCAGAGTTGTGAGTCTGTGGAATTCTCTGCCTCATAGGGCAGTGGAGGACAGTTCTCTGGATACTTTCAAGAAAGAGCAAGATAGGGCTCTTAAAGATAGCGGAGTTAGGGGATATGGGGAGAAGGCAGGAACGGGGTACTGATTGTGGATGATCGGCCATGATCACATTGAATGGCGGTGCTGACTCGAAGGGCCTACTCCTGCACCTATTGTTTATTGTCTAAACCAGCCTTTGGTACATTTTGTCCCCATTTAAACAGTGCATATGGACGGCTTTGGCTACATGGATAAGAGTGTGAAAAACACTGTCATTCAACTCGAGTGTAAACCTAGGGAATGATCACCTGTATTTGGACTTGAAAAATAATTACAAACAGTGCAGACATATATAAAGCTATAAATTTGAGACTTTAAATAAGGACAGTGCCCCAGTACAAACCTCTACTCAAGGAGGTCTGAAAGCACAGCTTTCAATGGGCTCATTGTTTTGTCTGGATAACCAATCTCCTGCTGATTTAGTCGTTCGTCATCCTGTTCATGGGAAATGATCAATGGACTGAGAAATGTTGTGGTTCACACGATACCGTGCTGATCTGCCCTATCGATTCAGGTAAATTGATCCACAATGTTGTCGGACCTGCTCTAATCCTAGGAGCAGCCGTAACCAAGAAAACCAGCTGTCGTTTACAAACACATTTATACTTCAGGATTATAACTTGGCCGATATCCTCCTTCTCCACCGAAACAATAAAACACGTCACAGCCTAGAACTGGTGGCATTTGTCACCAGGACTTTTGTTTTACTTCATTAAAAAAAAATGTTCTTCCTGTGAGGAAAATATTTACTTGTATTAAAGATGTAGAGGCAGTCAAACTGCAGCTCCATTAACTGGAGAGCTGCTGCCTCAGATTATCCTGCAGCTTTAATAGGCACTTTGAGGTTTGGCTTGTCGACACCTCTATTTTGTAAGTGTCAGACCGCCAAGAGTAGTCTCTTCACACTTGCCACGTTGCCCTTTGAAGGCCCCGCGGCTGGAATGCATTTACAAACGGAAACATTTCCCTTTCAACCTTCTATCCCTTCCTTGGTCTATTGGAAGTTGTCAGTCACGGACGGTGGCATCTGTCTCGGTTCCGCTGCCTCCTGGTAGTAGTACGGATGAAACACTCTCTCCTGACTGCAGATCCGCATTGCCAAGTACGTGTGGAGTAACAGGTGGGGGAAACGGAGAGTGAAATAGCAAACAAATTCGTCCGGGACCGAGCCCAGAGTCTCGCGCACGTCCTCGGGCAATTCTCTATAATGATGTTTCTGAAAATACAACAGGGAAAGCAAGACTTAGTACACAGGAAAACAGACACTTCCCTTACACGGACAGTCATAGAGTGATACTGTGTGGGAAAAGGCCCTTCGGCCCAACATGTCCCTGCCACACTAGTCCCACCTGCCCGCGTTTGGTCCACATCCCTCCAAACCAGTCCTATCCATTTACCTGTCTAACGGTTTCTCGAATGTTGGGATAGTCCCGGCCTCAACTACCTCCTCTGGCGGCTCGTTCCTTACACCCACCACCCTTTGTGTGAAAAAGTTACCCCCCAGACTCCTGGCATGTTTGTTTCCCAAACCTCAAACAGATATGTCAGCCTCAACACCATTAACAACAAAACCCAGCCCTTCCCATCCCACAGCAGCTGCTGTCTACATGGTGAATGACAAACACACATCACTGAACGCATCGAATAAAAATGATTACGTTCCATTCAATTTTGCTGGTCACAGAAGATTTTAAGCATTTTGCTCCAGGTTCCCTTATTTTCTTGCAGTGAACATGCCAAGATACAACTCATTCTATTCCACATTTACAGGAGTGCTGCTGTCTGTCCCTGCCCCAACGAGCTACTTGGATGGAACAAGCTTAAAGATGAAGTAGTAGGAGGCAAAAACAACATGCAAAAGATCTTGGGACAGGTACACATCGGAATGGTTCAGTGGGATATGGTCAGGCTCAGGTTAATGGGACCAGCCTGGCTAGGGCATCTTGGCCAGCTAGGACGAGTTGGGCTAAAGGACCTGTGTCCATGCTGTATAATTCTATGACTCTAATACATATCCTTACTTCACCCGCACTTAAAGCCCTGTCCCACGTTACGAGTTCATTCCAAAAAATCAAACTCGTGGTAAGCACGGAGAATGAGCGTAGCGGGTACATCGGAGCTCGGGGACGTCTCTTAGCGCTAACGGCAGGTACTCGGGAAGACTCGCTAATGGCAGGTAAGCACGGGAAGACTCGTGAAGATTTTTCAACACGTTGAAAAATGTCCACGAGAGCCCCAAGTACCGACGAGTGGCCATTACCGTAAATCTCCGAGTTCGAATCAGGGCAAACTCAGGAGAGCTCTTGGAATGAACTCGTTCCGTGGGACAGGGCTTTTAAACAACTGGGCTATGCATTACAAACAACCGTTACAATATCATGCGCGACCTCAGGTAATGCTTTTGTCAACAGCGTTAACAAAGCTTCTGTTTGGAGACACGGTTGGTCACTATCCCAACACTCATTATTGATCAGGGCCAACACCCAGTCTGTTAGCACTTGTGATTCTATTTGCTGTAAAGAAGGTTCCACACATGCTCACGATGCTGCTATTACAATTAGTGGAATGTGAACACCATAGTTTAAGGACATGGTCATTTATTTTTGGATAGTGGTTCCTCTATGAAGGACATCTCTCTCACCTGCAACCACTCCAATGCTGCAGGTGCTTTGTGGAGGTGCTCTTCACCACACCAAACTGCAGCTGCATGATGGAATACCTGCAACATTCACTGTTCCACGCCCCAAGCTATTCTGGCAGTATCTCAAACGACCACCGAGGGAGGTTCCCCTTCAATTTAAAAGATAAAGTTGCGGAAGAACTCAACAGGACAGGCAGCATCTGTGGAGGAAATGCCATCCACTCCTCAGATGCTGCATGCTCCACTGAGTTCCTCCAGCACTTGGGTTTTACTTGGGATTCCAGCAGCTGCAGCTCTTTGTCTCACCCCATCCCAACTTGGAAATATATCATTGTTCCTAAATGCTGGAATCCAACAGTAGGGGGGGGCAATGAGGTTGGGAAATCAATGAGGGCCTTGGCTGCTCCCCAGGCATCTCACAAATGAATTCAACTGCCAACTGACCCTGACGAGTCAGAGTAATATCCGCTTAGTTAATCACGTTTTAACAGCTGACCTGAAAGCAACATAACTGCAATTATTCAATGATGCAATAGAATACTCTTAGATCAGTTGATTTATCTTAGAACAACTGACATTGACTAACTGATGCGGTACCTTGTTCCTCATTGCACGCAGCAGATCTCGCACGGAGTTACCTTTATATGAACGGAATTTTCTGAGATCTACAAAGAGAAAGTTGTTTCAGATGAACCGATGGATCTCAAACACTGCTTTACATCCTTATCGCAAACCAACCAGCCTCACTGACTTGTGTGAATGGCGATCAGATAGCAAACAGACAAAGCTGACTCGCGCTAGCCGACCTTCAGCAACCGGTGCAACAGCTGGAGCTGGGTGGTCAGATGCAGAATAAGGACTGAGAATGAGAATTGTTGTCTGAGATTGAAACACATAAGATTGTTAAGGGCTTGGACATGCTGGGCGGGACTGGCGGGACTGTCATATGCTGAGAGAATGGAGCAGCTGGGCTAGTACACTGGAGTTTAGAAGAATGAGAGGGGATCTCATTGAAACATATAAGATTGTTAAGGGTTAAGACACACTAGAGGCAGGAAACATGTTCCCGATGTTGGGGGAGTCCAGAATCAGGGGCCGCAGTTTAAGAATAAGGAGTAAGCCATTTAGAACGGGGATGAGGAAACACTTTTTCTCACAGAGAGTGGCGAGTCTGTGGAATTCTCTGCCTCAGAGGGCGGTGGAGGCAGGTTCTCTGGATGCTTTTAAGAGAGAGCTAGATAGAGCTCTTAATGATAGCGGTCAGGGGATATGGGGAGAAGGCAGGAACGGGGTACTGATTGGGGATGATCAGCCATGATCACATTGAATGGCGGTGCTGGCTCAAAGGGCCGAATGGCCTACTCCTGCACCTATTGTCTATTGAGTGTGGGTTTCTGTTGGACAGAGCTGGTTAAAAGTATCAATATTGGGCACAATTCCAAAGCCTGAGAGGGTGCAGAGTTTCACCACCTTGTGGCAATTCAGTTATGTGCAGAGTTATGTAGGACTCTTTGGTACTTTTGTAACTTTGTCAGCGTCAACACATGGCAACACTTGTGTACTGCCCAGGCTGTATGCAAAACAACGCATTTCAAACAGGTCCCAAACTCGGGTGGTATAGGAGGAGGAGGAGGAGGAGGAGGAGGAGGAGGAGGACTGGACTTTTTGGTGCCTACCCTCACAGTGGAAAATGTTGATTCTGCTGTTGGGGGGACGTTCATGTTGAATCCTATAGTGTATTGTGTTTTTTTCCCCTTCTTTTTTATTTTATATGGGTGTATGGTAATCTTTTGTTTTTTCTCTGTAAAGCACTTTGGCTTCAAGATGATTTGATTTAAAAGTGCTGTATAAATACAAATTACTTACTACTAATTACTTACTATTGTACCGAGGTACCATAGGGAGACACAGAATGCTGAAATAACTCAGCGGGACAGGCAGCATTTCTGCTTAGACCCTTCTTCAGAAGGATTTCAACCCAAAACGTCACCCATTCCTTCCATCCAGAGATGCTGCCTGCCCGCTGAGTTACTCCTGCATTTTGTGTCTATCCTGTTTAAACCAGCATCTGCAGTTCCTTCCTACCCATAGGTACCTGTGATAGTGTAGTATTGTTCATTCATTCACTGAGCTGATTCTAGATCTCAAGAAATGACATTTAAATTCTCGTTTACTTTTGCTATTGGCCCAAACTCTGTGATCTCTGGATATTTAGTTTGTCTCTGGTTACAACTAAAGGGTTTGTTCCACTTGGAAGAGAGAACAAGGAGAGATTTACCACCAGTGTTCAACATTATGGAGCATGACAATGAACCAATGAAAGAATAACTGAAACAAAAGACACAAAGTGCAGGTAATGGGCCTGTCCCACTTGCGCGATTTTTTCGGCGACTGCCGGCACCCGTCATAGGTCGTTACAGGTCGTCGAAAATGTTCAACATGTTGAAAATCCAGTGGTGACCAGAACAAGGTACGACTCTTTGGGCGACAATTCACGACCATACAGGTGTCACCCCGTGACATGTCACCTGTATGGTCGTGCGTTTTCTCCTCAGTCGCCCAAAGAGTCGTAGCGTCTTTCCGGTCGCCGCTGAAATTTTAGCATGTTGAAAATTTTCGCCAACCTGCAACAACTTATGACGGGTGCCAGCAGTCGCCGAAAAAGTCGCGTAAGTCGGACAGGCCCATTAGGCAGCATCTCTGAAGAACGTGGATGGGTGATGTTTTGCATGGAATCCTTCTTCTGTTCCCTAGCAGGAGGATTAGTTACCAGAGAGCACCGATTTAAGGACAATAGGAGATAAAGCAGAATAAACAAGAGTTTTAACTCGATTTCTGGGGATCTAGAATCTACTGTTTGAAAATAAATCCCATCACTACTTTTAAAAGACAAATGGGTGAAGAAATGAAGGGAAACTCTAAGACAGTGTTATGAAGTGGGCAATCGTTTAGCTAATGAGACAGCACAAATGACTGCCTATTGCTGTAGGAATCTCCTACAATTGTGAGACCCAATATGAAAACCTCCCGGCAGACAAGTATTAAAGGTTTACAATGCTGGAGTAGAGGGATATGGATCACGTGCAGGCTGATGAGATTACGTTATCGGCATCATGTTCGGCGTGGGCTTTGTGGGCAGAATGGCTGTGCTGTATTTTTCTATGTTTAGTTTAAAGAAGAACTGCAAATGCTGGTAAAATCGAAAGTAGACACAAAATGCTGGAGGAACTCAGCGGGTGAGGCAGCATCTATGATGAGAAGGAATTGGAAACATCGCCAGTTCCTTCTCTGCATAGATGCTGCCTCACCCGCTGAGTTCCTCCAGCATTTTGTCTCTACTTTTCTATGTTTAATTACATTCAACAAAAAAAAGTTCCTGCGTGCTCTTGCCAGTCCTGTAAAACAACAATTTTTCAGAATAACAACTGAAAAATGGTGAGGCCGTAAGCAGCCTGCTCTCTTCTCACAGATCAATGTTATTTTCTCTACAGATGCGACTGTTCTTTTCAGATCAGTTTGTTTTTTCCTCATCTACTTCGAACTGGTAATTTGAAAAGCTATTGCTATCTTGGCCACTTTGGTAGCCATCTTATCACAGACATCCCTTGCTGTTTTGCTCTACTCCGGTAAATTTTCATTACCTATTTTGTTCTCTAATCTCAGTTTAAAATACAATTTAAGAAAAGGAGTAAGCCATTTAGAACGGAGACGAGGAAACACTTTTTCTCACAGAGAGTGGTAGTCTGTGGAATTCTCTGCCTTAGAGGATGGTGGAGGCAGGTTCTCTGGATGCTTTCAATGCTAGATAGGGCCCTTAAAAATAGCGGAGTCAGGGGAATATGGGGAGAAGGCAGGAACGGGGTACTGATTGGGGATGATCAGCCATGATCACATTGAATGGCGGTGCTGGCTCGAAGGGCCGAATAGCCTACTCCTGCACCTGTTGTCTGTTGTCTATTGTAAAACACAGGATAACAAGGCTTAACAGTTGCTGGTAACAGATACCTCTGATCCCATTAAACCTGGTTCAGCACAGGGGAAAGGGAAAATGAGCAGCAATTTCTGTAAAACTGTGGTTGGGATGAATCAGCAGAGTTTAAAATTAATCATTTAGTTGCAGCCAAATCCACATGATCTGCTCACCTGTCTGCAGAGGGACAGTGATATGCTCTTTCCAGTCACCTTGAACCACACTTCGCCCTCCCCGTTCTAGCTCTCTCACTATTGGTCCGTCCAGAGGTTCCTTTTCTATTCGGTCACTGATATCCTGTAACGATTAAGCCAAAGATTACTTCATCCTGGTGTGCAACAATTGGACATCTTGTACCTGGCGTAATGACTCAGGCTTACAGAATTCATTAACGTGTACGACCTGCGGAATAAAACACTCGGCTCGGCATTAAATGGAATAGTGGCAAACCTGGAAAAATTGAAGCTGCTTCTCGAGACTCCAAAAGAAAGGGTTTTTCAGGACACACTTGGCTGAGGGGCGTTTCTGAGGGTCCATGTTTATCATCTCTTGAATTAAGTCACGAGCAATAATATCGTCTGGAAAATAAAACGGTGAATTACTAATAAATGAATCCGGAGAAATCAATCTCTTACTACGGCCTTCCTGTCGACAGAAGCTAGGCTTGTATTCACTGGAGTTTAGAAGGATGAGGGGGAATCTTATAGTAGAAACATATACAATTATAAAAGGATTGGACAAGATAGATGCAGGAAAAATGTTCCCAATGTTGGGCGAGTCCAGAACCAGGGGCCACATTCTTAGAATAAAGGGGAGGCCATTTAAGACTGAGGTGAGAAAAAACTTTTTCACCCACAGAGTTGTGAATTTATGGAATTCTCTGCCACAGGGGGCAGTGGAGGCCAAATCACTGGATGGATTTAAGAGAGAGTTTGATAGAGCTCATGGAGCTACTGGAATCAAGGGATATGGGGAGAAGGCAGGCACGAGTTATTGATAGGGGACGATCAGCCATGATCACAATGAATGGCGGTGCTGGCTGGAAGGGCCAAATGGCCTCCACCTGCACCTATTTTCTATGTTTCTAGAAGCACCTGGCTCTATCAATGCGGTTTCTGCAAAGGTCTTCCAAAGATAAAGCCGATCGGAAGTCGAAGGATAATAGTTCATAGCCGATGTGATTTCACATTTTTTGCACACTCACACCTTAAGTGGACCCGAGTTGAACATTAAGGTAAATGGCCCTTTGGCCCAACCAGTCCATGCCAACCAAAACGCCCGTCTACGCTAATCCCATATTCCAGTATTTGGCCCATAACTATTCCATTCCTATCCATGTACCTCAAGCCCCATGGGATTTGGTCAAAGGCTTTCTGAAAACCCCAATGCAGCCCAACCACTGGTTCTCTCTTCTCCAGACTAGCAATTACATCTTCAAAACACAGGCAGGTTTGTCAAGAGCGATATCCCTTTCATAAATCCACGTTGGCTAGTCTTGTTGATGTTATCACATTCTTTACTGAAAACTAACCAATGGTGACCAGATGATTGCTCTGCTGTTCTTTACATTTTGGTGTTGTATTTGCCAAGAATGTACTTGACATCAATTTAGAGATGTAGGGAGTGACAAGAACAAAGCAGTTTTTGCTAACATTGTGGCCAGAATTACAATTTAAATCAATAAATTAGGACGTGACATCGCCAACAAAGAGCTTCTGATGTAAAGAGCTTCATTCGGAGACCGATGATCAGACTCACCGTGTGCATCTGGTTTGAAACATTGAAGGTTGCTGACTCCCAGCAAGATGTTGGCTTGTCGCTGCAGGGCCTTGCCAAAGGGGTGACTCCCTTCCGAGATTACATAGTAGAACACGCAGCCAGCAGAGAAAATGTCCACCGCACACGTCTGGGAAGAAGCGAGGAAACGTTTGTTTCAAACGGATTTGCCCACGTCAGCTACAGGTGAGTGATGAACACTCCTGCTCTTTGACACCAGGCACACTCACACAGGGAAAGGGAAAGGGAGAGACCAGGGCACAAAACTATTTCAGTCCAAAGAAGGATTGTGACCCAGACTACAACCACCCTTTTCCTTCAGAGATGCTGCCTGACCCACTGAGTTACTCCAGCACTTTGTATCAATCTACTGTATAAACAAGCATCTGCATGTCCTTTCTACACAAACATATCAAAATGGGATTAAGGAAGGTTTTGTGTAAATGGGCGATGGTCGGCGTGGGCTTGGGGGGGCAGGGGGTGAGAGGGCCCGTTTCCATGCTGGTCAACGGCTATGATCTAGGGAACTGACACACCAGTGCAGAACCAAGGCAGTGACACCAGTTTTAGTGGAGATGTTCTCTCTCTCTCTCTCTCTCTCTCTCTCCCTCTGTCTGTCTCTCTCTCTCTCTCTCGTAGATATAATCAAGATAACGAGGGTGTTCTTTCAGTGATCATTAGAACAACCATCTCCCATCCAATATATTGCCAAAATGATTCTAGCTACTGCCGTATGACTCTTTACAGGATCTTGCTGTGCACAAATGCTCCCCCCCCCCAAAACCTGCAGCAGTGACAGTGAAAAAATGCGGGAATTTACAAATAGTGCCAAAAAACCTCTTGCCAAATCTGTTGGTTAATTTCAGCAATTTCGATCTCATTTTGTTTTGTGTTTGGAAGCCAGACAATGTCACTGGGGCAAGTGCAGTATTCTCCCTTGCTTCAAACGAGGATTCTCAGCTGGGACGGAGTCTGCGCTGCAGAGTCAATCTCTCTCCCCCCATCCCTTTACATCCATGCCACATCTCTGAGTCGATGTAACTATCAGAGACCAGCATCGTGCAAGCTCATTGCCTATTGAGAAGTAAATTGATGTTGCAACAGCTAATTTCATGTAAAAGTATTAAAACCACGAGATTTAGAATAAAATAAAGATTGATCCTGCCATTCATAATTGGACTGAGATTCCAGGGAGAGGCCGTGTCGTCCCCTCTCTCCCTTTGACTGATTCATTCTAAATAGGTACATTTTAAAAGCCCTGTCCCACGGTACGAGTTCATTCCAAGAGCTCTCCCGAGTTTAAAAAAAAAAAAAAATTGTGGTAAGCACGAAGAATGAACGTAGCGGGTACGTCGGAGCTCGGGGTCATCTCTTAGCGCTAACGGCAGCTACTCGGGAAGACTCACCAACGGCAGGTAAGCACGGGGAAGACTCGTGAAGATTTTTGAACATGTTGAAAAATGTCCACGAGAGCCCCGAGTACCGATGAGTGGCCATTACCGTAAATCTCCGAGTTCGAATCAGGGCAAACTCGGGCGAGCTCTTGGAATGAACTCGTACCGTGGGACAGGGCTTTAATCGTTTTAGTGACTTTAAGCACTGCACATCCAATGACCTTTCACTCGGACACTACCCTGGAGATATTACAGGGATTCAGCCTGGTCGGAGATTTGTGCAATAGTTGAACGGCTACAGTTGAACCACTCAAGCCTCGCCATAGTCACAGTTTGGCTCACATTCTGCTGCCATTTATGGAGACTGGTTAATGGGCAACTTGACAGAAAGGAGAACTGGGACCAGGGCTGTGCTCCATTCTTTGATAATAAGGCAGCCCAGAGCAGAGCAGGCAGGATGGTCTACTGGAGGAATGAGGTCGAATGGGTTGAGTGACCTTCTGCCAACGGAACCAACCTTGTAAGAGGGTCAGCAAGGAGACTGGTCGTTCAACCCAACTAGTCCATGCTGACCAAGATTCCCATCTGCACTAGACCCACTTGTCGGTGTGCAACCCATATCTCTCTTTCCTGACCTGTCTATGTACTTGAACAAATGCTTTTTAAATGTTAGTATTGTATCTGCCTCAACTACCACCTCGGGCAGCCTGTTCTATATACCCACCTCCCTTTGTGTGAAAAAGCTACCCCTTAGGGTCCTATTAAGTGATCTCCACATATCCAGTGACCTGTGGCAATGACACAGTACAGCACTAGTGTTACAGAGGACAGAGGACAGAACGTTCACACACACACAGCAATGCAAGAGTTAACATCCCATCTAAAGATATTCATTCTCCACATATTACATCAACCATTTCAGTGCTGCACAAAGATCCTACAGTGGAGCAAGATAGATCACTCGACGAAAAAGACGTAGTACGGTCACGGGCAGATTCATTGGTGATTTAAGGCCCCATTTCCGTAACCAGCTTCTGTCTCCGCACCAAAGATCCCACAGGATACTAGTGCGGAGACGGAAGCCGGTTACGGAAACATCCTCGTAAAAATAAACGTTATTCGGTAAAAATCTTCTCCTCATTTTCAGAATTTAAATTTATTAACACAAACTGTTCCCCCGCAACGTTGATTACATTGCGAGTCCGGTCGGGTTACGGAAATTAATGAAAACAAGGCCCACGTTCCGTTCCATTGTGTACTACACGTCAGCCCATTGCATTTAGCAGGAGTGGTCTATCTTGCTCCGCTATAGGATCTTTGGTGCTGCATATTGGTAAATCTCTTTCTGAACTTTTTCCATCAGCTGTTTGGGAGTGAACAGGCCCCGTACTGCGTGTGAATGATACAGATGAAGGAGCACTGTTGGGGTGAGCTCACCGGGTTTGCCTTGCAGTCCTCATTCAGCACCTCCGGGGCAATCCAGCCTTCCGTGCCGGGTACTCCAGACCTGCGGCTGAAGCTGTGCCTGCCCACTGCCAGCTTCTTGCACAGACCAAAATCAGAGATCATGGCCTTCACTCTGCCATGGGCATTGGGCATGGAGATTAAAATGTTGTGCGGTTTCAGGTCTCTGTGAACTGAGGGAAAGTTTGGGCGATTTACACACTTGTAAACGACAACATAATTAAACGAGCATTCAAACTCCAAAGCGGTGGAGTTACCTGTCCGACAATCCAAAGAACGTTTAAAATTCCACTATGACTGGCTGATAATTTAAGTTCACTTCAACTAACTAGAAATAAAAAAGGTCCGTGCATAAACTAACTGAGAACCTGCATCAGGTCAGGAAGTGTAGGAAGGAATTGCAGATGCTGGTTTAAACTGAAGGTGGACACGTAAAGCTGGAGTCTGAAGAAGGGTCTCAACTTCAGCTGGTCTGAAGAAGAGTCTCGATTCCTTTTCTCCAGAGATGCCGCTGAGCTACTCCAGCTTTGTGTGTCTATCTTCAGGTCAGGAAGCGTCAACGGAGAGAGCAACAAATGGGCCTGTCCCACTTACGCGATCTTTTCGGCGACTGCCGGCACCCGTCACAGTGAAAATTTTCAACATGTTGAAAATCCAGCGGCAACTAGAAAAAGTTACGACTCTTTGGCCGACTACACACAACCATACAGGCGTCACGTGTCGACATGCCACGGGGTGACGCCTGTTTGGTGGAGAAAACAAAGAGACGTGCCTTTTTCTGGTCGCCGCTGGATTTTCAACATTTGCCGGCAGTCGCCGGAAAAAAATTGCGTAAGTGGGACAGGCCCGTTAATTAACATTTCAGTCGATTACTTCACTTCAGAACCAGGAAGAATTGGAAGTTAAGTATGTGTTAAATCACAGAAAGAACGAAAGAACGAAAGAGAGTGGATAATGGGAGCGAGACTAGTGTTGAGGCAGGAAGGAATGAGTTCCGTGGGCCAAGATCAGACTCAAGGGACGGATGGAAGTCAAGGAATAGCAGGGCTCTCAGGGGATCAACACTGAGCCTAGCAGTGTCAGATACTCAGCTTCTCCAGGTTATATCAGCACCGGCCTGGCCTGGCCTGAATATTTCAGATTTCTAAAATCTGCATGTATTTTTTACATCTTGCAGTGCCAGTAACACTTCCCATTTTCTTCTGCTGTG
The DNA here is from genome assembly GCA_963514005.1 of Raja brachyura. The sequence continues at coordinate 4,642,457 of OY740803.1, read as the reverse complement.
CTCTCATTAGTTTAAATACAGCATGAAACGGGCCCTTCGGCCTTCTGAATCCATGCTGACGTTGACATCAATTCCCACTAAATTTATAAAGAAGGAACTGCAGATGCTGGAGAATCGAGGGTTACACAAAAAGCTGGAGAAACTCAGCGGGTGCAGCAGCATCTAAGGAGCGAAGGAGATAGGCGACGTTTCGGGTCGAGACCCTCTTCCATCCTATCCCCCTTTGTTAAATCCCTCCCCACCTATGTTCAAGACACCTCAGACACTCTCCGTCGGCTCCACGCATTCCATTCCCCAGGCCCCCATCCTCTCATCTTCACCATGGACGTCCAGTCACTATACACCTCCATCCCCCACCAGGATGGTCTCAAAGCCCTCCGGTACTTCCTCGACCAGAGGAGCAACCCATACCCATCCACTGACACCCTCCTCCGAGGAGTTGGTCCTTACCCTCAATAACTTCTCTTTTGACTCCTCCCATTTCCTCCAAACACAAGGCGTAGCTATGGGCACACGCATGGGCCCTAGCTACGCCTGCCTCTTTGTCGGGCATGTCGAACAATCTTTGTTCTCGGCGTACCAGGACCCCACCCCCGACCTTTACCTCCGTTACATTGTCGACTGCTTTGGTGTCACCTCCTGCACCCACGCACAACTGACTGACTTCATCCATTTCACCACCAACTTCCATCAAAAAAAGGAAGGAGGGTCTCGACCCGAAACGTTGCCTATCTCCTTAGCTCCTTAGATGCTGCTGCACCCGCTGAGTTTCTCCAGCTTTTTGTGTAACCCCCCACTAATTTTATGCTCAGGAAGGAACTGCAGATGCTGGAAAAACAAAGGTAGACAAAAATGCTGGAGAAACTCAGCCGGTGAGGCAGCATCGATGGAGCGAAGGAAATAGGCAACGTTTCGGGCCAAAACCCTTCTTCAGACTGATGATAGAGACAGACTGCCTCTCATAATTTTATAACCTTCTTTCAGTCTGAAGAAAGGTTTCTAAACGAAACGTTGCCTATTTCCTTCGCTCCATACATGCTGCCGCACCCGCTGAGTTTCCCCAGCATCTTTGTCTACCTCCACTCATTTTCTCCACCGCTTCCGCTCTGTAATGCGTCTGATTTCCTGGTTATGATGAAAGTTCACCCAGCTCAAGTATTAACCATTTCTCTCTCCACAGATACAGCCCGACCTGCTGAGTATTTACAGCAATTTTAATTCACATTCTTGCATCTGTGTTTTTTGTTAAATATCCATTTATTTAAGGCAACTTGCCATCTTTGGACTGTGGGGTCTACTGCCGCCTAGTGGTTTGGATCGTTATTGTGATCTGGAATTTAATGAAGACTTAATAAATAGTAACTTTATATATTTTTTAAATTATAGAGACAGCACAGAACTTTGACCCACTGCATCCACACCAACCATTTTGTTCAAGTACACTAATCTCAGTTGTCTTCACTTGGACTGCAATTTCTAATTTCTTCGTACATAGTACAACACATGAACAAGCCCTTCAGTCCACCATGTTTTTAATATACAATGCATTTTTATGTAATGTTGCCCCTTGTCTGGACCTTGAGTCCAAAATAAAGTTTATTGCTATTATTATTATGTTAATGCCAAATCAAACAATCTCCTGTGCCTGCACCCACTCCACAGAAAACAACCCACCTGTGTGGAGAAAGGCCAAGACTGTCGCAATTCCCAAACCTGGATGGACCCCTCATCCCCAAAGAGCTACAGACCCAGTTCCCTCCTCTGCATCACCTACAAGCTCTACGAGAGGCTGCTACTCCAACGCCTTATGCCGCTTATAGACTCCAAACTTACTAAAGATCAAGCTGGTTTCCGCCCTGGCCGCTCCTGTGCCGGGCAGCTACTGAACCTCACCCAACACATTGAGGACGGTTTTGAGTGCAAACTCATCACCGGAGCAGCTTTCATAGACCTCACCGCTGCCTGCGGCACTATCCAACACCGCACCATGATCAGGAAACTTTTTGACATGACTGGTGACCTCGACCTGTGCCTTCTCAACAACAGGCGCTTCTTCGTTCAACTAAACGACAAGAAGAGCAAATGGAAAGGCCAAAAGAATGGCCTACTTCAAGGCAGCGTACTGGCCCCCCTCCTCTTCAACATCCACACCAACGACCAACCACTTCCCCCACAATGCCGCCGCTTCATCTATGCTGATGACCTCTGCATCACCACCCAACAGGAGAACTTCCAGAAGGTCGAGTCTGTCCTGGAAAGCTCCCTCCAAGAGATGACAACCTAGTGCAATAACACCCACCTGAAACCCAACCCATCAAAAACCCAACTATGCAGCTTCCATCTTAAACATCGAGATGCAGGAAAACAACTGAGCGTCTCATGGGATGGCCACAAAGTCCCCAACCACTCCCACCCCGTGTACCTCGGAGTCACACACGACAGGACAGTCTCTTTCAAAACCCACCTTCAGAACACCAAAGCCAAGGTCAACACTCGTAACACCATCCTGCGCAAACTGGTAAAGTCAAAGTGGGGCGCTGATCCACCAGCCAACCATCCGTGCAACTGCCCTAGCCCTGTGCTTCTCCACAGCTGAACACGCACGCGTGCTCAAGCTGGAGCCGCTCCCACCACACCAAACCGGTTGACACAGCCCTCAACGACACACACCTGCCGCATTATCACGGGATGCATAAAGACAACGCCAGTCCCGTGCCTCTACGCCCTAGCTGGTATCACCCCAACCATATCAGACAATCCATCGTTGCCCAGGACGAGCGGAGAGCACAGGAGATCGATACCTGGCACCCCCTGCACGGACACACAGCACCTCCACCCCGACTGAAATCCAGAGCCAGTTTCTTGCAGACAGTCCCACCTCTCCAGACAACCAAAGAATCAGCAAGGACCAACATCTGGAAAGATGAATGGAACCAGCTCAACACACGAGCCCACGACTGGATGGAGAGAGGAATCACTCCGACTGAATGCCTCGCCAGCGGGCACCACCTCCCATGGCCAACCTGGAAGACCCTCAACAGATTACGAGTGGAGCAGGGGATGTGCAAAGCACTTATGAAAGCATGGAACTACCAGGCAGACGACACATGCAGCTGTGGAGCAGTACAGACAATGTCCCACCTACTGGAGTGTGACAATGCCCCCCAGTGCAGACCCCAGGACCTGGCTGAACCGGCCCGACCAGCTGTGACCTGCGCCAGATACTGGCAGAACGACATCTGAGATTGCAACGGACTCGAAGAAGACTCACTCCACACCCCTCCATTACCTGCATATTTATGGGCCTATTTAAAAGTCTCTGAAACATCACTGATGTATCCTCCACCATCATCCCTAGCAGTGTGATGCACACACCCGCATCTCTGTGTAAAAGGACTTGCCCCACACATCTAATTTAAACCTACCCCATCTTAAACCTCAAATCAGAAAGTGTTTTCAAACAGCTCACAGACACAATGAAGTGAATGCCATTGCATGGTCCATGAAAAACTAATGTTCTGCTTGCTTTGCAAGAGGGGATGGGAGAATATTAGAGAGAATAGATGAGATGGTTAGCATAAATGTACTTAAAGGAAAGCTATCTATGCTCATGAAAGAGAAAGGAATATAAAGTTATACAAATCAAAAAGCAAATATTGTGTAAAGAAAATACTGAGGGAGCAGTTGGTCTGGTTTCACTGCTGTAAAGTCAATGGAATACTCTGTCTATAAACTTATGGTGGTGTGATTACATCTATCTATCTATCTGTATATTATATATTACTAAAACTCTCATCTTGTTTGTTATTATGTCTGTCTATCTCTGTCTGTGCAGGGTTCCTGTAATTACGCCAAGATGGTACACGATAACGCTATAATTTCTGGCCCACCTTATTCACCATTGTTCTGGTGTGTAGTGTATCAAGTTTCGTTCAGATTGATGGTATATTTTACATGTTATTCACATTTTAACCTTTACAAAACGCACTTGAAAAAAATAACTTTTATAACAGCGTACAATGTCATGACGTCATGGAACGTACAACGTCATGACGTCACAATGGGATCCCGAATTTACTTTTTTAAAAATGTGCCATGTTGTGTGTGTTTATATTTGTACTGCCACTGGTAATGATGAAGAAATTCCTTCTGCCGAGAGCTCAGGGCGATCTTCTTTCTCCCCCCCCCTTGCCCTGCCCCACATACGTGTCTAATGAAGCGAGTGCACCACAGCCAGCAGCAAGGCTGAAGGCACTTGCAGGTAAATGTGCTTTGCTTACCGATATTGAGCGAGTGTAAATAGGCCAGGCCGGATGTGGTTTGTTGAAGAAGAATTATAGGCTCCAAGCCATGGCGATCAAAGTCCTTTTGTTCAACATACTGAGAAAGAGCAAATAACATGGCATTTGTTACAAGAGTCAGGTCAGGTACAACCACAAAACAATCAACAATAGAACAGGCATTTCAGCCCAAAATATTGTGCCAGACACAGTGCCCTCCATAATGTTTGGGACAAAGACCCATCATTTATTTATTAGCCTCTGAGTTCCACAATTTGAGATTTGTAATAGAAAAAAATCACATGTGGATAAAGTGCACATTGTCAGATTTTGATAAAGGCCATTTTTATACATTTTGGTTTCACCATGTAGAAATTACCGCAGTCTTTATACATAGCTTCCCATTTCAGGGCTCCATAATGTTTGCGACACAACAATGTCATGTAAATAAAAGTCGTCATGTTCAGTGTTTTGTTGCATATCCTTTGTATGCAATGAGGTTCAAAGGTTAATTTATTGTCACACACACCAATTGGTGTAGCGAAATTCAAGTTGCCATTGCAGCACACTAATAAGAATACAACACAACATTAAAGAAGAATTTAACATAAAACATAAAAACATCCCCCACAATGGTTCCCACTGTGAGGGAAGGCACAAAGTCCAGCCCCCATCCTGTTGTTCACCCATAGCCGGGCCTATTGAGGTCTCCACTGTCGCCGCTATGGCGGCCCGATGTTTCAGGCCCTTCCCGCCGAGTGATGGTGCTCCGGCGTCGGTAGAACCCTCTCAGCTGCTTGGGGTGCCTGGAACGGCCGCTTCCTTACTGTGGCGTCCGAAGCCAACAGGCAGCGCTGGACGGAGCTCCATCACTGGGGTTCTCGGCGAAAGATGCCAGGCTCCGCGATGTTAAAGTCAGCGCCTCCGCCCGCAGCTGGCCGCTCCACAGACCCCCAGCTCCGCGATGTTCAGTTGGCAGACCCAGCACAACAGAGCGCCAGCGCAGCGTCCCGGGCAAGGCAGCGCCCGCTCCGCGATCCCGCTCCAGCGCTCTGCCGCCGCTGAAGCCGTGGTTCTGGCCGGTCCCCTCAGGAAAAGCCACTCCAGACCCGATGGTAGGCCGCGAGAACAGGTCGAAGATGCTCCTCGGAGGAAAGCCGCCTCTCCGACCAGGGAGGGACTAGGAAAAGCAGTTTCACCTTCCCCACCCCCACCCCCCTCATAAAAAGACTAGACCTCCAAAACAAAACACTATTTTAACATACTAAAAATGTTTTAAAGTGAAAAGACGGACGGCTGCAGGCAGGGCAGCCATACCCAACTGACGGCTTGATGTCTAGGATTCATGGACATCACCATTTGCTGGGTGTCTTCTTTGGTGATGCTCTGCCAGGCCTGTATTGCCATCATCTTTAGCTTATGCTTGTTTTGGGGGCTAGTCCCCTTCAGTTTATTCTTCAGCATATAAAAGGCATATTCAATTGGGTTCAGATCGGGTGATTGAATTGACCATTTTTTAGCTTTGAAGAACTCCTTTGTTGCTTTAGCAGTATGTTTGGAATCATTGTCTTGCTGTAGAATGAACCGCTGGCCAATGTTTTGAGGCATTTGTTTGAACTTGAGCAGATAGGATGTGCCTATACACTTCAGAATTCATTATGCTACTACCTTCAGCAGTTGTATCATCAATGAAGGTAAGTGAGCCAGTACCTTCAGCAGCCATACATGCCCAGCCCATGACACCCCCACCACCGTGTTTCACAGATGAGGTGGTATGCTTTGGATCTTGGGCAGTTCCTTCTCTCCTCCATATTTTGCTCTTGCCATCACTCGGATACAAGTTAACCTTCGTCTCATCTGTTCACAAGACCTTTCTTCAGAACTGGTTGCTCTTTTAAGTACTTCTTGGCAAACTGTAACCTGGCCATCCTATTTTTGTGGCTAACCAGTGGTTTGCATCTTGCAGTGTAGCCTCTGTATTTCTGTTCATGAAGTCTTCTGCGGACAGTGGTCATTGACAAATCCACACCGGACTCCTGAAGAGTGTTTCTGATCTATCAGACAGGTGTTTGGGGATTTTTCTTTATTACAGAAAGAATTCTTCTGTCATCAGCTGTGGAGGTCTTCCTTGGCCTGCCAGTCCCTTTGTGATTAGTAAGCTCACCAGGGGTCTCTTTCGTCTTAATGATGTTCCAAACAGTTGATTTTGGTAAGTCTACGGTTTGGCTGATGTCTCTAACAGTTTTATTCTTGTTACTCAGTCTCATAATGGCTTCCTTGGCTTTCATTGGCACAACTTTGGTCCTTGATAAATAGCAATAAAAGTTTCCAATGGTGATGGAAAGACTGGAGGAAAGACTAGATGCTGAGTGTTCTCTTATACCTGCATTAAGGAGGCAATTAAACACACCTTATCAATTATAAACGTCTGTGAAGCCATGTGTCCCAAACATTATGGTGCCCTGAAATGAGGGACTATGTATAAACACAGCTGTAATTTCTACATAGTGAAACCAAAATGTGTCAAAACACCCTTTAATAAAATCTGACAATGTGCACTTTAACCACATGTGATTTTTTTCTATTACAAATCTCAAATTGTGGAGTACAGAGGCAAATAAATAAATGATGGGTCTTTGTCCCAAACATTATGGAGGGCACTGTATGATGCCAAGGTAAACTAATCTCATGTGCACTTAATCCATATTCCTCCATTCCCTGCATATCCATGTGCCTATCTAAAAGCAGTGGCTGCCTCGTCAACAGTCTGTCTGTCCTTTCTTTTTGTTATTTTTGGTACATGTTAAAAAGTATGTTTTAGTGTTCCTTGGTTTGCCGGGGATCGAAGTTCTACCGAGGGGTCTGCGGACTTTAACGTCGTGAAGCCCGGGGTCTCTGGTAAGAAGAGGCCGACTTGGGAGCTCCATAACGCGGAGAGAGTTTCAACCGCCCCGACGTGGGAGTTTCGATCGCCCCAACAGGGGTGCTTCGATCGTCGGCTGCTGCGGATGGTTTGACAGCCCCGACCGCGGGAGAGCAAAGAACAAAGAGGAAGAAGTTTGAACTTTATTGCCTTGCAACACAATGAGGAATGTGGAATCCACTGTGGTGGATGTTTATGTTAACTTTTATGCAGTTGTGTGTCTTGTTGCTTTTCACTTTGTATGGCTGTATGGTAACTCAAATGTCACTGTCCCTTAAGGACCTGTTCCACTTGGGCGTCATTTGTGCTTCACGCAGGTGGCGTGCGAGGATTTTGAAAATCCCAAAATCTCGGGGCGCCGCGGGCTGCGACCGTCACTGCCTACGCCACCACGGCTCATCATGCGCGCGTTGTGCGTCGTGACGCATAAATGACGTGCAAGTGGGACAGGCCCTTTACTTGTTACATGTGACAATAAACTGACCTTGAAACACCACTGCTGAGTTACTCCAACACTTTTGTGTCTATTTATAAAAGGGTGTGGCTGGCATAGATGACAGTTCACACCACTGTGGCACTGTCTGCTGGATGCCACTCTGGATTCACGCAGCCACTGCAGTCCTCACCTCCTGTAGAGTGGCAGTGCACAGCTCCGTGGCTATGTACTGGAACTGACGGTCTTTCTCCGTGCAGAAGTAACGGATCACATTCGGGTGCTCGTCCGACTCGCGCAGAAGCTGCACCTCGCGGTCCGCGAAGCTGAAGCACTCGGGCAAGATCCTCTTGACCGCCACGTATCGATCATCAAACCTGCCCCTTGGGAAGATAAGGCCCAGAAAGTTGCAAATTTAAAAACATCCAGATTCATCGCTTAAAGGAAGACAGCTGTTTTAGGTTTAGCAGTAAGGGTACGCAAACAAGAGGAGACACAAGGAACTGCAGATGCTGGTTTATAAAAAACAACAGAGTACTGGAGTAACTCAGAGGGTCGGGCAGTATCTCTGGAGAACATGGATAGGTGACGTTTTGGGTTGAGTCGGGATCAGTCTGAAGTAGAGTCCTGACCCGGAACATCACCCATCCATGTTCTCTAGAGATGCTGCCTGACCCGCTGAGTTATTTGTGTAGTCAAGCAAGTCTGAAGAAGGGTCCCGATCCGAAATATCACCTGTCCATTCCTTCCACAGACGCTGCCTGACCCGCTGAGTTCCTCCAGCACATTGTATTTTACTGAAGTTTCCAGCATCTGCAGTAATGTGCGTCTCCAACCAGGAGTAATCTCTCTCCACAAGAAGCTAACTTCCACCACAAGTGACTGTAGAAATCACATATTCCAGATCGTGGAAATGAACAGTACCTACTTGAACACAATCGTTCCTTCAGCTCCATGTCCCAGGACATCCTTTGGATGAAACACAATCTTCCCAACTCTCACCATATCAGAATCGTCATCTGAGGAACAACAGCAAAGGGGTAAACCCATTTCCTTTGATACATTAATAAAAAAGTAACTAAAATTCCCTCGTAATCTCTAGAAGGGAGGCACAATGGCGCGGCACTAGTGTTGCTAACTGCAGTGCCAGAGATCTGGGTTCAATCCCAATGTGTCCGTATGGAGATTGAACATTCCCCGTGACCTGTGTGAGTTTTCTCCTGGTGTTCCGTTTTCCTCCCACACTCAAAGACCTAGAGGTTTGTAGGTCAAGACCCTTCTTTAGTCTGACACGAAACATCACCCATTCCTTCTCCCCAGAGATGCTGCCTGTTCCACTGAGTTACTCCACCATTTTGTGTCTATCTTCGGCTTAAACCAGCATTTGCAAGAATCAATAGACAAATAGGTGCAGGAGTAGGCCATTTGGCCCTTCGAGCCAGCACCGCCATTCAATGTGATCATGGCTGATCATCCCCAATCAGTACCCCATTCCTGCCTTCTTCCCATATCCCCTGACTCCGCTATTTTTAAGAGCCCTATCTAGCTCTCTCTTGACAGCATCCAGAGAACCTGCCTCCACCACCCTCTGAGGCAGAGAATTCCACAGACTCACCACTCTCTGTGAGAAAAAGTGTTTCCTCATTCCGTTCTAAATGGCTTACTCCTTATTCTTAAACTGTCGTCCCTGGTTCTGGACTCCCCCAACATCAGGAACATGTTTCCTGCCTCTAGTGTGTCCAAACCCTTAACAATCTTATATGTTTCAATGAGATCCCCTCTCATTCTTCTAAACTCCAGTGTACTAACCCAGCTGCTCCATTCTTTCAGCATATGACGGCCCCGCCATCCCGGGAATTAACCTTGTAATCAGATCCCCCTTTCGCCCCCCTCACCCATCCACTGCGGGAGGTTCGCTCGACTCCCCCCCTTTTACCTCCATCTTCTTGTTCCGTGGCGGAGCTGCCGAACTCGGAGATGGAGTGGTTGGAGTACACTGAATGGTTGGAGACTCTCGGTGACACGCTGGGAGTGTTGGTGCTGGAACTCTCCGTCCTCAGTCGCGGCGTCTCCACAAAGTCAGGGCCCGGGCCCAGGATGGGGGGGCGGAAAATGAGTTGCCTCTTCTGCATGAGCTCCAGCCTCTCCTCCAGGTGCTTCTGAAACTGCTCATGTTGCAACTGCTGCTGCTGCTGCACAGTCTAAGCAAAAAACAAGGATTTTTAATCCGCTAACTACCGGACCCACCACATTCATCTTTCTTTTTGTTTTCCTTTAAAATCTTTTTATTAGTTTTTTTCAAAAGCAAAAACAACAAAACGAAAAATAATGATAAACATAACGGTGATATTGATACATAGGGATCAGGATTACATTAATAACAGGTATAACCTAAATATGAGTCCAGTGTCAAAATACACATTGAATACAGACCTATGTAGATATAGTTAAATGTTTAAAAGAGAATGTAGATGGTTTTGCATGCAACCAATAACATAGTTACCTCAGTACCATTAACCCCGCCTAATTAACATCAATCATAACGCCTTCCCCTTCCTGGATACGGTTCACTAGAAGAATGTAGCCAGTATTTGAGGATGTATGTAATACCTTGTGCTATCATTAAAATGTGTTGAACACTTTTAGAGTTTGTAAATTGCTTATTTACATGGTGTCGGAGCTGGAAGATACTTGCGCCTACCTGTCCATCGGGTTTTATTTCTTTTATTTGATTTGTGCCTTTTGTGCTTTATCTCTCTGACCATGGCATCCTCGTGCAGAAAGCCCGCGCAGCTTGTCTTTGATGCTGATATTTCTGAGCGCTGGGCTACGTTTGAAATTGATTTCACCCACTTTGTCAACGTCGCTCACCGCAATGATCCTGACTCCCTCAAAGCCTCCCTCCTACTCAACCTTGTCGGACCTGATGCCATGAAGAGAGCCAGAACTTTCGTCTATGCTCCAGCGGTCCTGGACGACAACAACGTGGTGGTTACCCCTGCAGAATCTGCCAGTGACCCTGCTTGCCTGCTACGTAAGTTCAGGGAGATTTGTGACCTGCCCTCGAACCGCATTCTAGAGAGGGCACGGTTCTTTACAAGGAGACAGCTGCCGGAGGAACCTGTTGAATGTTTTATTGCCGATTTGCGTTATCTCGCCCAGCGGTGCCGTTTCGGTGACATGACAGACCAGCTCACTAGAGACATTTTAGTAACTGGCATGCGTGACCAGAAGCTGCGATGTGAGCTTCTTAGGGATCCGGATCTAACGTTAGAAAAAGCCATGCATGCCTGCAGATTGTCTGAGGTCGTTGTATTGCCAGATGATCACGGGGACTTGGGAGATAAGTCTGTTCACCAGGCTGGATTTAGTAGAGCCCTGCCTCAGAGGGGAAACAATGCTTTTCTGCCGCGTGCCAACCCTGGTCCTGCTGATGTGCCCCCAAAAAGGTGCCCTAACTGTAACTACATGCACCACAGACGGTCGACGTGCCCTGCCTATGGCAAGGCTTGTAATTTTTGTAACAAACTGAATCATTTCGTTTCTGCCTGCCGCTTATTCCGTTCTCGTGGGAGACAGGTACAGATTTCCAGACCCAGTCTAAACATGCTTAAACAATCTGATAGCTGTTCCAACCCACAGCCCGATGTTGCTGAATCCTATGATGCAGAATCCTATGATGCAGAATTAATTCTCCCGAGGATTCGAATGTGTTTACCCTCCTCCAGGCACCTGGCCAACGTCTTGATCCCTCCGTGTCTGTGACTGTCAACAATGTAACCTTCCTTGCGAAGTTAGATACTGGGGCAAAGGTCAATGTTTTGTCAATAAATCTTTTCAACAAGATAAGGACTAATGAGGCCTTGGTCGCTGACAATGCTACTCTACACGCCTATGGTGGAGAAATTCTCAGGCCTGTGGGGAGGGCCACTTTAACTTGCAGGCTACAGAAGGCCATGAGAAACTTGATTTTTTATGTTTTGAACTCTGACTGTGTTACCCTGCTGGGAAACCGTGCGTGCCAAGATCTTGGCCTGGTGTCCTTCGACCACACGGTCCACAAAGTGCAACTGTCATTTAACCCGATTGCAGAATACCAGGACCTGTTCAACGATGACCTGGGAAAGTTACCACTGACATACCATATTTCCATTGACCCAAATGTACAACCCGTGGTCCGCGCACCTCACAGGGTGTCCCACGCCATGAAAGACAGGGTCGAGGCGATGCTTAACAACATGGTCGACAAGGGGGTGCTAGAAGCGGTCAGCGAGCCCACCGATTGGGTCTCCACCATGGTTGCCACGATAAAGAAAGACAAGAATGAAATACGTGTGTGTATCAACCCCAAGGACTTAAACCTTGCCATCAGGCGACCACACTACTCCATGCGGTCTGTTGAGGACGTGGCGGCTCAGGTCGGGCAAGCCACCGTCTTTTCGGTCCTAGACGCTAAGAACTCGTTCTGGCAGATCCCGTTGGACAAAGCATCTTCCGACCTGACAACCTTCGCCACACCATTCGGCAGATTCAAATTCCTGCGAATGCCATTCGGCATCAATTCCGCTAGTGAGGTGTTCCAGCGAACGATGGAGCAGATATTCTCGGGCCTGCCATGTGCCATCATCGTGGATGACATCTTAGTCTATGGGAAGGACATTGCCGAACATGACCAGAACCTCCGCCGCGTCCTGGATCGGGCGCGAAAGGCCAACCTGAAGCTGAACCCAAAGAAGTGCCGGTTTCGTGTCTCAGAAGTCACGTATGTTGGACACGTTTTCACCTCTAACGGACTAAAACCCGACCCTTTGAAGGCAGCGGCCATCTCTGAGATGGCAGCCCCCACCGACGTGCCAGGTCTACAACGTTTCTTGGGCATGGTGAACTACCTTGGGAAGTTTGTACCACATCTCAGTGAGCTGAGTGCTCCCCTGCGGCAGCTGACAAAAAAGGATATCGCCTGGGTCTGGCTCCCACAGCACCAGCAGGCGTTTGACTGTCTCAAGTCGAAACTGATTAACACTCCGACGTTGCGATTTTTTGATGCGAGTCGCCCCATCACCGTCACATGTGACGTTTCTAAGTTCGGCCTGGGCGCGGCATGCCTCCAATCTGTCGATGGATCGTTACATCCTGTCTCCTATGCCTCCCGCACCATGACGGACACCGAGCAGTGGTACGCTCAGATCGAGAAGGAGCTGCTTGCGGTGGTGTTTGCCTGCTCCAAGTTCAGAGACTTCCTGTTTGGCAGCAGATTTACAGTTGAAACCGACCACCTGAACAAGCCGATTCATGCTGCCCCTGCCAGGCTGCAGCGTATGATGCTGCAGCTCCAGCGCTTTGATTTCGACATCGTCTACAAGAAAGGCACCGAGATGCACATCGCGGACACGTTATCGCGCGCCCCGCGGGCCTCCTGTGCTCACCACCCCTACGAAACAGAGGACTTGCTCGTACTGGGCGTCAATTTTATTCCCACCAAGCAGCTGCAGCTTTTGGCCGAGCACACCGCTGCCAATCCAGTTTTGCAACGGCTTGCGTCTGTGATTAAATCAGGGTGGCCAACAAAGCGCTCCGCTGCACCGCCTGAAACACAGCCCTTCTTCCTGGTCCGTGACGAACTGGTGCTCCAGAATGGCGTTATCGTTAAGGGACATAAAGTGGTGGTCCCGTCCTCCCTGTTCGATTCTTACTACTGCGCAGCCCACAGCGGACACCCCGGGGTCGATGCAACACTCGCCCACGCTCAGTGCCAATTCTACTGGCCTGGAATGGCCAAATATATTCGAGACCGTGTTTCTGCCTGCTCCACGTGCAACAGTCTTGCTCCACATCAGCAGCGACAGCCCCTGCTGCAACAGCCCGCTCCTGCCTTGGCCTGGTCCTCGCTGGCTGCCGACATCTTCGAGTGGCGTGGTAACCACTACCTTGTCCTGGTCGACTCGTACTCAAACTGGTTCGAGGTGGATTTGCTGACATCCCTCACGTCGGAGATGGTGATCCGGAAGCTGCGGAAACACTTCTCCACGTTTGGGTCCCCTGTCAGGCTGCAGACTGACAATGGCAGGCAGTTTACCAGCCGTGAGTTCAAATGTTTTGCTGACAAATGGAATTTTGTGCATTTCACCAGCAGCCCGGAGTACCCACAGAGCAACGGCCTTGCTGAACGGGCCGTCCGCAGCGCCAAGCTTCTGATGGAACAAGCGAGACTGTCTAACTCTGATTTGTATTTGGATCTCCTGAACCTCAGGAATGTTTCCAGAGATCCGGCCATGGGGTCCCCTGCTCAGCGTCTGATGTCCAGAACAACCAGATCTACCATCCCGATTGCCCAGCGCCAGCTGAAACCTCGGGTGCTGGAGCCTGCCTCTGTGCAGAGGCGCATTCAAGAGAAACATGACAGCCAGCGGCGTTCCCACGATCGGTCGTGCAGACCACTCGATCCTCTGTTGCCTGGACAGGTTGTTCGATTGCAAACCGCCAGTGGTCTCTCCCGTCTGGCTACTGTGGTTGGGGTGGCCGACTCACCTCGTTCGTATCTGGTCGTCTATGAGGGAACCATCTACCGTAGAAGCCGACAACACCTGCTTGCGGTTAATGAGCCGAAGCCGCAGGCCCCGGGCCCCTATGCCCCGCCGCTCTCATACCAGCAGCCGGCTCCTGTCCCAGCCAGCGTTCCCTGCATGCCTCGGTCCCCATATCGAGCGCCCGGTTCCCCTCTGCGCGGGTCACCTGTTGGCGGTCGCGGTTCTCCCTCTCCTGTTCCTCCAACCCCACCGCCCTTCCCTGGTTCCCCTGCTGTCTCGGGTCCCCCTGTTTTTTCTGCTCCTCCGGGGGAAGGGGGAGGCATCCGTACGCGCTCGGGCCGGATCAGCAAGCCACCTGTTCGTTATGGCGATTCTGTTTAATTCTGTTTAATTCTGTTGTAGTGACAACGGTCTGTTTCTTTTAAATTTTCTAAGGGGAAGGATGTAGATGGTTTTGCATGCAACCAATAACATAGTTACCTCAGTACCATTAACCCCGCCTAGTTAACATCAATCATAACGCCTTCCCCTTCCTGGATACGGTTCACTAGAAGAATGTAGCCAGTATTTGAGGATGTATGTAATACCTTGTGCTATCATTAAAATGTGTTGAACACTTTTAGAGTTTGTAAATTGCTTATTTACAGAGAACTTATATGTATAAAAACAAAAAGCTAAAAAGAAAAAAAACAAAAAAACAACCCCCCCCCTAAACTAAAGGGGAAAAAAAAGCAAAACAGAATCTAGGCTGCAAAGAGTTTCAACAATTTAAGTCCTTGTTTGTCGTCAAGTCCGTTCCACCGTATACCAGTAAAAAACAGTTGGAGAGGGGACAGTTTATGTCGTATGAAAATGTTGAATAAATAAACCACATTAACCTTGTGGCGTTTCAGAACAGCCAGCAGCGAAATTAGTATTGCATTTCAACAGATTTAGTTAAAATAAAACAGATGCATGTACGGCACAGATGACCTTCTGCCCAGGCAGTGCCTGGAGTTACAGGATGACTGCTCTCTCTATGAGCTGTGAAGTGGTGGACAAGGTGAATGTGGCGCCTGTAGATTTTGCCACAGGTCAGGTGCTTGGGAGAGTAGGCAGACAGGCAGGTAGTGTGGGAAATGCTGCACTCCTCCTGCTAATTACTCAGGGCTTCTGTGTGTCCCCAGTGAAAGGGCCAAAAGTCCGAGGGCAATTCCTCACCATCCTCAGCTGATTTGGATTTACACAGGCTCCAATGAATGCAGATCTTGCAACTCAGATCTCCCTTAGTGGAAAAAGCCAGGGAATGGGGTTGAGAGGGTGAGATGGGGTGGGAGATTGCAACTTTCACGTGGTCTGCCTGTTTCGACGAATGCAATCAACCTGGCGTGTACAATCAAATATGATCAAATAGAACAGGTTGTCCTACAACTTTAGGCTGTTCACGCCATATGCAAGAAGAGGGACAGATGATCAGCCATGATTGGATGGACGAGTAGACTTAATGGGCCAAATGGCCTAATCACTTAGGAAATTATGAACTCATATTTTACAACAAAACAAACCAATATTATTAAACAAACAAGCACATTGAGAGGCAAGTTAACAGAAAGAGAAGGCATATTGGTGCAAATGGTAGACCAGCGCCAGTGTGACCAGGT
This sequence comes from Raja brachyura, assembly GCA_963514005.1. The sequence goes on along the minus strand of OY740803.1, from coordinate 4,626,654 downwards.
TCAATCCTGATCTCGAGTGCCGTCTTTGTGGGGTATGCACCAGGCACGTGCCGTGAGTAATTAGTCATGGTAGGCACTCAGTACGCTTAAAAAAAATTAAACCGCGCATGCGCAGATTGTTCTCTCCGTTAAATAAATTTAAAAAAAGGGCACGGGTGTTGAGAAGGAGGGTGTCAGGGATGCTGCCAGTAAGTCACTTACTCACAACTACCGCAGCTCTCCGGGCGTGAAGCCACGCATTGTAGCTGGGGATAGAAGCAGCTCGGGGAGCTACGAGTGGCCACCGGGACCCGACAGTACAACTGGCCGGCACTTCAGCGCCTTCTGCCGGCCCGCTCACCTTTGGCAGTGCTCTCCGTCGGAACACCTGTCACCTGCCGTTCGCCGACTTTGCTCACGTCAGCGGCTTCCTGCAAATCCTTAAATTCCCACAGCCGAGTAATTCGCTGTTGGAATTTCAGGACATGACTGAGGCCAGCGAGCGGCAGGAGAGAGGTGTTTAGACGGAGAGCTGCCAGAGGTGGGCGGGGACCGGCAGAAGAAGCTAAGGTGGCGGCTGGTTCCGCTGTCCGACCCGGCGGCCCCTCTCCCCCCCCACCCCCCCCCCCCAGCCTCAATGTGGTGGCATTCCACACCTCCATGCAAGGAGCGTCACAAGTGGCAATATCCCAATCCCCTCCTTCATAACATTCGTGTCCTCCCTGCAACATTACCCCGGGCCAGACTCCCCAAACGCTGTGAAAGGAGCTCTCCTCACACTCCCACACCCCGGGAAATACGATATTTAAAAACATCACCAAGAAATGTACTTACCACATCATTGCTACATGAGCTCCATTCTTCTCTCGCTGTTTCCTAACATACACTTAAAATATTGGCAAACCATATTTGGAAACCCCGCCAAGAAACTAGCGCTGCGCATGCGCAGTAGACTCATGCGCATGCGCAGTGCTGCAAAGGCAGAATTTCAGCTGCCTTCAGCCCCGCTTGAAACTGACGGCTTCAGTCAGCGCTGACGGCACGTGGGCTGCACAGAGTTCCCGTGTTACAAGCGCTGCAGATGAAAGGCACGGAGAATTATGCCTATCTAAGAGATCGGTCTCTTACATTGGCATAATTCTTCCATGCCTTTACTATTTATATTTAGTAATGACTATATTATAATTTTAGTCAGGGGAGGCAGTGCCTACCTTGCCTACCCTGACGGCACACCTGGTATGCATGTTCTCCCTGTGCTTGCATGGATTTCCTCCAGGTGCTCCAGTTTCCTCCCACATCTCAAAGACGTGCAAGTCTGTAGGCTGATTGGCCTCTGTAAACAGCCTCTAGTGTACAGGGAGTGGATGAGAAAATGGGATCACAAGGAACTGATGTGCACAGGTGATCAATGGACGGTAAGGACTCGATGGGCCAATGGGCCTGTTTCCATGCTGGATTTTTCAATCAATCAGTACATACTCGCTAGAATTTTGAAGATTGAGGGGGGATCTTATAGAAACTTATAAAATTCTTAAGGAGTTGGACAGGCTAGATGCAGGAAGATTGTTCCCGATGTTGGGGAAGTCCAGAACAAAAGGTCACAGTTCAAGGAGGGAAGTCTTTTAGGACTGAGATGAGAAAAAAAAATTCACACAGAGAGTGGTGAATCTGTGGAATTCTCTGCCACAGAAAGTAGTTGAGGCCAGTCCATTGGCTATATTTAAGAGAGAGTTAGATGTGGCCCTTGTGGCTAAAGGGATCAGGGGGTATGGAGAGAAGGCAGGTTCAGGATACCGAGTTGGATGATCAGCCATGATCATATTGAATGGCGGTGCAGGCTCGAAGGGCCGAATGGCCTACTCCTGCACCTATTTTCTATGTTTCTATACAAAAATACGAATGGGTTAAATACCATATTTGTTCAGGGCCACACCACCTTATCGGATTCTACCTCGTACATGCCTTATCTAAATGCTGCCCCAACCACTACACAAGATGGATTCACACAGAGTTGCAGTGCGTACTACCTTAGGGTAAGTGATGACAAAGGCCACCCATCCAGCCAGCAGAAAGGTACTGAAGACAATGGTGGCCATGTCCTTCAGCACAGAGTCCACAGGAGCCTCGTGCTTTGGCGGCGATGTGCTGTATTTTTCATTGAGGCCGTTAAGAATGTCAAAGTCCTCCGCAACTTCATCAATGCTTGGGTAATGCTGAAATAAAGTTGAAAAGGAAACGGCTTGTCTGAAAAGGGCGAATGTGCATCAATGCAGAAAGAGACGTCGCCATTCACAGAAACACAATGCTTAACCCGAAGCACATTTTCACTTGAAAGGCTCTCCCCGTTACGATGTGGCACGTTTGAAAACAGTTCATAATTAGTAAGACATACGTACATCTTCAAATAGGTCGTTCTGCGGGCTGGTGGCGATGATGTTGTCTGGAATTTTCTGCACATTTTCAGGAAAGTCGTTGAGGATCTTGGTCTGGGCTGTCAGTGGCATTTCGTGGTGACCTGGAAATAACGCAAGTGCTGTTAAAGCGGAGCTCAACACTGACTGCGGGGCCGAGCAGAGCAGTGAGCATCACATAGGGCAGCGCGGTGAAGATTCTGAGGCTAGTGCGAGCCCTGCAGTTTTGCTTAGTTATACAGCCTGGAAACAGGCCTTTCAGCCCACCTAGTCCGCACCGACACGTTAACACTGCCCTACACACACTGGGGACAAATATACATTTACCCCAAGCCAATTAACCTGCAAACCTGCACGTCTTTAGAGTGTGGGAGGAAACCGAAGATCTCGGAGAAAAAGCCACGCAGGTCACGGGGAGAATGTACAAACTCTGTACAAACAGCACCCATCATCAGGATCGAACCTGGGTCTCTGGCGCTGTGAGGCAGTTGCTCTACTGCAACGCCATCATGCCGCACGGATCCGTTCACGTGAACAAATGCCAATAGACAATAGGTGCAGGAGGAGGCCATTTGGCCCTTCGAGCCAGCACCGCTAAACCAGCCTGCACCGCTAAACTGTCAGTACGGCTAAACCCAAATTACAACAAAGGTTTGTTTTGAGTGAAAGGAAATGGGAGCATCCGGATTAATCTGCTCATGAGGAGGACGTGCAAACTCCACACAGACAGCATCCAAGGTCAGGATTGAGCCTGGGTCTCTGGTGCTGTGAGGCAGCAGCTCTACCATTGTGCCGTCTCCTGCCAATACTCATATTTGAGCCTATCCACTGCATTCCCGGGTCCTCCAGCCATTGCTGGGGACCTTGCCTAGAGCCGACATTCCTGCGGAGTTGTGCCGACAGTGACCTTCCCTGGGGGACCCTTTAACACCGAGCAACTCTGGCCACACTGCCCCCTGCTGCCCACAATGATTCTTACCGATCAGAAACCACTGGTTCCTTAGATAATCGATTGTGTTTTTGACACCTGGTGCGAAGTTAACGTCGATACTGGGGGTGGTGTCACATTCTCCACGGTCTGTGATTGTAACGTGCTCTGTTTTAGGCCCTTCAAGTAGTGGGAAGGCGCTGCCTCGTGGCTGTGAAAACAGAGGCAGTGTTAGAGATACGCTACAGTTGCACCTTTAAGAAAACCCATGAAACCCTAGCACTTTCATCAAATATGTATCCAAACTCTGTGCGTCTTGCTACGTTTCGTCTGTTGCTCCTGTAAAATGAGGCAGTTTGCTAAGTTAAAAAGTGGTTGTGTGAAAACACATTCCTTAAATCAGTAAAGGTACAAAAAATCAGCACAGCGAGCAGCAGTAGACTTGCTGCGTTATAGCGCCAGAGATCCAGGTTCGATCCTGACTCCAGGTGCTGTCTGTACGGAGTTTGTACATTCTCCTCGTGACCGCATGGGTTTTCTCTGGGCAGCTCTAGTTTCCTCACACACTCCAAAGATGTACATGTCTGTAGGTTAATTGGCTCGGTAAAAAAATGTAAAAATGAGTGTGTGTAGGATAGTGTTAATGTGCGGGGATCGCTGGTTGGCGCGGACTCGATGGGCATAAGAGTCAAAGAGTCAAAAGAGTTTATTGTCATGTGTCCCTGACAGGACAATGAAAATCTTTCTTTGCATAGCACAACAGAACATAGAAGGCATTGACTACAATTCTATACATAAATACACCCATGACTTAATAAATTAATAAAGTGCAAATAACAGATGGAGGGATATTAATGTTCAGAGTTCCGAGATAAGTTTAATAACCTGATGGCTGTGGGGAAGGAGCTATTCCTAAACCGGGTTGTTGCAGTCTTCAGGCTTCTGTACCTTCTACCCGAAGGTAGCAGGGAGATGAGTGTGTGGCTAGGGTGGTGTGGGTCCTTGATGATGCAGCCAGCCTTTTTGAGGCAGCGACTGTGATAAATCCCCTCGATGGAAGGAAGGCCAGAGCCGATGATGGACTGGGCAGTGTTTACTACTTTTTGGAGTCTTTTCCTCTCCAGGGCGCTCGAGTTGCCGAACCAAGCCACGATGCAACCAGTCAGCAAGCTCTCTACTGTACACCTGTAGAAGTTAGAGAGAGTCCTCCTTGACAGACCAACTCTCCGTAACCTTCTCAGGAAGTAGAGGCGCTGATGAGCTTTCTTAATAATTGCATCTGTGTTCTCGGACCAGGAAAGATCTTCACAGATGTGCACGCCCAGGAATTTGAAGCTCTTGACCCTTTCAACCATCTTGATATATACCCATTGATATAAACAGGACTGTGGGTCCCCATCCTACTTCTTCCAAAATCCACAATCAGTTCCTTGGTTTTGCTGGTGTTGAGGGCCAGGTTATTGTGCTGGCACCATATGGACAGTCGCTCGATCTCTCTTCTATACGTGGACTCATCCCCATCAGTGATACGTCCCACAACAGTGGTGTCGTCAGCGAACTTGATGATGGAGTTCGCGCTATGACCGGCTACGCAGTCATGAGTATAGAGTGAGTACAGCAGGGGGCTGAGCATGCAGCCCTGTGGTGCTCCCGTGCTGATTGTTATCGAGTCTGACACATTTCCACCAATACGAACAAACTGTGGTCTGTGGATGAGGAAGTCGAGGATCCAATTGCAGAGGGATGCGCAAAGACCCAGTTCTGCGAGTTTGGTAACCAGTTTGGAGGGAATGATGTGTTAAATGCCGAGCTGTAGTCAATAAATAGCAGCCTGACATATGAGTTTTTGTTGTCCAAGTGGTCCTTAGCGGAGTGGAGGGCCAGCGAGATCGCGTCCACCGTTGATCTGTTGTGGCGGTAAGCGAACTGCAGTGGGTCCAGGTTTTTGTCGAGGTAGGAGTTGATTTGCGCCATGATCAATCTCTCGAAGCACTTCATCACCATAGGCGTTAGTGCCACAGGTCGATAGTCATTGAGGCACGTTACTTTGCTCTTCTTGGGCACCGGTATTATTGATGCCCTTTTGAAGCAGGTGGGAACCTCAGACCTCAGAAGTGACAGGTTGAAAATGTCCGTAAAAACTCCAGCCAGTTGGTCCGCACAGGTTTTTAGGACACGACCAGGTATGCCATCAGGTCCAGACGCTTTTCGAGGGTTCACCCCTCTGAAGGATTTCCTGACGTCGGCCTCTGTGACTGAGACTGAAATACCATCACAGCGAATAGGGGCTCGGGAAGGCACATCGGTGTTCTCCCTATCAAAGCGTGCGTAAAATGCATTGAGCTCATCAGGGAGTGATGTATCGCCGACATCCGAGCTGCCTCCTGGTTTCGCCTTGTAAGAGGTGATTGCATTCAGTCCCCGCCACAGCTGCCGAACATCTGTCTCATCCTCCAGCTTGGAGCAGAACTCACTTTTGGCCTTTTTGATGGCCTTACCAAGGTCGTATCTGGACTTCTTGTAGACCACTGTGTCATCAGACATGAATGCCCGGTGTCTGGTCTTCAGAAGAGTGCGGATCTCACAGTTCATCCAAGGTTTCTGATTGGGAAACACTCGGAAGGTTTTTGTAGGGATGCAGTCCTCCACACATTTCTTTATGAAGTCTGTAACGACTGTGGCGTATTCATTCAAGTCCGTTGCCGAGTCCTTGAACATAGCCCAGTCTACAGACTCCAGTCTTGTAGTTGTTCTTCTGCCCCCACCAACCAGCTCTGTACTGTCCTCACCTCTGGGGGTGAGCCATGGCTCTGTGAAACAGAACACAGAGCATTCCCTCAGCTCCCTTTGATAAAGCAGCCTTGTCCTTAAGTCCTCCACTGTATTTTCAAGGGACTGGGGCCTGTTTCTGTGCTGTATCTCTAAACTAAACGCTGACGAGGTCTTTGTTTTCTCACCAAGTATCCAAGACTATCTCAGTTTCATATTAATTGTCAACTTTACATAGCAGTTTAGTGAAAATAATCAACTGAAGAGAGACATTGGATAATGTTAGTCATATACTTTCAGGAAAGGTCAAGAACTTTATTTTCACCTTCCATCACAGTGAGGAATGTGTCGGAGTGACTGTGATGGATGTTTATGTTAAAATGTGTTTTCTGAGTCTGTTGCTGGACTGACCTGGCCAGTGAATTTCACTACACCAATTGGTGTATGTGATAATAAATGAACTTATACTATCAGATAATGGTTATTTTAAACAAAGCCCGATTTGATATATAAAGGCAAATGAAAGTACAATTTCCTACCACAACAGCCACTCCTTCATGGACCAATGATGACGATGCGTACAGACTGGTGGAGTATTTCCCCACATACAGAGTCGGCCTAAGGAAAGGTCACAGTAAGAATGGAAATTCAGCTGCCCATCAGAAATCTTCCCCACACACACACACACACACCCACACACACCTTTCTTTCCACTCTCCCAGCTCCCCCCCACACTGTCAACCAATTCCTTTCCCCTCCTCCAGTTCTAGGAGCAGAATTAGGCCATTCGTCCCGTCAAGTCTAGGAATACTGTCATAGCCGGAAGCAGAGGCCAGGAATGGGCAAGTTAAAGAAAGCATGTTCACAGTGTCCATCCTTCCCATCTCTGTAATCTGCCCACAGCCTGGAAACACCCAAACTACCAGCGCACTTCCAATAGCGACTCCACGCCTCACCTTGCTCCTTTAAGATGCTCCATAAAATTTCCTCCTTGATTAAAACCTTGGTCAACTGATATTTCTTCCGAGCCCATCAGCTTCTGTTCTATAACGCTGCCCTGAGCTACATTGAAGACAAGTGGAGGCTGCTTCTGGGTTTAAATGTGCTGTTGAATCATTCGCTTCATCTTATCTACGTTGCTACGATACGTGACCATTTGTACTGTTTCCTAACGCATGCGTTTGCTCAACAAACGGTACAAGTGCACTTACATCAGCTTTTGTTTGGTTTCCGCCTCTTTCAGGAAGGGGTACTTCCACTTGGTGATGCGTCCCACCTCCCCCGACATGAACGTGAGGTAGCGGAGGGTTTCAATACCGACGTTGGTGTGCATGACTTTCCTCAGCCCCTCCCGCTGCCAGATGTACACAGCCACCACGGGCGAGGCGTAATTCTGGATCCACAGAACGTCGCCCGACTCACTGTCCACGGTCACGACAAGCCCATCTCCGTTTGATACAAAGTGTAGCATTTCTGAAAGATGGTGGAGAGATTTTATCCGTACAAGAAGCTGCAATCAATGGTCTCCATGCAAGTTGCTCCATGCAAATTTACATCTTATTTTGCGGAGAGGTCATTTCCCTCAAATTCCTGTTCAACTTCTCAAAGAATCATCATGAACTAGTACAAACTGGGCAGCAACAACTGCGTTGGTTGTAAAATATACCTAATGGAATTTGTGTTGAGGTAATTCACGAGTTGTAATCCAGTGCAGTTTGGCTGGGACACAGGCCGTTTAGTTTTTTTTAGAGATTCAGAGCAGAAACAGGCCCTTCTGCCAACGAGCCTGCATCGACCAGTAATCCCAGCACATTAATACTATCCTACACACACAAGGGACAATTTACAATCATACCAAACCAATTAGCCTACAAACCTGTACACCTTTGGAGTGTGGGGCGACACCAGAGTTCCCAGTGAAATCCCACACTTCACGGGAAGAATGTAAAAACTCCGTAATGACAAGCGCTGCCGTCAGGATCGAACCCGGGACTCTGGCACGGTAAGGCAGCAATTCTACCGCTGTGCCATCGTGCCACCCATACTTATGGAAGGACCATTCAGAAACCTGTCCCTCCAGTTTGCATGTGGCCACGCTCTGACAATGGAGGAGACTCAGGGACGGAAAGGGCAGTATGAGAATGGGTTGGGAGTTAAAGTGGTTAGCAAGTGGACTGCCAAAATGAATGACAAATTCATGCAATTTAATTGAGTGTCAATGCACCATCTAGAACTCCTTTTAAAATTATCAAGATGGCAGACCATTAGCCGCACAACTGAACGTACTCACTGTATTCAGTGTCTTCATCGGGCAGCGTGGACGAGTAATCAAAGTAGGTGGCGTTCCAGCGCACCTCCCGGTTCTTGGTGTCGTACATGGTGATCATGTACTCTGCAAAAAACAAGTGTTCGTGAGGTCGCAACAAAGGATCAAAGGAGCACTGACCCCAGTAGACACGTTGCCAACACTCAAAGCTAGAGGTTCGGCAACATTAAATTATTATAATTATAGGAAGTGGTTACATTCACTGACACGCTGTTTAAGAAGGAACTGCAGATGCTGGAAAATCGAAGGTAGACAAAAATGCTGGAGAAACTCAGCGGATGAGGCAGCATCTATGGAGCAAAGGAAAAAGGCAACGTTTCGGGTCTCGACCTGAAACATTGCCATTTTCCTTTGCTCCATAGATGCTGCCTCACCCGCTGAGTTTCCCAAGCAATTTTGTCTACCTTCACTGACATGCTTGTATTCTGTGCTCCAACTCTTCTTCAAAATGAGACTGCTAGGAAGGAACTGCAGAGATAGACACAACAAAATGCTGGAGTAACTCAGCAGGACAGGCAGCATCTCTGGAGAGAAGGAATGGGTGAAGTTTCGGGTCGAGACACTTCTTCAGAACGAGACTGATATACGAAAGTGAAGAAGGGCCCAACCAGAACTGTTGCCTGCCCATGCCCCCCACAGATGCTGCCCGACCAGCTGAGTTACTCCAGCACATTGTTTGTTTTTTATTGTAAACAAGTATCTGCAGTTCCTCGTGTCTCGAGAATTGCTATCAATCTCACTTTCTTTGCCATGTCACCTGGTGACATTAAAAATAACACTCTTCTTTCCAAGGCAAACTAATTTTCCTTTTCCCCTGACAAATACGTCTGACTGGTTAGCACCCAACAAAAGCTCTTCACTGTTCCTCAGTACACTTGACAATAAACACAATACTGCCACCTCTGTTCCACTAGTCCCATCGTCTGGCTGGCATTTCTACTTGAAGCTTAACTTCAGGCTTTGGTATCTTATAACATAGAATTGGGTGCTGTTTGCATGGAGTTTGCACGTTCTCCACGTGACCGCGTGGGTTCCCGCCGGGTGCTCCGGTTTCCTCCCACATTCCAAAGATGTGAGAGTCTGTAGGCTAACTGGTCTCTGTAAAGTGACCCTGGAGCGTTGGGAATGGATGCGAAAGTGGGATAACATAGATCTAGTGCAAACGGGTGATCGATTGTTAGCGTGGACTCAGTAGGCCGAAAGGTCCTGTTTCCATGCTATATCTCTAAACTACACGCGAACCATTTCCCTACATTCCCAGCAAATCCATCCTTCTTCCACTCTGGTTTCCCAGTATCGCCTCACATCTGGAATCCACACTGACAAAGGCTTTTTCCAGCAACAAAATAAATAACAATCCTGCCCAGCTTTCACCCTCCCTCCAGCTGCCAATTAGTCGCCGTCTGTCTTTCTGACAATCCTGTTCTGTTGGCTCAGCAGTTGCAGAAACGCGAGCAGCCACCAGAGGGAGTCCCAGTCACTCAAATGAAACACAAATGGACCAAAAGAAATCCAAGTGTTGCATCAGAACACGTGAAGTAATGCAACCCCTTTGCTGATCTATTATCACAATAGCAAATCCCCGAGCTGTTCCTACATCATTTTTAGTTCTGTTTAGAGATACCATAAATAACAAAATGTACCGAGTGAATAATACGCCTACACAGGAACAGGACCTTCGGCCCACAATGTCTCTCACAAACATGATGCCAAGCCAAACTCATCTCATCTGCCCGCACATGGTCCTTAACCCTCCATTCCCTACATATCCATGTGGAGCCTCTTTAGCCCTCTTGGGCAGAGAACTCCAAAGATTCACTAAGAGACGAGAAGACATTTCTTCTCTTCGAGTCCTGAGCCATTGTCCCTGAGGCAGAAGCTAATTAACTGACAAACCTGTTTGTCCTTGGAGTGTGGGAGAAAACTGGAGCGCCTGGAGAAAACCCACACAGTCTCAGGGAGACTGTACAAACTTCATTCAGAGCGCACCTGTAGTCAGGATGGAATCTGGGTCTCTGGCGCTGTAACTGTACCGCCCGAGGTAGCAGATGGCCACTGCTGCTCAGAGAGCATTTTCAAAGCAAAATACCTGCCGTGTTTTACCTGTACGTCCAAGGTACAGCAGAGGTGTAGATGGACACATGCTCTCTGCAAAAGATGCTGTTAAAGTCTGCTGCTTTACACCAGTCATCGGGTCGACAACGTACCAGATGTCCTGCTTCTTTCCTGAGGACACACAATGTAACTGGATCTTAATAAATAGTTAAGAGTTTCTTCAGAAATTACCAGCAGCCCCTTCACGAGCCACAGCAGACATCTTTGTTAACACAAAACTCAGGCAAACTCCAAACTCAAGTAAAATCATCTAATCAGTACAGATGAAACACATCGCAGCGCTCAACTCCTGCAGTTGACGAAACAGTGCAGGCTCTGAATATAATGTTTCCATGTTCTCCGAGTACAGATATGGTGTCAGAGGGGTTGCTGATTTTGTTTTAGTTTAGAGATATAGTGTGGAAACAGGGCCTTCAGCCCAGGAGTCCATGCTAACCAGCGATCCCCGTACAAGATGTGGGAGGAAACCGGAACACCTCCTGGTCATCGGAAACGGGTACACTCCACTCAGACACCACAAGAAGTTAGTCACTAGAGTCGGCTACAGTGGCACTATCTACGGTGTCACTCTACAGCATACATGGACTCCTGCCAGGTCCCATTTGAGTCGGGTAGGGCAAGTGACTGCACCCGATGCTATTAGGAGGGAAATTTGCTACTCGGGAAAGCTTGGTTGTGTTAAATATGTCCATAATCAACGTATAGTGGGTCCCATTGAAGAGGGTGTAACACTGGACCTCCTGAGGGAACAAGGCATGGCAAGTGATGCAGACAGCGGGGGAGCAGTTTTGGGCCGGTGGCTATAATTCTATTTGTTTCAAATGTGTTTAATTTAGAGATACAGTGCAGAAACGACACACCGGCCAGCGATCCCCATACACTAACACCGCCCTACACACACTAGGGACAATTTTACAATTTTTACCAAACCAATTAAATTACAAATGTGTCCGTGTTTGGAGTGTGGGAGGAAACCAAAGAAAACCCATGCAGGTCACGGGGAGAATGCACAAACTGTGTTCAAACCCAGTTCCCTGGCGCTGTGTGGCAGTAGCTCTACCGGCCACTACCTGCCATACCACCCCACGGCTGTGAAATCTTGATTAAAATGGGAAAGGGATGGGCTGAGTAACTACAGGGGAGTTGGTCTAACATCAGTGCTGGGACATTGTTTGAGATCTTCAAGGACTGCTTGAATCAGTAATTGCAGGGGGATGATAAATCAAGAACAATCAGCATCAATTTGTTTCGGAAGTTTTCTTGATCAACAAATGGAGTTATTTGCGGAAGTAGTCAGCAATGACAATGTGGGTGGAGCATTGATACACAAAGTCCTTTTCATACCGTCCTTACAATGGAGGAGGCCATTTGGCCCCGTCAAGCCCATGCTACCTTTCAGAGCATCCCCATTCCCCAATTTCCTTGTGACTATCTCCCAGTTTCCCATTAACACCCACTTATAATCAGAGCCATGGGCGGCACAATGGCTCAGCAGGCAGTGCCGTTGCCTCTCAGTGCCACAGACCCGGCTTCCATCCTGACCCTGGCTGCTGAGTTTGCACATTCACCCTATGACTGCCTGGGTTAATTCCCCGCTATGTTGTCCTTAGTGTGTAGATATGATGTAAAAGTGAGATAATATAGAACTAGTGCGAATGGGTGATCGATGGTCGGCATGGACCTGGTGGGCCGAAGGGCCTGTTTCCACATCTCTCTAAAGCAATTTGCTATAACTAATTAACCTAACGATCCACAGGTGTTCAAGATGTGGGAGGAAACCGGAACACCTCGGGGTACCTCGTGGTCATCAGAAAGGGGTACACTCCACTCAGACACCACAAGGAGTTAGTCACTAGAGTCGCCTACAATGGCACTATCTGTAGGTGTCACTCTACAGCATACACAGACTCCAGCCAGGTCCCATTTGAATCGGGTCATCGAGGTAGGGCAAGTGACTGCAGTGTGGCACCTGATGCGATTCGTTTCAGGAGGGAAATTTGCTACTCGGGAAGGCTTGGATGTGTTAAATATGCCCATAATCAACATATAGTGGATCCCTTTGAAGAGGGTGTAACACTCTGAGGGAACAAGGCATGACAAGTGATGCAGACAACGGGGGAGCAGTTTCGGGCCGGTGGCTATAAATCTATTTGTTGCAAATTTGTTTAATTTAGAGATAGTGCAGAAACAGGTCTTTCAGCCCACCGGGTCCGTGCCAACCAGCGAACCCCGCACACTAACACTACCCTACACACACTAGGGACAATTTACAATTATACCAAGCCAATTAACCTACAAACCTGCACATCAGTGGAATGTGGGAGAAAACCGGAGATCCTTGAGATGGCGCTGGCGCTGTAAGGCTGCAACTCTACCACTGCGCCACCGAATGAAATAGAATTGGACTGGTCTACAAGTTAAGATCCTAAATTAGGGCGAGGCCAATTTTGGAAGCGTCAGGCAGAATTTTGCAGAGGTCATATGAGTGACATTGTATGTAAGTAAAGGGACAGCTGGCAAGTGGGAGGCGTTTCAAGGTGCGATGGACCTTGAAGAGCAGTACCTGCAGGATTATGTGCTGGAATGTGGGATTAACCCAAAATGAGAAGATTTACCAAACGGTGGCCATGTGTGCTGCAGGGGCGTTTGTAAAGATTCTACTAATCCTTCCATTTATGCAATTTCAGGTAAATCAGCAAGATTAGCGGGCACTTTGAACGAGTCTTACTAAAACAGTACTGTTCTATAAATAACTCAGTTAAAAATAAGACATTTCTCACTATCTCACTTGTTCATCAAAACCCCCACTATCGAGGCCGGCTGCAGTTTGCAGCTGTGGCTCCAGCACCCTTGTCTGGTTTTAAACAATCTCAAGATCTGTAAACCACTTTAAATGAGTCCAAAAATAAAGAACTCATTGTACCTGGTCTAATCAGATGATTGACTGTTTAACAGACGTTATCCAAATCTTCTCCTGCCAAGAACTTTTCTATAAATACAGTGCGGCCAGGATAAAAGAGTTTGAAAGTCAGATACTGAGTTAACCTCATGATGACTGACTGAGGCAACCGGGCCAAAGCCAACTCCCGTCATGTGCTGGAAATGTTAGCTCATACGCCTGCAAGCATTCTTTGGAAATAGAGTTCAACTCACTGATAAAACTAAGTATCTTTTCCCTCCCAATTACTGTATGGCACAATCTGAAGGAAAGGAATTCCTTCCTTGCGTTTAACCTTGGTATTCCACCAGTGTCTTGGAGTTACACAAAGTGTTGAAGGAACTCAGCAGGTCAGGCAGCATCTGTAGAGGGAATGGACACTTCTTCAGACACAAAACTCTCCCTCAACAGATGCTGCCTGACTCGCCGAGTTCCTCCAGCACTTCATGTTTTGCTCAGGATTCCAGCATCTGCAGCTCCTCGAGCTTCCAGCCTCTCCTGGGCACAGACAAAATGATGCCGACTTCTGATTGTCAGTTCAGAGCCATCCAGCACAGTGCATCAGTGATGGTGATGTGCGGCAGACTGTGCCGGCACCATCACTGTACCGTCCATTCCATCTTCAAAACCCCAAAGCTGCAGTTGGAGTTGGTGACCTTCATGTTCCTCACCAATCACAAATGTCCTCTCCTCGCTCCCAAACACCGCTATACATCCGAAAAGCACAAGCATGCCTCCAATTATTAGTCCTTGTCCTAGCAGTATATTTTTTACGATCTCCCAACTGAGCAAAGAATCTTACTGTTAGTACAATCACACGTGTTGCCGCACATTAAAGTACAAAATCATTAAATGCAACGTTTGAGAAACATTTAGACAGGTACATGGATAGGACAGTTTTCGTGGGATATGGGCCAAACGCAGGCAGGTGGTATTAGCGTAGATGGACATGTCGGTCGGCGTGGGCAGGTTGGGTCGATAGGCCAGTTACCATTCTGTATGACTCGGTGATTCTACTATGTACTTTACTCACATACAACATAGAGCATGAACTTCAAATTGAAGTACATTTGATTGTAATTCATCTGCATTTGCTAAGGAACATTTGCAAATGTCAAATACTGGATCCCTCCAGCAACATAAAGATTGATGAGCACTTCACAATGAAAATTCTTCTTTCTATCCGACATAGCCAGCGGTTTTAATTAAGGACGCTACAGATAAAGGCAATTACTTTCTAAACGTAAATGAACAGGTAGAAGTGTAGTGTGGAAGGGCAGCTCACTCACCCATGTACAATATACCGTCAGTACTTCGGCACGGTGATGCCTGAACCAATTCAGGAATCGTGAATGGCAGTTTCTGTGAAAGAGAAGAGATAGTTTCAGAGCAGATGCAAAAACTAAATATATCATGAATTCTACATTGATAGAACAGCAGGAAGCACATCATAAAAATAACTTGCAGTGAAACCAGACAGAAGCGCGTTCTCCATCTAAAATTTAAAGATTACACACCAGTCCTGGCAATATGCAGCAGAGCCCCAGTAGAACGTACTTCACTTGTTCATGAAGGAACATTCTATCCCCCTGCCTCACCTCCCAGAGTAAAGATCTCAGACCATTTTGAACAGTCAACGAGTTGAATAGTAGGCACAAGGAACTGCAGATGCTGGAATCTTGCGCACAGTGGTGCAGCGGGTGGAGCTGCAGCCTTACAGCGCCAGAGACCTGGGTTAAATCCCGACTACAGGTGCTCTCTGAACAGAGTTCTTATTTTTATTGGTGTGCTGCAATGGCAAGTCAAATTTCACTACACCAATTGGTGTATGTGATAATAAATGTCCTTTGTCCTTGAGTTTGTATGTTCTCCCTGTAACTCAGTGGGCCGAAGGGCTTGTTTCTGCACGGTATCTCTAAACTAAACGCAAAGAGCTGGAGCAACTCCTGCAGAGTCTAAAGAGTGGTCTCAATCTAAAAAAGTCACCTATCCATGTTTTCCACAGATGCTGTCTGACCCGCTGAGTTACTCCAGCACTTTGTTTTCGGATGAATATGAGAAAACAGCCTAACAATACTGGAATATGATATCTAACAATACTGGAAATGCCACACAGAAAGTGTCTTATTTTCCAGCATTATCATCGCCCACTTTGCCACGTACAAAGCTGATGAAAAGCTCATAACAAATAAAAACTGGTAAATAGTTTACTGAGATTCAAAGTAGAATACAACATCCTATATAAACATATTTGTAAAGGGACACACCAAATTAGAGGGTGATGAAAGCATGAACTTACAGTTAGTCCTTCATTGTGTTTCCCTCCCAGTGTGTAGAGGCTGCCGTCGTTGGGATCGGGAAGAAATGCCGGTCTACACAAGGCAAACAAACAACTGGCATTAGCATTCCAAGGTATGGAACATGATTAAGAACCACCTTCGACTGACTGGCTCGGCATTTGGATGCCCAGGAATGAAGGAGATCACACAAGAGTGGTGGACACTGCCCACTCCAACATGGGTACAAACCACCCACCATCGAAGGGATCTATAGGAGACGGCGCCTCAAAAAGGCAGCCAGTATCATCAAAGCCCCATGCCACCCTGGCCGCGCTCTCATTTCACTCTTGCCATCGGGCAGAAGGCATAGGAGCCAGAAAACCATGACCACCAGGTCAAGAATGGCTTCTCCCAACATCCATCAGGCTCTTGAACAATGCAAAACACTAACCTCCGTAACAATGAACTTCCATGGGCTGTCTTTGTTTGTACTTAAGTTTTGTATTAGTATTAAGATTATCAGTTTATTGATTTTTTCAAATTAATATATATTACCTTTGCGCATTGTGTTTAAGGGCCTGTCCCGCATGTGATTATTTTCGGCGACTGCCAGTACCTGTCAGTCACAGCAAGTCGCCGAAAATATTCTACGCGTTGAAAATCCAGCAGCGACAAGAAAAAAGTACGACTCTTTGGGCGACTACTCACGAAACTTCAAGTGTTTTTTCTGGTCGCGGCTTGGTTTTCAACATATTGACATTTTTCGGCGACCTGCTGCGACTATGACGGGTGCCGGCAATCGCCAAAACAATTGCGTAAATGGGACAGGACCTTAACGCTGCTGCAAGTAAGAATTTTGTTGTTCCATTGCCGGTATATATGGCAATTAAACACTCTTGACTCTCTTAACTGGGTGATTTATCTGTGTAGTACAGTGCAAGTAATGTATAGCCAACCTTACGGAATGCAGCAGTGAGGGAGAGACTAATAGCAGCTAAAGATCGGCACTACGTCAATACTTAGTAAATGTGAAGGAGCTACGATAGCACAAACAATACCGTGATACTGTAACATGGGAGGCACAAGTTATCATAACCAACAGTTTGCCGGAAACAACAGGTAAGTAAGACTGCCCGTGCTGTGGGGATCCTGCTTTAATGGACAATTTGGGAACTAGTCCATACACAGTTATTATGCATTTAAAAGCTTAGCATTAAATCAAAGCTCTGGTGTAAAAAACTCCAAACTTTCCACAGTAATCCAAGCAATTTTAGATGGCTAAACTCCAAAATACCAAAAGCAACTGGAGGCCACTGAAACCTTGGCCCAGCCAACTTTATTACATGCCTGCATGCTCTGGCACTGGTGTGGTGTGCTGTAGAAAATGCTACATGCACTTGACCAGCACATTTCTCAAGAGTATCGGTCAAGATTAAAACATTTTGTTAGGTTGTGCATTTAGCGGATATTAAAAAAAACACGTTGCCTGTGTTCATTGTGCTCAATGAAAATCCAACAGTTGTGATGCCGAAATTTATTGAACCATGCCATGGATAAGTGGACGACTTGCAAATATCAGGTCAATTGAACGTCGCTGACAAGAATTTGTATGGTAACGAACACAGGCCACAAGGAGCATTAAAACAACTCTAAAGCAGTTCAGTTAAATTTGACTTTATGGGATGTGATTGCAAAGTCGTAGCAAAGTTGTCATTTTATTAGACTATAATCCAAAAAATGAAAACATTAATCTATCGGAACTTTGTGAAATTGTCTCTCTGAAGTTCTTTAGGGAGAGAATCAAGAAGTCATTGTTGTCTGTGCCTTCAGTTTAAGAAACAAGCTGTATAAGCTTAGTTATCTTCTGAAGTGGTGTTGAAACTACCCAATTATATCTGAAAATTGCAGTGGAAAAACAGGAGGCCTCTCATTAACTTCTCAGGGTTACCATTGAGCTCACAGTCACATCACAAATACATAAAGTACCGATGGGGAATAATTCCCGAGAAGAACAGTGAATAAAGAAAGAGGCTGCATCTGGTGGAATTATTTTGGGTGGTAGTAATTAAGTGTTTGAGAAGCAGAGCAGAGAAAATGGTGGAGGCAACAGTAAATGACTGAGATATGATTAGTAAGTTTACAAATGACATGAACATTTGTGATACTGCTGATCGTGAAGAGAGTAGTCTTAGGCTATAATAGGACATACACAATTGGCAGAGACTAAGACAGTATTGAGAACAAAGAGAAATCGGTGCACAAATCCAACGATCATTGGAGTTAGCAACACGGATAGATAGGGATGGTGAAGGTGACTTATGTATAGACATAGAGTTTACGAGCAGGAATCTGTTGATATACGATGTGCAGTTTGCACCAGAGAGAGTGCGGAGGAGATTAACTGAAAGGCTAAAAGATATAGCATGGGAACAGCCCCTTCAGCCCAATGAATCCACTTCAACCATTGATCATCTGTTTGCACTTTTGCATCCACTCTACACACTAGGGGCAATTTACAGAGGTCAATTAACCTACAAACCAACCTGGAGGAAACCCACACGGTCACCGGAAGCATGTGCAAACTCCACGCACAGACAGCACCCGAGGTCAGAATCAAACCCGTGTGCCTGGTGTTGTGAGGCAGCAGCTCCACCTGGTGCAAGTCTTAGCATTTACACAAGTGGAGAAGCACTTGGAATCAAAGGAATAGTGGGCTGTGAACCGAGTGCTGGTAAATGAGATCAGTATGGCCACGGTGGGCTTCAGCATGGTGTGACTTTGTGACTTGAACAAGCAATCAATCCAAAATATGGAGCCATTTGTGAAGCAACAGTATTCTTCATCATGGTGCATCGAGAAATGGGCGAGCAATGACTCAGAATTCCAGCCCAAAAGCCTTTGCATATATCACACTGTATGGAACATGTGATCAGAAAACACCAGAAACTTACTCAGTTAGATGCATGGGCACTTGAAGCACAGGATCTGCAAAGAACAAAGAACGATGAGCATGCTTAAAGTCTCATGCTGTTACAAAAGAGAAACAGGCAAATTAACATTAAACAACTTTGAATTTCCAACATTCCTGGTCTTGAAGCAGGTACTTTCTTTTTGAAATCATAAAAGTTTTTTTAAATTTTATTTTGTTTTATTTTTATTTTTATTTATTTTTTATTTTATTTATTAGAGGTAAATACATCAATGTACTTCACATATATATTGTTACAATCATTGTACCCCATCATTTTATGGCTTTTAAAGAAAAAGAATAGAAAGAAAGAGAGTGAAATAGGTGAAAAGAGTTATGATAGTGAAAGAGCGTGCCAAAGGGGAGAAGAAACCCTTGGTCAAAGTATTAGAGAAAGTGGGTTAAGAGATAGACCCTAAAAAAAGAAAAGGAAAAAGGGGAAAAAAAAGCCAGTTGCTATGTTACATATATCACGCAAAAGGAATCCACCAACTGGATAGTTTTTCATCCCCCCCTACCAAGGCCCGAGGTACTCCTGCACCCTATCTTTGTAGTAATTCTATAAATGCAGACCACGTCTGATAGAAGCGTTCTGATTTTCCTTCCAGGCGGAGTCTCATCTCTTCCAGATGTAGTGTTTCAAACATGGTTGAAATCCACATATTTAACGTTGATATAGGAGCATTCTTCCAGAATTTTAAGATTAGTTTTTTTCCTATTAATAAGCCGTAATCAAATAAATTATTTTGATACACATTTAATTCCGAACTACCTTCTGTTATTCCGAAAATAATCCATTCTGGCTTTGGCGTCATTTTTATTTTAAATAGTTTTGTGAAAATTTCAAAGATTTCAATCCAAAACCTTTGAATTTTTGTACAAAAGATGAATGAGTGCGCTATAGTAGCTTCTTGACACTGGCATTTATCACAAATTGGTGAAACGTTAGGGAAAAATCTATTTAATTTAGTTTTTGAGTAGCATAATCTGTATACTTTTAAATTATATTAAAGTGTGTCTTATGTTAATTGAGCATTTGTGCATATTTAATAAGTATTCTTTCCACCTTTCATTGGAAATTTTTATGCTTAGTTCATTTTCCCACTCAGCTCTAATACCTTCCATTGTTGGTATTACTGCATTTAGTATAATATTATATATATGTGAAATTAAATTTGCTGATTCTGCCTTTGTATTCATTACTTCATCTAGTAAGTCTAATGGCATTTTGTGAAAATCATGTGCATGTTTTTTCAAATAATCACATATTTGGAAATATTTAAAATACTGATTGTTACCCAGATTGTATTTTAGTTGTAATTTTTTAAATGATAAATGTTTTCCCGTATCATACAAATCTCCCAAAGTTTTAATTCCTGCTCTTTCCCACTGTATAAATGCTTTGTCTATAATTGAGGGTTTATACAGAGGGTTTTTAGCAATAGGAGATAGGAGAGATAAGTTTCTTAATTTTAAATTGTATTTTATTTGTTTCCAAATTTTGACTGTACTATGCATAATTGGGTTTTTGTTGTAGTTTGTATTATTCACCGTCATTGGTGAAAGAAGGATCGCACCAATATTAAAGGGGGAGCAGTCCTCTTTCTCCATAATGATCCATTCCGGTTGATGAAGAGAATTATCCAACAATTGAATCATATTTCTAATATTTACCAACCAATAATAATACGTAAAATGAGGGAGCGCTAATCCCCCGACTACTTTGGGTTTTATTCAGGTGTGCTCTTTGTATACTATGGGTTTTATAATCCCAAATAAAATTTGTAATATCTGAGTCCAATTAAAAAAAAAAAAATTTGGGTACATATAGTGGGATTGATTGGAACAAGTATAGAATTTTTGGTAGAAAAATCATTTTTATGGCGTTAATTCGACCTATTAAGGACATCGGAAGTGTTTTCCAGAATTTAATTAAATTATGTAGTTTCTGAAGTACAGTTTGCTTTAAACATGTCTTGATATCTTCTAGTAATTTCAATACCCAAGTATTTAAATTTTTCCACAGCTATTTTAAAAGGAAATTGTACGAGATGTGTAGAATCTTTCGGTTTTATTGACATGATTTCACTTTTATTCCAGTTTATTATAACCTGAAAATGAACCAAAATCCTCAATTAAATTTAAACTGTTGGGTATAGTGATATGAGGCTTTGTGAGCGTATAATGATATTTTATTGTTTGAATATTTTGTCTTATATCCGTGGATATTCGGATGAGTTCTAATTCTTTCTGCTAGTGGTTCAATTATGAGGGCAAATAACAATGGTGTTAACGAACAACCTTGTCTATTACCTCTTGACAGTTGAAATTTTGTGGATAAAATATTATTAGTTAATATTCTGGCCGCTGGCTTATTATATATTAATTTAATCCATTGAATGAAATTCTCTCCCAGTTGAAATTTTTGCAATACCTTAACCATATACTTCCATTCAACCTGCATCCAGCGAAATAATTGCGAGATTTGGATCTTTAGTTTGGTGTGAGTGCATTATGTTAAGCAGACGTCTCAAATTATTAAATTAATGCATCTTAGGGATAAACCCCGTTTGATCCGGATGTATTAGTTTAATGGCGTACTTACTTAATCTTCTTGCTAATATTTTTTAATTTGTATTTAACAACGCAATAGCGCTATAAGATCCAGGTTCTTCCTCATCTTTATCTTTCTTAAGTATTAATGTAATCGTAGATTTTGCTAATGTATCAGGTAATATTTGTTCTCCGAAAACGTGTGTGTACATTTTCTGTAGACGAGGACTAAATATATCGTTAAAACTTTTATAGAATTCATTACTAAATCCGTCGGGACCTGGTGTTTTTCCATTTTTTATGAGAATATTGTTTCTTCTATTTCCTTATTTGAGATTTGTGCTCCCAATTCCTCTTGTTCCTGCAATTCTAGTTTGGGAAGATTGCAATTATCCAGAAACTCAGTGACTGTGTTGGTGTGCGTTGTCGTTTTGGATGTATACAAATTCTCATAAAATAGCACAAATATTTTATTGATTTCATTCGGTAATGTTAATACTTCCCCTCTGTCTGATTTAATCTTTGGAATCATGTGATCCTTTTCTCATTTTTTTAACTGGTGTGAGAGAAGTTTATGAGGCTTCTCCCCAAATTCAAACTGTTCCTGTCTTGTAATTTGGAATAATCTTATAACTTTCTCTGACAGTAATTTATTTAATTTGAATTTTAGTATTAATATTTTATTATGTTTATCCATGGACGGGTCTTTAGCATTATCTATATCTAATTGTCTAATTTGTTCCTCTAGCTGCCGTTCATTCTTATTTTTTTTATTCTGAAAGGCTTGGTATGAGGAAATCATAAAAGTTACAAAGCCTCAGATCCTTTCCCCACTCTGAATAAGGTCGACACAAAATGCTGGAGTAACTCAGCCGGGACAGGCAGCATCTCTGGAGAGAAGGAATGGGTGACGTTTCAGGTATACTAGTACAAGACAGCAAACAGGGGCAAATTTAGAGATACAAAAAATATAGTGAAGAATATAGTACATGCATGTCATCAGTGTAACAAGACCTGTAAGTGTGTTTGGTTCATTTTTATAGCATCTTTACCTGCAGGTTTAAGGTTCAAATCCTGCATCAATACAATGCATCAGGATCGCTGCATTATCAGCAAGAAACACAATACATGACCAAGTCTTTTGGCAGTTCAGCTGCAAGCTAAGGATCCCATGATAAAATTCCACTAGCTTCCCAGCCAAAATTCTGTCCCCTTACTAACAACCAATTATTGATTGATCGCAGTATGATTGTGGTTAACATGTACATTATTTTGCTCTCAATCAAGGCAGGTTTAACTGCTATACATTCTTGGAACATTACTCGTACAAATACAGACAATAGACAATAGGTGCAGGAGTAGGCCATTCGGCCCTTCAAGCCAGCACCACCATTCAACGTGATCATACCTGATCATCCACAATCAGTACCCCCTTCCTACCTTCTCCCCATATCCCCTGACTCCGCTATCTTCAAGAGCCCTATCTAGCTCTTGCAAGTATCCAGAGAACCGGCCTCCACCGGATTCCACAGACTCACAACTCTCAGTGTGAAAAAGTGTTTCCTCATCTCCGTTCTAAATGGCTTACCCCTCCTTCTTAAACTGTGGCCCCTGGTTCTGGACTCCCACAACATCGGGAACATGTTTCATGCCTCTAGTGTGTCCAAACCTTCAATAATCTTATAGGGTTCAATAAGATCCCCTCTCATCCTTCTAAATTCCAGAGTGTACAAGCCCAGCCGCTCCATTCTCGCACCGTATGACTGTCCTGCCTTCCCGTGAATTAACCTTGTGAACATACGTTGCACTCCCTTAATAGCAAGAATGTCCTTCCTCAAATTTGGAGACCAGAACTGCACACAATACTCCAGATGTGGTCTCACTAGGGCCCTGTACAACTGCAGAAGGACCTCTCTGCTCCTGTACTCAACCCCTCTTGTTATGAAGGACAATATTTCACCTTTTATGGCTACATACACACAAGCATAATAAATGTTGCCCAGGGCCAGGGTCAGGTTGGGGGGGAAGCAAGTGGGTTAAAGAGGCACATAAGACATTGATTTTCTCAAAGTGGAGAAAGTTGATCAGAGCACAATTAAGAGAGATAATGAAATACAATTTGTTTTACTTCAATGATTAATGAAAAAAATCTGATTTATTACAACAAAAAAGTTTTGCAGTAATAACTAAGATATCACTGCATCCATTGGAACAATACGAGGGGATCGAGGGGATTTACCGCAGTCACTGCCTCAAAAAAGCTGGCAGTATCATCAAAGACCCACACACTCATCTCCCCGCTACCTTCAGGTAGAAGGTTCAGGAGCCTGAAGACTGCACGACCAGGTTCAGGAATAGCTACTTCCCCACAGCCATCAGGCTATTAAACCTGGCTCGGACAAAACTCTGATAACTAATAACCCATTATCTGTTATTTGCACTTTATTCGTTTATTTATTCATGTGTGTACATATTTATATATGGTATATGGACACACGGATCTGTTTTGTAATAAATGCCTTCTATGTTCTGTGTGCTGATGCAAAGCAAGAATTTAATTGTCCTATCAGGACAAGATAAAACTCACTTGAACTTGAACAATATGTGATATACTACCACGAGATATGTACTATCAAAGGCCTATTAAGAATATAATAGTTTGGATGAGAAACACCAAGAACTCAACAGCAAGCCATTGTTTGGATATAATCAAGACACTCCATGGGATCCCATCTATCTGAAGTGGGAAGAGGACTGAACTTTAATGGGTGGTTGGGAATCTATTAACCTGCTTGTGTACTCGGATGCATTGAATTGTTACTTGAAACATCACAAATCTGGCTTCAATATAGTGTGTCTAATATCAACTGAAACACAAGTGGGAAGCTAAATTCTGGTTGAATGTACTACTTCAAGGATTTTGAAGCATAGTTTAACTCTTCTGCAAGCACTGCTCTGCACATCCAGTTATCAATGGATCATGTGCCTAGACTCTCTGTAAACCAGTTATACTACGAGCCCCACACACACACACACACACACACACACACACACACACACACACACACACACACACACACACACACACACACACCCACACACACCCACACCATTTGGCCAATACAGGTGTCAACTTTACTACAGTAACTGTGGTGGCTTTCTGCTCTACTCTCAGTATGCTCTCTGTTATGATCATTAGTTTACTGAAGCAGCGCCAGTATCTAAGGCCTCGTACTGTAATTGGACTCAAGTGCCAAAAAACTTAAAAAACTCAGGGCTTTTATCTTCATCTTCCCAATAGCTGTGAGTGAACGAGTATTATGGGTGGACAAATTGGAAGACCCTTCCCAATAAATGCAACCGCTCGAGATAATTCTCTGATACACCATCAAACATGCATCCAAAAGACGGTACATGGATATGCAGGGATTTCATGCAGGCAACTAAGACTTGGCATCACATAGGGCACAGACACTGCGAGTCAAAAAGGCCTGTTTCTGTGCTGCACGGTTCAAAATTCAGAGATACCGATAAGAATGGCTGCAGGGACTGGGTGATTCATTTATGTAAAAAAGTCTTGAAAAAGCCCTTTGCAATGTAAAACATTAAGATAAGATAATGAACAGTCAAAAGGTAGGGAGAAACAGGAAGGCTGGTAATCAGAATACATAATAGTTAGATAATTGTCCAGGGATTAGGGTGGAGGAAGGAGTCAAAAGCATTTTTCTAAAGCAGTAAATAACCGCCTTTAATGATAAATTATTGCTTTAAGTGGTCAGATGGTGGAATTTACCTGCTGGGCCAGGAAAGATGTAATTATACGTACGTGTACGTGTGCATGGAAAGGTAAGGCAGTATTGTGCTTCAGATTCAGATTCAGATTTACCTTTATTGTCATTCAGACCTTTCGGTCTGAACGAAATTCCGTGCCTGCAGTCATACATATATTAAAAGTAACAAAACACACAACAAACACAAATTTAATATCCACCACAGCGAGTTCACCAAACACCTCCTCACTGTGATGGAAGGCAAAAGTCTTAGTCTTTGTGTCTTCCCTCCTTGTTCTCCCTCTGCGCTGAGGTGATCCAGGCCTCCGATGTTGTGACCCCGCCGGGTGTTGGTAAGTGAGTCAGTCCCGCGGCTGAATCCAGCTCCGCGAACGGGCCGGTTCAAACTCCGCGGCCCGGGGCGGTCAAAGCTGCCGAAGCTGCCGCCCTCCAGTCCAGCGGACGCAGCTGTTGTTGCGGGAGCTCCAGAAAACAGGTCACCAACCTGTGAACTGTGAGCTCCCGACGATGTCGTCCACTGGGCCCGCGGCCGGGCCTCGGAAGACGCGCCGCCACTGCCACCGAAATGCCAGAACACCGCCACAGCTCCAAAGTCAGGCCACAGCTCTAGGTCGGGCCGCTGCCGCTACCGGAACGCCGGAGTGCCGCCACAGCTCCAAGCCAGGCCACAGCTCCAAGTCGGGCCGCTGCCGCTGCCGCTACCGGAGTGCCGCCACAGCTCCAAGTCGGGCCGCTGCTGCTGCCAGGTCGGGCCAGTCGGGCCACTGCCGCTGCCACGAACGCCGCCCGAGGCCGTCAGCTCCGTCATTAGGCCTCAGCGCAGACGGAGACAGGGGACACGACAAGAAAAGATCGTATCCCCCCCGACGGAAGTGACTAAACCCTGTTTCTCCCCCCCCCCCCCCCCCCCACTTACACAATCTAATAAACTAACTAAGGAAAAGGGAAAAAAAAGAAAAAAACAGACGGACTGCAGGCGAGCCGCAGCTGCCAGGCAGCGCTGCCACTTCAGGAGAAAAGAGAAAAAACAATTCACAAAAGGGGGAAAGTAATCCCAACATCTCCAGATTAAATGAAACATTTAAAAACCTTCAAAAACATCTCTGAATTATCTCCACTTCCCTTACCACATACAAAATAAATGAACAATATAAAAAATAGTACAATGGTCTACTTGAAAATAGACACAAAATGCTGGAGTAGTTCAGCGGGACAGGCAGTATCTTTGTAGAAAAGGAATGGGTGTCGTTTCGCGTCGAGATTCTTCTTCAGACCGCTGAGTTACTCCAGCATTTTGTGTCTATCTTCGATTTAAACCAGCACCTGCAGTTCTTTCCTACACATTGTGCGACTTGAAAGTGGATTTGAGAAATGTTCTGCAAACTTGGCAAGGAAATAACAGAAGAAACAGGTGGAGACTCTTGTCTGTACAGAAATTACTGAACACCACACTGAAGGAACACTTCAATCTGCGGTTTATGAAGTAGCACACATACCAGACACTGAAGCATCAACACGGATTTCTCCTTTTAACATCTTCCCATCTCCCCCCGTCTGCCTTCCACAAAGACCGCTCCCTCCGCAACTTCCTTGTCAATTCTTCCCTTCCCTCCCGCTCCACCCTTCCCCGGGCACTTTCCCTTGCAACCGCAAGAGATGCTACACTTGTCCCTTCACCTCCCCCATCCACTCCTTTCAGGGACCCAAGCAGTCCTTCCAAGTCTGACAGAGGTTCACCTGCACTCCTCCAACCTCATCTACTGCATCCGTTGCTCCAGATGCCAGCTGATCTACATCGGTGAGACCAAGCGGAGGCTGGGCGATCGTTTCACCGAACACCTCCGCTCGGTCCGCAATAACCAACCCGACCTCCCGGTGGCTCAGCACTTCAACTCCCCCTCCTATTCCGTATCCGACCTCTCGGTCCTGGGCCTCCTCCACGGCCAGAGTGAGCAACACCGCAAGTTGGAGGAACAGCACCTCATATTCCGCTTGGGGAGTCTGCATCCTCTGGGCTTAAACATTGAATTTTCTCAATTCTGTTCACCAAGGCTGCCTCCTCCCCTTCCCACCTCTCCCTCAGTCCTCGGGCCCTGGCATTCCTTCTCTCTCTATCTCTCCCCCCCTCCCCCAAGTCGCACAAGCTTCTCGTTTTCACACTACAAACAGCTTACAATGGCCTGTTTCCTTTATCATCGATACTTTTTTGCATATCTTTCATTCATTGTTCTTTATCTCTCCACATCACCATCTATATCTCTCGTTTCCCTGATCCCTGACCAGTCTGAAGAAGGGTCTCGACCAGAAACATCGCCTATCTCCTTCGCTCCTTCGATGCTGCTGCACCCGCTGAGTTTCTCCAGCTTTTTGTGTAACCCCTGGTCTCAGTTGGAAAATGTCCTTCAAGATAAACTCTGATGAGTCTGCTGTGATACGGTGTAAATGTCATGGCTTAAGTTAAACTGATAGCCAGTTCTGGTCCGTTATAAATAACCCAATCTCAGGTTTGGATATGTGGCAAAATTGTCCGTGGGAAAATAGGGCTGCAATTCCTATTCAATTTCATTTCATTCCTGTTCAAAAGCAAGGGTAGTAAGAAAACTGGGTCCAAGGAAATTGAAAGAGTCATATGGTATGGAGACGGGTCTTTCAGTCTTAGGTTCAGCCATGTTTCCAGTTATTGCTGCTATAGTTTTAGTTGAATGGTTCAATAGCTAATTCCAGGTGAAGGACATCGATCGTCGTGTTTGTTATCCTCACATTGATGGAGCTTATAATTGTCATGTGTACGGAGGTACAGTGAAAAGCTTTGATTTGTATGCTATCCAATCCAATCAGATAATACTATACATAAATACAATCAAATCAAACTCAGATACAATAGGGGAAGTCCCAAAGATAAACACCGATGTTCGCAATGGGGTAGAGGTGAATCGGACAGTATCCTAACTTGTGAAAGGACCGTTCAGAAGACTGATAACAGGTGGGAAGAGGTTGTTCCCAAGTCTGATGTGTGCATTCAAGCTTCTATATCTTCTGAAAGACTGACCGGGTTGGGACAACTCTGTGGCTGCTTTCCCGAGGCAGCGTGAAGTGTCGATGAGTCAGTGAGTTGATGGTAGGTTTGTGAGATGGACTGGGCTACATCTACAACTCTGCAATTTCCTGTGGTCTTGGATGAAGCTGTTCCGAAACCAAGCTGTGATGCAACCTTATGGCCCTGTCCCACGGTACGAGTTCATTCCAAGAGCTCTCCCGAGTTTAAAAGAAAAATCAAACTCGTGGTAAGC
Organism: Raja brachyura; assembly: GCA_963514005.1. The sequence continues at coordinate 4,598,307 of OY740803.1, read as the reverse complement.
ACGTAAAATGAACGTAGCAGGCACGTCGGAGCTCGGGGACGTCTCTAAGCGGCTTGTAACGCTAACGGCAGGTGCTTGGGAAGACTCGCTAACAGCAGGTAGGCTCAGGAAGACTCATGAAGAATTTTCAACATGTTGAAAAATGTCCACGAGAGCCCCGAGCGGCCATCATCGTAAATCTCCGAGTTTGAATCAGGGCAAACGCGGGGAGAACTTTTGAATGAACTCGTACAGTGGGACAGGGCTTTAACAGCCTGCTGTCGATGGAGGAGAGGACAACCAATATCTTGTCCATTATCAATAATGTAAATACGGGGAATACAAGAGAAAGGGAACAGCTGGTTCCCATAAAATAGTAATTGTATGGGGGATAAAGTCAACAACTTTAGCAATGGACAGGGGAAAAGTCAAATGCTTCCACACATACTTGAAGTTTAAATGCATTGTCACAGAAAATGTCAAAATGTTTAAACTGGAATGTTATTCATTGCATCTTTAAATAGATGTTGGTTGTGGGCGGAAAGCCAGTTGAAGGTCAGTATTTTGATAAACATGATTTGAAGTGAAATTAACTTGTGACTGCCAGTTTCCAGAATACCCTGCTCTATAAAGTTCATACAGTATCAGCTAGAAAACCTGCACAAACATACGAAATGTACATTGGCAGAGCGCCAACATCTGTGACTGGTGAGCAAACAAGCGGCATTACTTTGTTACCGATGGGTCTCCTGGTCAGTTTGTACCAGGTCAGTTTGTAACCCGCACTAGATTGCATTTTACCCACTTTCCCAACTTGTAAATGGTGCTTTAGGGGTTGACCCAGGAAGGAGGAGGAAAATACAGCTAAATGTTGTCACGTACATCGAACAATACAGTACAGGAACAAATCCTTCTGCCCACAATGTCCTTGACGAACATGATGCCAAGTTAAATTCATCTCCTCCGCCTGCACGTGATCCATATCCCTCCATTCCCTGCATATCCATGTGCCAGGAACATAAAATACAGGTGTAACTCAGCGAGTCAGGCAGCATCTCTGGAGGACATGCATAAGTGACGTTTCGGGTTGGAACCCCTCTTCGGAAAGCAGTCTGAAAGAAGGGCCCGGCTCAAAACATTCCCTATCCATGTCCTCCACAGATGCTGCCTGACCCGCTGAGTAATGGACCTGTCCCACTTATGCGATTTTTTTCGGCAACTGCCGGCACCCGTCATAGTCGCAGCAGGTTGCCCAAAATTTTCAACATGTTGAAAATCCAGCGGCAACCAGAAAGAGGTACGACTCTTTGGGCGACTACTCACGACCATACAGTCCTCACCCCGCGACATTGATTATTTGAATCGCAACCCAGCTTGGGTCCACAATCAAGCGCACAGCAGAACAAAGCATTAATTTATAATGACATAGTCAAAACACTGCCATTTACACAAGCGGTGCCAGCTTGCCCCGCTCTAGAACCGGTTTGGTCAGAGTATCAATGTTTGCATAAACTTAATTCCACTACTCAACTATGGATGTACCATGAAAAAATGCAAATTCAAACCACTAGACAACCAGCAGAGAAAATTACATGTTCCAATTTTATTGCCAGGATAAAAGAGATACTTGAAAGGGCACAAAGTGCTGGATTAACTCCGCAGTTCAGGCAGCATCTCTGGAGAACATGAATAGGTGACGTTTCGGGTCGGGACCCTACTTGGGGCTGAATGTATGGGGGGTGGGGGGAAATAAAGGAAGAGCGGTAGGAGAAACGGGTACCAGTACAGGTGGGGTACAAGGTAGGAGGAGAGAGGGGAGGGGTTGTTAGAGATGACTTAAATTGGAGTATTCAATGTTCATGGGTAGTAAGCTACCAAAGTAGAATATGAAGTGTTGATCCGACAGTGTGTGTGGCCTCACTCTGGCAATGGATGAGACCCAGGACAGAAAGGTCAGTTTGGGAATCGGAAGGGGAGTTAAAATGGTTAGCAACCGAGAGATCCAGTAGGCATTGGCAGACCAAGGGAAATGATCTCTGATGTACAAGATATACTTGCCTTCTTTCAGGGTCCATTTGATTGAGCCTGTTTGTTTGCTAACAGCATGCAAGCTTCCATCCAGAGTTGATATAAATAGTAGTGTCTCGGGCAGCACCGTGCCTGAACTTCCACAGCACTGCAAGATACAAACGTCAAAATATGAAGCACATCCAGGGTAGCAGTAAAATTCACAGTCCACACCACTATCCCAAAGGATCAACAAAATTAGTTTTCTGTTCCTTCAGAGTCGCAACTAAACCAAGATGGGACGAACTGGTCCCTCATGAGAAAGCATGATTGCCGTTCAAGTACTGTATAATGTTCAACTGTGATGCAGCAAAACAAGAGTTTTCATAGACCATCTTATTATTCCTAAAGCTGGTAGACGTGAGAAGATTGCATCTGAGAATATGGTTTTAAATATAGAGGTGATTGTAGAACATAGATATACCCTAGTTGTTATAAATCCTCTCTCTCCCCACCCCCTTCCCTCTCCCTCTCTAACCACACCTGTGCAGTTGGGGCTATGCGTGTGGATAGGGTGGGGGATGGGGGGAAAAGGAGCAAATTAATAATATTAATATAATATCAGGGGGGGGGGTTAGTGTGTGTGTGACGCCGCAGCCTGCCCCCCCCTCCCCCCCCCCACCCCACAACCGCTCGTTGAGGGGACGGGTCCCATAAAATTCTAAAATTCAGTTTCAGCTGTAAATGTACTACCAAGGAAGAGCTCCAGTTTGAGTCACATTTAGCCCTTCCATGAGAATCTAATTTTCATGGATCCTCAAGAAAGTTTAGTAACAATGTTAACAGAGGTTTGAGAGTCGCCCCCAAATCCAGCCTTCAGGTTGAAAAGGTTAGACACAAGGAACATTAAATGGTAGTTTACCCAAACAAATGTCTGGAGTAACTCAGCAGGTCAGGCAGCACCTCTGGGGAACATTGAGCTGGGATCCTTGGAGCCTTTCCTAAATGTCATCTGTCCACATCCTAGAGATGCTTCCTACGCGCTGAGGTACTCCAGCACTTTGTTTTTTTTTAGGTTGAAATGTTAGTGGGGAAGGAGATAGAACCCAAGGTAATGTCTGAAAATATTCTTAAAGTTTATTGATGCTTGATTAGGTTTTTAGGCACCGGCAAAGTTATGCAAATGCAAAGGTAAAGACTAATAACCACATATGATAATTTAGCTGAACACATTCTCACATAAGAGCAAAATGCTACAATGGGAGTTAACTACACTTTAATGACAAACCTGTACGAATCACACCCACTTAAAAACCAGTCATTTCTTTCACGGTGAATTACATTTCATGATGCGGAGTTCTTATTTACGCTCATTTAACCTCAAAAGACTAATCTGCAAATAACTGCATTTATCAGTTATGTTCAGGTTATATGTTCGTCTCCATTGTAAGAACCACATCCTCTGAAATAACCTCTCCCAGTCCCTAACCATTTTAACTCCCCTTCCCTTTTCCACACCAACCGTTCTGTCCTGGGCCTCCTCCACTGGCAGAGTAAAGCCACTCACAAAAGGAATAGCACCTCAAATTACACCTGGGTAATTTACAACAATAGACAGGTGCAGGAGTAGGCCATTTGGCCCTTCGTGCCAGCACCGCCATTCAATGTGATCATGGTTGATTATCCCCAATCAATACCCCGTTCCTGCCATCTCCCCATATCCCATAACTGCTATTTTTAAGAGCCCTATCTAGCTCTCTCTTGAAAGCATCCAAAGAACGTGCGTCCACCACCTGCTGAAGCAGAGAATTCCACAGACTCACCACTCTCTGTGAGAAAAAGTGTTTCCTTGTCTCCGTTCTAAATGACTTACTCCTTATTCTTAAACTGTGGCCCCTGGTTCTGGACTCCCCCAACATCGGGAACATGTTTCCTGCCTCTAGTGTGTCCAAGCCCTTAACAATCGGGTTTCGGCCCGAAACGTTGCCTATTTCCTTCGCTCCATAGATGCTGCTGCACCCGCTGAGTTTCTCCGGCACTTTTGTCTACCATTAACAATCTTATATGTTTCAATGAGATCCCCTTCATCCTTCTAAACTCCAGAGTGTACAAGCTCAGCTGCTCCATTTTCTCAGCATATGACAGTCCCGCCATCCCAAGAATTAACCTTACGATAAGAACAAATAGTTCTCTAATTTTAGGTAACTAACCAACATACAACCCCTCTCCCCCTTTTTTCACATTTCTCTGCCCTGTGCCCCACCTGGACTTGCACCCATTTCTCCCCTTCCCCCTCCCCTGGTACCTAGATTATTTCCTGGCTACACAATATCCTTCTCCCACACTTTGACTTTTCATCTCCGGCTTTTTTCCAACCATCTGGATATCATCCCCCTCACCTGTGTGTACCTATCATTCACCAGGCATTGCTCCCCCACCTCCCACAATCAGTCTGAAGGGTCCTGACGTGAAATGTCATCAAAACATGTGCTCCACAGATGCTGCCTGACCCGCTGATTTAGTCAGAGTGATACAGTGTGAAAACAAGCCCTTCGGCCCAACTTGTCCACACTGGCCAACATGTCCCTGCTACAATAGTCCCACCTGCCTGCGCTTGGTCCATATCCCTCCAAACCTGTCCAATCTATGTACCTGGCTAACTGTTTCTTAAATGGTGGGATTGTCCCAGCCTCAACTACCTCCTCTGGCAGTTTGTTCCATACACCACGGTCATGGTGGCACAGCGGTAGAGTTGCTGCCTTACAGCGAATACAGCACCGGAGACCCGGATTCGATCCCAACTATGGGTGCTGTCTGTACGGAGTTGTACGTGCTCCCTGTGTGGGTTTTCTCCAAGATCTTCGGTTTCCTCCCACACTCCAAAGACGTACAAGTTTGTAGGTTAATTGGCTTGGTAAATGTAAGAATTGTCCCTAGTGGGGGTAGGATAGTGTTAATGTGCGGGGATCACCGGTCGGCGCGGACCTGGTGGGCCGAAGGGCCTGTTTCCACACTGTATTTCTAAAACGAAAAAAATTAAACCCACAACCCTTTGTATGAAAAAGTTACCCCTCCGATTCCTATTAAATCTTTTCCCCTGCACCTTAAACCTGTGTCCTCGATTCACCTTCTCTGGGCAAGAGACTCTGCAACTACCTGATCTATTCCTCTCATGATTTAATGCATGTTAGGCTTGAGTTATGATTTCTTGTAATATTATTAGAACATAATATTCTTGTAATATTATTAGAACATTATTAGAAAGCGAATGGTATGTTGGCATTCATAGCAAAAGGATTTTATTATAGGAGCAGGGAGGTTCTACTGCAGTTGTACAGGGTGTTGGTGAGACCACACCTGGAGTATTGCGTACAGTTTTGGTCTCCAAATCTGAGGAAAGACATTCTTGCCATAGAGGGAGCACAGAGAAGGTTCACCAGACTGATTCCTGGGATGTCAGGACTTTCATATGAAGAAAGACTGGATAGACTCGGCTTGTACTAGCTAGAATTTAGAAGATTGAGGGGGGATCTTATAGAAACTTACAAAATTCTTAAGAGGTTGGACAGGCTAGATGCAGGAAGATTGTTCCCGATGTTGGGGAAGTCCAGGACAAGGGGTTACAGTTTAAGGATAAGGGGGAAACCTTTTAGGACCGAGATGGGAAAAACATTTTTCACACAGAGAGTGGTGAATCTATGGAATTCTCTGCCACAGAAGATAGTTGAGGCCAGTTAATTGGCTATATTTAAGAGGGAGTTAGATGTGGCTCTTGTGGCTAAAGGGATCAGGGGGTATGGAGAGAAAGCAAGGGATACGGAGTTGGATGATCAGCCATGATCATAATGAATGGCGGTGCAGGCTCGAAGGGCCAAATGGCCTACTCCTGCACCTACTTTCTATGTTTCTATGTTTCTATAGCATGTAGAACAGTTACTACTAAAACCGCTTTTCAATCACCCAAATATTAGTTGAGTATTGTTTAGGGGCTACACCAAAGGAACCAGGCCCTTGGACCCACCGATTCCATGCTGACTATCAGGCACCCGTTCTGTGTCCTCTCACTTGCTCATCACACCCTACATGCTGGCGGCAATTTACAAAGGAACAATTAACCTACAATCCCTTGGAATTTGACCAACACTTGGAAGAACTTCACCAGACGTGAACAGTCTAGACATCTGCAACAGCACCCAACAAAAATTCAAATCTCAGTCAACAAAAGTGGATCCAGCATACTTGGTCACTGCAGTTTTTTGACAGACATTGACATAGGTCAAACGAAAAAATTAAAATGAAGTTTGTAAACAGAAAAGTAAATCAAAAGTAAGTGCAATGGATGCTTAGAATATGACATTAAAATGGACACGTTTATTCCTTAGTTTTCAGCTAAGGTGCATTGCCCACCAAATTATGTTCCACTCTTCGCCCACACCCAGTCTCAACTTTAGAAAACACCGATAGATTTTCCCCCTCTCCGTCGGTGCCCGGGAACAGCTCCAGTACATGGAGCGTATGGCCCGACAGGGCTGATTAATGCCAGCAAGTGTAATATATGAACATTGAAACTCACTGTGCTGTTGCATATGTGACATAATGCGTCATTGAACCACTGACACTCGGGTACTTTCAACCTAAACACCTGCAACAATATGAATATTCTTTAAATACTAATATATCTCATCCAATAAGATACAACAGGCATGCAAATTAGGATTTTTTAAGGTTAAATAAGCTGAAAACATTGAAAGTTGGAAAGCTGGTTATAAGTTTGTAGCGCATGTAGCAGCAGTAGCAGCTCAGGATAAGTCGTCTATCTGCAGCTGGTCCCTTTCTCACTCGTGTAAAGTAAGTTTCTCAGCTTAGATTGTGGGTATTTGGAACTTACCAGTCATTATGCAAGGCTATGCGTTTCATTTCCTGATTGCAATTATACCCAACTGTAAACAGCTAGCCTTCCCAGATGGTGAATGGAAGCTGATGGGGAAAGTGGCAGCTGTGAACATGAACTCGCCTCCCGCACAGCACAGCAGGAGGTGAAGGGCAGCACGTTTGTGCAGGTTTTCTGCAGAGACCACTCCCTCCGCAACTCCATGGTTCACTCCTCCTTTCCCACCCAACCACCCCGTCCCCAGATACTCTCCCCGCAACCGCAGGAGATGTCACACCTGTCCCTGCACCTTCCCCCTCACATCCATTCAAAGACCTCAGTATGTGAGACCTCCTCTAATATCTTCACCTGCATTCAGTGTTTCAATGTGGCCTCCTTTACATTAGTGGGACCAAGCGCAGACTTTACGACCATTTTGCCAAACACTTGCATTTGTGCTGATGGATCTCCCAGTTGCTAAACAAATTAGCATGAGACGGGTCTGTTACTCTGCTTTACTCCAGCATTTTGTGTCTATCTTCTGCAGTTCTTTCCTAAACAAATTAGCATGAGACATTTACTAGACTAAAGACATTTACCTAATGCCTTTTATAGGCTAAAGATTGTACAATTTAAATAATGCAAATTCAACATCTGTGGGCAAAGCAAACCATTTACTTTACATAGCGGCCCAAACATAGTCTCACATAAGAACGGAAGCAATAATGCAGTTTAAACTGCGGAACGGAATTGAACATATAATTGGAGGTGAAATTTGGAGCCATCGTGGAATCTTTTGTTCCTTACTCGAAGTGTTTCTTTTGGCAGTACATTTAATTAAGCATTCACAAATGTAATGCAATGTTTCCCATTCCACCCTCTCACAGGAGAATTATTCAGACTAAGAGGCAAATAGACTGACTACATGTATGACAATCCAAATTTCACTACACCAATAGGTGTATGTGACTAATAAAGAACCTTTTGAACCTTTGAAACAATTATATATGAAATGCAAGAGACAACATACTATAGAAAAGGGTCTGAAGAAGGGTTACAGCCGAAACGTTGCCTATCTCCTTCGCTCCATGGATGCTGCTGCACCCGCTGAGTTTCTCCAGCATTTTGTGTACCCCCTATAGAAAAGGAACTGGCTTCAGAGTAACATAGTGCTGAACTTTGATAGACACAAAGTGCTGCAGTAACTCAGTGTGTCAGGCAGTATCCCTGGAGAACTTGGATAGGTGAAGTTTTAAACTGCACAATTCAGCTATGAAAAAATATCACCTATCCATGTTGTCCAGGGATCCTGTCTGACCCACAGCCTTACTCCCCACATGGAAATATAGAAGTGCTCTGTGTTCTAAATAACTCACCACTAAACACAATTCCCAGTCATGGCAACAAGTTGCATCAGCATCAGAATTATCTTGGAAATTAAATATTGAGCAAAAGATTGCTTTCCATGTTGAGTCAGTATAATTCAGTTTGGTGTGTTCTGAACTGACCTAAAACATGTAAACTTAACACCAAGGCTATTCATAAAATCATATCAACATCTTCAAAGATTCAATCTAAATAGGACAAGCTTATTGAAACCGTGGCCTCACAAGAAATCCCACTGAAAACATCCTAACGTGTTTCTGGGGAGCAGCATCGAAAGCTGGCACTTGTCATCTAGGGGATACTGGATAGGCAAGCACAAGCTTGATCAAAAAGGTGACTCTTTGGTTTCTGGTGAAACAAACAGATTCCTGAGACGCACAAAATAATCAAAATCTTACTTTATGGAGTATAAGAGTGGTCTACATTGAAATATGTAGATAGAGGTTACATGGTGACAAGGCACATGGTAGTAAATCTGTATTCTCTACGCAAGGAAATTATTCTTGCAGAAATAACAAGCGCATTTCTAAAGTGTCTTTGAAGCACTTTAAAAAAAGTAATTATTTGTTTAAATAAAGACATGTTGCCACAAAACAGCAATGTGACAATGACCAGGTATATAAATATTGGCAAAATATTGAAGAGTGTGTCCAAAACTTGGCACTACAAGAGAATTAGCAGAATAATGCCAAGCAATCCCTTCAACTGCTTATTATGATGCAATTCCGTGCAGTATCAGTGAAATTTCCCCTATTAAAAGTGATCACATGGAGTCTGTGCTAACCAATATAAAAAGAGCCGAGATTTTCCATTTAAAATCCATCTGCACCCGCACAAACCATTCACTGACAAACCTCGTCCTCCAAAATGATTTCTAGTTACTTCAAAAAGGCTCATCATATTTCACATATACAGTAATTCAAGAACAAAGGACAGAATGAATAGAGACACAAGGAACTGCAGATGCTGGAATCTTATGCAAAAAATAAAGTGCTGGAAGAACTCAGCACCACAGGAAGCATCTGTGGAGGGAAACGAAAGGGGGCCATTTTGTGTTGGTGGCAATGTAATGATAATGTAATGACAGAGCACCTGGGGTAATGCTTGAAAGATCCAGTGTTGAAAGATTGGATGCTGTTGATGCTCAAAGTGACTTAGTGTAGTTGTACACAAGTTACTGACGGGCAGCTTACAGGTGCAGCAAGTAATTAAGAGAGCCATGTTATGCAAGGTTTGATTATAGGATTAAGGATGTCTCACAGTAATTATATCAGGCCTCTGTGAAAATGCCGCACTATTCCTCGGTACTGTTTTGCTCTCCTTATATAAAAGATACACTTGCTTGGGAGAGAGCACAGCAAAGATTCACTGCACTGCCCTGGGTTTGCCACACAAGGAGAGACTGAGTAGACTACGACCTCTGTTCTTTGGTGTTTTAGAAAATGAGTGGAAATCTCCTCAAAAATTCTAAGAACAGCAATTCAAGCTGGGAGCAAGGAAGATGTTTCCCCAGAGTGAGGTTCCGGGGAAAAATAAGGGACAGGCTGTTTAGGATTGTGATGTGGAGAAGTCTCTTCAGAGGGTTTCTCTACTAGGAGGGCACATTTACCACATTTACAGTGTCCATTCCAAACAGCGAACAATAAATCTGGACATAAAAGGAATCACGAGTTACGAGGATAGTGCTGGAAAATGGCAGTGAAGTCGAAGATCAGCCATGAAGTTGATGAATAGCAAAGGCAGCTCTAAACTGTTAGTATACCTGGTCCTTATGTTAACTCAGTTGGAGGCACTCTTGTTTGACTGAGGAGGTTGCAATTCCCAAACTAGCACAAAATCCAGACTGACTATTATGTAAAATCTTCACAGAACTGGCCACAGCAGAGTAATGTCTGGAAATTTGTAACCAGGTGTGACGCTGAACATCACAGATTACCGGCCAGATCCCAGACTTGTGAAAATTAATACATCAGCTGGGGCGTCTTTACAGGTAGCTTTAGCATCCCATTACGTTTGGAAGGAAGCAAAGAAAGTTTCAAAAAGTCCAGAAAGGTCTAAAGATCGGTTGAGTGCAAGATCAGGCTTGACTGTGAAGCATGTTCAACTTTCAAGCCATGAAATGAGTAACCAGTTTGAAGTGATTTGCCAGGGACAGCATGATTGTACAAGCTCGACGCTAGCGCCACTGGGGAAAGGCAGGAGTGGGGGGGTTAGTAGGAAACTGAAGAAAAACTTGCATTTACGATTATAGGAACAATTTCAGTCAAAGAACATGATATTTTAGTTTAAGAAGGAACTGCAGATGCTGGAAAAATCAAAAGCCGACAAAAAATGCTGGAGAAACTCAGCGGGTGAGTCAGCATCTACGGAGAAAAGGAGTAGACAACGTTTCGGGTCGAGACCCTTCTGAAGAATGCTGGAGAAGGGTCTCAACCCGAAACGTCACCTACTCCTTCTCTCCATTGATGCTGCCTCATCCGCTGAGTTTCTCCAGCATTTTTTGTCCACTTATGATATTTTAGTTAGTTTAATTTATATTCACATGTACCGAGGTACAGTGAAACGCTTTTATTGCGTGATAACCAGTCAGTGGAAAGACTATACATGATTACAATTGAGCCATCCACAGTGTGCAAATACATGATAAAGAGAATTGTGTGGAGAGGAATTGCAGATGCTGGTTTAAACCAAAGACAGACATAAAAGGCTGAGTAACTTCGGCGGGTCAGGCAGCATCTCTGGAGAAAAGGAATAGGTGATGTTTCGGGTCAAGACCCTTCAGAGAAAGACTTTGTCTGAAGAGTCTCGACCCAAAACGTCAGCTTTTCCTTTTCTCCAGAGATGCTGCCTGACCCGCCGAAGTTACTCCTGCCTTTTGAATCTGTCTTCATGGTAAAGGGAATAATGCTTGGTGCAAGATAAAGTCCAATAAAATGCGATCGAAGATAACCCGAAGATTTCCAGCGAGGTAGATATTATTGTGCGAACAAGATAAATGTGTGAAGGTAGACAAAAGTGCTGGAGAAACTCAGCGGGTGCAGCAGCATCTATGGAGCGAAGGAAATAGGCAACGTTTCAGCCTCAGTGAAGAAAGCAAATGGTATGTTAGCATTCATAGCGAAAGGATTTGAGTATAGGAGCAGGGAGGTTCTACTGCAGTTGTACAGGGTTTTGGTGAGGCCACACCTGGAGTACTGCGTACAGTTTTGGTCTCCAAATCTGAGGAAAGACATCCTTGCCATAGAGGGGGTACAGAGAAGATTCACCAGACTGATTCCTGGGATGTCAGGACTTTCATATGAGGAAAGATTGGATAGACTCGGTTTGTACTCGATGGAATTTAGAAGATTGAGGGGGGATCTTATAGAAACCTACAAAATTCTTAAGGGGTTGGACAAGCTAGATGCTGGAAGATTGTTCCCGATGTTGGGGGAGTCCAGAACAAGGGGTCACAGTCTAAGGATAAGGGGGAATTCCTTTAGGACCGAAATGAGGAAAACATTCTTTACACAGAGAGTGGTGAGTCTCTGGAATTCTCTGCCACAGAAGGTAGTTGAGGCCAGTTCATTGGCTATATTTAAGAGGGCGTTAGATGTGGCACTTGTGGCTAAAGGGATCAGGGGGTATGGAGAGAAGGCAGGTACGGGATACTGAGTTGGATGATCAGCCATGATCACATTGAATGGCGGTGCAGGCTCGAAGGGCCGAATGGCCTACTCCTGCACCTATTTTCTATGTTTCTATGTTTCTATGTTGCCTATTTCCTTCGCTCCATAGATGCTGCTGCACCCGCTGAGTTTCTCCAGCACTTTTGTCTACCTTCGATTTTCCAGCATCTGCAGTTCCTTCTTAAACAAGATAAATGTGTGAACAAAGCCAGGACCTGCAGGACCATAGACCAAGAGTTTAAAGGTGGGATTAGGCACTTGTTTCCACCAGCATCAACTTAAATGACCTACTCTGCTTAATGAATTTTCCAAGTTCCTAGAATCTACTCTGCACGGCTGCATCCTGTTTCAGCAGGTGCAGCACTGTTTGGTAAAGAAGTGATGCAAGGTCACATGGAGAAGGCTATACACAGCGCATTGTAACTCATTCATCGCCCAAGCAGTTGGATGAAGATATGACTTCAGAACATACTACCTCCCAATTTCAATTACCAACCTTTGCAGAAAGGTCAGCAACCACTCATTAAGACAAAATTTAAGTAGGGGCATTACTACCCAGTTACTTTAAGAACCAGAGGAGGCACAAGAAATCAGATGCTGGAATCTTGAGCAAAGGACAAAGTGCTGGAGGAACTCGGCGGGTCAGGCAGCATCTGGGTATGGAATGGACCAGCGACGTTTCAGCCAGGACCCGACTTCAGTTCGAAAAAGGATCCCGACCCAAAATGTCACCTGTCCATTCATAGAGTCACAGAGTGATACAGTATAGAAACAGGCCCTTCAGCCCAACTTGCCCACACCAGCCAACATGTTCCAGCTACACTAGTCCCACCTGCCTGCATTTCGTCCATGTACCTGTCCAACTGCTTCTTAAACGTGGGATAGTCCCAGCCTCAAATACCTCCTCTGGCAGCTTGTTCCATATACTCATCACCCTCTGTGTGAAAAAGGTTACCCCTCAGATTCCTATTAAATCTTTCCCCCTTCACTTAAACCTATGTCCTCTGGTCCTCAATTTGCCTACTCTGGGCAACAGACTGTGTGCATCTACCCCATCTATTCATCTCATGATTTTATACACATCTATAAGATCATCCCTCATCCTCATGCAATTCTCACCAGGAATAGAGTCCCAGTCTACTCAACCTATCCTCATAACTCAAAACCTCTAGTCCTGGCAACATCCCCTTAAATCTTCTCTGTACCCGTTCCTGCTTGACAACATATTTCATATAACATGATGCACAGAACAGAACACAATACTCTAAATGCAATCTCACCAACATCTTATATTTTTAAGAGTCTTATCTAGCTCTCTCTTGAAAGCATCCAGAGAACCTGCCTCCACCACCCTCTGAGGCAGATAATTCCACAGACTCCCCATTCTCTGTGAGAAAAAGTGTTTCCTCGTCTCCATTCCCAACTTCTATACTCAATACTCTGACTGATGAAGGCCAATGTACCAAAAGCCTTTTTGACCACCTTATCTACCTGTGACTTGACCTTCAAGGAACCATGCAACTGCACTCATAGAGCCCTCTGCTCTACAACGCCTCCCAGAGCCCTACCATTCAGTGTGTAGGTCCTTCCCCTGTTAAGTCTTCCGAAAATGCAATACCTCACATTTCTCCTCATATCCTCTCCCCAGCTGCTGCCTGATCCACTGAGTTCCCCCAACAATTTGTGCTTTGTACTATAAGAGCTGTACTGGCAGATGCTGAGCACCAAAGGAAAACAGTATCACAATAGCTAGGATAGTACACGGAATATATCTTCATTTAATAGTAGGAAAAGTATCTCCACCCATTAAGGGAACATGCAAAGACACACCCATTAAACAGAAAACCTACAGCATGACATTTTTTCCAAGATTGGTTGTCTTTCTTTCAAAACCTTCAGCTGCTATTTTGTCCATCACCTATGCATTATTTCTCAAGTTCAACCAAAATGTGATCCAGATAAAATAGACCAACTTCCAAGGAATGTCATGTTTGCATCAAGCACAATGAGAGCAAGTAGACTTTTTGAAAGCTCTCGGTAACATGGTGAGTGATTATCTGTAACAAATGCAAATAAAAAAATAATTGAGGGAGCACATTATGATTACGCAAGCGTTTTGCATAAATTGCTGTACTTGGCCAAGAGATCCTATACAACACAAGGTAACAAGCACTCACTTCTAGCAAATGTTAAGCTTGATCAGGAGTGCGTTTTTTGACAATAAATTAATCGTATAAATATAATCTGTATACTGTGCCTTCTCTGCCTTTAGCAGAACTGAGTGTGCCCATTCTACCAGTTCACAGACCACAGACTTCATTTGAAGTATTAATCTGATGCAAAGTATTGTCAAAAGGCAAATTTTATTTCTGATAAGAAAACTGTATTAACTGTCTTTAATATTACGTTTGAAAAAATGAGTAAATGTGGGTAAAGACAAGGAGAGGTAAAGCAAATAGTCCCCACTCCACTGTCCATTTAAATAACAATAAACCTGATCTTGGCCTTGTCTTCACTTCCCTGCCTGCCAGCCTGCCATGGTCCAATCATCCATCTCTCAGGCCTTGACAGTTCTCTGTGGTAGCAAATTCAATGACTTCCCAAGCCTAGAGGAAGCAAGAAATTCTAACTCCTCACAATCTTGGCTGCTCATTCTGCAACCATGCCCCATCAAGGTCACTTCTGAGCTGCTTAAGTCACGTTATTTACGAAACTGGAAAGCAGAATGGTACAACAACAGTGAACAGAGAAGGGAGATGACGGGAATACATCTCCACGGCATTATAATTCTGCAAACACACTAGTCTGGCAGAATCTGTGGAAGGAGAAAGGGAATTAACAATTTAGGTCAAAGCCCCTGCAGCAGCATTCACAATGAAGACATTTCAGCACAACTTTAAGCACTAGCTGGACAAGCATTTGAACCTAGTGGGAGAGTCTGGGACCAGATCTGGTCTCCAAATCTGAGGAAGGACATTATTGCCATAGAGGGAGTGCAGCGAAGGTTCACCAGACTGATTCCTGGGATGTCAGGACTGTCTTATGAACAAAGACTGCATAGACTCAGTTTATACTCTCTAGAATTTAGGAGATTGAGAGGGGATCTTATAGAAACTTACAAGATTCTTAAGGGGTTGGACAGGCTAGATGCAGGAAGATTGTTCCCGATGTTGGGGAGGTCCAGGACAAGGGGTCACAGCTTAAGGATAAGGGGGAAATCCTTTAGGACCGAGATGAGAAGAAATTTTTTCACACAGAGTGGTGGGTCTCTGGAACTCTCTGCCACAGAGGGTAGTTGAGGCCAGTTCATTGGTTATATTTAAGAGGGAGTTAGATGTGGCCCTTGTGGCTAAAGGAATCAGGGGGTATGGAGAGAAGGCAGGTACAGGATACTGAGTTGGATGATCAGCCATGATCATATTAAATGGCAGTGCAGGCTCGAAGGGCCGAATGGCCTACTCCTGCACCTAATTTCTATGTTTCTATGTTTCAGAGGTCATAGCCTCAGAATAATAGGATGTATCTTTGGAAAGGAGACGAGGAAGAATTATTTTAATCAGAGGGTGGTGAATCTGGGAACTTCATTGCCACATACGGATGCAGAAGCCAAGTCAGTGGATATTTTTTCTAAGGAGGAGATTGACAGATTCATGATTAGTAAGTTTGTCAGCAATTATGGGGAGAAGGCGGCAGAATGGATATGAGAGGGAAAGATAGATCAGCCATGATTTAATGGTGGAGCAGATTCAATGGGCTAACCGGCCCAAATCTGCTCCTAGATTTTATGAACTATGACACTAATTAACAAACTGAAAATGTTTTAAAAATATAACAAAGACTAACCATGCAACAGTGATGTTTTCTATTTCCAGTGTACTGCCAAACCTACAAAGGCCGACAAACAGACTGGTAGTGCAATCAGCAAATTAAATATTAAGCAACTATGGTTCCATGAGAGTCTAGCTGATGAGGGTGACTGTGTCTCATTAGCTGCAGCACAGATGCAAAAACATCACTGCTAACACTAAAAACTTAAAACAAGTCTTAAGTACAGATACAGTTTATTGCCATATAGACCAGGGTGCTGTGAAATCCATAATCCCCATGAAGCTCACAGAGATATCAGTATGCACACAGTAATGATAAATAGACAATAGGTGCACGAGTAGGCCTTCGAACCAGCACCGCCACTCAATGTGACCATGGCCGATCATCCACAATCAGTACCCTGTTCCTGCCTTCTCCCCATATCCCCTGACTCCGCTATCTTTAAGAGACCTACCTAGCTCTCTCTTGAAAGTATCCAGAGAACCTGCCTCCACCGCTCTCTGAGGCAGAGAATTCCACAGACTCACAACTCTCTGTGTGAAAAAGTGTTTCCTCATCTCTGTTCTAAATTGCTTACCCCTTCTTCTTAAACACAACAATAAATAAAAAGATGAGTCCAAATCTGCAAAATGGTGCAAGATTGTACAGCAAGTCTAATTAGCACACAAAAGCCATTAAAGTATAATAACAGAATAGCCAAATGAGGTAGAGTTAGAGATAAGAATACAGGGCAGGAGCTCTGGGTATGGAGTGTGAAAGATGTTAGTTCAGGAGTTGGATCGCAGTGAGGAAGAAGGTGTTCTCGTCTGGATGTCTTGAGTGTTCAAGATCCTGGATCTTCTCTCAGAAGGTGGAAGGGAAAAGGGAATGGCCATGGCGACAGTCTTCCTGATGCAATGCACTGTGAAGATGGACTGGATGGAAGGAAGTGACGAGCCTGTGATGGACTAGACTGTGTTCACCACTCTAACTCAGCACGTCCAGGCAGTCAAAAGCAGAGCAGTTACCATACCAGGGTAAGATGCGTCCTATCCGAATACTTTCTACAGCTAATCTGGAGAAGTTTGAGAGAATCCTCGTGGACATGTTGAATGTACGCTGATGCGATTCCTTGATCACTGCATCAGTGTGAAGGTACTAGGTTAGGTTGCTGGTGATATGGATGCCTGGAGAACCTCCCTTGATGGATATAGACACAAAATGCTGGCATAACTCAGTGGGTCAGGCAGCATCTCTGGGTAAAAGGAAGAGGTTAAAATAGGTGCAGGAGGAGGCTATTCAGCCCTTCGAGCCAGTACCGCCATTCCATATGATCATGGCTATTGTGGTTGATCAAGTGGTAATATTGGCAAACCTACGGATCAAGTTGGCATTGTAGCTGGCCACTGTCATGGGTGGCATTGCCTTGAGGTGGTACATAGATGCTGACAAGATAGTAGAGGTGAATTCCCTCATTAAAAAGATTCCCAATTACAAAGATGGCTGTGGCTGTTAAGTCACCAGTGGGCCAAAGCTCTTTCAAAGCTCGCCCGAAACACCAAGGGGAAAAACTAAGCATTTGGGCTCTGAATACCAACCTTGCACATCTCTCGGCATTCAATGAACAGCACCCAAGTGTCGCCTTCTCAAAAGAGTATTATGGAAACAAATGGACAAACCTTCCATCATGAGATCGAAATGCAATGCTCACAGAATATACCGTCTGCTTGGGAATGAAACCACAAGTTGCTCTTCAAATGATCCCCCCCCTCCTCCCCCCTCCCTCCTCCCTATCTACCAACTTTCTCTGCTCTCAATCTCCTTTCTCTGATGGGGTATTGACCAATTAGTGTCATTACCACAATCAAGAGATCATTCATCATGTGTTGTTTAGTAAATGTCAGTAAGTTATTTAACTGTGCTTATATTCCCACAAGGATTCATTGGCTACTTTGTTATTCCTTCCCCAAGGTAAACTCAGTCAGATGATCCTGATTATTATCCCAGGTAGGAGTAGCAAACCAATATATTGTTCAGCCATCAAGCCAATTTCGATTTAATGAAAAATTAATAATTTCATTTTTGCTCATGACATGAAATTCAAATTGATTGAAAGATTGATTGAAAGACGCAGTATAGAAACTGGCCCTTTGGCCCACCGAGACCATGCCAACCATCGACCACCCATTAATACTAGTTCTAAGTCATCCCACTTTCGTATCCACTCTTTCCTGCATTAATATGTTTAGTCCGGTTAGAGTTTTCTGTAGGATCCCCTCTCATTTTTCTAAAATCCTAAGCCTAATTGACCCAAATCACCTCACACATCCGTCCCGCCATCCCAGCATGGAAGGGGTGGGGATGGCAGAGAATCTCACAATATTCAAGCTGTATGTGGACAAGCATCTCAAATCGGCAAGGCGTAGACATCTGCTGTCCTAGTGCTGGACAATAGGATTATTGTTGCTGGGCACTTGTGGGTAGCATGAACAAGTGGGCTCAGGGGCCTATTTCTGTGCGTACGACAGTGAGCCAGTCTGATGAATCTTAAATGCATTCCCTACGGAGCAAGAAAAGGAGGATACATGAGAAGGGAAGATTTTATAGGAACCCGAGGGGCAACGTTTCACTGAGAGGGGGTGAATCTATGGAATGAGCTGATAGTTGAGCAGATACTATAACAACAATTAAAAGACACTTGGACAGGTACATGGATAGGAAAGGTTTAGAGGGATGTGGAGCAAACTCACGCAAATGGGACTGGCTTTGATGAGGCATCTTGGTTGGCATGCACACGCTGGGCCGAAGGATCTGTTTCTGGGGTGTATGACTATGGCACAACTGCGCACAATACTCAAGATGTAGGTGTAATTGCTGCAACACTTCCCTGCTCCTGCACTGGAGCCCTCACACTATGAAGGCCAACATACCATTGCCTTTTTTCCTCTTACCACACCTGCACACTTACTTTCATCACTTCACCATAACCTCTGATAGTTTACACTCCCACGCAGCTTTGCATCACCTCTAACTGGGAATTTAATTCCCTCATCATTAATATATTGCGTGTAGCTGGGGTTCCAGTACTCATTCCTGTGGTATCCAGCCAGTCAAAGCCTCCCACTCGGTAAATAGTCTGCTTCGACCGATTCCCTTTACAGTTGGACAGCCAGCCTACTATCAGTGTCACGGCCTTACCTCCAATTCTTGGTGCTTTCATCTAGAGCACCAATCATGTGAGATTTTACTGAAGCACTTCTGGAAGTCCAAATACACCACATCAACTAGTTCTCCCTCATTTATACATCCTCAAAAGAAATCCAGTACATTTGTCAAGCAAGATGTCCCTTTCAGAAATTCATATTCACTTTACCCAATTCTAAACTAATCTTCCAGCTGCTCTGCTAATACATCTTTTATAACAGACTCTAATATTTATGAAGAAGAATCTCGACCTGAAATATCTCCAGAGATGCTGCCTGTCCCGATGAGTTACTCCAGCTTTGTGTGTCTATCTTCTGGTATTTTCCCGACTGCCAATGTCAGGCTCCCCATTATAAATTCCCTCAATTTTCAATTTAAAGGAACCACATTAGTTTTCACTAATCGTTTTTACTTTGTGTATCTGTGGAGGTTTTTATAGTGAGCTAGCCTACTGTCCGATTCACCTCTACCCCATTCCAGACATTGGACTTTTGTCACTAGAACTGTTGCATTGCAACACTAAGAACTGTATTTTGCATTCTGTATCTTACTCTTCATTCTACCTATTGTATTTGAGTTAGGCTTGATTGTATTTATGTATAGCATTAGTAAGTAAGTAAATAAATTGACCAAGTATTCACATACAAGGAAATTGCTTTGGTGCTCCGTCCACAAGTAACAACATGACATACAGTGACAGTTACGAATGACTCAGAAAACACTAAACATTAATATTAATAAAACATTAATGATAAAACACCATTGATCAAGCATGTGTACCAACAAAACACCTGATTTTATATTATTTGAACAAATTATCTGATTTGATTGGACAGCATGCAAAACAAAGCTTTTCACAATACCTCGGTACACATGACAATAATAAACCTAAACCCAGTGAATTTTAATTTTCTCTGCAAGTTTACCCTCTTTTAACTTTCTTAATCAATCCTTTTGTCCTCCTTTACTGAATTCTACTTTGTTGCATCATCCACATCAAGGGAATTAAGACTAACTGATAGAACAGTACAGCATCAGAACAGGCCCTTCACACCATAATGTCTCTGCTGAGCAAGATGCAAATATAAACTAGTCTCCTCTGCCTGCACGTGATCCATATCCCTGCATTTCTTGCATATCCATGTGCTTCTCCAAAAGCCTCAAAAGTCACTATGGTATCTGTTCCACCAACATGCCTGACAATGCATTCCAGACACTCACCACACTCTGTACAATTAAACTTGTCCTGCACATCCCCTTTAAACATTGCTCCTGTCACCTTAAAGCTATGCCTCTTGTCATTGACATTTCCATCCTGGGTAAAAAGCTCAGGCTGTCTACCCTATCTATGCCTCCCATAATTATATGCCTATCAGATTTCCTCTCAACCCCCAACATTCAAGAAGAAACATTTCAAGTTTGTCCAACGTCTCCTTATAGCAAATCCCCTTAATTCAGGCAATATTCTGGTTTTTAAAAAAACCACAAAGTGCTGGAGTGACTCAGCGGGTCAAGCAGCATCTCTGGGCAAAATGGATACTTAATGTTTTGGGATCAGAACTTTTTTTAGATTGAAGGGTCGGATCAAGGATCAGAACTGGAAACATCACCTATCTGAAACGTCATTCGTCTACGTTCTCCACAAATGCTGCCTGACCTACTGAGTTACTAGGGTGGTACGGTGGCACAGTGGTAGAAGTTGCTGCCTCACAGCACCAGAAACGCAGGTTCGATCCTGATGACTGGTGCTGTTTGTACGAAATTTGTACGTTCTCCCTGTGACCTGCCTGTGTTTTCTCCAGATGCTCTGGTTCCCTCCCACAATCCAAAGGCGTACAAGTTTGGAGGCAAATTGATCTGGTAATATTGTAAATTGTGCAGTGTGTGTAGGATCATGTAAGTGTGCAGGGACAGACACAGCGAGCCTCTTGTCATTGACATTTCCATCCTGGATAAAAAGCTCAGGCTGTCTACCCTATCTATGCCTCCCATAATTATATGCCTATCAGATTTCCTCTCAACCCCCAACATTCAAGAAGAAACATTTCAAGTGTGTCCAAAGTCTCCTTATAGCAGCGAGCCGAAGGGCTACATCTCCAAAACTAAAACTAAACTCCAGCACTGTGTGACTTTTTTTGCAAGCCATCATCTGCAGTTCCTTGTGCCAGCATCCCAGTAAACCTTTACGCCACCCTTTCCAAAGCCTGTAATGGGACAAACAGAATTGCATACAATACTCTAGATGAATTAAAGAAAATAACTCAAATGCAGACACGTCTGTCACCCTGCCACAGAGGACATCAAAGATAGACACAAAATACTGGAGTACTCAGCGGGTCAGGCAGCATCTCTGGAGAAAGGGAATAGGTGACGTTTCGGGTCGAGACCCTTCTTCAGGGAAAAAAGCCACCTATTTCTTCTCTCCAGAGATGCTGCCTGTCCCGCCGAGTTGCTCCAGTATTTGTCTATCTTCGGTGCAAACCAGCATCTGACGCAGAGCCAATAACCTGGCTGCTGAACACCCGGCTTGAGATCTAACTATTCCTTTGGATTATTTATGTTTCATTCGCAAGAAGAAGATGCACAGTACCTCCCTCCCTGCACACACACTTATCTCACCCGACTGACAACTGCCTTTCGCATTGATCCTAAGCGTTATCCGGCTGATGGAGGCCAGGGCGAGTCTTTTTTTAAATGATTTTTTTTCTCTCAGACTTTCCCTTTCAGCCAGGCTGAGTGCAGGAGACGGCCCGCCGCCATCCCACCGTCGCCGCTGCCACCGCTGCCACCGGGCCTAGTGGATGCTCGTCCCGCCGCCACCGTCGGCATCAACCGCCCACAGCCCCTCGCCCACCGCGCCGCCCTCACACTCACCTTCCCCGCCGCCAACAACAACATCAACAACAACATGAGGAGGCGGGCGGGCGGCAGCAGCGAGTCTCCGGGAGCCCGTGAAGCGGACATCGCCGCACCGCGACTGCTGGCGACTCTGCCGACGCCCGCCGTCACTCGGCGGCCCGGGTCCGCCAGGCGGGGAGGGGGAGGGGGAATGGGAGGTGCTCCTGACCGTCAATCACGTAGAGGGGGCGGGGCTACACCTGGCCATCAGTCACGGACAGGGGGCGGGATCGACGAACGAAGGGGCGGGGCGGACATGGCCGTCAGTCACGGACAGGGGGGCGGGGTTGTAGATCTAGGGGGAGAGTGCTCCTGGCCGTCAATCACGGCTAGGGGGCGGGGTCCGATGCCGCCGGGGGCGGGGCGGACATGGCCGTCAATCAATGACAGAGGGCGGGGTCGGCGTCCGAGGGGGTGGGGCGCCCCACAAACGTCATCAGGGACGGGGCGGACAGCCGAGCTGTCAATCACGGGTAAGGGCGAAGTCTGACGGCAGGGGGCGGGGCACCGGATTACCGGTCCCCGCCCCATCTCCCTGATTGACGTGGAGGCACTAAAATCCTGCAGACGCTGGAATCTTGAGCTAAACACAAAGTGCTGGAGGAACTCAGCAGATCGGGCAGCATCTGTGGAGGGATATCAAGTGTTGTAGTACGGTGGCGCAGCTGGTAGAGCTGCTGCCTCACGGCACCAGAGACACGGGTTCGATCCTGACCTCGGGTACGGTCTGTGTGGAGTTTGCACGTTTTCTCTGTGACTGCTTGGGCTTCGTCCGGGTGCTACATCTCAAGGACATGTGGGCACGTTGTGTGTAGTGCGCCTAGTGTGTAGCGAGTGGATGAGAAAGTGAGATAGTATAGAACTGGTATGAACGGGTGATCAGTGATCGGCGTGGACCAAGTGGGCTGAAGGTCCTGTTTCCACACTGTAATTAATCAACAATGGACAGGCTTCATTCCCTCCGCAGGTGTTCCTTGACCCTGAGTTTCTCCAGCATTTTGTGTTTTGAATGTGACAGTTGTGTTGTATCAGGGTCGAGAGTGCCTTGGATGTGCTCCAGATCCGTGGCTTAGGAGGTCAATAGTCTGTCAACAGTGAGGCAGAAGGTGCTTGACCTTGCGGGCTTTATTTGTGGGTTGTTGCACGCCTTCCACCGCTCCATCCTTGTGCACCTGGACTCCAGTAGGAGTGATGTCTGCTGTGCACTGTGCAAGATCATGGCTTGTTTGATTGTGAGCATAATCTCTAATCATGGAGATCTTTCGTTTCACATATATAAGGCGTTTGATGCCTGTAATCCTCTGCCAGGGGTGGTATTGGAAGCAGATATTATAGTGGTACTTAAGAGGCTTTTAGTTAGATGCTTGTATATGCAGGGAATGGAGGGTTATGGATCACATGCAGGCAAAAGAGATTCACAAGTTCACAAATTAGACCATTCGGCCCAGCGAGTCTACTCCGCCATTCAATCATGGCTGATCTCTGCCTCGTTATCCCATTTTCTTGCCTTCTCCCCATAACCCTTATAGACAATAAATAGACAATAGGTGCAGGTGCAGGAGCAGGCCATTTGAGCCAGCACCGACATTCAATGTGATCATGGCTGATCATCCCCAATCAGTTATCTTTAAGAGCCCTATCTATCTCTCTCTTGAAAGTATCCAGAGAACAGTCCTCTACCGCCCTCTGAAGCAGAGAATTCCACAGACTCACTACGCTCTGTGTAAAAAAGTGTTTCCTCATCTCCGTTTTAAATAGCTTACCCCTCATTCTTAAACCCAGTCTAATAAAAAAAATAGTTTATCTCTGCCTTAAAAATATCCACTGACTTGGCCTCCACAACCCTGTGTGGCAATGTTCCATAGACTAAAGAAGTTCCTCCTCACCTCCATTCTAAAATAGTGCCTTTTAATTCTGAGGCGATACTTCTGGTCCTAGACTCTCATACTTTCCACATTCACTCCATCTATGCCTTTCATTATTCTGTAAGTTTCAATGAGGTCCCCCTCAACCTTCTAAACATAGAAACATAGAAATTAGGTGCAGGAGTAGGCCATTCAAACCTTCAAGCCTGCACCGCCATTCAATATGATCATGGCTGATCATCCAACTCAGTATCCCGTACCTGCCTTCTCTCCATACCCTCTGATCCCCTTAGCCACAAGGGCCACATCTAACTCCCTCTTAAATATAGCCAATGAACTGGCCTCAACTACCCTCTGTGGCAGAGAGTTCCAGAGACCCACCACTCTCTGTGTGAAAAAATTCCTTCTCATCTCGATCCTAAAGGATTTCCCCCTTATCCTTAAGCTGTGACCCCTTGTTCTGGACCTCCCCAACATCGGAAACAATCTTCCTGCATCTAGCCTGTCCAACCCCTTAAGAATCTTGTAAGTTTCTATAAGATCCCCTCTCAATCTCCTAAATTCTAGAGAGTATAAACCGAGTCTATGCAGTCTTTGTTCATAAGACAGTCCTGACATCCCAGGAATCAGTCTGGTAAACCTTCGCTGCACTCCCTCTATGGCAATAATGTCCTTCCTCAGATTTGGAGACCAGAACTGTACGCAATACTCAGGGTGTGGCCTCACCAAGACCCTATACAACTGAAGTAGAACCTCCCTGCTCCTATACTCAAATCCTTTTGCTATGAAAGCTAACATACCATTGGCTTTCTTCACTGCCTGCTGTACCTGCATGCCTACTTTCAATGACTGGTGTACCACCACACCCAGGTCGCGCTGCATCTCCCCTTTTCCTAATCGGCCACCATTTAGATAGTAGTCGGTTTTCCTATTTTTGCCACCAAAGTGGATAACCTCACATTTATCCACATTATACTGCATCTGCCAAACATTTGCCCACTCACCCAGCCTATCCAAGTCACCTTGCATTCTCCTAGCATCCTCCTCACAGCTAACACTGCCCCCCAGCTTAGTGTCATCCGCAAACTTGGAGATAAACGCTAGCAAATAGAGGCCTAGTGCCATCAATCGCTCATCATATGCTATGCCGCTCATTCCTGTAATCATTATTGTAAACCTCCTCTGGACCCTCTCCAGTGCCAGCACATCCTTCCTCAGATACAGGCCCAAATTTGCTCACTGTACTCCAAATCTGGCCTGACCAGCGCTTTATAGAGCCTCAACATTACATCTCTGCTTTTGCATTCCAGTCCTCTTGATATACAATATAATGAACTTTATTTTTCCGTTAGGAACTTTGGTTTCTGCAGCCAAGAAAAAATAAATAAATAAATAAATAAACAATTTTACAAGACACACAACCAAACTCAATTCACACAGACATCCATCACAGTGAATCTCCTTCTCACTGTGATGGAAGGCAAAGTCTTGTCTCTCCCCGGCTCTCAATCCTCTCCTGTTAAAGCCCCCGGTGGGCGATGGTACATCCTGCGGCCGTCAGGGCCGCGCCGGGCGATGTAAGGCCCTGCTCCGAGTGTTAACGTTGGACCCCCCGGCGGGCGATGGCAAGTCCCGCGGCCATGTGCACTTTAACCACATGTGACTTTTTCTATTACAAATCTCAAATTGTGGAGTAGAGGCAAATAAATAAATGATGGGTCTTTGTCCCAAACATTATGGAGGGTACTGTATGTGTATATATATATCTGATCTATGCATTTGTGTATCTTTCTTTACAGTGTACTATGTGTTACATATTCTGTTGTTCTGCTGCAAGAATTTCATTGTTCTATCTGGGACATATGACAATAACACACTCTCCTGACTCTAATGAATGTAAGAATGTCTGAAGAGTTTTTGCACTGTTCTTGTTTTGTATGTTTTTTTATTCTGAATAAAGATTATTTTTGGAAATTAAAAAAAATGTCTGTCTCTTTCTCAGCATATGAATTTTCACTAAGGCGAGGTTGATTCTGAACTCGCACAGTCTGAAGAAGGGTCTCGGCCCGAAACGTCACCTTCGCTCCTACAGTAGATGCTGCCTCACCCGCTGAGTTTCTCCACTGCAACTTTCCAAAACTGATACAAGTCTATCCAGACCAACGATACTAGAGGACCCAGATTAGCAATGCACGGTGCGTCTGGAAATACAAGTACATCCGCTGGATCTTCGGCTGAGACAGGAAGTATTTCACTGTGAAAGTCCCCTATGCCTCGAGGCTGGAGATGAGCGAGGTGAGGTTGACCGGGGTGAATCTGTCCGCATCGGCTCGGTTGTTCTCTCATGTATCCTTCGCTGCACTTTAAAGTGTTATCGGGGTAGCAATAGTCATGGGCATGATTTTGCAGTGGGGTGGTATTGAAGAATGTTCTGTGTTTGCTTTTGCAGAGCGGGCAGGGCGAGGGGGCCCGGCGGGCGCAGCTGATGGTCCCGTCACCAGGATGATGATGAGCTTGGAGGCCGGCGGGTGAGTAACTGTGGGAAACGGGCTGGTTGTGGATTTGCAGTAAGCGCCTGGATACGGGGCCGTTTATAATCGGCGTGGCCTTGGCTTGTTCACGGCCATTGACTGGAAGTGATGATCCTCAAACACGTGTTAGACTTCTGATGCAACTGAAGACAAACTGTGTCTGATTCCAGTCAAGCAGCCCACGCTGCTACTTCACTTTACTTATTTATCCTAGTATTTAAAACATTAATTTTCTTCCAGGTCATGAATTTACGTCTAAGAATTTAATCCCTCGGCAATTGCGAAAATCGCAGGAGGAAGAAACGTTATAATGGGTAAATTGAAATATATGTTTCCTTTGCAAACATGCATCTGCACTTTCTTGGTTCCTTGTTTTTACAGCTCTGTGAAGTTTGAGCAAGAGATGGAAATTGTTTCCCAACGCCTTCGTGGTGGGTAGACTGTTGGAGCAGGGAGCTAAACTGTTGGCTTGTTGGAAATCAGCAGGCCAGGCAGTGTCTGTGGAGTGGCACAAGACCCAAAATCATTGTTTGCACATTTCCCTCTGCCGATACTGCCTGGCCTGCTGAGTTCCTGCAGCTGTTTTGTTTTTGCCCAAGATTCGAGCATCTGCAGTCTCTTGTGTATTTTTCCCCTTGGGTTCAAGATAAGGGACCAAACCGATGTCTGAAAAGAGACCTTGCTACCAAATAAAATATTGTAAACAGTAAAAATACATAGTTGGTCAGGCAGAAAGGGGGATTTTGGGGGGGAAGAGGGGCACTTTATTGTGTTTTTATTTTCCAAAAAAAAGAAAGGTAAGTCTCCCAAGAATGAATGTTGAGATTGAAGGGAAATGGGTGGAGGGGTAGTTATGAATTTTGAGAGGCTGTTTGGGATATTTGTGAATTGTTTCCCAATTTGTTGCTGTGCTCATTTACTGGAAATGATGATTCTATACACGTGTTAGACTTCTGATACAGATGAAGATGACTAAAATCTGATTCCAGTCAGTAAACCTGCAGTATATCTTATATTGATCTTTCTCCCCATGTACTAATTTTCCTTCCTATTTTTCTCAGATTCCTCTGGAGCTTGTTGCAACAACTCTGGTTGTGTTAAGATAGTAAGTAAATTGTTTGTGTTTTTCAAAGCTTTGGGCAGAGATTGGCATAGGTTATCTGCATCTCTAAAAGTGAATTAGAACAATGATGTCCTGCCTGAAGCTTTACAGGCACACTAGATGCAATAAAAATAAACATACAATATATTCAGTTATTCTCACTAAACTAGGCCATGATGGTGCAAAGGACAAAGTATGTAGAGGAACTATAGATGAAGGTTACACAAAAAGCTGGAGAAACTCAGCGGGTGCAGCAGCATCTAAGGAGCGAAGGAGATAGGCGACGTTTCAGGTCGAGACCCTTCTTCAGACTGGTCAGGGATCAGGGAAACGAGAGATATAGACAGTGATATGGACGAGTAGGTTGTTTTATTTTCATTGAGATTGCAGATTCCACCAACGAATGGCCTACTCGTGCATCTATTGTTATCAGTTGAAGTAGAAACCATGATAGAAACATCGAAAATAGGTGCAGGAGTAGGCCATTCCGCCCTTCAAGCCTGCACCGCCATTCAATATGATCATGGCTGATCATCCAACTCAGTATCCCGTACCTGCCTTCTCTCCATATCCCCTTAGCCACAAGGGCCACATCTAACTCCCTCTTAAATATAGCCAATTAATTGGCCTCAACTACATTCTGTGGCAGAGAATTCCAGAGATTCACCACTCTGTGTGAAAAATGTTTTTCTCATCTCTGTCCTAAAGAAACTATCCTTAGTGTATATAGTGTAGAGCCTGTTTCTGCACTGTATCTCTCATCTTAAAATGATATTGGGGTCCAAATAGATCGGGCAGCAGTTGTAGGGAGAAACAGTTGATGGTTCTGTGATCATGGAGGTTGCTCCATTCTCTTCACTTTCACCGAGTGTCGGGTACTGTAGTTGAATGAGATTGTTGGAGGTATTCTTATGGTCATAGTTAGAACATAAGAAGAACATTCGGCCCCATTGTCGTTCTACCAAGAGTAAGCCACCAGTAGACTAGAAACTTTTTTTTCTTGAATCTTCAAAGGTGCATTGGAACCTGCAGGGATGGCATACAAGAATCCAACAACACCCTACACTTACTCTTGACTCCCCTTTTTGTATCAGTGACATGTAGTCCTCTCTCTCCACAAAAGGGAGTAGCCTCCATTATCTATTGTGTAAAGACAACATTATTTTACATACTATTAAATCTACTCTCAATCATCTAAAAACAAAACATCCCAGCCTCCCTAATCTATGTTTGTAACTGTAGTCCCTCATCCCATTAACCATTCTTGTAGATATTTTCCAGTTAAAAATGCCTTCAGATTGGAGTACAGGGCTGCAAAACCATTGGCTATGTATTACTAATGTTGTATTTTGTCATCACAAGATTTTCAAAGGGCATTTCATTAATATTTTGGACATTTAGCCGCCGCATTGGAAAGGTGCTAGCTGATTAGGGCAGTTATGACTGAAAAGAGATCTTGTGATATAAGGTAGACAACTCATTTAGCAAAGATTGATACAAATTGCTGGAGTAACTCGGTGGGACAGGCATATCTGGAGAGATGGAATGGGTGGCGTTTTGGGTCTTCAGACCATTTTGCAATGTTACATTCAATGCAGTTCTACTTCTGCATAAAGCACTTTAGATTAGAGATACAGCGCGGAAACAGGCTTTACACTATATACATTAAGGATAGTTTCTTTACAAGTATTTACCAAGCCAATTAACCTGCAAACCTCTACGTCTTCGGGCAGCGAGGAAACCGTAGATCTCAGAGAAACCCCACGCAGCTCCCAAGGAGATTGTACAAACTACGTACAGACAAGCATCCGTAGTCAGGATCGAACCTGGGTCTCTGGCGCTGTAAAGGAGTAGCTCTACCATTATGCGATTAAGCTGATTTTGAAAAATGTGATCTTTTGGAGCATTAATAGTGCAATTGAGGTACATTCGCACTAGGATGAGAATAATCCCAGTGTGTTGTTTAAAGTGGCAGGCAAGCCATCAGCATTAATATTAAGTACAAGACCTGGAAAGCTTTATTCCAATGTTCTGTGTGACTTATTACCAACCAAATTTTCTTGTACCAATTGATTCTTTTTTTCTTGAATCTTAGCAAAAGGTCAAGAGGAGGAAAATTGAATCATCACAGGAGTGGTTACACTGAGACTGCACCCTTACCTTAAAGGAACAACACCATATGGACTTCTACATTTAAGTAGCCTGTCTATGCAGCTACTTCAAGAATTATTTAATCTTTGATATAGTCCTTTACTATTTGGAAACCAGTGCGACTTTGGCTGCAACTACTGAGAAATAAAGCTGATTTTGTACCATCAAGTTCTAAAGCCTACTTGTGAGAATATAGCTTGACTGCATACTTACTAATTGTCCCTATATTAATTAGTTCTTTAGTGAAAGTATTTAACTCCAATGTAATATCATATTTACAAATCTGATGCATTTAGAAATTGATTTTCAACTTTCACATACTTATTTTCCCCTTAATATTTAATTGAAAGGCAAAATACTGCAGATGTGTGGTGCATCATTTAAACAGTGAAATAGATGGGCGACCAGCAACCTCTGCAGTTTGTGACATAAATGACATGGATATAAACTTAGATGGGTTGGATACAAGTTTGCAGGTGACACCAAGATTGCTAGGGTCACGGACTATGTGGAAGGTTGTCAAAGTATACACTGCTATATAGAAAAGGACATGGAATTGGCATTGCCAACCTGTCACTTGCTTAGGCAGTTGTCCCCACGTGCCTTAAAACTACCTCCATCGTGCCAGTGCCAAAACACTCCACTGCAGCGAGCATCAACGACTTCCGCCCAGTTGCACTCACCCCTATCATCGCCAAGTGCTTTGAAAGGCTGGTCATGGCACACCTCAAATGCTGCCTACCTCCCACACTGAACCCCTACCAGTTTGCATACCACAAGAACAGGAGCACGGACGATGCCATCTCAACGGCACTCCACTCCGCCCTCTCCCACCTCGACAACAGAAACACTTATGTGAGAATGCTGTTCATCGACTACAGCTCAGCATTCAACAGCATTATCCCCTCGAAATTGATCGCCAAACTCGATGACCTGGGCATCAACCCATCCCTCTAATTGGTTACTGGACTTTCTAACCAACAGACCACATTCTGTTAGGTTGGATAACCACTCCTCTTCTGCCTTCACCCTGAACACTGGCGTACCCCAGGGCTGCGTGCTGAGCTCCATCCTCTACTCCCTCTTCACCTACGAATGCATACCTGTACATGGTACCAACACCATCATCAAGTATGCAGATGACACGACGGTGATTGGCCTCATCAGCGACAACGATGAGTCGGCCTACAGGGAGGAGGTTCAGCTCCTATCAGCATGGTGTGCCGACAATGACCTGGCCCTCAACTCCAAGAAGCTCATTGTGGACTTCGGGAGATTGAGAGGCTGCACGCACAACCCCATCCATATCAACAGGACGGAGGTGAAAATTGCACAGATACCACTGTATATGTAGAGATGTATATACTCGTACTGCTGCACAATTACTTGTTTATTCGTAAGTTCGCCCTTCGGAGATACCAACTGCATTTCGTTGTCTCTGTATTGTACACTGCACAATGACAATTAAATGAATTGAATTGAATAGAGTATATTTAGTCTGAGCAAGTGTGAGGTGCTGCCCGCTGGAGGTTCAATGTAAGGGGAAAATATACACAATGGCATGACCCTTAACAGCTTTGATGTACAGAGGGATGTTGGGGTCCAAGTCCTAACACAGGTATATATTGTGGTAAAGGTGGCATAGAGTATATTGGTTGGGGTATTAAGAGTTAGGAGGTCATGATGAGTTTTAAAAGATGTTGATTAACCCCATGCAGTTCTGGTTGTCCCATGACACAATGGACATTGAGGCTTTGGAAAGGTTGACAATAGGTGCAGGAGGAGGCCATTCAGCCCTTCGAGCCAGCACCTGCCATTCAATGTGATCATGGCTGATCATCCCCAATCAGTACCCTGTTCCTGCCTTCTCCCCATATCCCCTGACTCCGCTATTTTTAAGAGCCCTATCTAGCTCTCTTAAAAGTATCCAGGGAACCTGCCTCCACCGCCCTCCGAGGCAGAGAATTCCACAGACTCACCAATCTCTGTGAGGAAAAAGTGCTTCCTCGTCTCCTCATTCTAAATGGCTTACTCCTTATTCTTAAACTGTGGCAACTGGTTCTGGAATCCAACATCGGGAACATGTTTCCTGCCTCTAGTGTGTCCAAACCCTTAACAATTCTATGTGTTTCAGGTGCACAAGAGGTTTACAACAATGATACCAGGATAACGGAGTATTAGCTCCAAAGAGGCTTTAGATTTTCTCTGAAATGCAGGTTGCAGGGAGACCGGATGGAAATATGACTTGAATATATTAAAGAGGCATAGTTGGGTAGACAACATTTTTCCCAGGGTGGAAAAAAAAAATCAAACACTAGAGGGCATAGTTTTACGGTAAGAGGGGAAAAGTTTGATGTATTTGCAGGGCAATATTTTTTACAAAGAGGGCAAAGGCAGATATGATAGTAGCATTTAAGGGACTTGGATAGGCATATGGTTATTGAGGGAGATAGACACAATATGTTGCAGTAACTCAGCGGGACAGGCAGCGTCTCTATAGATAAGGAATGGGTGACATTTTGGGTTGAAACCTTTTAGATTGGTAATCCGTATTGAGAGAGATGGATTATGTGCAGGTAGATGTAGATGATGTTCTTGCCTTTAGGTTTTGTACAGACATTGTGTGCTTTTTGCAGGCTAAAATTCTGCTGGTCATATTCTGCTGTGTAGTGAGTGCAGTGCATTATATCAAATGGCTGCTTCCAGTCAGGAGTAAAAGGATAGTTGCACATTTGGCATGGGTAGTAGTGGAGGGGACGACAAATTCAAAGTGTTTGGCAAAAGAATGAGCAGCAAAATACCTATCCAACTAATTGTGCTTGAGTACAAGCCCAAGCGTAATCAGTATGAATTTAGGAGACTTAATTAAGTATTGCCACAAAGTGCTGGAGTGACTCAGCAGCTCAGGCAGAATCTTCTAAAAAGCGGCCTGACCCAAAATGTTGCCTATTTATTTTCTCCAGAGTTTCTGCCTGACTCAAAGTTATCTAACACTTTGTGTATATCTTTGGTATAAATCAGCAACTGTAGTTCCTTCTTATTACATAATTCTATTTCAGTTTTTTTTAAAGATAGGGAAGTGGGGATAACTGGATTGTTTTTGAGAATGTCCAGAAAATTTGAAGCACTATTTCAATTCAAAAGTGAACTTCACAATTTGAGAATGAACCAAGCCAAAGGAATAATGATGAGCAACATTTTTACAAATTTCACAATAGTCTGGGTCAGTTTTACTGGCCTGTACCCACTGCTTGCAATTGTGACATGTGCGTATTCACAGCAAATCCTCCCCAAAACTGGACAACCAGCAAAGTCCCAGCTGCTGAAGAGCCAATCAACCTCTGATTTCAGTGTGAAGGGTCTCGACCCAAAACGTCACCCATTTCTTCTCACCAGAGATGCTGAGTTACTCCAGCGTTTTCTGTTGATGTTCGATTCAAACCAGCATCGGCAGTTCCTAAACAACCTCTGATATTGTTCATTTTACTTCACCTATGAATGTTTGTTTTTAACCAAACAAGATGCCTTCCCGTTTGCTTTAACTATCCATTTTGATTCTGAATGATAGATTGAGAGCCATTATTGTACACCCTGGGTAATATAGCAGAGTGTCTTAGACACTCAGCACCCTTACGAAGTTTGGGATGTGGGTAAATAAAACCCTGGTCCTGGACACATCTCCATACAGAATTGGAATTATTTTATAGCAAAAATACAGACCTCTTTGCAAAGCAATTGAATATTAGCCACACTAGGTAATCAAGCACAAACTATTGTGTGCTCTGGATGGACACAACCATGGAAGTACTGTAGTTTCTTATTCCTCTTCTCTTTGGCAAACTTCCGAAAACGTCTCAAATCAGTATGCACAATATTTGGGGGGGGGGGGGGGGAACAACACACAAATAGAATATGGATGGGATGCAGGGATGAAATCCTTGGAATTAATTGAATAATTGGATGAGTGCTCTGGGACTTTCTGGATCACCAAGACATTGCCATGTTATACAAGTGCAGTTGCAACAGAAACAAATCAGTTTGCTAGAATGAAGAATTTATTAAATAAAACATAGCTGGCCAGTCCTTCACAATGTTAATCTGATAATGTGAAGTACAATGACAGTTTATAAGAATCATTATTTAATTTTGATTATGCATAGTGCATTTAGTCCGTGGACTCATAATCATTATTGCACACTGAATTCAGACCAAACCAATGGCCCAACTACCAACAAGACATGCAGAGATTTTCTTTTGGCAGGCAAATATTGCCTACAAAACTGTAAATAGAGCAAAGCAAGAATGTGGGTTAAGACTGTAAAACAGTGTGTAGCTACTCTATCCTTGGTATTAGAAACAAAGCAGTCCCAAATTAAAATAAATGTACAAAATTAAAAATACAATTTTATACACATCTTAAAATATATTACTTAATTTTAATTAAACATTCTGCAAATGGTTACGTTTTTCAAAGTAACTTCATCTTGAAAGACGATTTGCCAAATCCTTCACACGATGGCTTCTTCATTATCTATTTGCACTTCATGTTGTGAATGGCAATTTACATATGATGAACATCTGCGAGTGGGATAACATACAGCTCAAGAGATTTATAAAGCAACAAGGTGGCATCATCAAAACAAATTACAAATTATAATCATTGGCATAATGGCACTGAAGTACAATTAATATTGACATTTTTGAAGACATTTAGTAGAAATGTCGCAACCAGCTGAGGCTCAAGTAAAGCAATGAGAACATTTCTGCTCACACGGGAACCAAAGATAAGTAATTTTAAAACTTAAATGGCATCTTAATTACATCACATTTCGTTCTTGTACATAGTTTCTTTGAAAAATGTAGTGATTTTCAGTTGAAATTTTAAATTGAAAGCCTTAAGTTTTATCAAATGGTCAACTTTTCTTTCAAACTATTGGTATAAAAAGCAGCATGAGCTTATCATCATTTGCTCATTTGGCAAGCGTTATCTTGCAGACAAGTGTAAACAGTGGTAGAGCTACAAATGCCTGCTGTTAGCTAATGACTAAGCATTTGCAACCTTTATTCTCCCAATATAATTAGGTTTTTCTTTGCTAAATCAAATAGATTTTTTTAAAATCGAATGGTTCGGTGTTACATCACCTGCTCGCATTAGATGGAGTCGTTTGCTCACTACTTATATTTGGGAGTGGCTTGACTCTAATCTGAAGTATCTCTGCCTGCCATGTACCAGAATGTTTGTGATGAATAAAATTCGCAACAAAATTCACCAGCTCATGTATCCACCAACTATCACACAGTACACTTAACTATATCACTAATGGATTATGTTTGTGATATCACTACAGGGTTTTAGAGATTTATTTCTGTTTTATGCATTCCGATAGTCGAAGGAAGGTTAACCCATTCCTTAGAATATTTAGAGCATTTATGACTTTATAATTCATAAATTAAAAAAATAAACTAATTATCACAGTGCCTTTCTTTCACACAGTGTTTTCCCACAGATACCCACACCAAAGTGGATTATTTCAGGAGGTGATTGCTGATCACATGAACTAAAGAGAGATAAAAAGTTGAAACGGGTTGTGTAATTAAATTGTTCCAAATCGGATTATAGGCGTATATTTATAATATGCATCAGATTAGCCATTGAAATGTTGCTGACAAATTTCAAAGTATTTTACCACATAATAATGATATGAGGGTAATATTGATGTTTCTCACAGCTGCATACTTACCAACTGCTTGCAGAGACTGCAGAATCCTTCAGTAAAAAAAGATGCAGTTGCAAATACAATTCCAATGATAAGACATCACCAGGCAATGAGATATTTTTACATAAAATTAGCAATTACAGATTGGCTTTGTCATTGTAGTGATGCATTATACTGTACTTTATAAATACTCAATCTCAATAAAGCAATCATGCATCATTTCAGCAGCTGCATCAAGGTTACCTCAGGCAACCATACAATCACGTGTCTGAAAATCTTCTCTCAGCCCTGTGAGAACCTCACTAAACTGAAGCATTTCATGCCAAAAAGTCATCTACAAGTACAGTTAAATATAGTCTCTCTCTATACGTTGAGGCTTTTATTTTCTTGGAATGGCCAAGAAATAAACAGGGTATAACAATATTAGCTGTCGACACCACACAGAAAAAGTCACACACTTAGCAAACTGCACATACCGAGTACAACAGATCGCAAGTATTCCAGGAAACTATAGTGGCACCAATGGTTCCAAAAGACAGACGGCACAGCTGAAAGCACATGAACAGCAACTTCATAATACTGTAAACAGAAAAGTTCCATACATTACAGTCGCTCAGCAAATTCTGTCTGTGTCTCCCTTGAAGGCCACACTGTGGATGATCGTGGGTCCATGGCTGAATGCATTATTGGAACATACACATCATCCATATTTGGCATAACAAAAATTTTCTGCAAAATTTAACGAAAAAGTAACTGTTAAACATTGGTCATTTAGCTTTTTTGAAATATACAGGGCTGGTAGTTTTAGAGTTCTGTTAAAGCTCTACTGCCTGTTGACGTGTTGCGAATCCAGCAAGAAGTATTTTTACCTAAATGAGGCGTTTAAAGATTGCGTGAAGCCTTGGAAAAAAATGGTAGTATTGTACTCGCATTTGAAGAGCTTTTTAAAAGGAAGTTTAACATATGCCATGTCAAAAATGCTTAAATAAAAACAAACTCACCTATTTCACATTTACATTCCACCTTTACCTTTTGAAAGGTCAGCTGCTGGACCACTCATATGCAGCTGGAACACAGAACAGAGCCAGCTCGAGCAAAACCAATGGTTGCTCAGCTAAAAATACACTGTTTGGATTTTAAAACCATTTTACTGAATATAATACACATCCAAGCTTAGATGGTGAAAAATATTGGCGGGCTTTGCTTTCAGCAGTTAAGAGTTGCATGTTAGTTTATTTTCATTTGCATTATTCAAACACTCAAATCCTACTGTATAATCTTTTGCAACTGTAGTTTATAAATGGCATCAAACATATCAGATATAATTTCCCCTGATGACAAAGCAAAAAAGGGGACAATTTCAATATGCAAAATAGTTATAATTTATGAAAAGATCTTCTGCCTCTTTAAGACATCTCCCCTCACATTGTGCAGTTCTTTCCAGTGCTTTGTCGAAACGCTATTATGTACTTTAAATACATAATTTCAGAAACTATTAGTTATTTACAATGTGATCTATCTTATGTATAGATTTAGAAGTTATTAACGCTTATTTAGGCTCTTAAGGTTAAAGGAAAAGAACAGAGAAAAAGACGCAATGATAAAATATGCAACAAAAATATTTGCCATGCAAAGTAATTTCTTTACCTGGAATTCTTGTTCAAGTTTCTTTTCGATCCAGTCAGTTACATGTGCGAAAGTCACTTCACGTTCACCCAACTTGGGACGTGCTTTTAATTCTAGGTGTGGTGGTGTTCGGAAACCGTACCTTTAAGCAAGCATTGGAAATCTTCAATTTTAAAGCAAAAGTACAAATCAGAATTTGTGGACAATAAAACATTACTGCCCTGTGTTTTCGTAACTGTTGATGGATCATTGACATTTATCACTTTAAAATTGTACAAATTATGTCACGCTCGACATGATCAGCTTAAAATTGTACAAAACCGCTCAACTTCATTAAAATTGTAACCAATATTGTTCATACCATATTCTGTCAGTAGGTGGAGGTGGAATATTCACAGCTAATGTTCCTTTGCACTCTTGAACCTCTACGGTTAACAGTAATGGAGTATTAGAGACCTCTTCAATTTTCTTCTTGATAAATTCTGTTTCAGTGGCTTTCTGAAAATACTTTGACTTAGTAATTTTATCCACAAGTCTCATAATCTTGCTCGGTCGATGTCCACCCATGTATCTGCACGTGTGGAAAATTATTTCATTTTCATTTGTTATTGGAACACTTTGCAGTTTTCATATAACTTCCATGGTAACAAATATTTCATTACCAGTGTATCCTCTAAAAACAATGTTTATTCATAACCACACTATCAGTGATACGTTTAAAGGACAAAATAAATGCAATCACTAAGAGTGGAAATTGAGGGGGTATGCTGCGAATCAATGCTCTATGCATCTTCAAACTGACCAGTTAAGTTGTCTTAACCCATTACATACCAATTTAAAATAAAAAAACAGCCAGATCTCTCAGACAAACAAATCAACTCTGGAAACACAGATTTTGCTGGTTATCCAACATGGAAACTACAACAAATTTCAGTAATTAAAAGGTGCATGTGAATTTCACTAGTGATCGGAATCACGACCAACTGAAAGCATATTTGAATTGAGTCACAACATACTGCTTCAAAACATTTTAGGTAATAATCATACCCTTCTGCAGCTGCTGGAAGCAGTTTGTCTCCTCCAATCACATCCTGTGCATCTTCTTCATCTGATGATCCAGCACTTGAGGATTCCTCATCACTATCAGCAAGACAGTAGGCTTTTGGTCTGCTCCTTTATCAAGGAAATTGGAGAAAGGAAAACAAGCTTCTAACAATCATCTGAAATTAGTTTTGTTTTAAATAGATAGATTAAATCAAATAGGATTATGCAGAAGGCAGCTGAAATTAGCAGTATAAGATGTATTCCATCCAAAGTTGACTGTTTAGATCCCAAAATGCAGTGCAGTGGCAGTTTCAAGATTTTCACTCCTCCTCCTGTCCTCAATATTTCTCATTACTATAATTGTCCTGAAGTTAATATTGCAATTACATGAGCAGCATTGATTCAGCAAGCTATCAAAATGGCACTTTTCTTGAAGAAAGCAATAAATGTCAGAATGCCTCCGGGTCATGTACAACTTTACTCGATTAGTATTCACTTATACACTTCCAGCATTAAGCCCATCTCTCCCATGGAATGCTATTTTATATTCATTCAAATAATTAATTGGCATTAGGTCAAATAATTTCCACCCAACCTTAATTGCGTTGAACCAACCAGATTTATCAATATCAATATTTAGCAAACAGTAAATGCATTAACCAAATGATCCAGCAAAAGTTTAGATTCAAGCAATTTAACATTGGCCAGAGTCACAGACAGAACAAAAAACAGATTGTGTGTACCAGAGAAGAATTTACATATGACTGTTATTGACACTACCATTTTACTCCAGATTTATTTAATTTAATTCATTTAAATCCTGCAACTGCCATGGTGGGATATGAAATTTGAACTTGCGTAACTGGATGATGTCCAAAATTTATTACAAGGTAGCATCTTAATTCCCAAAATTTAATGACTAAATTATGTTTTACAGTTTCCAGGTATTGAAGTGGGAATCTATTTCAAAGATCATAAAGGGCATTAAATTCATTTTTGCAGTCTAACTTTGCCAATAACTGCTCTTCTAGTTTTGTATTTTACAATTGCAACATTGATAATATAAAAGATAACACAATTACCGTATCAATTTATTCTTGCCAGTGGCCAATAATAAGAAATTATGGTCACTGCACACTCATTTTCTCCAAATAATGACACATTTTTCATATGTAGGAGTAGGCTGTAGACAAACGCCCCTTAAACCACTATTCGGTAAATATCATGCCTGATCTTTTACATCACAGCTAACCTGCACTAAGTCCCATATTCTTTGATTCCCCTTATAAAAATGTATCCATCCGTCTCCACAGCCGTCTTGGAAACTCCAAAGATTGACCTCTGGGTGAACAGGACTTTCTAACATCATACCCAGTGCCTGGACCGTTAAAGCAAGTATAGCAAACATTGTCTTTACCATCTTTTCTATCTGTACTGTCACTTTCAGAAGCTACAGACTTGTATCCCAAGATCCCTCCGTACATTTCAAGATGTGTTTCCCTCCCCATCTTGAGATCCCTTCATTCTTTCGTATCTCACGTATCATACCAATTATTGTACATTCCTTTGTCTTTCGCCTCTTCCCAAATGCATTGGCCCACACAGGTCCAGATTAAATTTGTGCCCAAACGAGTCATCTACATCTTCCTGTAATCTAAAGCTTTACTTCCCACTTTCAGCCACACAACAAATTTCCTCAACTGCAACCTTCTTTATAATACCCCCTACAATTAAGTTATGTTAAAGGAACAGAGAGTTCAAATGAAGAAACACTTAAGGCAGTAAACTCCTTTAGGAAATAGAATTAGTACAGGCATTAGAAAAACCGCATGCTTACCAAAATGCAAGAAAATAAAGGGGAATTGTCACAATGAAGATAAAGAACCAGGAAGAGCAATGTCACAAATGTCCACGATTTCACATCAAATGACAACAACACATTTCTATACAAATTCTAATTGCACATTTTGGAAATTGTCAAGTAATTTGCTGTGACAATGCCCCGTTATTAACACACAGCATGATAGACACAATTCCCATGCACAAGCAAGGATGAAGTAACAGGTTTTCCTTTGTATAGGAGCAACGCAATGTTTATTTCTTGAAGGGAACGTCAACATAGCTACATTCCCGCAGGTTACAAATGGTATATGGATTATATATTACAATTACCACTCACCAGAATCACACAAATCCACAGATGATTCCGATCAAACACATTATAAATGGAGAAATGAAGAAAAAACGTATAAACAGAAGTTAGTGAAAAAAGCCCATTTATCAACTGACATGTGCACACACGTGTGCAAAAGGTCGGGTACTTTAGCTTTAAGCAGATGTTTTAAATAAATTCATCTTGTAACACATACATGATAACATTGCTTGCAAGCATTGCACATTAATCCAGGTGGTCTGAAATAAGAACAATGCTAGTTTAATTCCTTTCTGCCCATATGAATGTAAATAATACCTATGAATACATTTTGCAAAATTAAGAATTGGTAGATATTTCCAATGGAACATATAATCAACTGTCCAAGTTATATATAGTTCAATAAATGTACAAAAATGGCCTAGGAGAGCTTGAACAATTTATGGAAAACCACAGCAGATTTTGGGGAAATGGTAGAGAATTGATTTTAGCATTTTGTCCCATAATCTAAAACAGTACGAGTTACACTTTTGTCTCCAGGGAGCAGGACAATCTATGCAATGAGAGGAGGCAATCTCAATCAGTTTCCAATGGGTATCTTTAGCAAAAGTGACCAAATTCCATAGATGCATAGGTGCAGTGCAGATTATACTCAACAGGTAAACATGTAATAGCCACAATGGCCCCACCATTCAAACCAGAAAACCTATGAAGGATCCGTTACTGAAAAGGTGTTAGTTCGATCTTTATACCGTGGTAAATGCAGACAAGCAACTTAATATTTTGAAGTTGTTTGCCTGTTAACCAGCATTATTTTCTTATAACAAGCTCTGGGAATTAAGCCATCTAATCAAATGATCATTGTGATACCAGATGTTCTTACTGATCATTCAGACAACGTTTTACTCTCTCACATTCCACATTATGTAATGGTGGGAATATGTGCAAAATGGGTGAATTTGATTCAATGCAAGCTAGGAGTCTTATAGATGATTTATCATTTTACTAGCGGTAAAGCTACTGCCTTACAATGCCAGAGACCCAGGATCAATCCAGACTTTGGAAGTTTGTACGTTCTCCCCGTGACCTGAGTGTGTTCTCTCAGAGATCTTCAGTTTCCTCCCATATTCCAAAGACGTGTTTGTAGGTTAATTGGCTTGGTATAAATGCAAATTGTCCCTAATGTGTGTTGGATAGTGTTAGTGTGCAGGGATCGCTGGTCGACGTGGACTTGACGGGCCTAAGAGCCTGTTTCCGCACTATCTCTCTAAACTAAACTAAACCAGATGGCTTGAGTTATAAGAGACTGGATAGGCTTGAATTCCATTTCCCCCATAAACATAGAAAGCTGAGGGGTGGCCTTAAAGGTATACAGGATCATGAGGGCATAGATAAGGTGAATGGTCACAGTATTTTCCCACCACAAAAATGGAGTCTAAAACTAGAGGGCATGCATATACAGTGAGAGGGAATAGTTTAAAGGGGACTTGAGAGGATATATTTTCCACACAGAGGGTTATGGGTGTGTGAAATGAGCTGCCAAACAAAACTGTAGAGGCAGGTATGATTACAACATTTGAAAGACATTTGGATAGGTGCGTGGATATGAATGGCTTAGAGGGATAATGGCCAACATTGGCAAATGAGATTAGATGAAGTGGGCAACTTAATAGGCATGGAATTGGGCCAAAGGGCCACTTTCCACGCTGTATGTATAAATCTATATCTTGACAGTGATCAAAAATACATCCCAAATATCATTTTAAATGGAAATGAACATTTTAAAAGGGAGACTTTAAAAGAATAGAAGTATGAAATGGAAACAAAAGGGTAGTGTTGGGTTGAATGGATATATGATATGATTACATGAGTATCAACTGGCCAAATGCCCGCCTA
This sequence comes from Raja brachyura, assembly GCA_963514005.1. The sequence continues at coordinate 4,556,404 of OY740803.1, read as the reverse complement.
TTGCTTATAATTCCTCCCATTTCCTGATCTAAATAGTCTATTTTTCCACTAACACATCCTATTATTAAAAATGTAAAACTTCATTCTCCAGAAACAACATTCATAACTTTCCGACTTACATTTCAGATTCCAGAACAACTGTTTAACCATGATAAGAACATAGATGGGACACACCCACCACAAGTATGAAATCAAGAGATAAGGTGTGAGGTTTGTTTACTTTAAGGGAGGGTGGGTTGCTGGCTCAAGCGCCTTTTTCAGGAAGTAAATTTAGTTTCCTGCCCAGGATGTTCATTCTGTAAAAATAATTTGACGTTTCGAGAGTCCTGAGAAATGACATGCTTTAAAATGGCAGATAAAGGTGTGAAGGACGGAGAGAACAAAATGGAAGCTCCGCGGTAGTGTTAAGATCAGGAAAGTCTTAAAGGCTCATGGGCAAAGCTTTGTGATGGAGAGATACAAATGGGAGATGAGGAATAAAAGCTGAAGTTACAAGATGAAGAAAAATTAAATGTTGAAAATGTGAGACACAAAGCTAAAGTTGTTGATTCATTCATAATTGTTGAAACCACCATTGTGTCCATAACTCTGCAACATGCCTGGATGGAAAATGAATTACTATTTTGAGTTTACATTGAGCTTTCGTAGAACAATCTAGGAGGAAAAAGGCAGGTCTGAGTGGGAGAGGGGTAATAATGAAAGTGATAGGCAACTGATGTTTGAACATCTTTGTGAACTCAATGGAGATTTTCTGCAAATCAGTCCCCGAATGTGTCTAGTTTTACAAATGGAGTGGAAACCAAATACACCATCCCAAGTTAAAGGTGCAAGTAGATTGCTGTATTACTAGAAAGTTGAGGGATGTAGTTTTGACCACCAAGTGCAGTATCACATTTATGTCTACACAATAGCAATGAGTCAAAGAGATTGGCGTGCGCAATCTGTTCCAATCTCCGGGATTGAAGATTAAGTGGGAAATGATTTTTAAATCAAACTCAAGAGCAAGCACAGTCAACTCAGCGCTGATCTAAAAAAATTGAGCCAACATTGTCTTTCTTGCAGGTAGACAAAAATGCTGGAGAAACTCAGCGGGTGAGGCAGCATCTACGGAGCGAAGGAATACGCAACATTTCGGGTCGAGACCCTTCTTCAGAGCATTTGGGAATATAGTAAAAAAAATGTACTCCTACTCAGTAAAGAAATTGTGCAGTGCAACAATATTGTATATCTTATTAAATCAAATGTCAGTATGTTTATATTGATATATTACATGAGAAACAGTTTAATGAACTACATGTTACACAAACGGACTTGGTCAATCCAATGTAGTTGTAAACAAAATAAATACATTTTATGCAAAAACTCACCCTTCTTTGCCAATATCGCCTACTTTACATCCTTCTCCCAAAGACTCCTTTCCCAATTTGGTCAGATTCATTTTGGTTTCCAAGGTCATTAAAAATGAACCATTGTAAGAAATCTCCAGATCAATCCACAGTCCTGAAGAAAATAATTTGTGACTATAACTGTCCAAACCTCTGAAGTATTACATGATATCGAAAATCTCTTTTCAACAGCCTATAACTTGCGGTGTGATAGTAGTTATCAGTGATAACAAAAAATAACACAGAGAATAACTATTTGGGTCACTGAACCAAAGAAAACAGCTTTTGCATACTTCCTTTTCCTCTTTCCTTGTGGCCTTCTGATTTTATTTTCTTCAAGAATGTATCAGATTCCTTTTTTTTAAAACCATGACTGAACCACCATAATTCAGACAGTGCATGCCAGATCACAACTAAACTAAAATCAAAACTATTCACTGAGTCAAGGATTTTCCTTAGATCTTCTCAAGTTCAAGTGAGTTTATTGTCATGTGTCCCTGATAGGACAATGAAATTCTTGCTTTGCCACAGGAGCAGGCTTTGATCATGCTGAAATAAAGTCTGTAAATTTTAAGCTAAGTTAGTGACATGGCCAATATGATTTGTGATATATATTTCCTATATATATATATATATATATATATATATATATATATATATATATATATATATATATATATATATATATATATATATATATATAGGAAATAACTGCAGATGCTGGTTTAAATCGAAGGTAGACACAAAATGCTGGAGTAACTCAGCAGGACAGGCAGCATCACTGGAGAGAAGGAATGTGTGATATTTCGGGTCAAGACCCTACTTCAGACTTATATATATATGTAAATAAGAAAACTTAATTAGCTAAAAGGTTTGCCTGCCTTTATTATAATGTTCATGATAGAACACAAGTTTTAACATTGAAAGAGGAAGAAAAATCAACATCCGACACATTTGTTTGGGATCAAGGATGTGTTGCTTCCATTCCAGTTCTTGTCAGTTCTGAGATGATTGATAATGCCACTAAAAGACTTTCAGATTGTGCCACAGCTGGGGCAGGCAGATGAACCGTTTGGGAGGTTGTGTGCTTCTGCAAGTTTGCTCTGGGCTTCTAGGTGTGCCTGAGGCATTGACCAGTTTCTCAGTACCACACCTAGTTTAAGAATATCCTTGATTCATGTTTTTCTGTTTACCTGCTAACCATTTCCCATGCCTAGGAAAGATAATCGATGCCGATTCACTTACTTATCTCACTTATTTGGAGGATTTTATAGAGGCATCATTAGTGGCATCACGTATGCCTGTTGTACGTATTCCGAGTCTCAGAATAAGAGGTACCGCCATTGTGACAGAGTTAAGAAGATATTTATTTTTGCAGAGAGTGGGCAATCTTTGCAATTCCCTACACTTGATGCGTTCAGTCATTAATCTGATTGTTGGATATCTAGAGAATTATGTACAGTGTTGCTCGCCATGCTACAGGATATAGTATCACCATAGAGAGAATACAGAAGAGAGTCACCAGGATGTTGCTTGGAATGGTAAAATGATTTGTAAGGAGAGATTGGATATGCTGGATATATTGTCATTGGAACATAGGCTTCGAGCTTTATAAAATTTTGAGGGGCATAGATATATAAGAGTCTTTCTCCCAAGGTAGGAGAATCTAGGACTAGACGACACAGATGCAAGGTGACAGGGGAGAATCCAAAGGGATCTGAGAGGTAAGTGTTTCCACACAAATGTCTACTTCTCACAGACTGAGCTAAAGTCCTCAAAGAGTTAATAGACGACAACAACAACTATGTAAATAAATCAGCATTCAGATAAAACAAGACATGACTTTATTTCAAACAAAACAGACATAAAACAATGCCAGGATTAGAGTTGCTGGAATGGTTGATTGGAGAATGCCCTGACGAAAATTGAAGTGCTATACAAGGCAACAATACTGGCAAGTAATAAAACTGGCAATTTTCAACATTATTCCACAGAACAAAGTCTAATTATTATGTCTGACTGCAAAGAAAGATAGAAAGATCACCTTGGCTCAAATCTAAGATATCCTTTGTGTATCTGAGAATGTCAGAGTCTCCAAAACTAAAAATTGAAATGACACCACACCTTTTTGACATTGTATAATCTATACTGAATAGCAACAGATAACCTTGGGTGCCTCTATAAAATGCAGCATGTTGCAGAATAGATTTAAGGTTATAGGGCCATTTAAAAAAAAATTAAGATAGCTTCAAATATGCAGAGGCAAGGATAAATTCTCAGGATGTTCAAAGTTAAGAGCGCTAACACGTTGAAAGCCGTTGCTGGGAGAGTTCTGGATATGATTTGATGTTAAAAAATGGATTGACATGATTGTAGGTCAGTCTTAATGAAATGAGTGAGAGGGGAGTTATGAGAGGAGAATTATGTGAGCGGCTGGTTAAAGAAAGCAGATCAAAGACAATGATGAAGGAAAACATACCGATGAAATCACTGGGATTCGTGGTAATAAGATTTGCAGAAAGTGTCTGCATATTAAACGGCTTTGGCTCAGCATTGATGAGCTGCAGTCTAGGATCGGAACACTGGTGTATAGAGAAGGAACAGAAGGATATAAATAACCTAATGGAATTGATCGTGGAAAGTTAAGAATACAACATTTGAGCATAGATTAAGTGACAAAGGGTGATACACCAGGAAATAGGAGCAAAGATGGGACAAGAAACAAAAAGATAGGTGTGAAGATAAAATGGGGAAATAATTATTTGAATAAGATACCTAATGTTGAACTTCATTCATATAGTGTAGAAAGGCATCTGCTGAGTACTCCATTACAGAATTAAAGATACAGAATCATTAGAACAAGAGGAAGCCACTCAGATCATCAAATCCATCCGCCAGTCAATAAAATGCCTCCTGCAACCTAATCATACATCCATTTTCTTTGTCCACTCTCCCACATCTCTGTGATTAACAAAAAACTAAATCTTAGTATCAATTGCTAATCTTAAATCAAATTCAGGCGTGTATTTATGTTATGTTATGTAAAGGTCTGTCCTTTATGTTCAACTAAGCCATCATCCAATTTCAGGCTGGCAGAATTAAGTTTCGGTTTATTGTTGTCACATGTACCAAGGCACAGTGAAAACACTATGTTTTGCATGCTACCTAAATACATTAGATATACCATACATAGATACAATCAATTCAACTTCAAGTACAATAGGTAGAGCAAAGGGTGCGTAGCAGAAGATAGAATTAGTTCTCAGCGTTGTAGCGCATCAGATAGACACAGTGCTGGAGTAACCTAGCGGGTCAGGCAGCATCTCTGGAGAGAAGGAGAAGGAATTCGTTCCCTCCAGAGATGCTGCCCAACCCGCTGAGTTACTCCAGCATTTTGTGTCTACCTTCGATTTAAACCAGCATCTGCAGTTCTTTCTTGTACATTGTAGCTCATCAGTTCCATAAAGTCCAATGTTCACAATAGGGCAGAGGTAAATCAAACAGTACTCTGGCTTTTAGAAGGACCATTCAGAAGCCTGATAACGTTGGGGAAAAAGCCCAAGTCTGCTGGTGCGCGCTTTCAGGCTTTATGCCCTCAGTTGAACCATAAAAGCCAATTTTTGGTTCAATATTACTTCCTCCAATCTACATTTCCTCACAGTCTGCCATGCACGATGTATCCATTTCCTTTTATCTTTTCCTTTCCATCTATTCAACCTTTACAAACTAATGATATCGCAAGTTACAGCTCTGAAAATTACCACAGGGACAAAACAGGAAGTACTTTTGCAGTTTAAGAAATGGACTTTGATTGTATTTCCTTACATCAGGCCAATAACTAGTATGTTGGTTTGAGGAAGAATATAAACAAAAATCATTTAAGACCAAAACTAATCATCCCACTTTATTCACCAACACCCTTTAGGAAGGAAATTGTTGCACAGTATGGTATATATGCAACTCCAAGCTGACTTCTCCATCTACATCAATGGAAGTGTCAGTAAAATTCCGAATGTAGCATAAAGGCCAAAGATTATTCATGAAGTCCATTTACTGACATTCACATATGAAGTCCACTTACCCCGGTAATTAACACAAGGTTTTGAAGCTTGACATATTCTTGGCATAGCAACTCCCATATCAAGTTCAGTCAAGGTCAGCTCATTCATAAAATAAGGCAGCTGTCAAATTTAATAAAAACCAATCACATTTTCAGAGGCGCTATAACTGATAGCAAGAAATTAAATCACACCTCTTCCCTCCATATTCCCAAGTGCACCTGCACCATTCATTCTCAGAAACTGTAACAAATTCCGTTGGTCAGAAAAACATCAGAAGAACATATTATTTTGCCTCCAAGTTAAAGAAAAATAAATATTCAGGGAAACAGCGAATAGTGGAAGCGATTTAATTGTGCTATCTGACATGATACTACCTGTTCTTTTCCATTATCCTATAACTATGAAACCAAAACTTCTCAATGCATTTTTAAAAGAAGCAGATATTCCATTCCTTTTTCCTTTTGCTTGGGTCAAATCAGCATGTTTCAGTCTACAAGCTGAATTAAAAATTCTATATCCTAGTCATTATGATTGCCCATTTGATCTCCAACATCACCTGCATCCTTGCTGCTATTACCGTGATCCTTACTAGTCCTTGGTTAAATTAAACCAATCGTAACAGATTACACTCAGTGCCGTCGATTTATATGCCCTTACAAATATATTCAGACACAATCTTGTTAGTGCGTTTGAAAAAAAAAATCTCTTGATGCTCCTGAACACATCATCAGTGATGTAACAGGGAGTCATTGGATGTTTCGGGTCTTTCAACATCAGACACCCTCACTCAGGCGACCCAGCCGTGGTTGATCTGACTTGTGTTCAGGTGGCATTTGCTCCTCCTCATGGACATCCTCTCCTGAAAGTTGTATCTGTCCCCAGTATCCAGGAATATGACCTCCCAGGCACATGCAGTGGAATGGAGAGCTTCAGCAAATAATGGTACATTGAGATCACCACTATATATATTTTTTTAACTATAACTTCCCACCCTGTCATCATATCCCATCAGCAAATAAATGTTAGTATGAAATTATGCTAAACAAAGAGATAAAAATATAAGAAAATTGAAGTCAAAGCAGATTTAAAAAGATTATGTCTGCATTGAATAGTTGAGATTCCCAACTTGCAAGGAGTGTTAATGACTTAGAAGGTAACATGAACATTAATGACTATTGGTCACAATGGTCCCATAATGTATTACTAACATTAAAAAGTGCAAATGTTTCCAATTCCACCAAGCAGGAATAAATAAAAATACAATTTAACATCTATAATCACAGAGTTACAGATAAACTTTGATACAAGTGAACTGTGACAATTGAGCACGTACCCTAATTTTGCTGAGTTTCATCTGGATCTTCCGTGAGACCAAGTTAGACCAGTATTTTTCACCCAAGAAGTCCCAGAAGATTCGCCCAAGCAATGCATTGACCCAAGCCACTCGTTGTTCTGTGTCCTCGTTCAGAATGCTTGGTAACTATCATGTACAGTAGTATTAAATGATTCAATACGTAAATCCATGTGCATTGTTCCTTGTACATTAGGAATCTTAAATTTGCTAGGATGACATGCCTAATTTGTTTACAAAACTGAATCAAAATTGCTATAATACACAACTTTTTTACATTTTCATGAGATTGCATATCAATACAATACAATCAGTTTTATCAACCTGATATTTGGTATTAAGTGTATAGTATTAGAATTATCTTTAAGTTTTAGGTGGAATTATAAATTCTAATCCACTGAACATTTAAAGAGAATTCTAATAGTACCCAGTTAGACTTTAATTGCCGACAATAAGGTGAAACTTATAATGCAAAAAAAAGTTAAACGTCTTCTCATTCTTTCTTACGTTTAATCAAAAGTATAACACAGATAACATTCATGGGAACATCTTTGGATCAATAGTCCTATTTAAGTTGTTTCACAATAGATTATTTTTTAATTTAAGGGTGCTGCAGAAAAAGAATGAAATGCAGCAAAGGAGCCAAACAAGATAATTTTCCATACCTTAGCAGTGGGGCTACCTTCAGCACTATGGGTAGGACTAGAGTTTGGACTGGATATTTCGTCGGGAATATACTTTGTCATATATACAGCATAGTCCAGAAGCATTTTCTGACGCACACCAGAAATTAGATCTTTCTGTTTGGAATGTGATACGATTTCTTCAACACTTCCTTTACTGCTGTTGCGACTATGTGTCAACATTCCAGATTGGCTATTGTTTCTACTGTGTGTTGGCACAAAACCTAGAATGAAGCACAACTCAATTAATCTGCAGCCGTACAATTTTCTACGTGCAATCTGACAAATGTTTACAATATCCCTGGTTATGTGCAAACATGGACTTGCGCTTTTTGCACGTACTCTCAGGTTCTGGGGCAATTACTGGTTAATCCTCATTTACCTGAAAAGGTATTGTTCACTTCAAATAAAATTTGATAAACCGAACAGGTAACATAATGAAGTGCAGTACTGTGGAGATTCAATATTAATTGAACAGAATAACCAAAAATAGTCAATAAAATAACGTCATTAAAGGGTTACTTTTCTATTTTTTAATTAAAAAACTCGTAATTTAAAATCTCTTTGTGCATGTGCAATGTCTCAGAAATAAATTAAATTTATTATTAACTTTATGATAAAGGAAAGACTCAACTTCTATGCTCTTTTTATCCTCCGACAGAGGAATCAATCAATCAGTTTTATTCGTCACTTGCACATACAGGGCAAGTGAAATGAATTTACCAGCAGCGGTACAATGAAAAAGAACACACAAACACATAATAAAAATTTAACACAAACATCTACCACAGCATTCATCACTGTGGTGGAAGGCACCACATTTGGCCAGTCCTCCTCCATTTTAGAATTGTTAGAAGTGTTAGAAGGTAAAATTGCAACACACCTGTGCAGGTAATATGGACAGAAAAGGTCCAGAAGGATATTGGCCAGGTGCAGGCAAGTAGGACAAGCTGGAATGTGCAACTTGGTCGACATGGACAAATTGGGCCAAAAGATTTGTTCCCAAGCTATATAGCTCTATGACTCTACCCAAGATATTTACAATAACTGTCTAGTTTTATTACTTACTTTATGGATTTGATTATACTAAAATAAATCTATTCCACATTATAAATGTAATTTAAAAACATTTGAAGTTTAATACAATTGCCCCTGAACCTGAGAGTACGTGCAAGATAGCAAGTCCATGTTTGCACATAATGCTCTTATCTCTGCCGTTTGAACCTGCAAAGTTTTCTCAGGATGTAACGTGTCCTTGCAAGGGACACACAGGAGCCAAGAAGCTGAAGACAATCTAACATGGAAATACAATGGGTTACACAAAAAGCTGGAGAAACTCAGCGGGTGCAGCAGCATCTACGGAGCGAAGGAGATAGGCGACGTTTCGGGTCGAGACCCTTCTTCAGACTTGGCACTTGTGGGTTAAATATAATCCTTGGAACTTGTGGGTTAAATTTCAATTAATTAATCTGGAAGGGTTCCACGAGAAACTTGATGAGCAGGAAATTTCGGTTTAGTTTAGAGATACAGCGCGGAAATTGGTACTTGGGCCCACATAGTCCACGTTGATCAATGATCACCCCTACACTAGTTCTATACTACACACTAGGGACAATTTACAGAAGCCAATTAACCTACAAACCTCATTGGAATGTGGGAGAATACCAGAGCACCCGGAGAAAACCCATGCGGTCACGGGAAGAACGTGCAAACTCCCAAAATGTTCATAGTGTTTTTATTACTTCTCTTACCACACCCCCTTCACCTAATCTATCACTATACGGTCAAAATAAAACTTTCCTGAGAGGCAGAGAGAATTTAGAGTTCAAAAAGATTACATTAAAAGTTTACAAGGAATACCACATGCATTAACGATGCACGAGTGCTTGTTGCATCATAGATGCACAAAGCCTTGCCATTAGATGGCATCATTATGTTTAGCTCAATGCTCGTTCAGACACAACATGTTTTTCTGCTTCCTCACTTAAAATCTAATCTAAACACACAAGAAAGAAATGACATACTTGGAGGTATTTGAATTTCATATTACATTTAAAAAAAGGATGATTCCATTAGACAAGGGAGCAGAATTAGGCCATTTAGCCTATCAAGTCTACTCAATCATGGCTGATCTATTTTCCCCTCCCAATCTCCTGCCGTCTTCCCGTAACCTTTGACGTCCTTACTAATCAAGAACCTACCTATCTCCGCTTTAAAAATACCCGATGACTTGACCACCGCAGACAGCTGGGGCAATAAATTCTACAGATTCACCACCCTCTGGCTAAAGAAATTCCCCCTCGAACCCAAGTCTGTTACAAGTGACCAATGATATTGCAATTTTCTGGCGGAAACTGCATATATTTCAAAGTTCATAATTAATTCAGGAAAGGAAATAAAACAGGATGTTCCATTTAACAACATTTGGGGGAGGAAACACCAAACTTGCTGCTGAGCTTCAGTTAGTGCATGTGATCTACGTGTCGGAAGGAACTGCAGATGCTGGTTTACACCAAAGATAGAGACAAAATGCTGGAGTAACAGCGGGACACGCAGTATCTCTGAAGAGAAGGAAAGAGCGATGTTTCGGGGCAAGGCTCTTCTTCAGACTGAGAGTCAGGGGAGAGGGACTCTAGAGATATGGAGGGGTAAGGTGAGAAAATGGCAGATCAAAGCAGACAATGTTAAGGAAGTATAGAATGTTTAATTGTTAGCTATGGGGAAGGTGACATGGTGACCTATGTGTGATCTATCATGCCTTACATGACTTATACTTACATGCAAAAGTCTTACAAAATTAATTTTTGGATATTTTTTCCTGATTAACTTGTTTTCACTCTTTAAAAATGTTATTACATTTTCACTAAAGCCTTTAACTTGATTACCTGGTTCTTATGTGCGAATGCTGTTCGTGGATTTTAGTTCAGCATTCAACACAATTATCCCTCAGCACCTGATAAGCAAACTGGTTCCATTGGGCCTCAGCACTCCCATGTGTAACTGGCTACTGGACTTCCTCACTGACAGACCCCAGTCTGTGAGGGTTGGAAATAACACCTCAAACACCATCTCTCTGAGCACCGGCTCCCCTCAGGGCCGTGTCCTGAGTCCACTGCTGTATACCCTAATGACCCACGACTGTTGTGCCAGGTTTAGTACAAACCACATCATGAAGTACGCAGATGACACAACAGTGGTGGGCCTCATCAGGGACGACAATGAGCTGGCTTACAGGGAGGAGGTGAAACAACTGGTGGACTGGTGCAATACAAACAACCTGATCCTGAATGTCGAAAAAACAAAAGAGGTCATCGTCGACTTCAGGAAAAACCGGCACAGTCCCATACCAGTTCACATCAATGACAGCGATGTGGAGGTGGTCAGTAGCACTAAGTTCCTGGGGGTGCAGATCACTAACAGTCTGACCTGGTCAAATAACATCTCATCAACAGTTAAGAGAGTGCAGCAGCGGTTGCACTTTCTGCACCGGAAGAGAAGAGCTCACCTCCCCCATCCCATCCTCACCACTTTCTACAGGGGCACCATAGAGGGTATTTTGACCAGCTGTATCTCTGTCTGGTTTGGGGACTGGAAGTTCGTGCAGAGAGTGGTGAGGACAGCGGAAAAAATCATCGGGATCTCTCTCTCTCAATTGGGGATATTACGACCAAACGTTGCGTGTCTAAGGCCAGCAGTAGTATAAAAGACCCCACACATCTCCATCACGGACTGTTCACTCTGCTGCCCTGGGGAAAAAGATATCGTAGCTTAAGGAGTAGAACATCAAGGTTCTGCAACAGCTTCTTCCCACGAGCCATCAGACTCCTGAATGCCATGTAATGGGCTGCCACCATTGTCTATTTATCCTTTTATCCATTTTATCTATGTTTATCCTTCTGTTAATTATCGTGTTGCACAGGGAGCCAAATGCAACGGAATTTCGTTTGGAACTGCATATATCGATGTATTTCTAAATGGCAATAAAGTTTGTTTGACTTGACTTGTGTGTGTTCAGTTGCTTCTTACTATATTGACCAAGTGATTGTTACTCATGTAAAAATATTTCAATAGGTTTCTCCCTCCAGTCCCTTGAATGTGGGCAGGAGACAGCTGATAGGAAGACTGCTAGAATAGCAACTGAATCATCCTACCGCATGCAGAGAGCAGTGCTGTCCTGCTGTAGACCTCTTTGATGACCCTCGAACTATCCTTGATCGGCCTTTCCTGGCACTAAACATTATTTATCTATACACTGTAAATGGCTTGATTATAATAACGTATTGTCTTTTTGCTGATTCGATAGCATGCGGCAAAAGCTTGTCACTGTACCTTGGTGCATGTGATAATAAGCTAAACTGAAACTGAAAACTGCCCAACTCACTGCAAACAGAAGCTAAGGTGTTTTGCTGGATGCACCCATAAACAACTCAATAAACTTGTTCACTCGTTGGGGAAGAACCAAAATGTGAAGCATTTAAGCTGAAACCATGAGGAAAAACTGAAATGTTTTGGGGTCAGATGGTCCATAAATAGAACATGGGATTAGTCAGATATATACCACGTGAATCAACGTACATGTAAATGGTGAACTTTGAGACAAAGAGTACAGATATATTTGAGGCACAAACTGAGTCAAGAAAAGTACAGATTAATATCTCTTTTGAAACTGAATGCAGGTGCAAATAAAGTTAAATGGCATTCTGCATTCAATTCAAGGAATTAAGTACAAAAAGATAAGTCTGCCAATAGCTTTTGATAAAAATCCAGTACAGATTCAATGAACCGGAAGATTATCTTCACTCAACTATGAAACAGCAATTTAAAATTAGTACTTGAAGCATAAATAGGGAGGTTGAAAGAACTGAATTCATGCAAAACATTAGGATATGGATTATCACAAATGAAACCAAACTCAAGTCACAACATAAATGGATTGAGGTAAACATTTGAATAAAAATTATTGGTGTAACGAAATAGCAGGGAATTTTGACTGGAATAGACAGCACAGGAACAATGAAACAAACATCCAACATCAATAATTACATTTTCAGAATTCTAAAGGAGAACATTGCTAATCAAACAAGCAGCTTTTAGTAAAATAAATCCACATCATATAGATATTTTTTGAAGTACCCTCTCAATAGCATAGAAAGCATTTCACCTGGAATGCCGCCACCTCCTAGATTGGCTGGTCGTTTAGTATCAAGTTTTGATTTTGAAGCCGAAACAAATCTCCTGAACCATTCTTCTTTTTCTCTACCAGTCCTCCCAAAGAGATACAGAACTTGGTCCTTCTGGCAAATAGGTTTTGCAAAATCTTGTGAAACGGAAGGTTTCTTTGTCTCCTCAAGTGTCGTTTCAACTTTATCAGCAGATAACTTATCCTCTGCATTTTCTCTCTCTGTTTGAGTCTTTGACATAAAATCATCCTGTCTGGCCAGTTCAATACAAATTGGATATTTTTTATTCCATACTCGTTTTCTAGCCAGATCTTTTGGAACTAAATGCACCTGTCAAAATAAAAATCAAACTTTTAAATTACAATTTGCTGCTTGCACTTCTGAAAAGTTATTTCCAATATAACATATAGGTAATATAACTAAGATATTATGGCTTAAAGGAAAATGTCTGGAAATTAAACTGCAGATGTTGGTCATATTAAAGAAAAAAAGGGCAACAGTGGTGGGAAGTCCCTTTTAAGGTGCTTCAGCTGCAGAGTTTTCAGAAATACATTCACCTTGACCATTCATGCAAGAAATGTTGATAAACAAAATTTTCTTTTAATTCCAACTTTAATCTTTCAACCCAACTCAACAATTTAAGTGTCCTCATCTTTAAAAGATCAAATTTGTTTTGTTGCAAAAGAGTAATCAGCGTTACGAATGTGGTGCGCAGATTCAGTTATAGTTCATTTGAAGCACAATTGCACCACACTCTACTATAATTTAAAAAATGTATAATTTAAAAAGTAAACAAATCTTTCTGGCACCCACTCACTTTGCTGTCTGATAAATCATAAATCTTCTGACTGATGTAAGTAACTTCAGGTTTGGCCTCATTGAAAGAAGCCCTTCGAGATATATTTTTATTTGGTTTTGAAAGCCTTAGTACAGCTCCTTCAAGACGAATGTAGATAGAATGGGTCAGTGTTGCATGGTAGGTTTCAGGATCATAATTGTAGATTTCATTCATCCAACCCTGTAATAAAGAGGAAAATTGAAGAAGATAAGCACTATAAAAACATACTCTCTTTTCAAGAATGACATTCAATTAAAACAACCAAAGTGCTTTCAAACTTGAAGTAAAGTATGTAAAGTATGTAATTTAACACCACTATTTTTTCCCCTTTCTCTCAACAATGAAAACCTGGACTTTAAAAATTTCTAAAGAGTTGTTATAACACAACAAATCCAATGGACATGCAGGACCAAATTTAATATTAAAATTAATCTATCCCTCACTATTCTGAAGGATCCTGTATGAAAACAGTAATTATGTATCTTTGCAGAGGATGCCTAATCAAGAGCGTTCACTGGTCACAGGGTTCCATCTGAATAACAACCGCACGATATCTACCACAAAGCCAAATTTGTAGCTAATTGGTTAGCCCACCTTGGATCCCATGTGATCTATCTTTTAGAACCAGCGAGACCTTAAAGGCCTTACTAAAGTACACGTAGACATCATTTACCACCCTGCTCCCATCAATCACCTGGGACAGCCCTTCAATAAAAACTCAAATTCATGAGATTATTCTCCAAGCACAAAGCCACATTGACTGTCCATAATCAGTTCCTGCCTTTCAAAATGGGGGTAATCTTGTCACACAGACTCCCTCCAGTAACCTTCCCACCTCTGTTAGGCCATAGCTTGCAGGCCTTCTTAAATGAAGGAACAACATTAACCACTCCAGTCTACCAGAACCTTGGCCATCACTAAGAATTATACAAATATTTCTGCAGGGTCCAGGATTTTTTTCTTGGCGTCCCATAGTGTCCCACAGTATACTTGGTCAGTCTGTAGGGATCTGCCTTTGTGTGCTTTAAGACTACCACCACCTCCTCTTTGTAATGTCGAGTTATTTAAGGATCATTCAATTTCCTAACTTCCATAAGCTTCATACGAGCCAAATGTTCCAGAAGGTACCTTGATCGGCATTGATGAGTTGGGCTGTTTCTATGCTGTATTACCCTTGATTATAGGACTCTACGACTTTAAATATGTTGGCTTTTCTATAGCTATTCTAAAGCTTTTCTATAGCTGTTGTCTCAATAATGAATCATCACAGTCGGCCATCTCATATGAAGTAAACACTTCATGGAAACAAAAAGGGTTTTGTACAATTTCATAACCCACGTTCAACTAATTTTTCTCACACTTTAAAAAAAATGGAAAACTAAAAATTCAGCATGTTTGAAATAAACAAAAGCTATCAAGCAATTTTCACAAACAAAAATACTGTGGATGCTGTACATCAAAACATTAAACAGAAAATACTGGAAAAACAAAGCATGCCAAGTGAGAATCACTGAGAGACAAAATTAACATTTCAGATTGAAGACTCGTCATCTTATGAATTATTCATAAGGTAACAAAACAAATGATTCCCATTCACATGCACACAAGATGAAGCTTTTGTATTCAGTATTCTGTAAAGACAAACCGTGTCAAAGCTATAACTAAATAAAAGCCAGTTTTAATCGACCTCAATTTATATGTTTAAAGCAGTGCGTGATAGCCTAGACAAATCATCTCGAACTGAGCTCTTTTCATCCTGAGAACAGTCTTTCCTAAGCATTTTTAAAGAAATGAAATCATACGTTAGAAAAACTGTTATATAACATAAAATTAAAATCAAACCATCAGATGAGAAGCATAAAATTAACAAGATAGAATTTGTACAGAATATTTTGAAAGCATCACAATAATTATGATGATATTTGGAACATTTCTCAAAGGATTAAAATATTGGTGAAATTAAACTTTTTATTATTCATTTCCATTTGATTTATAACGTTTGAAAAAAATATTAATCAGTGGTCATTTAAATGCATCTTAGTTATGCAAAAGTTACAAGTAGCTTTACTATACATCTCCGTGGGAATCTAAAGTCGATACATTTCTGCCAAAATGGATTTCTCAACCATCACTAAGCAAATTACTTGGTCATTTATTTCATTGTTTGTGGTTCTTGCAATAAATAAATTATCTGCTGTGATTCCTTAATCCAAAAAAAGCTTCTCCTGACTTCAAAATGCTTTACAATCAATGATGCGTGATCACTTTCAGAATGTTGGAAAACTGAATCCAATTTAAGCAATAACCCACAGAGTTCATTACATCGTATGGCCAGATCATCTGCTTTGGAACACAATGTGGGAAAAATATTGCACAGGACAGTGAACAAATTTCCCATGGGATCTTTTACATCCACCCAAATCTGTTAAATGTGAATATCTGGAACATGCTTCCAGAGGAGGTATGGAGATAGTATTACAATCTTTAGAAGACATTTGGTTAGGTACCTGGATAGGAAAGGAGTGAAGGAGTAAAGAGCTCATGTGGGCAAAGGGGATCAGCTTTATGATCAGCAAAAAACAAGATGGGCTATAAGAGCCTGTTTCCATGCTGCATGTTTAGATGCTATCTTCTCAAAAGCACCTCACCACCCCACCAAATCTCCCCTAAGAAAACAAACTATAGAAATGCAAGTTCTTATTTTTGCAGAAGATAGACTCAAAATGCTGGAGTAACTCAGGCGAAGGCAATGCTGGAATACAATGCTGGAGGCAATCTTCTTGGAGAGAAGGAACGAGTAACGTTTCGGTTCGAGACCCTTCTTCAGACTGAAAGTCACGGGATAGGGTAACAAGTGATATAGACGATGAGGTAGAGAGATGTAGGACAAATGAATGAAAGATATGCAAAAAGTAACAATGGTAAAGGAAACAGGCCATTGTTAACAGTTTGCTAGGTTTTTCAATCAGTTTTAGCTGGAAGTTAAGTGAACAAAATGATGATTAACAATCCCAGAAAATAAAATTGCTTTCAAAACATATGATCAATTACTGAAAAGTATTTAGCTTTCAATAAAGCACTTTAGATATCAAACAAATGTCAGCTTCCAGAACAATTTGGTATTGCTGCTATATAATGTAAATGGAATTTCTGAAAGAATGCCATTATTTCAATGAAATAAGACCCTGCTTTCATTCACATGAAAATTCAGAACTTTTAACGTAAAGATCTGCACCACTGTATTTGACTTCCAAACAATGTTCTGATACTGCAAAGGCAAGTTGGTTATTCCTATATTTTCTGCTACTTTACAAAAGGAGCTAATTTCTTAGCTTACTTCAAAAATATTCAAGTCATTATTTTCATTATTCGTTGGTACGTTCAACACACTAATTTGTTGGAACATTTAATTTAGAAAACAATGATGTCAAAGATTAATATATTCCCACCTTAAATATTTCTGGCTCCTTTATATCCAAGGTTTCCGTTGTTAGATGTTCAAAATAACTCCTCCTTGGTGACTGTTGATAGTCCCTCGACTTTCTTGGTACTAACAGCCAAACAACACCAATTGCCATCATAAACCCAAAGCCAATGCCTAGAAACAGACCACTTAAATAACTTGGAAGAGGCAGCACTAAATAGGAATATACAAGCATTGTAAAGAATAATAAAGTCTTAAATGGAACTTCAGCAGACTTAACTTCAGAATCCTTTTCAACTTGCTGTAATATTTTAGCGTCTTCTTCAATTGTTTCTTCTGCAGCTAAGGAGTCTGCAGCTTTATCTACAATACCATCTTCAATTTCAATCTCTAATTCTTCAAGGTACAAATCACAGTAGTCATTCTCTTCTTTGCTGGCAAGTACAGATAGAGAGCATTTGTCTAAACTTAGGGAAGATTCCTTCAAAAATATTTCCTTCGTGGATACCAATGATGAGTTTTTTGTTTCCTCTTTTGATGGCTCAGTTGCAACTTTAGAACTACTTTTATTTGGAGTTGAATCTTTTGCTGAGTAGTCTTCATCAGAATCACATTCTTCTTCTTTAATGCTATAGTTGTTGTTGGTTTCCAAATGTCCATTTAAACTACTAAGGGTGGAAAGTTCTGTTGCACTGGATGATAAGGCTTTATGTCGCAGACTGCTACTCTCATCACCAATCATCTTGCTTAAAAGTTGAAAAGGTTCATAAATAACCTCTGAAAGACGTCTTTTAGTGTCTTCAATTCTGGCCTCTACTTCAGTTACTTTAAAAAATGATCTACCTTCTGAAGGAGAGGTGATTGGAGAAGAAGGTGCTGTCTTAGAATCTCCCCCAGTGACTCGAGGTTGAGTAAATTGTTTGAACAGATGCAAGTTTATCCTCGAATCAAAGGTCCTGATTGGAACAGATTCAGACTCTTCTTTTGATGTGTCTGTTGACAGAGATTTAACTAGTGTTTTCATTATGTCTCTTGTCCTTAAAGGAGTAATGGATTCTTTTGGTTCTACTTCTGTTGAAAGAGATTTTACCAATTTCTTGAATGGCTTTGCGCTTGCTGTGGAACATGAAGGGACACTGAATGGCACAACAGATTTAGATGTGGAATCAGATGCTGTGGCTGAGATTGCAGTTCTCATTTCAGAGGACAAACTTGTGGAATTTAATGGTTGGTCCAATGAGGAGGACAATGGCAATGTAGTAATCGATGAAGATGGCAATGTCACTGACGTTTCTAATAATTCTGAAGTCATCGTCGTTGCTGAGGATGGACTGGAAAATGTAACTGCAGTTGATATTGCCGAAGAACTTGATGAGGTAGCGGGCTCTGATAAATGTTGGCCACCATGTTTACTTGCACACACTTTTTCTTTAAGTTCTGGCACAAAACTTTTGTCTTTCACCTCTCCAGGAAGTATTGTTGAGGAATCTTCAAATTCTTCTTCCTCTTCCTCCTCCTCTTCCTTACCAAAGGCAGAAAAGTGTATGGTGATGGTCTCTCTGGAAACAGAGCGCTGGACCTGCACTTTTGGCGTTGACGACATAGAAACTGCTCTTTCTGCATGGTTACCACTCTGACTTGTCATTGCAGTCTTGCATTAAGTATCACAATCTAAAAATAAAGTACATACATAAATTATACTTCCGCAAATTCACAACACAAAAAACAATTCAAGTCATTTGTTGAGAAAACAAACTCAAGTTTGCAAATTTGACATCAACAATGTCTTTCCAGGTTCACCCTTTAACTGAAAAACTTTCAAAATAAATTATTTTTGGAGCTGCCAACAGTACATTTTAACTAAAGAAGCGTATAATAAAATCAAGAAAAGTGAGCTATAATTGCCAGAATACGAATCGGAAGAAACTAAAGTACAGATTCTGGTCCAGCAACCATGAACCTGAACCAGGCTTTTAACCTGAACAACTAAGGTACTTCAGCCCTGTAAAAAGAAACCAGAAAATCATCATAAAAACAGAAATAGGTGCAGGAGTAAGACTCCTTGCATCTAAATTTTAAGAATAAGGGGTAGGCCATTTAGGACTGAGATGAGGAAAAACGTTTTCACCCAGATAGTTGTGAATCTGTGGAAATCTCTGCCACAGAAGGCAGTGGAGGCCAATTCACTGGATGTTTTCAAGCCAGACTTACATTTAGCTCTTGGGGCTAAAGAGACATGGGGGGGGGGGGGGAAAGCAAGAGCGGAGTACTGATTTAAGATGATCAGCCATGATCATATTGAATGGTGATGCTGGCTTGAAGGGCAGCATGGCCTACACCTGCACCTATTGTCTATTGTAAACTCAAATCCTCTCGGAATGAAGGCCAACATGCTTTCTTCACTGCCTGCTGTACCTGCATGCTTACTTTCAGTGACTGTTGTACAAGCACATCCAGGTCTCGTTGCACCTCCCCTTTTCCTAAACCTGACACCATTCGGATGATAATCTGCCTTCCTGTTCTTGCCACCAAAGTGGATAACCTCACATTTATCAACATTATATTGCATCTGCCCACACATCCAACCTATCCAAGTCACCCTGCAACTTCATAGCATCCTCCTCGCAGCTCACACTGCCACCCAGCTTTGTGTAATCCGCAAACTTGGAGTCAAGAGTGTTTTATTGTCATATGTCCAAGATAGAACAATGAAATTCTTACTTGCAGCTGCACAACAGAATATGTAATCATAAATAATATAACAAAAAACAAACAATAACAGTGCTATACGAATAATAATAGGCTATTGTAGCTCAGAGCTTATGAGGTTGTAATGTTTAATAGTCTGATGGCTGAAGGGAAGAAGCTGTTCCTGAACCTGGACGTTACAGTTCTCAGGCTCCTGTACCTTCTTTCCGATGGCAGTGGTGAGATAAGTGTATGGCCAGGATGGTGTGGGTCTCTGATGATGTTGGCTGCCTTTTTGACTCTGATAAAACCCTTCGATGGTGGGGAGTTGAGACCCGGTGATGGACAGGGCAGTGTTCACAACCTTTTGCAGTATTTTCTACTCCTGGGCATTCGTTGCCGAACCAAGCCATGATGCAACCAGTCAATATGCTCTCTACTGTGCACCTGTAGAAGTTCAAGAGAATCCTCTTTGGCATACTGAATCTCCGTTATAATTGCATCAGTGTACTGGGTCCAGGAAAGATCGTCGGAAATATGCACGCCCATCGTCCCATTGAGCTAAACAGGATTGTGGGTCCTCAACCTTCCTCTTCCAAAGTCCACAATTAGTTCTTTGGTTTTGCTGATATTGAGAGCCAGGTTGTTGTGCTGGCAGTCGATCTCAAGTCTATACTCTGACTCATCACCATCTTTAATTCGTCCCACAACGGTGGTGTCGTCGGCGAAATGGAAAATGGAGTTTGCACTATGTCCAGCTACACAGTCATGAGTATAGAGTGAGTAGAGCAGGGGGCTGAGCACGTAGCCTTGAGGTGTTCCTGTATTGATTATTACTGAGGATGAAGTGTTTCTGCCTATTTGAACAGACTGTGGTCTGTGGATAAGGAAGTTGAGGATCCAATTGCAGAGGGATGCACAGTGATGTTACATTTAATTCCCTCATCTAAATCGTTAATATATATTGCAAATAACTGGGATCCCAGCACCGAGCCTTGCGGCACCCTGCTATTCTGAAAAGGACCCGTTAATTTCTACTCTTTTCTTCCTGTCTGCCAACCAGTTCTCTATCCATGCCAATATTCTACCTCGTCAAGGTGAGTGTCATCAGCTTTCCCTTTTCTTCCAAAATAGTCATTGTATTTACAATAAAATAGTCCTGTTACCTAGCATCCATAGGTGAATAGAAACTGTTCTAACACTGGGCGATACCATAGGTATTATGTCTCAGGTGACTTTTCTCCCATTATATGCATATTCAGCAAAACATCATCTATTGCAGAAGCAGTTACTAGTATTTCAGAAAATCTGCTGTTTTACGCAGAGGGGAGTAGACCACAGATGTATGCTTAAAAAAGAAAGCATCAGTGAACAGCTCTGTCAAAGCTCCAGCCCTTGCTAAAGAGCCTCAGTTTAATAAGTTTTCCAAAGCTATAAATAACGTGCAATTTTTCAAGTGACATGGGAAAACAATTTCAGCCCCATCTATATGACAGGATGATGAAACTACACCTACAATAGATTTGGTTTGAATACGAGTAACCTCCTTTCACCCATTTCCAATAAATGTATTTAATGGATGCTAATGACGTCAGAAAATTGGTACATTGTGTTATTTTACTGAAAGGAAACTGTCAGCCAAAATTGCATGTGATGACTCTTAAAAGGATGCTCAATTTTAAGTAAAATGTGAACTGTGGGGAGAACTCAGCTGATCAGGCAGCTGTGGACAGTCTACCACGATAGTGAAAATTTTAGTTCTTGCTGTTATCTAAGCAAATCATACCACACACGAGAACAATCAAACCATACACAAAATCAACCAGTGGTGCAATAAGAGAAAGGAAACAGTGCAGAATGTAATGTCACAACAGCAGAGAATGTGCAGATAACAAAAAAGTGCAAGGGCTACAAAGTGGTAGCCTCGCGAAGGTCCAGCCTTGTTGGTGCGGCAGGCAGGGACAAGCCAGTGCGTAAACCTGCGAGGAAGCAGGCCAGTGGCAATGCTGGCGTGCCGAGGATCCCTGTGGGGGCAGGATGATCCGGCACACCACCGGAACAGGCTGCCGTAGTGCGGGCCGGTGGCAGCAAAGTACGGTCTAGCACCCCTGCTGAGGCGGGTATAACAGACCATGCGCCGCCACATTCCCGTTTATGTGTGGAACACTGTGGTGGTAAGCCCGCACGGACATCGAGGAGTCTGGCTTCTGGTGCAAGCGATGACTCAAGCCCTCTTCCCTCCCACCAGACAGAGGGGCCGCTGTTGTCCAAACGACGGCGGACCAGCGGTATGTCCGTGCGGGAGTCGCACAGCCCCACTGGAGTGGGAGCTGGCGACTTCCTGGCAGTGCATTCCGTGGGGGTGCTGACAACTGCCGGAAGCCCCGGTTCCTCTGGAGAGGCTGGGGAGGACGACCAGTGGCCCGGTTGGAGCGCATGGTGGAGGTGCTCTATAAACGGGACCTGGAGCATCAGGAACGGCAGTCCCAGAGGTCTGGGAGCTACGTACAGCCGCCACCTTCCATCTCACCATCGCTTATTGAGAGCCAGCAGGGAAGTATGGGTGAGTCTGAGGAGGAGGGAGAGCTCGAGGCCCCACAGGAAATGTTGGAGGCAGTCTCGAAGTTTGGGTCGCCTGCTACCGCTGGGGACCCATTACATCCCAAGATAGCGGCTTCGGTTGATTTCCTGACTACGCACCAGCTCCAGGATACCGTGCTCACGGAAACAATGGCGAGATATAAAGCACCGGCGAACTGCAACTCCCTCAACGTTCCAAAGGTGAATACAGCGATATGGGGGAACATGTCTACCAACGCAAGGATCAAGGAGGGCAAGCTCCAGAAGATCCTGAAACTGCTGACGGCAGGTATCACGGCTTTTGTTCGGTCTCTGGATGCCATGAGTGTTTCCGAGGAGCAGCAGGATGCACTAGCGCTCTTGTGCAACACTCAGTTTGAAATAAACTGCTTTAGGAAAAGCTCCATCCGGCCAAATTTAAATCCCAAATTTGCGGGATTATGCAGCACCTCCACCGCACCACCACCAGGCAGCTGTTTGGGGAAGACCTACCTAAACGAGTAAAAGAGCTGGACGAGAAGGCCAAGACTGTGGGGATGATGAGGCAGCCTCATTCATCTAAGGCTCACGTTTACACCAGGCAGCAGTCACGTTCCTCGGTCAGGTCTCGCACACCGGCGGACAGGGTCCCCAGAACATACCCGCAAACAACATACTCCACGCCGGGGCCCCAACAGCAGAAGCCTTTTTTATTCCAAGGCCAGCCCAAGCCGGCTTGGAAGATGCGGCAACAGGGCCACGCCACACGGGGAGCAAAAACACCACAGTCCAGACCCCGGCGCTAACCTTGGAGGTAAGGGGGCTTGGTTCCTTCCATAAAGTAGCAATAGTAACCTCACGGGTGGGGGGACGGTTACGGGAATTCCGGTCTGCCTGGGATACCATAACTACGGATCCTTTTATTTTACAAAGCATTCAGGGTTATGAGATAGAGTTTATTAATGGCAGGGATCCCCCTTCGCAACATGAGCCTAGTCGCAGATTTGCACTCTCTCAATTAGAGAAGGAGTGGGCTCATGTTGAGATACTACGATTGGAAGGAAAAGGCGTGATACAGAAAACGACGCATGAGCCACTGGAGTTTGTATCCAACATCTTTACTAGAACCAAGAAGGATGGAGGCTGTCGGATTATCATCGACTTAACCCAGTTGAATGCTTTCGTACAATATACCCATTTCAAAATGGAGACGTTTGAGACAGCCAAGCAGTTGGTCAGTCATGGGTACTTTATGGCTTGCATTGACCTGAAGGATGCATATTATACAGTGCCCATCGCTAAGCAACATAGAAGGTTCTTGAAATTTGTCTGGGAAGGTCAATTATAGCAATATAAAGCTTTGCCTAATGGGATTACAACAGCGCCGAGACTATTTACCAAAATTGTTAAACCTATATTGGCACATCTTAGGAAACGTAACCATGTCGTAATGGCATATTTGGATGACATATTCATAGCGGGGGAGACCCTAGAGCTAGCTCAGCTGGCAGTCTCAGCCGCCATCTCTTTGTTTCAAAGAATGGGGTTTATAATCCATCCAGACAAATCCAAGTTCAACCCTTCGCAGGTCATGGACTATTTGGGGTTCACTATAGACACTAACCAGATGAAAGTCACCGTCCCAATTGACAAAGTGGTGGACGTTCAACACGCATGCATCAGTTTACTTGACAGCAATAGGCCAACCATTCGGCAGGTTGCTAAGGTAATTGGGAAGCTGGTAGCTACGTTCCCAGCTGTAAATTATGGTCCATTGCACTACCGGAAATTACAAACAAGCAAAATTCTGGCGTTAAAATTGAATGCCGGACATTTTGACCGACCTATGCAACTGGCCATAGGGGAAAAGACCGAGTTGAACTGGTGGGTTCACGGTATTAGAGGAAGTTTCAAACCCATCCTTCTCCCAAATCCAACAGTTCTGTTGCAAACTGATGCAAGCGCACAAGGCTGGGATGCAACTGACACCATAACCAGCTGCTGTGGTAGATGGGACGCTCACGAGTTCACCCTTCTCCAAGTACAAGGTATTAATTATCTGGAGATGCTGGGAGTCTTTCATGGGTTACGGGCATATTGCAATAATTTGCGTCATGCACATGTCCGCCTTCAAATCGACAATACCACGGTGGTAGCCTATATAAATCATATGGGTGGTATCAGGTCAGTATCTTGTAATGATTTGGCAAATACAATTTGGCTCTGGTGCATCAAAAGGGATTTTGGATATCAGCAACGTACCTCCCGGGGATACTCAATACAGTGGCGAACACCAGGTCACGAGTGTTTAATGATAACATCGAGTGGATGCTGAATCCCCATGTGTTTGCTGAAATTATAACAAAATTTGGTATGCCAGATATTGACCTATTTGCATCTAGGTTGAACCATCAGATACCAACGTATGTATCATGGGAACCAGACCCTGGGGCAGTGGCGTTGGATGCTTTTTCGCTCCACTGGGGGAAATGGTATTGCTACGCATTTCCCCCATTCTGCCTCATCAGCCGGGTATTGCAGAAGATCAAATTGGACTCTGCATCAGGCATTCTGGTAATACCCGACTGGCCGACACAACCATGGTACCCGGTGGTCTCCCAGATGTTGAAACATCCTTGGGTGCAAATTGCAAACAACCCGCAATTGGTCACTAATCCGGTCACTGGCGCGTCGCATCCGTGCCACGGGTGTCTAAACCTGTTGATCTGCAGATTCTGAAAAGGCCTCTTATAAACACCGGGATCTCATCGAGGGCCATGGATGTAATCGCTGCATCGTGCAGAACATCTACCAGACGGCAGTACCTGACCCAGATCAGGAAATGGGAGCTATTCTGCTCAAGGAAGAATGTTTCCTATGATTCTGCTACGATACCTGACGTCCTGCAATTCCTGGCGGGCCTCCATTACGATGATGGGCTCAGCTATAGTGCCATCAATAGCGCCAGGAGTGCGCTGTCCTCGTACCTTCCGGTAGGAGTGGGGACCAACAATCTGGTGTCAAAGTTCATGAGGGGTGTGTTTAATACTAACCCTCCACGGCCCAGATATAACGTTGTCTGGGATGCAGGAGTGGTCCTGTCCCTTTTAAGATCATGGTCTCCCATGGCGGGGTTACCACTTCACCGACTCACCCTAAAGGTGGTCATGTTGATGGCACTCACGTCTGCTCAGCGGGTACAGGCGCTTCAAAAGTTGCGCATTGACAATATGCTCTCTACCCCTGGGAAAGTAACATTTTACGTTGCAGAGTTGCTGAAGCAGCATAGACCCGGGACTACGGGGCTGCAATTGGAATTCCAGGCGTACCCCACTGATGCCACACTCTGCACAGTCGCCCACCTCCGTTACTACATCGAGTCAACCCAGCCAATCAGGAACTCAGAACAAGGACTGCTCATAAGCCACAAAAAACCACATCACCGGGTGACAGTGCAGACGATCTCCAGGTGGCTCAGGGAGGTGTTGGATGCAGCAGGTATTGACGCTCACATTTTTAAATCTCATTCCACCAGGGCTGCATCCACATCGACAGCGAGGGCCATGGAGGTGCCCATGGATCACGTCCTCGCTACAGCAGGATGGGCCAATGAGTCAACCTTCCAACGGTTCTACCACAAGCCATTGGCCGGACCTGCAACATATGCGGATGCAGTACTCAGGGCTGCTCCCTAATGTCAATTGTCCCCAGACAGGGGGTTGTTTATGATTTGTTTTAATAAATCTCCATTATTTTGCTTTCAGCTTGTCCAATCTGGATTGCATTAACAAACTTCCTCCATCAGGATTGCGGCAGTGTGGTAGCATGGACGTTGTCCAGGGCGTGTAATCACAGAGCTTTGAAATCTTCACGAAGTCACTCACGTGACTCCGAAGTAAAATAGTAAGATTAAACGAGAACTTACCAGTTCGAAGGTTGATCTTTATTTTATGAGGAGTTGCGGTGAGGGATTTCGTACCCTCCGCTCCCAACCCTCGATCATTATGTTCAACTGGTTAGTTCAAAGGTTAATCTTAATATCCTTACTTTTGGTCGGGTCTGTGATTCCACACCGCTGCTTTGAAGGATGCCGCGCATGTTGGCGGGGTCTTCACGAAATCCCTCACCGCAACTCCTCATAAAATAAAGATCAACCTTCGAACTGGTAAGTTCTCGTTTAATCTTACTATTTTAGTGCTGTTTAAAATCAATTGCTATTTTGTACCCGTTTCTTGACAAGTTAAAATATAGATAAATTCATTAACTTCCCTTTCAAACTAACTTTGAATCAATCAAACTAAAGAAACAAGAATATCTCTCCCCTACATTTCCATACTCAAAAAACTTTTTTTTTAATTCTTCACATAACTCAGGTCCCTGATTTTATTCTAGCAAAGTACCATAAGACTAATTTATATAATATTTCTCAAGTTTTGCTTTCCTTTTAGCCTGTGTTAGATTCTTCGTCACTAAAATGCAGTTCCTTTCCAACAAGCCATTCGATTTGATTTTATTTTTTTTAAAGAGATTTTAAAATTAAACATTATCAATTTCCTTTTGCACACCTTCAACCTGTTTAGTCTCATTCCCCAGAACTAGAGCCAGAAATACCCTGAACAAGAAGCCTATTGATCCAAGTTCCCTGTATGCAAATTTCAAGATTTCGTCATCGCTCTTAGCTTGTTCTTTATATGATCTGTATTCGGGAAATTGAAATTGGATTTCTCCAAGAAATTCCCCTAGGATTTGTTCAACAATTTTGAGTTGTCTGTAGTAAACAACTGCCAAAGTAACAGCTGTTTCTTTAGGGCACTTTGCCAGTAAAACTTGTTTTCCCATCCCTTCTATCAGCATATTGTTCTAGCTTCAACTGTCAAGACAAACATTAGCAATGGACACCAATCTCCGATTCTCCCACTGACATTCAATTTCCAATTTCGACCTGCACCCCACACAGGCAAGAACATGTACACATGTTCCAGAGTAAAATATTTATCAAGAATGTAATAATTATAAATGTTACTCCATTCCGTCCCTGTCCAATTACAAAAAAATGTTGTCTTGTATTCCCATTCTGTTCTGCCCTTTTCCAAGGGATGGAAGGTTCAAATCTGCCTCTAATTGTTCAGCATCGTTACACAAAGTGTAATACTGAGAATCCTCAAATGATCTGCAAGATACTTTCCTTTCATCTGCATGACACAACCAAGAAGGTTCCATCTGTCAGTCTTTGCTTAACATCAAATATCAATGTATTTAAAAAGATTAGTGGATCTTGTAAATATATAAATGTGCCTCAATTTGTGGAATTGATAGGCATGCTGAATGCAAAGGCAAAAGAACCAAGACGCGTTGCTATTTAAAATGGTGATGTTACTCAGCAATTCAGGCTAAAATGCAAACCATTTTACTATGCAAAAATATCATTGTAGTCAAAGGACTTTGGAATCCAAGAGTAGTATCATAGTACAGTAGTAAGTGCTATTGCCTCATGGGCCTGGTTTGACATTGATGTGGCGCAGTCTGTGCAAAGTTACCAGGCTCTCTCTGTGACTGCGTGAGTTTCTTCCCAACGAGTTAGAAATCAAACTTATTAGGAACAGTCAACATGGCTTTGTGCCTTTGTTGCCTTTTTTATAAGGCAATAGACATGGACTTCAATAAGAAGATCCTTCATAATCTGGGAACAAAACAGTTTTTCATTAACATTTTTTAACTAATCCCTTTGCAAAAGAATGATTGCAGATCAGATGGTATATATTGAGAGAGAGGGGTGAAAAACTGAGTTAATGATATAGATGGATGATTTTTCAGAATGGGCCAGTTGTGAGATAAACCGCTCCCATGAATTGTGGCGTAATAGATACACTGGTTATTTGAAATAGATAAATTCATCTTTGAGTCTTAAGGACTTACGTCTCATCGAAAAATTAAGTGTAATTCCTCAAGCACATTGGAACCAAGTAAGAAAATAAAGACAGACGTTAGAATAGAATGGAAAATTAAAGTGGCAGACAAGTGAAAGCTTATTGTCATCTTTGCAGATTGAGCAAAGGTCTTTTGCAAAGATGTTGCACAATCTGAATTTGGTTCCTACAAAATAGATCACATAAACAATGAAATACACTAAATTGGAAGAAATACAAGCAAACTGCAACTTCACCTGGAAGGAGTTTCAGTTTCTGGATGGTAGGAAGAGGTTAAAGGGCAGGTGGTGCAGCTCCTGCAGTTGCATGGGAAATGCCACAAGAAAAAATTACAAGTTGAATACCCAAATGATTGCAGATGTCGGAATCTCAAGTAAAAAACTAAACTGCTGGAGGAACTCAGTAGGTCAGGCAGCATCAAAGAATAACGCGTGTTGGTGAAGATAGAAGACTATCTCTCTCTGCAGTGCATCAGTATTTTCCATTTAAATTTAAATTTCTAGCATCTGGATGTTTTTCCTCTGTGTGTGTTAGTAATATTTTTTTTTTTTTAGTTTAAATTTCTAGCATGTGGATGTTTTTCCTCTGTGTGTGTGTTAGTAATATTTATTTTTTTAAACATTGGTCACGATACGAAGGATTTTGCATATCTTTCACTCATTGTTCCTTATCTCTCCACATCACTGTTTATATCTCTCGTTTCCCTGATCCCTGACCAGTCTGAAGAAGGGTCTCGACCCGAAACGTCGCCTATCTCCTTCGCTCCTTAGATGCTGCTGCACCCGCTGAGTTTCTCCAGCTTTTTGTGTAACCCACGAAGGATAACTCGCCTTCCAATTATTGCCACAGGATCTTTTACTCCACTTGACAGAAAGAAGAATTTGGTTTCATATCCCATCCAAAAGGTGCCATCTCCTTTAGACTTTAGCGATACAGCACGGAAACAGGCCCTTCGGCCCACCGATCAGCAATCACCGCATACACGAGCACGATCCTACACTCTAGGATTAATTCACAAATTTACCAAAGCCAATTAACCTACAAACCTGTACATCTTTGGACAAAATCAGAGCACCTGGATAAAAATCCACGCGGTCATAGAGAGAACGTACAAACTCCATACAAACAGCACCTGTAATCAGTAATGAACAGTCTCTGGCGGTGTAAGGCAGCAACTACTTCTGCACCACTGTGCCGCTTTGTGTAGAATTCCCTCATTTCATCCCTGGAATAGCAACTTCGATTTTGAGACTTGAACTAAACAATTTTTGTCTTTCGGATGCATCAGTGCAACCAGATCATTGGTGGCACGAGAATCAATGGTCTACATTCAAATACTTTAATTATGAGGCAAATGCGGCTGATTTAAATATCGCATTATGTGTAACCAAATCAGGGTTCACATTTAGCAAACTACTGTACTATAGAAAACATAACCAGTTAATTATGAGGCAAATCGCTTTCAAATGACGTCAACCACATGCTGCATTAACATATATTGAATTATAAAGCAACTAAAAAGGCTGAGGAAAATTTAAATGTCGCATTTTATATAACCAAATCAAATTCAGCAAACTGCTGTACTAGTGAAAACATAGCCAGTTAAGGATAAACCTTTATATTACTTGATTTTCAGTACAGTAAAATGATTATATTGAACACTACAAAGTTAATTTCACCGTTAAACTCTGCAGGCACACGTAATGAACAGTTAAAATCAGAACGAGAACCTGGACAGCAAAAAAGGTAAATCCAACAGTTCAAGTCCAAATTTTATGTCTGGTCATAAATACCATGAATTTCAGATTGACAATTCAAACAGTTGAAGCTCTTTTTTTCTTAAACATTTGTTTAATTCTTCTCTTTTGTTTAGAAAAGCAGAACCAGAAGTAAAAGCAAACAATTCTCGAACAATTTCAATGTATCCCAAGTTTGTCTGCTTACAGCGACTAATTAAAACGAAGAACATAGCCAAATATTTGAACTTCTTCCTTATCTGAAAGCATAAGAACTTTACTGCAGGGACTAACCCACGGCTCTGGTATTCCATCAAGGTGCTACATTCACTATCTTTAACATTTCAATATACTTTATATGTATGTAAACAAAATTTGACACCCATATACCCAAGGATATTACTACGGGTGATTAAAGAATTAGTTTGAGGTAAATTTATAGAGTATTATATGGAGGAAGTGGGAGCGGCTTAGAAAGGGAATGCCAGAATATAGAACCCGAGTGCCAATGGTGTAGAAAATAAACTCCAGAATGCACAAAATAGGCGTATGATAGGCTTACAAAACAAGATCATGGAATGACTGAAAAAACAAACCAGAAGTTTCACCCATGATGGCCACTGGTCAAAGTTTAGAAAAATAAAGGAACATCTATTTTGTTGCTATCACCGATATAAAACAGTTGGACACTTTCATTTTGGAAAAGCAATCATTTTAATTTAAAATTAACAACCTCACCAGAATCAATAGACATGCTACAATCTGTTTGCTAGAGTATTGACTAGCAAAGTCAAAGTCAAAAGTTACAAGAGTTTATTGTCATGTGTCCCTGACAGGACAATGAAATTCTTGCTTTGCTTAGCATAACAGAACATAGTAAGCATTGACTACAAAAGCTCATTCCAGCACCCACATTAAGTACAATTGCATTACATAACGTTAAAACATTTTTCTGAAAATAAATTGGAAATGTCCTACCACTTAAGACATAGTAAAATACTGATAATCTGGCATGTTTGGGACTTTGGTAGTGTTGAACTAGAGGTTTTGGGGTTATTATTTCTATTAATACCTCAATTTATTTTTAGAAAACTTGTTATACATATGCAGTGTCCTCCATAATGTTTGGGACAAAGACACATCATTTATTTATTTGCCTTGGTACTCCGCAATTTAAGATTTGTAATAGAGAAAAATCACATATAGTTAAAGTGCACCGTCAGATTTTAATAAAGGCCATTTTTATACATTTTGGTTTCACCATGAACAAATTTCAGCAGTGTTTACACATAGTCCCCTCCATTTCAGGGCACCATAATGTTTGTGACCACTGCAATGTCATGTTTAGTATTTTGTTGCATATCCTTTAATGCAATGACTGCTTAAAGTCTGCGAGTCATTGACATCACCAGTTGCCGGATGGCCTCTCTGGTAATGCTCTGCCAGGCCTGTATTGCAGCCATCTTTAGCCTATGCTTGTTATGGGGGCTAGTGCCCTTCAGTTTTATCTTCAGCATATAAAAGGCATGCTCAATTGGGTTCAGATCGGGTGATTGACGTGGCCACTCAAGAATGAATCATTTCTTAGCTTTGAAAAACTCCTTTGTTGCTTTAGCAGTATGTTTGGGATCATTGTCTTGCTGTAGAATGAACCGCTGGCCAATGGGTTTTGGGGCATTTATTTGCACTTGAGCAGATAGGATGTGTCTATACACTTCAGAATTCATTATGCTACTACCATCAGCAGTTGTATCATCAATGAAGATAAGTGAGCCAGTACCTTCAGCAGCCATACATGCCCAGGCCATAACACCCCCACCACCGTGTTTCACAACGAGGTGGTATGCTTTGGATCTTGGGCAGTTCCTTCTCTCCTCCATACTTTGCTCTTGCCATCACTCTGATACAAGTTAATCTGTCTCATCTGTCCACAAGACCTTTTTCCAGAACACGTGGTTGCTCTTGTAAGTACTTCTTGGCAAACTGAAACCCGGCCATCCTATTTATGCGGCTAACCAGTGGTTTGCATCTTGCAGTGTAGCCTCTGTATTT
Organism: Raja brachyura; assembly: GCA_963514005.1. The sequence continues at coordinate 4,524,520 of OY740803.1, read as the reverse complement.
CTGTTCATGAAGTCTTCTGCGTGACAAATTCACGTCTGACTCATGAAGAGTGTTTCTGATCTGTCAGACAGGTGTTTGGAGGTTTTTCTTATAATAGAGAATTCTTCCGTCATCAGCTGTGGAGGTCTTCCTTGGCCTGCCAGTCCCTTTGTGATTAGTAAACTCACCAGTGCTCTCTTTCTTCTTAATGATGTTCCAAACATTTGATTTTGGCATGGTTAAGGTTTGGCTGATGTCTCTAAGAGTTTTATTCTTGTTTCTCAGTCGCATAATGGCTTCTTTGGCTTTCATTGGCACAACTTTGATCCTCATGTTGATAAACAGCAATAAAAGTTTCCAAAGGCGATGGAAAGACTGGAGGAAAGACTAGATGCTGAGAGCTTTCTTATACCTGCATTAAGGAGGCAATTAAACACACCTGAGCAATTACAAACGCCTGTGAAGCCATGTGTCCCAAACATTATGGTGCCCTGAAATGGGGGGACTATGTATAAACACAGGTGTAATATCTACATAGTGAAACCAAAATGTATAAAAATATCCTTTAATAAAATCTGACAATGTGCACTTTAACCACATGCGATTTTTTTTACTACAAATCTCAAATTGTGTACAGAGGCAAATAAATAAATGATGTGTCTTTGTCCCAAACATTATGGAGGGCACTGTAAGCTCTCCCAGGCCCCTAATGAATGGAGAGGGTATGCAGGAACTGGGGTCTAGAGCCAGATGTCAAACCACTGGGATTACCAAATAGAAGCGGATCAGAGAGTTTTACTGTTGTATGTGAGCTATTATTTTAAAAAATCCACAAAGTAAATATTTGCACAAATAGCCTTTCCTAACTTTCTCTTTCTCTAGCCCTCAACGCTTACAAAATGCTCAGAGGTAATCTAAGGAGTTATCATTGTCTTTCTGCCCTTGTTCAAGAACTCTCTGCACTAGAGTTCAACCAGAGTTCAATCCTTACTATGGGTGCTATCCATGCAGAGTTCATACGTTCTCCCTGTGACCACGTGGGTTTTCTCCAGGTGCTCTGGTTTTCTCCCACATTCCGAATACATTAAGTTTTGTAGGTTAATTGACTTCTGTAAATTGCCCTAGTGTGTACAACATAGAACTAGTGTACGTGTAATGGATGGTTAGCGTAGACGCAGTGGGCAAATGTGCTTGATTATATGCTGTATCTCTGATCCAAAAATGCATGCGAAAGGGATTTTTCTAATCGACTAATGCAGAGAAAATAATTTAAACCTTTAATCCTACATTTAATCCAAAATAGTGGATAAACAGAATGGGTAGTTTGATTTGTTACACCCATAACTTTAAACAATTAAAATAATTTATTAAAATCTATATATATCAAACAATGCACAGATAAAAATGAACAGGCACAGCTTATAATACAAAAAAATATCCATTCGACGCTACCTCAGCAACAAATTGTCAAACTCACTCACAGGCACATGGTTGACCCCTGCCTTCAACTAGTAGAGAGAGAAGAAAAGTGAGCCTAGATCTTACCCTATTAAAACGATGACTGCTTCATAATCTTGAGTTACAAATGGAAATGAAGATTGCACAATTAACATGCAACCAGTTTCTACCTTTTTCAGGAAGGGAAAGCCACTAATGAAGACACTAATGAAGCAACTGAAAATGTGTGGCCTTGGATACTGCCTTGAGGAACTTGCAAAAACTGTGTCTTCTGACTGAGATTATCTAATTTTCTTTTGCAGGTTTGACACAGAGCATTTTCCTTTTACGTTTATCGCTTAAATGCTAGATGTAGGCCAGTTCGCCACACAGTCCAGACTTCCCACCATTAACATAATCTACACATCACGTTGCCTTAGAAAAGCAGCCAACATAATCAAAGACTTGTTATCCCTGCTCCCATCTGGCAAAAAGTACAGCAGCTTGAAAACACACCACCAGCCTCAAGAACTGCTTCCACCCCTCTAATTCTAAATGACCCTTCCATAAGCAGGAGTACTCAGATCACCCCTCATCCTCCTGTGCTCCAAGGAATGGAGACCCAGCCTACTCAACCTCTCCCTGCAGCGCACACCCTCTAATCCTGGCAATATCCTCGTAAATCTTCTCTGAACCCACAAGCTCGACAATATCTTTCCTATAACATGGTGCCCGGAACTGAACACAATATTCTAAATGTGGTCCCACCAATGTCTTATACAACTGCAACACGACTTCCCAGGGGAGATCCTTTAATTCTGCGCATGCAATTATCCCTCCTCTACCCCATCCCCTTCCACCTAATATTCCTTCCTTGCGTTTCACATTTCATACCTCTTCCATCTTTATTTCCTCATCTCACACATTTTGTCTTTTCACCTCTGGCCTTTGTCCAACCGTCTTCCAATCAAAAATCCCCCTCAACAGAAAATTGTCCCACCCCCATCTCCCTTCCAACCCCTTACTACAATCTGTCTGAAGATGGGTACCAATTTGAAACATCACTTATTCTTGTTCTCCAGCGATGCTGCCTGACCTGCTGAGCGCTTTGTATCCGTTCTTAATCATTAATATCTTGCACAGCTGCAAAATTTAACGCTAAACTCCTGGACCCAATACCAATCTGATGTAGGGAAGCTTTGCTACCCTGTTCACCTGTGCTACTGCTTTCATTAAATTGTGTACCTGTACACTTATCATCGGTTCCATAGTTAAATTCAATCTGCCATTCATTGGCCCACTTCTTTAGTTGATCCGGATCCTTCTGTAAACTTGGATAGACTTCCTCACTGTCCAATATACCGCTAATTTTGGGGTCATCCACAAATTTACTAACCACGTTATCCAAATTGTTAATATAGATGACAAATAATTGTGGGTCCAGCACATCCCTGCGAAACACTACTGGTCACAGGCCTCCAATCAGAAAAACATCCTTCTACCACCACCCTCTGACTCCTTCCAACATGCCATTTTAAATCTAGTTGTCTTGCTCACTTTGGATTTCATGTGATTTAACCTTCTGATTTAGCTTTCCCTATGGGGCCTTGTCAAAAGACCTTGCTAAAGTGTTCCATGGTTCCTTTTATCGGCTTGATTGATTTGTATGCAAATCACAGTTGTTGGCTTTTCTTTCAAATAGAAATGTTGTTGTTTCCTGGTTCTAACTTTCAGATGATTTGTGGAGAATTTGTCTGTTCCTCGGAAGAGTGTTAGGATATCTTGTGTCTATCTGCCCTCTCAAATAGACATCTCATCTGACAGATGCCATCTTCCTGTTGATGGTTTAAATCACCTTAATTGAAAATTGTACGTTAATACATTTGAATGTATTATAAATGTATGTTATTACATGCATAAATAACAATTAATCTCTTGAGTGCTAGTTACATAGAAAATAGGTGCAGGAGGATGCCATTCGGCCCTTCGAGCCAGCACCGCCATTCAATATAATCATGGCTATCAATAACCCGTGCCTGCCTTCTCCCCATATCCCTTGACTCCACTAGCCCCTAGAGCTCTATCCAACTCTCTCTTAAATCCATCCAGTGATTTGGCCTCCACTGCCCTCTGTGGCAGGGAATTCCATAAATTCACAACCCTCTGGTTAAAAAAGTTTTTTCTCACCTCAGTTTTAAATGACCTCCCCTTTATTCTAAGACTGTGGCCCCTGGTTCTGGACTCACCCAACATTGCGAACATTTTTCCTGCATCTAGCTTGTCCAGTCCTTTTATAATTGTATATGTTTCTATAAGATTCCCCCTCATCCTTCTAAACTCCAGTGAATACAAGCCTAGTCTTTTCAATCTTTCCTCATATGACAGGGATCAATCTCGTGAACCTACGCTGCACTGCCTCAATCACAAGGATGTCCTTCCTCAAATTAGGAGACCAAAACTGTACACAATACTCCAGATGTGGTCTCAACAGAACCCTATACAGCTGCAGAAGAACCTCTTTACTCCTGTACTGAAATCCTCTTGTTATGAAGGCCAACATTCCATTAGCTTTCTTCACTGCCTGCTGTACCTGCACGCTAATTTTCAGTGACTGGTGTACAAGGACACCCAGTACCTCCCCCTTACCTAACCTAACCCCATTGAGATAATAATCTGCCCCTTTGTTTTTGCCGCCAAAGTGGATAACCTCACATTTATCTATATTATACTGCATCTGCCACGCATCAGCCCACTCACTCAAGCTGTCCAGGTCCCCCCTGCAACCTCCTAACACCCTCTTCACAGTTCACGCTGCCACCCAGCTTTGTGTCATCCGCAAACTTGCTAGTGTTGCTCCTAATTCCCTCTTCCAAATCATTTATATATATGGTAAACAATTGTGACCCCTTGTAGTTTGGCAACTGTTTTAAATTTCATGAACTTATCGTAAGTAGGGCAAGCTCTGTTTGGCAGGAAGTGGTTTCAAATTGGTATTTCCATCGTTTGAAGAAAATGATCCAAATCTGCAGTCACGCACTGTAATCATTAGAATATTGTAATTCACAGTGAAATTCTGTGATGCAATACACTTTCTTAGAGAAATATTACTTTAACTGTTGGGCATAATATATTTATTCCAATGTGCATTTGTAGTAGCAGGATTGTTTTTAAAGTTCCACTTGTATTTGTGGTCTTGGATCTATTTTGACATTGTGAATGGCTGGAGAAGTCACATAGTATTGTGGTATGATTAAGAAATGGCAATATAAAATTGGTAGATCGGTGCAAAATGCCTAGTTTCAACAGACAAAATTCTGTACTTGGTGACTAAGATTGGATCCTGACGTCAGTGCAGCTTTTGGTCAAACATGGATTAAAGACTGAATAACTGAGGAAGTGAGGGCGAGATAGGTTTAGGTTTATTATAGCCACATGTATCGAGGCACAGTGAAAAGCTTTGTTTTGTATGCTAGCCCAACAGATCATACAATCAAATCAAACTCAAATACAATAGATAGAGCAGATACAGAGGGCAGAAAATAATTCTCAGCGTTACGGCACATTGTGTCGCTTCGGTTCCATGGACAAAGTCCAATATCCCCAATGGGTTGTCCATCTGAAAGTTGTGTCATAGGATCATGAATCTTTGAAGTTGTCTTCCTCAAAGAGAAGTGGAATGTGAGTACTTTAAAGGCCAGGGTAAATAGATTTTTGATTAGAGGGCGAAAGGATATTGTGGATAAACACAAATACCCATGAGGTTACAATCATAGTGGTTTAGAATTCTTATGTTCAATCCGGCACAAAGACACGTGGACTATGCCTGCTCCTAATTTGTACAAAAATGAAAGAGTAGATATAGACTGTGCAGAGATAAAAATGGATCAATTCTCAAGTGTAAATCCATCAACCCACAAGACTCCCCTGTTTTATCACCATGGTCCTTCAGCTCAATCTCATTGCTTTTGTGTCAATAACCATTTTAGAAACCTGTCTGTCTCTTGAATGCACCTCAGAATGTAAACCCATGATTAAATGGCAGGGTTGAAACAACAAAACTAACCACAACATCTTCAAAGACACTGAATTGTAGACCAAATATCTATTACAGCCTTGGGTAGTAATCTTTTACTATTCACATATAGCTATAAATTAGATTAGATATAACAAATAGTACGGTATTTACTTAGGGATGCTGCACTCAAAGTCACTTTGAACACGCTCCATAGTCCAAATTATTAATTTGTACCTTATACTCAAATCCATTATATAAATTCATTCGCAAAAAGCTTGCGCAGTGTAAAGTTCTGCCAACATATGGCCCTTAGACTTTTTGTTTGTTTCCAGGTAGAAAGGGTTAAAACAGTAATTCCTGTTAAATATTGTGAAGAGCCAGAAGGCTGCGGATGCAGCAGGAAAATGTCAGGTGTGTAATTGTCATGGCAATGATAACTGAACAATGAAATTCTTACATGCTGCAACTATAATTATGACATAATTATGTAAGGAGACGAGGAGTGAGAGGGAGGCGGCGGCAAACACCGGCTCATTCGGGAAGCTCGGCTCGGCACGGACGAGGGCCCAGGCTTCGGACCTGCGGCCAGGGACCGTCCGTCGGGGATGCAGCCCGCAGCCGCCACCCTCGGGGAGGCGTACTCCCCACCCCTCAGAGGCAGAGGCAAGGACCAGCGTGAGGAAAGGGGGAGCGGCGGCGTCGACAAAGCAAGGTCGAGTCATTTGGGCGGGAGCAGCCACTTACTCACTCACCTCAGCCGAGCACTCTCATGGCAGCCGCTAGTGAGTTAGTTAGCCCGCCCGGCGCTCGAGCCGCCGCCACCAACCGCCGCCCGGCGCTCGCGCCATTCACACTCACACACACAGCCTGTTGACACCCGCCGCGGCACTGCGCACGCGCGGGTCTCTGTACTCTCTCCCACCCGCCGCCGCTGCCGTGACTCAGCGCATGCGCGCGTCCGCCCCACCCCCATCCACCGCCGCGACTCCGCGCGTCCGCTCCACCCACCCGCTGCCATGACGCCACGCATGCGCGCGTCCGCTCCACCCTCGCATCCACCGCCGCTGTCGTGACTCAGCGCATGCGCGCGTCCGCTCCACCCATCCACCCGCCGCCGCTGCCATGACTCAGCGCATGCGCGCGTCCGCTCCATCCACCCTCCCTGCCTGCCGGAGCCCCACGCGTGCGCACACACACACCTCTCTATCTCCCCGGTGTCAGCCTTTCACTCTCAGACGTGGCCAATCAATGCCCAGCCCCTCCCCGCCGAGCAAGGTCTGCGAGAGAGCAGAATACATCGATGGATTCCCACGTTCTGTTAATCCACGATTGCCCCTCATCCGTGCTGTCTCCTGATGTATAAATAAAATACATGTTTTCTTGCAGAAGCTCGCTGGGTTTTCCTTTTTCTCTGTCACTGGTTCACACTCGGCTTTACTGTGTAATACATCCCCTCAAAGACACCTACTGTATTACATTTACTGTGTAAAACATCCCCTCAAAGTGTGCACTTTGTAATGTAAACTTTGCAATTAATAATGATAATATATTTTATTGTCATTGCACGGATGTGCAACGATATCTGGTATGCAGCTTCCATCCGATGTCATAACTTAAACTAATAAAATTTAGATTTAAATTTAGAATTGCAACGTGTGCACTTTGCAATGTAAATGTAGTTTGTGGGAACGGCTTGAGGCTCAGCAGTCCCCAGCTGCGCTGATAAAAGATCATTGACCCGGGACATGAACGTTGTTTTTTTTCTCTCTCATCTGCCGATGCTGTCAGATCTACCGCAGATTTGCATTTGGTTCTGTTTTTGTCCCCCACTGACTATTATGGCGGAGCAGGAGAATGGATGGCAAAGCAAGCCTCTATTTATTTTGAGTCAGCGAAGAGTCGGCACTGTAGTTCCTGGTCTTTGGGCCTTCCGTGTTTCTAGACTGAATCTTTGTCAGGTTTGTATCCGGTTCGGGAAAAAAACTTACAACATCCTTCCAATCAAAATAAGGGAACTGCCCAACACTTGTGCCCATATAATACTTATTATGTCCTCTGCACATAAATTCAAGCAGAGGACAGAATAATAATCCTTAATAATTCACCATTGTCTAATTACGCAGAGTGAGGGCTTCAACTGCAAGGCATTGTCCTGTCAACTGCCAAAATAATTCCAGATTCAGTCAAATTGTGATGAAATAATTTGCATTTCAATTGACAGTTTGCATATTTAATTAAACGGACCAATCGTTCTTCAAGCCCATCGAGCCATTCAGTTTGGTTTGTGCTCAGTTGATTTGGAAAATATGTCTATTGATTTGAATAAATTTATGAGGTCAGTGGAAAGATGTGTGTCGGGCACAGTTCAACCCAGTGTGAGAGAGGTGACACCAATAAGCAAAATCATGTTTTGAATGATTGTTTTGAAGAATTGTAGTACTAAGCAAATATAACCGTATAACAATTACAGCACGGAAAAAGGCCTTCTAGGCCCTTCCAGTCCATACCCACCATTTATTTTCCCCTAGTCCCATCTACCTGCACTCAGACCATACCCCTCCATTCCCTTCCCGTCCATATACCTGTCCACTTTACTATTAAATGTTAAAATCGATCCTGCCTCCACCACTTCTGCAGGAAGATCATTCCACACAGCCACCACTCTCTGAGTAAAGAAGTTCCCCCTCATGTTACGCCTAAACTTCTGTCCCTTAATTCTCATGTCATGCCCTCTTGTTTGAATCTTTCCTACCCTCAATGGGAAAAGCTTATCCACGTCAACTCTGTATATCCCTTTCATCATTTTAAAGACCTCAATCAAGTCCCCCCTTAACCTTCTGCGATCCAAAGAATAAAGACCTAACTTGTTCAACCTTTCTCTGTAACTTAGTTGCTGGAACCCAGGCAACATTCTAGTAAATCTCCTCTGCACTCTCTCTATTTTGTTGACATCCTTCCTATAATTAGGCGACCAAAATTGTACACCATACTCCACAATTGGTCTTACCAATGCCTTGTAGAATTTTAACATTACTTCCCTACTCCTATATTCAATGCTCTGATTTATAAAGGCCAGCACACCAAAAGCTTTCTTTACCACCCTATCTACATGCAATTCCACCTTCAGGGAACTATGCACAGTTATTCCTAGATCCCTCAGTTCCACAGCATTCCTTAATTCCCTACCATTTACCATGTACGTCCTATTTTGATTTGTCCTGCCAAGATGTAGCACCTCACACTTATCAGCATTAAACTCCATCTGCCATCTTTCAGCCCACTCTTCCAAATAGCCCAAATCTCTCTGTAGACTTTGAAAATCTACTTCATTATCCACAGCACCCCCTATCTTAGTATCATCTGCATACTTACTTATCCAATTTTCCACCCCATCATCTAGATCATTGATGTACATGACAAACAACAGTGGACCCAACAGAGATCCCTGAGGCACCCAACTGGTCACCGGCATCCAACCTGACAAACAGCCATCCACCATTACTCGCTGGCATCTCCCATTCAGCCACTGTTGAATCAAATGAAATGCACAGATGATTAAAAACATCACATCTTGTGTGCAAGGAAAGTCAATTGTGGTCAATATACCTCACATTTGGTTTGAAAAGCTGTTTCAAAATAACATAGACATCAATCAATCAATCAAATACTTTATTGTCATTCAGAAATACACCAACAAATGCAAGTCTGAACAAAATTCCATTGCACCTGCCTCACCGTACAACATAAAATAACAAAAGGATAAAATAGATAAAAAGATAAAATAGATAATAGTGGTGGCACATTAGATGGAATTCAAGAGTCTGATGGATCGGGGGTAGAAGCTGTTGTAGGAGCCGTTTTGCTCCTTATACTGCACTACCTTTTGCCCAAGGGCAAAGTGAACAGTCCATGATGGAGATGTGTGGGGTCTTTTATAATGCTGTTGGCCTTGGACAAGCAACGTTTGCATGCAATGTTACTTAGAGGCAGAATATATTGTTTATTCTTTTGGTGAGATTACTCCTCACCTATTTTCTACTTCAACATGATGTTCATTGCTTTGGATTTATAATTTTCGTGGAATAATTAAGAATCTGAGGCAACCTAGTTACCATAATATCCCGTAGGAAGAAACTGCAGATGCTGGTTTAAACCGAAGTTAGACACAAAATACTGGAGTAACTCAGTGGGACAGGCAGCATCTTTGGCGAGAACAAAGAGGTGACGTTCCGGGTTGAGACACTTCTTCAGACTAGTCAGTGGAATGGGAAACGAGAGGTATTTCAGATATAAGGAGACCTTTCTGTCCTAGACCTCCTCCATTGTCAGAGTGAGGCTGAATGCAAATTGGAGTGACACCATTTCATATTTCACTTGGGCAGCTTATAACCCAGTGGTATGAATATTGATTTCCCTAACTAAAAGTAACCCCTGCATTCCCTCTCTCTCCATCTCTCCCCTACCCAAGTGGCACCAGCTTCTCATTCTCACCTAGCAAACAGATAACAATGGCCTGTTTCCTTTATCATTCTGCATATCTTTCATTAATTTGTACTATATCTCTCTACATCACTGTCTATATCTCTCATTTCCTTTTTCCCTGACTGGTCTAAAGAAGGGTCTCGATCCAAAACGTCACCCATTCTCTCTCTCCAGAGATGTCGCCTGTCCCGCTGAGTTACTCCAGCATGTTGCGTCTATTTACCAAAATATCCTCCCTGGTCTTATTTGGCAAGATACAAATTGACATTTTATTAAGTGTTTCTTCTTTTTTTCCCGCACTTTTCCTTCTGGAAGTATAAGCTGAATGCTCACAGAGTTGTTACTAAATCACTTATTTTACCGATCTGAAAAGTTAAATCAGTGCCTCCATTGTTGTTCCATGCAAATCCCGTGGGTAAATATAACAATCAGTTACAGATTGGCAGCCTGCCTGCAATGCTGCCATTGTTTCAACGTTTTCCGTAGTCTCTGCACTAGTTTGGTCGGGATTGTGAAGAAGTGTCCCGACCCCTGAAACGTCTCCCCTTCTTTCTCTCCAGTGATGCTGCCTGTCTCACTGAATTACTCCAGCGTTTTGTATCTGTCTTTAGTGTATTCCCTCATCCACTTCTCTCGCTACGGTATACTATCTGGAAGACTTAAAAATTTGTTTTAACGACTTAATTATTAATTTCAAAACTCAACGTAAAAAAAGATTGCCGATCACTTTTAGGGCAACTTTGAATTCAAGTATTTTAAATGAGAGTATAGTCGGGATATTTGCAAATTATGGAGAGGAAACTGATCGGAACACTGCACATGAGCCATTCAGTTATATAAAGATCAGTTCATCTTTAGGTTTTGGAGAAATTTAAGCAGGGAGTCACTGATAAAATACTGGGAAATACTAGGAAATACTGGAATTGTTAATTTGATTATTAAAACTTTACCACAGCAGGCAGTGGAGGCCAAGTTAGTAGTTATTTTTAAGGCAGAGATAGATTCTTGATCAGTACGGGTGTCAGAGGTTATGGGGAGAAGGCTGGAGAATGGGGTTAGGAGGGAGAGATAGATCAGCCACGATTGAATGGTGGAGTAGACTTGATGGGCTGAATGGCCTAATTCTACTCCTATCGCTTATGACCTTATAGAATAGCTGAGAACTGCAGGACAACAAACTCGATTTCCTTCTGGTCAACATTGATGCTCCATTGCACAGTAAATGCTAGGACTCTGGGGAGTGCTGTACGACAAAGAGAGCTAGGGGTGCAGGGGCATAATTCCATGAAAGTGGTGAAGTAGTAGACAAGGTGGTGAAGAACGTATTTGTCACGTTTGGCTTCATCGATTACAGGAGTTGACACATCATGTTATCGACATTGTACAAAACATTGGTGCTGCGTACTGTGTACGGTTCTGGCCATGCTGTTATAGGAAGAATATAATTAATTTCATGTGCAAAAAATATTTCTGAGGTGTTACCAGAGTTTAAATGATAAGGAGAGGCTGAATAGACTGGGTCTTTATCCCCGGAGGATGCGAGGCTAAGGAGCTACCTTAGAGGTTTATAAAGTTCATGTAGGGTCTAGAGAAAGTGAATGTTTTACCCACAATAGGGGGATCTCAAACTAGAGAGTATAATAGACAATAGGTGCAGGCGCAGGCCATTCGGACCATCAAGCCAGCACCACCATTCAATGTGATCATGGCTGATAATCCGCAATCAGTACCCCGTTCCTGCCTTCTCCCCATATCTCTTGATTCCGCTATCTTTAAGAGCTCTGTCTAGCTCTCTCTTGAAAGCATTCAGAGAACCAGCCTCCACCGCCCCTCTGATGCAGAGAATTCTACAGACTCACAACTCTGTGTGAAAACGTTTTTCCTCATCTCCATTCTAAATAGCTTACCTCTTATTCTTAAAAAATAGCATAGGGTATAAGGTGAGAGAGAAAATATTTAAAAGGGACCCGAGGGGCCACCTTTTCACACAGAAGGTGGTGTGTATATGTAAGTGGTAGACCTGGGTGCTATTAGGACACTTGGACGGGTACCTGGAAAGGAAAGGTTTGGAGTGATATGGGCCAGGTGCACGAAAGTGGAACTAGCTCAGCTGGGCAACTTGGTTGCATGTATGAGTTGGGATAAAGGCCTGTTTCCATGTTGAATGGCTCAATAACTGCGACTCACTACTTTGGGGAAAGAAAGGTCTGTTGGTTTGCATCTATGAAAACCTCAAAACAATTGCTTCAGATCACCTGTCATGATTGGTTCTGAATCAACATCAGGAGTCATGAATGCTTAATTGTCATATGCACCAGGAATGGAACAATGAGATTCTTACTTGCTGCAGCTTCACAGATCAATAAATGGAACGAAACAGCAATAAATAGGCAATAATCAATAATACAATAAATTATCAGTTTACCAGGTAACCAGACCAAAATGTTTAAGAAGGAACTGCAGTTGCTGGAAAATCGAAGGTAGACAAAAGTGCTGGGGAAACTGAGCGGGTGCAGCAGCATCTATGGAGCGAAGGAAATCAGCAACGTTTCGGGCTGAAACCCTTCATCAGTCTGAAGAAGGGCTTTGGCCCGAAACGTTGCCTATTTTACTTTGCTCCATAGATGCTGCTGCACCCGCTCAGTTTCCCCAGCACTTTTGTCAACCAGACCATAATAGTGCATTTAGTATAATGTTTCTCTTGCCCTTGTCACTTAGCAACCAATGGATCAATTTTTCTGTTGGGTTTTTATTTCCCAATAGAATGTACATACCAGAGAATGTTGTCATCTTTCTTTTAGTGCCTGCTGTTGTTTACCAACTGGCATACCTGTTCATCGGATTTCCCAATCTCTCTTGCCCAATGGTTCCAAGCCATGACCCCAAAGGCAGGGAGGCAGAAATATTAACTAAAATTATATTTACTTTGGAATGGAGGAGATTTTGGAGGTGGATTTAACTGAGGTGAATAAAATTAGGATACAATGGATAAGGAAGGGGTACTTCCCTCAGGCACATGGTTAATAAATAACCAGAGGGCTAAGAATAAAAGTAATTGGTGGAAGGTCTAGAGAGAATTGAGGAGAAATTCAATCTTCTTCTTCTTACGTGTGGCGTGCACCGCCTAAAGTTGTAGGACAACTTGTTCTACTTGATCTTATTTGATTGCGCACGCCGGGTTAATTGCATTCGTCGAAACAGGGCGGACCACGTGAAGGTTGCAATCTTCCACCCCAAATTAAATCTGAGAATGATTAGGTGCTCAAACCTAGCATAGAATCATACAGCATGGAAACAGGCCGTTCAGCCCACCAATAGACAATAGGTGCAGGAGCAGGCCATTTGGCCCTTCAAGCCAGCACCGCCATTCACTGCGATCATGGCTGATCATCCACATTCAGTATCCCGTTCCTGCTTTCTCACCATATCCCCTGACTTTGCTATCTTGAAGAGCTCTATCTAACTCTCTCTTGAAAGCATCCAGAGAATTGGCCTCCACTGCGTTCTGAGGCAGAGAATTCCACAGATTCACAACTTTCTGGGCAAAAAAGTTTTTCCTCATCTCCGTTCTAAATTCAAGATTCAAGAGAGTTTATTGTCATGTGTCCCAGATAGGACAATTAAATTCGTACTTTACTTCAGCACAAAATAATATAGTAGGCCTACCCCTTATTCTTAAACTATGAATAGAATGGCCTATCCCTTATTCTTATATTGTGGCCCCTGGTTCTGGACGTTCTCCAACACCGGGAACATGTTTCCTGCCTCTAGTGTGTCCAATCTCTTAATAATCTTATATGTTTCAATAAGTTATCCTCTCATCCTTCTAAATTCCAGAGTATACAAGCCCAGCCGCTCCATTCTATCAACATATGACAGTCCCGCCATCCCGGGAATTAACTTCGTGAACATACGCTGCACTCCCTCAATAGCAAGAAATTCACACTGACCATCATCCACCTATTTATACGGACAGATTTTATTCTCCTCACATTCCCAGCAACTCTCCCAGATCCTACCACTAACCATCACATTAGTGGCAATTCACAGAGGACAATTAACTTACTAAAACTGCAGGTCTTTGTAATCTGGGAGGAAACCAGAGCACATGGGACACCCACAGAGTTACGGGGAACGTGCAGCTCCACACAGTCAGCACCGGAGGTCGGGATCAATCGCGGATCACGAGAGCTGCTGGCTGCTGCATTGTGCCAAAGGAATAGTCCTTTATTACATTATAAAGGATTTTGCTGTCCCATACCTACCGAACTCCATGTAACTGGAAAGTGACTTCAGGCTGATTAAAGCATAGATTTTTCATGGCTGGCAATTACCTCATCTGTGTTGTAAATCTTGAATATTTCAGGATTTTAGGTTTCTTGTTCCCTAAACCAAAGCTGTCACTGTTAATTGTGGGCTGGAAGATTGCAACCTTCACGCAGTCAGCCCTGTTTCGACTAATGCAATCAACTCAACATGCGCAACGGAAGATCAAATAGAACAAGTTGTCCGACAACTTTAGCCTGTGCACGCCACACGAAAGAAGAAGACTGTTAATTGTAACTTGTTTATGGAGTATGCGTGCATGTGTGTATATATACACACACTGAACTTTTTTTCTTCTCTCGTTATGTAGTATGTTTACATATTCTGTTGTGCTGCAGCAAGTAAGAATTTCATTGTCCTATCTGGGACATAAAACAATAAAACACTCTTGACTCTTTTACTGGTTGTTTCGGAGAAGCATGGATGCCTCATGAATGAAAACTGAAAATCTTGGAATGACTCTAAATGGCACGGCAGACTTTGTGAAGAGTAAGGGTTGAGGTGGGTGACATGATTGTCCAGTGTCTTGTTAATGCCCGAGGCGTCACCCATTCCTTCTCTCCAGAGATGTGGCCTGTCCAGCTGAGTTACTCCGGCATGTTGTGTTCATGTGAGGAATTGAATGTTGTACACCTAGATTTTCAGAGAGCCTTTGATGAGGTGCCGCAGATGAGGCTTCTGAGGAAGATATGAGCCCATGGTACCAAAGGGCAGGTACTAGCATGGATAGCATGTTGGCCGGATGGCAGAAGGCAAAGAGTGGCAATAACGACTGTCATATGAGGAAAGATTGAAAAGACTAGGCTTGTATTCACTGGAGTTTAGAAGGATGAGGGGGGATCTTATAGAAACATATAAAATTATAAAAGGACTGGACAAGCTAGATGCAGGAAAAATGTTCCCAATGTTGAGCGAGTCCAGTACCAGGGGCCACAGTCTTAGGATAAAGGGGAGGCCATTTAAGACTGAGGTGAGAAAAAAAAACTTTTTCACCCAGAGAGTTGTGAATTTATGGAATTCCCTGCCACAAAGGGCAGTGGAGGCCAAATCAGATAGAGAATTAGATAGAGCTCTAGGGGCTAGTGCCCTTGATTCCACTAGCCCCTTGCAATTCATATTCCAAGTGAGACATGGGTCCCTGTCTATGACGTGACTGGAGGGATCAGCGACTCCAGAGGATTCATGACTAATACTGAGCTGGAAGGAGGTAAAAGAATAACAAAAGGAAGATATTATTTATAGACTCAACACTTTAAAAGCAATTTAAAACAGCAGAGTAATTATATATGCAAGAAGAAACTGCAGATGCTGGTTTAAACCAAAGATAGACACAAAAAGCTGGAGTAAGTCAGTGGGACAGACAGCATCTCTGGAGAGGGTACACAAAATGCTGGAGAAACTCAGCGGGTGCAGCAGCATCAATGGAGCGAAGGAGATAGGTAATGTTTCGGGCCAAAACCTTCTTCAGACTGATGGGGGGTGGGGGGAAGAGAGGAAAAAGGTGGAGGAGCCCGAGGGCTGAGGGAGAGGTAGGAAGGGGAGGAGACAGCAAGGGTCAACAGAATTGGGAGAATTTAATGTTCATGCCAAGAGGATGCAGACTCCCCAAACGGAATACGAGGTACTTTTCCTCCAATTTGCGGTGTTGCTCACTCTGGCCGTGGAGGAGGCCCAGGACAGAGGTCGGATACGGAATGGGAGGGGAAGTTGAAGTGCTGAGCCACCGGGAGGTCGGGTTGATTATTGCGGACCGAGCGAAGGTGTTCGGCGAAATGATCGCCAAGCCTCCGCTTGGTCCCACGGATATAGATCAGCTGGCACCTAGAGCAGCGGATGCAATAGATGAGGTTGCAGGAGGTGCAGATGAACCTCTGTCGGACCTGGAAGGACTGCTTGGGTCCTTGAATGGAGTGGAGGGGGGAGGTAAAGGGACAAGTGTAGCATCTCTTGCGGTTGCAAGGGAAAGTGCCCGGGGAAGGGGTGGAGTGGGAGGGAAGGGAAGAATTGACAAGGGAGTTGCAGAGGGAGCGGTCTTTGCAGAAGGCAGACAGATGGAGGGAGACAAGGGGGGGAGATGGGAAGATGTGGCTAGTGGTGGGGTCACGTTGGAGGTGGCGAAACTGGCGGAGGACTATGTGTTGTATGTGCCGGCTGGTGGGGTGAAAGGTGAGGACCAGGGGGACTCTGCCCTTGTTGGAGTGGGGGAATGGGGAGAGAGGGCAGTGTTGTGGGGTACGGAGGAGACCCTGGTGCAAGCCTCAACTATAGTGGGGGAGGGGAATCCCTGTTCTCTGAAGAATGAGGACATTTATGATGCCCTGGTGTGGAACACCTCAACCTGGGAGCAGATGCGGCGTAGACGGAGGAATTGGGAATAGGGTATGGAGTCCTTACAGAAAGAAGGAGGGTGCGAGGAAGAGTAGTCCAGGTAGCCGTGGGAGTCAGTGGGTTTATAATGGATGTCGGTCAGGAGTGTATCCCCTGCGATGGAGATGGTGAGGTCAAGGAATGGTAGGGGAGTGTCGGAAATGGTCCAGGCGTATTTGAGTGCCGGATGGAAGTTGGTGGTGAAAAGGATGAAGTCAGTCAGTTGTGTGTGTGTGCAGGAGGTGACACCAAAGCAATCATCGATGTAGCGGAGGTAGAGGTCGGGGATGGGGCCCTGGTACGCCGAGAACAAGGATTGTTCGACGTACCCGACAAAGAGGCAAGAGTGCCCATAGCTACGCCTTGTGTTTGGAGGAATTGGGAGGACACAAAAGAGAAGTTATTGAGGGTAAGGACCAACTCCGCTAGTTGGAGGATGGGTATGGGTTGCTCCTCTGGTCGAGGAAGAACCGGAGGGCTTTGAGACCATCCTGGTGGGGGATGGAGGTGTAGAGTGATTGGACATCCATGGTGAATAGGAGAGGATGGGAGCCTGGAGAATGGAATGCGCGGAGACGACGGAGAGTGTCTGAGGTGTCTTGAACATAGGTGGGGAGGGATTTAACCAAGGGGAATAGGATGGAGTCAAGGTATGTTGAAATAAGTTCGGTGGGGCACGAACAGGCAGAGACAATGGGTCTGCCGGGGCAGTCAGGTTTGTGGATTTTGGGGAGAAGGTGAAATTGGGCCGTGGAGGGCTGGGGAACAATGAGGTTGGAGGCTCGGAGGGCCAGGGAGCTGGAGTCGATGAAGTCGGTGATGGTGCTCGAGATGGTGGCCTGGTGCTCATTAGTGGGGTCATGGTCCAGGGGTAAGAAGGAGGAGGTGTCCGAGAGTTGGCGCGTGGCCTCCGCTTTGTAGAGATCGACGCGCCAGACTACCACGGCACCTCCCTTGTCGGCGGGTTTAATAATCCAGTCTGGGTCGTTGCGGAGTGAGTCGATGGCAGTACGTTCGGGGGGGGGGGAGATATTGGAGTGAGACGGGAGTGGAGGTGGTTGATGTCGCGAAGGCAGTTTTGGATAAAGAGTTCTAAAGCTGGAGGGCCACGAGGGGGTTCGTTGGAGACGGGAGCATCTCTGGAGAGATGGAATGAGTGATGTTTCGGGTTCAGACCCTTCTTCAGACTGGCTAAGGTTAAAGGAAATGAGAGATATAGACGGTGATGAGGAGAGATAAAGAACAATGAGTAAAAGTTCATCTCCCTGCTACCTTCGGGTAGAAGGTACAGGTGCCTGAAGACTGCAACAACCCGGTTTAGGAATAGCTACTTCCCCACAGCCATCAGGCTATTAAACTTGGCTCGGAACTCTGAACATTAATATCCCTCCATCTGTTATTTGAACTTTATTAATTTATTAATTCATGTGTGTATTTATGTATATAGTAGTAAGATTAAACGAGAACTTACCAGTTTAAAGTTAGATCTTTATTTTATGAGGAGTTGCGATGAGGGATTTTGTGAAGACCCCACCAGCACGCATGCGCGACATTCTTCAAAGCAGCGGTGTGGAATCACAGAACCAACAACAAAGAAATGACTTGTTA
Source organism: Raja brachyura (assembly GCA_963514005.1). The sequence goes on along the minus strand of OY740803.1, from coordinate 4,506,306 downwards.
TAGCAAGATTGAAGAGACTCTATATACCAGTTGACCTTATGATAGAGGGTTGGGAGCGGAGGGCATGAAATCCCTCGTCGCAACTCCTCATAAAATAAAGATCAAACTTCACACTGGTAAGTTCTTGTTTAATCTTACTATTTCATTTCAGAGTCACGTGAGTGACTTTGTGAAGATTTCAAAGCTCTGTGATTACATGCCCTGGATCACGTCCATGCTCTCACATGGCCACAATATGGATGGAAGGAGTATAAAACATGTTTCAGACTGAATGTACTGAAAATAATGTTTATTAATCACAAACAAAAAAACCCTTACTCGGGGATAACTGTATGTTGCTGACCAGCACTCAGCACGGCCTCTGCGAACATAACAGGAGCAGTAACAGGTTTATTGTAAAACCGCTGAAAAGTAGCTTCACTAGCACACTAGGCAAGAATATGGTCCATGGGCACCTCCATGACCTTTGCCGCCGATGTGGATGCAGCCCTGGTAGAATGGGATTTAAAGATATTAATGTCAATACCTGCTGCATCCAACACGGCCCTGAGCCACCTGGAGATCGTCTGCACCGTCACCCTGTGATGTGGTTTCTTATGGCTTATCAGTAGATTCCTCTCCATTCCCCTTAAGGTACGCGCCACTTTTATGTAGTGACGGATATGGGTGGCTAAGCAGAACCTCACATCAGCGGGGTATGCCGGAAAAACCAGCTGCAGCCCTGTAAATCCAGGTCCGTGCTGCTTCAGTAACTCGTCAATGTAAAAAGTTACTGTCACCGGGGTAGAGACCATTTTGTCGATATTGATTTTTTGTAATGTCTGTACCCGTTGTGCTGATGTTAGCGCCAATAACATCACCAATTTCAAGGTGAGTTTGTCCAATGGAAGTCCAACCATGGGTGACCATGACCTGAGTAGGGTTAACACTACCACAATGTCCCAGGTAACGTTGTAACGTGGTCGAGGAGGGTTTGCATTCAAAAATACCCCTCATCACTTTGGACACTAGTTTGTGTGATCCTACGTCAATGGTAAGGTAGGAAGATAGTGCACTTCTGGCACTGTTGATGGCGCTGTAGCTGAGGTGTTCGTCATGATGCAACCCCGCAAGAAATTCCAGCACATGTGGTATGGTTACAGAGTCATATGATATGTTCATCCGAGCGCAGTAGGCCTCCCATTTTCTTATTTAAATACTGCCGTCTTGTAGACTCCCTGCACGATGCTCCAATTGTATCCATGGTCCTTGGTGTGAGACCATATTGTAGCAGGGGTCTGTTCAAAACCTGCAGGCCAATAGGTTCAAATGACTGTGGCATGGATGGTATTCCCCTGTAGTGGGGTTAGTCACCAATTCAGGGCATTTTTTCAAAATTGCCCATGGTTCTCTGATCATCCCAAGGACTACCGGATACCATGGTTGTGTAGGCCAGTTGGGTATGATTAAAATGCCTGTTGCAGAATCTAATTTGATTTTCCACAATACCGGCCGATGAGGCAAAATGGAGGAAATGCATAGAAAAACCATTTCCCCCAGTGCAGCGAGAAAGCGTCCATCGCTATTGCCCCAGGATCTGGTTCCCATGATACATATGTTGGTACCTGATGGTTTAACCGTGACGCAAAAAGGTCGATATCCGGTTTACTAAATTTGGCTGTGATTTTAGTATATATTTGGGGATTTAATATCCATTCGATGTTATCATTGAACACTCATGACCTGGTGTCCGCCACTGTATTGAGCTTACCTGGAAGATAGGTAGCTGATATCCAAATATTACGTTCTGTGCACCAGAGCCAAATTGAATTAGCCAATTCATTGCAAGAAATTGACCTGATACCACCCATATGATTTAAATATGCCACCACAGTGGTATTGTCTATTTGGAGACGGACATGAGTACCACTAAGGTTTGAACAATAAGCTCTGAGTCCGTGAAATGCTCCAAGCATCTCCAAATAATTTATCCCTTGTGATAACAAAAGGGTAGATTCCTGTGAGTCCCATCTGCCACCACAACTAGAATAGTTGTAAGTAGCTCCCCAGCCATGGGAGCTTGCGTCAGTTTGTAAATACACCGACGGACGAGGCACAATGATAGGCTTGAATGAGTTCCGAATATTGTCAATCCGCCATTGTAACTCAAATTTTGCCTTAATTGGCAACTGCATAGGTCTATCAAAATGTCCAGCATTCAATTTTAATGCTGAAATCTTGGATCTTTGCAAATTTTGATAATGTGAAGGTCCAAATTGGGTAGCTGGAAATGTAGCTACCAATTTCCCAATTACCTTAGCAGCGTGTCTAATTGTTGGTGTACTGGCGCAGAGCAGTTTATTACATGCCTCGATGATGTCCATAGCTTTGTTAATTGGTATGGAAGTAATCATTTGATTGGTATCAATTGTGAATCCCAGATAGTTCATAACCTGTGATGGGTAGAACTTTGATTTGGCTGGATGGATTATAAACCCCAGTTTTTGGAATAACGATGCAGTGGCTGTGACTGCCGACTTTGTTGATTCCATGGTATCTCCTATAATTAGGATATCATCCAAATATGCCATAACTATATGGTTTTGTCTCCTCAGTGTTGCTAACACTGGCTTCAGTAATTTGGTAAATAATCTTGGGGCTGTGGTAAGCCCATTAGGCAAAGCTCTGTATTGCCAAAGTTGATCCATCCAAACAAACTTCAAGAACTTCCTGCGGTGTTTCCGTATGGATACTGAATAGTATGCATCTTTTAAATCGATGCATGCCATGAAGCAGCCCTCAGACACCAAAGATTTGGCTGTTTCAAAGGTGTCCATTTTAAAATGGGTGTATTTTACAAAAGTATTCAACTGAGTTAGGTCAATAATAACACGACATCCACCATCTTTTTTGATTTTAGTAAAGATGTTGGATACAAACTCAACTGGCTCGTGAATCGTTCTTTCTATCACCCCTTTGTCTTGTAGTCTTAAAATTTCAGCATGTCCTTCTGCTATTTCCTTATTGGAAAGTGCAAACTTGCGGTCTGGCACATGCTGAGACGGGGGAAGTGGTTCATTTGTGAACTCAATTTCATACCCCTGAATACTTTGTAATATAAACACATCTGAGGTGATAACATCCCATGCATCCTTAAAGAAACGCAATCTCCCACCAATGTGAGAGGTTATGCATGCAACTTGTGCATGAAAACCAGACTGCCTTACCTCCATGGTTAACGGCGGTCCTTGACATTTTTGGTGAATCATGGAGGTGCTGGGTTTTGCGGCTGCCGCATCTTCCATGCCGGCCGCTGCGGGCCTTGTCCTAAAAAAGGTTTCTGCTGTTAATGTTGCTGATAATGTGGCGCTGCCGGCGTGTAGGTCCTTGCTGCTCTCTCGGGTGGCCCCCGAGGTCTGGAGTATGGTAGTCTCCTAGACACCTGCCTGTTCGAAGAGTGTGGCCTCATTAATCCCACTGCCTTCGCTTGGTCATCTAAATCCTTGACCTGTTTTGTCTTCTCCAAACAACTGTCTTGGTGGTAACATCAGGGACGCCCTGCATAAACCCGCAAATTTCGTGTTGAGAGTTGGTTTGATGGTAGCTTTCCGGAATGCGTTTATTTCATACTGGGTGTTACACAGTAACGCAAGAGCATCTTCTTGTTCAGTGCTCAATTCCGTGCCATCCACCGATCTTGCAAACGCAGTAATCCCCGATGTAAGCAGCTTCAGAATCTTTTGCAATTTTATTTCTTGTGCTCTGATTCCTGGGCTGATATTACCCCAAATGGGTGTATTCACTGTTGGCACATTAAGAGAGTTACAGTTGTTTGGCGCGTTATACCGATTCATGGCTTCAGTAAGGACCTGATCTTGTAATTGATGGGTGGCAAGGAAATCAATACTGGCAGCCAGTTTGGGTTTGAGAGGTTGACCCGAAGACTTGGATTGCGCGAACTTGGATACTACACCCAACAGTTCTTCCTGAGCAATTTCAGGTGCCATAAGTTAATGTATCAAAATCTCTTCCTCTTCCCCTGGCTGTTCCCTTGCACTTCCCATCGATGATGGGGATATATTTCCTCCCATCGAGAATCTCCTGGAACTGGAGGGCATGATGTCCTGCTGCTGGAGATTGTGTTGTAGGATACGCTCCATCATGCGTTCCATTCGTTCTATCACTGGCCTGTACCTCGTCGAGGTAAGAACTTGAGTGCCATGATAGGAAGTCGCTACCTGCCGTTGCTGCGGGGCTAATCGACTCCCGCGCAGACCTGCCGCTCGTCGCCGTCTTTCGAACGAGAACGGCCTGCTAGTCTCAAAGGACATGTGCGGTGGAAAGTCGGCACCTGCCGCCGTAGCGTGGTGACCTGACGTCCGCGCGGGCTTGCCGCCTGTCCTCCTTAGGGACAAAGGAGACGTACGGTCACGTCCTGCCACTAATGGGGGGTGCGGTGACCGTGATGAGACTCCACCTGCCCAAGATTTACTGGCCTTGCTAGGTGGTGAGTCTATACTGGCCATGGTTGATAAGCCAGCAGACCCTGGTCTCAATAGTTCACCTGTCCACGGTCTTGCGGTTTGTTCCGGTGAAAAGTCGGCCCTACCAGGGCTGGTCGACTGAAGTATAGCTCTTCCCCTGGCTCGTCCTCGAGTGGCCTGAGTGGCTGGGGAGAAAGACCGTGCCGTGGAACGGGTAACACACTTGCTCATGTCTGCTAGACTCTCCCTAACAGGGGGAGATAGTGATAAAGAGTCAGGATTTTGTCTGACCTGCTCTTGTGTGATATTCCCACTCTGCTGCTCTGGAATCAGCTGTGTTGGAGGGTCGGGTCCTGTAGCCGTAGGGCTCCCCGATTTTCGCGCCTTTTTCCCGGCCCGACTAGCGGGTGTTGCCGTTGTAGCGTGCAGTTCCGGGAAAAGCGGCTGCTGACTTCTTCCAGAAGTTCTGCAACCCGTACTCTTACTCCTATACATGGATTCCTGTGAATAAACAGTTTTCACACACAAATCAACCAGCTCAAGGTTAGTTGTACCTACCTGAGTGGCTCTTATGAAGGGCTGGTAGTGAGACGCACTCCACCTCCAGCCATCGACTGCAAATGCGAGCGACGATATGCTGCGCATGCGTGCTGGCGGGGCCTCCGAAATGAAATTGTAGTCAATGCCTACTATGTTCTGTTATGCTATGCAAAGAAAGAATTTCATTGTCCTGTCAGGGACACATGACAATAAACTCTTTTGACTTTGACGAAGTAATGATGATAAAGGAAAAGACCATTGTTGGGTAAAAATGAAAAGCTAGTGCGACTTGGGTGGGGGAGGGATAGAGAGAGAGGGAATGCCGCTACCTGAAGTGAGAAAAATCAATATTCATACCACTGGGCTGCAAGCTGCCCAACCAAAATATGAGACGCTGTTCTTCCAATTTGCATTTAGCCTCATCCTGACAATGAAGGAGACTGAGGACAGAAAGATCTGTGCAGGAATGGGAAGGCAAAGTAAAGTCTCCAGCTTGGGCAGCTTACGACCCAGTGGTATAAATATTGATTTCCCTCACTTCAGATAGCCCCGGCATTCCCTCTCTCTCTCTCTCTCTCTCTCTCTATCCCTTCCCCACCCAAGTCACACCAGCTTCTCATTTACACCCTATAACCAGCTAACGATGGCCTGTTTCCTTTATCATTGTTACTTTTTTGCATATCTTTCATTCATTGTTCTTTGATTCACATCACTGTCTATATCTCTCATTTTCCTTATCCCGAACCAGTCTGATGAAGGGTCTCGACCCGAAACGTCACCCATTCCTTCTCTCCAGAGTAATTATATACAGTAATTATATACAGTAATTATAATCATGAAATGTCCTTATTAATAGAGATGTTAAGATTATGACAGTTCTAATAACAATCAAAGCAATTTGTGTACTCTGTACATGGATTTATAAATATCTAGGAAAGAGCTAATGGTGTAACTAATCAAGGGTTTTGGAAGGTTATACAAAGTTTAATGAATATCGGGAGTAAGTTGCAGGATGGTATCTAATCCAGAAATGTCTGAGAGTGGGCTCAACTGGGGAGATCTCGAAAGAACGGCCAACAACCGAGTGAGGTGGAGGACATTTGTCAAAGCCCTATGCTCCCTAGAGGGGCAAAGGGCTGAAGAAGAGAGAAGATATGATCCAAATGTTTGTTGTGTCATTTAAATGGAGAATAAAAGTGGTTATAAAATGAAATGTAATCAATGGATTCTATAGATGATGGAGGGGGGGTTGCTGCTGTATACTGTAACATACATCCATGTGTAAATTCTAAGTTGGAGTCCAAGAGAATGGTGGTGAGGTGAGAAAATTGTTTATATGTAGAATACTATCTATTTCTATGTGAGTTGCAGGTTTAATGTAACCAAGGGGATTTGAGGCCAGCGGATTCTGTTTGCAATGAAACTCCCAAAGACAACTGAAGCTTTTGAATGCAGAAACACAACAAACAAGTAACATTTCATGAGCCCCTGCAGTTATACAGAACAACACTGAACGTCAAATAATGATGCTGCTCTGATAAAAGATCATTGACCTGAAGTGTTGACTCTGCTTCTGAGCGGTTTCACCACGTTCTGTTTAAATATTGTCAGAGGCTGCCTCTCCTTAGCTGAGGAGCAGATTTCAGTTGTGTTTAAGGAAGTCACACCCGGATGCTCCTCGCTCCCGTTGATTGTGTAGGAGGGTTGCTGGAGGTCACAACCCACAGAAGATCAATAGGTGTATCCTGTAGCAATTGTGTCTGTCTGCTGCCAAAAGACTAAGGCGTACAAAGTCAACCCAGAGGCGAGCTCTCAGCCAGGCTGATACAGAAATGAGGTAACAATGAATTGTTAGAAGTTTGTCATTCAGATGAATCTTAACTAAATAACGTAGTTCCGCAGGTCGAAACACAAAGACAAAGTGAGGACCCTCCTGGTGTTGTGGTCAATAGCGATCCTTCAGTCAACATTTCAAAACAGGTTTCGTAATACCTTTTGGGAACATACTCTGTTCAATTGCACAGAGCATGTTCCCAAAAGGTATTCTTACATCTTACACTGTTACACTTACATTTCTTACACTGTTATCGCGGTTATACCTTAATAATCTCCAGTTAGCTACAAGGCGAATGGGAGCATCCTGAGGTTGTGAGGGGCCAACGAGTCTCTTTAATCCTGGCACATAAAGCATTGCAGTTCTGATATCATTTTGACCTCTTGCTCCCCCTGCTGCTCATAGCTTTTACATGATTTTTTTAGGGGATTATGAAATGCTCAAGTACCATCAAATAGTTTTACATTCATTGTTGTAGTTGCAGTGGTGTACATCTCACACCACCATGATCTATCAACTTGCGGTACCCCACTTGTCACTGCCTACCATTCTGAAAGGAACCTGTTAATTCCTACTCTTTATTGCCTGTCTGCCAACCAATTTTCTATCCATATCAGCACCCTACCCCCAATACCATGTGCTCTAATTTTGCCCACTAATCTCCTATATGGGACCTTTCTGAAAGTCCAGGTACACTACATCCACTGGCACAACCTTGTCCATTTTCCGAGTTACATCCTCAAGAAATTCCAGAAGATTAGTCAAGCATGATTTCCCCTTCGTAAATCCATGCTGACTCGGACCGATCCTGCTACTGTTGTCCAAATGTGCCACTATTTCATCTTTTATAATTGACTCCAGCATCTTCCCCACCACCGATGTCAGGCTAACTGGTCTATAATTCCCTGTTTTCTCTCTCCCGCCTTTCTTAAAAAGTGAGATAACATGAGCTACCCTCCAATCCACAGGAACTGATCCTGCGTCTAGAGAACATTGAAAAATTATCATCAACATGTCCATGATTTCTAGAGCCACTCCCTTAAGTACCCTGGGATGCAGACCATCAGGCCCTGGGGATTTATCAACCTTCAGTCCCATCAGTCTACCCAACACCATTTCCTGCCTAATGTGAATTTCCTTCAGTTTCCTTCAGGACCCTAGATCCTCTGGCCACTAGTACATCAGCGAGATTGTTTGTGTCCTCCTTAGTGAAGAAGGATCCAAAGTACCTGTTCAACTCGTCTGCCATTTCCTTGATCCCCATAATAAATTTGCCCTTTTCCGTCTTCAAGGGTCCAATTTTGGTCTTAACTAATTCTTTCCTCTTCACATACCCAAAGAAGCTTTTACTATCCTTTATATTCTTGGCTAGCGTACCTCATCTTTTTTCCCCGTAATGCCTTTTCAGTTATTTTCTGTTGCTCTTTAAAAGTTACCCAATCCCCTGGCTTCCCGCTCATCTTTGGTATGTTATTCTTCTCTTTGATTTTTATACTGTCCCTGACTTCCCTTGTCAGCCACAGTTGCCCCTTACTCCCCTTGGAATCTTTCTTCCTCTTTGGAATGAACTGACCCTGCACCTTCTGTATTATTCCCAGAAATGCCTGCCATTGTTGTTCCACTGTCATTCCTACTAGAGTATCTTTCCAGTCATCTTTGGCCAGCTCCTCCCTCATGGCTCCATAGTCCTCTTTGTTCAACTGTACTGACATCTCCGATTTACCCTCTCCCTCTCAAATTTTAGTTTAAAACTTATGATGTTATGGTCACTACCTCCTAATGGCTCCTTTACCTCGACTTCCCTTATCAAAACCGGTTCATTATACAACACTAAATCCAGAATTGCCTTCTCCCTGGTAGGCTCCAATACAAGCTGCTCTAAGAATCCATCACGGAGGCACTCCACAAACTCCATTTCTTGGGGTCCAGTACCAACCTGATTTTCCCAGTCTATCTGCATGATGAAATCTCCCATAACAAGCGTAGCATTACCTTTACGACATGCCAATTTTAACTCTTGATTCAACTTGCACCCTATATCCAGGCTACTGTTTGGGGGCCTGTTGATAGCTCCCATTAGGGTATTTTTACCCTTACAATTTCTCAGTTCTATCCATACTAACTCTACATCTCCTGATTCTATGTCACCCCTCGCAAGGGTCTGAATTTCATTCCTCACCAACAGAGCTACCCCACCCCTTCTGTCCACATGTCTGTTTTTTCGATAGAAGGTATACCCTTGAATATTCAGTTCCCAGTCCTGGTCCTCTTGCAGCCATGTCTCTGTAATTCCCACAACATCATACTTGCCCATTTCTAACTGAGCCTCAAGCTCATCCACTTTATTTCTTATACTTCACGCATTCATATACAGCACTTTGACTTCGGTATTCACATTCCCTCTCACTCCGGTGAGTGACTATTGGCCCTGACTTTACTCCCTTATCCTTCCCTGAACTTTCTTTCCCATTAATTCAGGAGTCTTTTGTAACTGTACTCACTTCCCCTTTAACTCCATCTTTATACTCCCAATTTATTAATCCCCCCCACCCCCACCTATTTAGTTTAAACCCACACGTGTTGCACCAGACACTGGCCCCTGCCTCACCACTGCCCCTCTTTTCATCCTAACTGTTGATTAGGAGAGGGATAACTGTTTTTCCTCTCCTGGTGCTGGGTTTTGACCCAAAACATCAACAGTTCCTCCCCCCCCCCCCCCCCCCCCCCCGGATGCTGCTCACTCTCATTGATTCCTCCAGCAGATTATTTGTAGCCCCAGGTGAGCTGCACTGTGTGCAGGCATCAGATTAGGATCCTCCCTAAACAGCTTCTCAGTTCCAGCTCACTCGTGGGCCAACAAACTCGCAGAACTCAGGAGAAACACTTCAAAAACACCCTCCAAACTTCTCAGAAGAAATCTTGGATTGAAAGAGAAAGATGAGAAATTCAGGCAATGAAGAAACCGATTTAGCAGCAATGCAGTATGAGGCATCGGCCCACTTCAAAGAACCTTGCCTGTCGGGCACTAGAAAAAGAGACGATAGGAAGTGAGGAGAAAAGGAACGACAAAGAATGTGCTAAGTCTTCCCTTGACCAACGTGAGGGATTCTGTTCAAAGACTGGGCTCACAAGGGTTCATTCTTGGAAAAAGGCAATGGTGGAAAGAAACATCCCTCACCAAGGATGTTACAAAGGAACACTGATTTGTAGTGCACATCATTTACCTTTCTTCAAGAGTTCAAGAGAGTTTTATTGTCATGTGTCTCTGATAGGACTATGAAATTCTTGCTTTGCTTTAGCACACCAGAACATAGTAGGCACGAATACAGAACAGATCAGAGTGTCCATATACCATTGCGTAAATATATACACACATGAATTAGGTATGTTACAAAACTTACCTTCAGCGGCGCTGCAGTTCTGTCACTGGCCGTGTGCGCGACTTTTGCGTCTTTGAGGGGGGGTGGGACGGGATTATAATGCCGTTTTCTCCTGCCTATCCGAGATATATGCTAGATGATGCTGAAGAATTGTTCCGACATGCCGTTCTGTGAATTTATTTCTTAAATGGCGGTACAACTTAAACGCTGGAGGAAAATAAAAATCGACTTTGGTTGCCGACAACGGGACGGATCTCCCGTACGGGACGAAACATAAGGTAAGTCGTTTATTTTACATGTAAACTTGCTTCATAGGATTACTTTAATCAAATTTTCATAAGCGAAAATGTGATTATGTAAATATATGAACCGGCAGTGTTTTTCTGCCGATATGGGGGTTTAAATTCACCGCAAACCGCAACGTTCCAATCGATCGGGTTCCACAAAATCTCACTCGCAAGATGATTAAAATTAAACACTAAATTCCTTCCATTTGGCCTATAAATTCATGACAATGTGATTTAAAAATCATGTTATATTGTGAATTCTTGTGTGAATGTTATTTTGACACTTAGGCTATTTAAAAATGTTAACCTATTCCTCAGAAATGGATAGATGTTTAGATCTAGTAATTGAATTTTGTAATTAGGTACAATTAGGTAATTAACTAATTATATGCTTTAATTTTAGGTCATCCAAGTAAGATTGTTTCATATTTGTTTCAGAATGCTTCAATCTATAATATCTGAAAATTTCATTCAGTTCTCTTAATTTTTAAAAAAGTTATGGGCTTTTGACTGTCCTCGATCACAGCTTTTTAGTTAAGTCAATGGAAAAGCAATAGGGAACAAGATTCAAAATTTCCGAGTATGAAAATGGCCATAACCTTTTTAATACTGAAGATATGAAAGTGAATTAGGTGTCAAATTAAACTTCTTTTTATGCTTTATCTGATGGGATAAATTGCAGACTTGATTTTTAAATCTCAAAATTTTGTAACATTGCTACATGAATAAATAAACTGATAAAGTGCAAATAAACAGATTATTGGCTATTAATGTTCAGAGTTTTGTCCGAGCCGAGTTTAATAGCCTGATGGCTGTGGAGAAGTAACTGTTCCTGAACCTGGTCGTTGCAGTCTTCAGGCTCCTGTAACTTCTACCTGAAGGTAGTGGGGAGATGAGTGTATGGCCCGGATGGTGTGGGTCCTTGATGATGCTGCCAGCCTTTTTGAGGCAGCGACTGCGATAAATCCCCTCGATGGACGGGAGGTCAGAGCCTATGATGGACTGGGCAGTGATTACTACTTTTTGTAATCTTTTCCGCTCCAGGGCGCTTAAGTTGCCGAACCAAGCCACGATGCAACCAGTCAGCAAGCTCTCTACTGTGCACCTGTAGAAGTTAGTGAGAGTCCTCCTTGACAGACCGACTCTCCGTAATCTTCTCAGGAAGTAGAGGCGCTGATGTGCTTTCTTTATGATTTCATCACTGCTCTCGGACCAGGAAAGATCTTCACAGATGTGCACGCCCAGGAATTTGAAGCTCTTGACCCTTTCCACCATCGACCCGTTGATGTAAACGGGACTGTGGGTCCCCATCCTCCCCCTTCCAAAGTCCACAATCAGTTCCTTGGTTTTGCTGGTGTTGAGGGCCACGTTATTGTGCTGCCACCATTTGGTCAGTCGGTCGATCTCACTTCTGTACTCTGACTCGTCCCCATCAGTGATACGTCCCACAACAGTGGTGTTGTCAGTGAACTTGATGATGGAGTTTGCACTATCACCAGCTGCGCAGTCATGAGTATAGAGTGAGTACTCTCTGGATCATTCAGTAATTTACAGACATATCATACCATTTAGCAGCACGAACAGGCCACCCAGCCCTTCACATAAGGCCTGCCATTTATTGTAACCTTAGTTCGACATTCCTTTCATCCCACAGTAACCTTTCACCACTTACTTTCTTATTTATCTACCTCTGACATAAATATACATAAAGATTCTGCTTTGAGAATTTTTCGACAAATAAGAGTTGCAAAGAGTCATGACCCTCTAAGAGAAAAAAAAACAATCTAACCCGGGTGACAAGTAATGTTAAGCAGTGATCCCCTACTACATTGTTTAGTAGTACCCACTGTGTTTAGAGATACACCATGGAAAAAGGCCCTTTGGCCACCGAGTCCATCCACCACGAACCCGTTCACGCTATCCCGCTTTCTCAACAACTCCATACACACTAGGGGGTGTAATTTACGGAAATGTCACCCATTCCTTCTCTCCAGAGATGCTGCCTGTCCCGCTGAGTTGCTCCAGCATTTTGTGTCGATCTTCAGTGGAAATCAGCATCTGCAGTTCCTTCCCACACATCGACCTTGGTCATGAAAGCTCTATTGAGATACAGACATTGGGAAAGCCAAGTCTAGTTTAATACTGAGATGAGTGCAGAAAATTGTTCTGCGATTTCATTTCTCATGGCCTTTCTTGATTCCCCCCCACCAGGAAACAAAGAACAGTAAAGCACAAGAGCAGGCCTTTCAGCCCACGATGTGTGTGCCAAATATGATGCAGTAAAACTAATCTCCTCTGTGCACAAGTGATCCTTATCCCTCCATATCCATACATCAATCCAAAAGTCACTATATGCCAGGGGTAACTGTTTCTCCATATTTCCTGAAACAAATTATTTTAGCACATTGTGAGCATCAACGTGAGCATCAACAAGAACATCAACTCATTTGTGTAGTTAAGGAAGTTTCTAAAGTTAGTTCTGCTGGTAAGAATAAGAAAAACTTGTCAGTGAGAAATTGTTTTTTTGCCAAGTCACGAAAGTATAGAGAACCCTTCCCAGGAGACTGTAGTTCCTATCTGTAACATCACCTGTTGTATCGTTTACATGCAATAGGCCTTCATTTTCTCCCATCCCCAGCCTGACTGACTGTTTGTGAGTTCGCCACACACCTGGGTCCCTGGCTATATTGTACCTGAGAGAATTTACATAGCACATCTGTCCCATCATTTGCACTCATATAGTTCCAGCAGAATCATAACCCTGTCACCCAGACTGTGATAATTGGCTAATTCCACCACCTTCCCTGCAATCCTCCACCCATCCCCACGACCACCTCCAGTTCAGTTTGAGCTGTCAAATCTGGTTGGACCTGAACCTGATGTTTCCATGATTTCCTTTCCTCAACCACCACCCTCCAGACAAAGAACCAGACAAGTTGTACAGAGCCCTATTGTGACCACACCTGGAGTATTGTGTGCAGTTTTGGTCCCCTAATTTGAGGAAGGACATTCTTGCTATTGAGGGAGTGCAGTTTAGGTTTACAAGGTTAATTCTTGGGATGGCGGGACTGTCATATGCTGAGAGAATGGAGCAGCTGGGCTTGTACACTCTGGAGTTTAGAAGGATGAGAGGGGATCTCATTGAGACATATAAGATTGTTAAGGGCTTGGACATACTAGAGGCAGGAAACATGTTCCCGATGTTGGGGGAGTCCAGAACCAGGGGCCACAGTTTAAGAATAAGGAGTAAGCCATTTAGACTGGAGACGAGGAAACACTTTTTCTCACAGAGAGTGGTGAGTCTGTGGAATTCTCTGCCTCAGAGGGTGGTGGAGGCAGGTTCTCTGGGAGCTTTCAAGAGAGAGCTAGATAGGGCTCCTAAAAATAGCGGAGTCAGGGATATGGGGAGAAGGCAGGAACGGGGGACTGATTGGGGATGATCAGCAATGATCACATTGAATGGTGGTGCTGGCTCAAAGGGCCGAATGACCTACTCCTGCACCTGTTGTCTATTGTCTAAATGCACAGGTTCAAGAGAGATGACAATGAATATTTGTTTTTAACATACAGAGAGAAATGGCGGAAAAGTACCATTCTTTAGCAATACCAAAACAGAAAAATAGTTGGAGATACTCAGCAGGTCAGGCAACATCCATGGGGGGAGAAACAGAGGAAACGTTTCAGGTCAATAATCCTTTGGCATAACTGGAGAAGTACTGCCAGAGTGAATGACAGAATGCCCTCAGGAAAGATCTGTCACTGCATCTGTAAGTGAGGCAAAGTCATCCATTCCTTCTCTCGAAAGATACTGCCGTCCCGCTGAGTTACTCCAGCTTTTTGTGTCTATCTTTGATTTAAACCAGCATCTGCAGTTTCTTCTTACACATCATAGTAAATAGATTCCTTTTGTTTACTAGGTAATATTATAACCGAATATGGACAACTCTCTGGGATAAGAAACTTCTTCAGTGTGAAGAAGGGTCCCAAACCAAAATATCATCTATCTATTTCATTCCATAGTTGCTGCCTGGTCCACTAAGTTCCCCCAGCATTTAGATTTTTGTTCAAGATTCCAGATCTGCAGACTCATATTTCTTTATCAGTGTTATCCAGAGATAATCAACGCTGCAGTTTGCCTTTAGCCCACCAGGTGGAGCAAAGGTTCAAAGCAAATTGTTTGAGCAAACTTAGTTCTAAAATATCATCAACTGCACACTGGTTTAAATCAATTGGGTCAGAAATAAAAAGTAGAATTAGGAGTAGGTCAATTAGCCACATTCAAATAAAATTATGGCCATTTTAGCGAAGAAGAATCCCAACCCAAAACTACACCTATCCATCCATGTCGTGTAGAAATGCTGCCAGATCCACTGAGTTATTCCAGCATTTTGTGTTTCTTTGTGAACCAGCATCTGCAGTTCCTTGTATCTACATGCTGTATTTAGAAACATAGAAAATAGGTGTAGGATTAGGCCATTCAAGCCAGCACTGCCATTCAATATGATCATGGATTCTCATCCAAACCCAGTACCCTGTTCCCAACATATCCATTGATTCCCTTAGCCCTAAGAGCTAAATCTAACTGTCTCTTGAAAACATCAAGTGATTTGGCCTCCATTGCCTTCGGTGGCAGAGAATTCCACAGATTTACAACTCTCTGGATGAAAAAATGTTTCCTTATCTCAGCCCTAAATGGCCGACCCCTTATTCTTAAACTGTGACCCCTGGTTCTGGACTCCCCCAACATCGGGAACATTTTTCCTGTATTTACCTTGTCCAATCGTCTAAGAATGTTATACGTTTCTATAAGATCCCAGCTCATCCTTCAAAATTCCAGCAAATACAAGTCCAGTTGACCCATTCTTTCATCATATGTCAATCCCGCCATCCCGGGAACTAACCTGGTGAACCTATGCTGCACTCCCACAATAGCAATATTGTCCTTCCTCAAATTAGGGGACCAAAACTGCACACAATACTCCAGGTGTGGTCTCACTAGGGCTCTGTACAACTTGTTAAGTAAATACTGGAGACAGTAAAAGGTTCTTTGACTGGAGGGTGGTGGTTGAGGGAAGGAAATCATGGAACCATCAGGTTCAGCTCCAACCAGATTTGACAGCTCAAACTCAACTGGAAGTGGTCGTGGGATGGGTGGAGGTTTGCAGGGAAGGTGGTGGAATTAGCCAATTATCACAGTCTGGCACACAATACTCCAGGTGTGGTATTGCCAGGGCCCTGTACAACTGCAGTAGTACCTCCCTGCTCCTAAACTCTAATCCTCTAGGAATGAAGGGCAACATGCCATTAGCTTTCTTCACTGCCTGCTGTACCTGCATGCTTACTTTCAGTGACTGCTGTACAAGCACACCCAGGTCTCGTTGCACCTCCCCTTCTCCTAATCTGACACCATTCAGATAATAATTTGCCTTCCTGTTCTTGCCACCAAAGTGGATAACCTCACATTTATCCACATTATACTGCATCTGCCATGCTTCTTCCCACTCACCTAACCTATCCAAGTTACGCTGCAACCTCATAGCATCCTCCTCGTAGCTCACACTGCCACCCAGCTTTGTGTCATATGCAAACTTAGAGATGTTACATTTAATTCCCTCGTCTAAATCATTAATATACATTGTAAACAACTGGGGTTCCAGCACCGAACCTTGCGGCACCCTGCCATTCTGCAGTCACTGCCTGCCATTTTGAAAAGGCCCGTTAATTCCTACTTTTTGCTTCTTGTCTGCCAACCAGTTCTCTATCCATGTCAATGCCCTACCCCAATACCATGTGCTCTAATTTTGCACACTAATCTCTTGTGTGGGACCTTGTCAAAAGCTTTTTGAAAGTCCAGATAGACCACATCCACTGGCTGTCCCTTATCCATTCCACTTGTTACATCCTCAAAAAATTTCCAAAAGGTTAGTCAAGCATAATTTCCCCTTCATAAATCCATACTGACTTTGACCGATCCTGTCACTGCTTTCCAAATGCGCTGCTAATCATTAAGTTAATAAAAAACATCTTTAATAATCAACTCCAGTATCTTCCCCACTACCGATGTCAGGCTAACTGGTCTACAATTCCCCGTTTTCTCTCTCCCTCTTTTCTTAAACAGTGGAGTTACATTGGCTACCCTCCAGTTAACAGGAACTGATTCAGAATCGAGAGAACTGGAAAATAATCACCAATTCATGCATGATTTCTATGGCCACTTCCTTGACTACTCTGGGATGCAGACCAGCAGGCCCTGGGGATTTATCTGCCTTCAGCCCCAACAGTTTACCTAACACCAATTTCTGACTAATGTGGATTCCCTTCAGTTCCTCCCTCCCACTATATCCTCAGGTCCCTAGTATTTCCGGGAGATTGTTTGTGCCTTCCTTAGTGAAGACAGAATCAAAAAGTACTTGTACTGTTCTGCCATTTCCTTGTTTCCCATTATAAATTCATCTGTCTCTGACTGTAAGGGACCTACATTAGTCTTCACTAATCTTTTCCTTTTAACATACCTAAAGAAACTTTTACAGTCAGTTTTTATATTTCCCGCAAGCTTTCTTTCATGCTCTTGTCCCCCTCTTAATTGACCTCTTTGTCTTCCTCTGTTGAGTTCTAAATTTCTCCCAGTCCTCTGGTTTGCTTCTTCTGGCCAATTTATATGCCTCTTCCTTGGCTTTAACACTATCCTTGACTTACCTCTTCAGCCACGGTTGAGACACCTTCCCAGTTTTATTTTTTCGCCAGACAGGGATGAACAATCTCTGGAGTTCATCCTTGCGGTCTTTAAATTGCATCTCCACTGTCAACTCTTTAAGTATAATTTGCCAGTCTATCCTAGCCGATTCCCGTCTCATACCTTCAAAGTTGCCTTTATTCAAGTTCAAGAGCCTACTTTCTGAATTAACTGTCACTCTCCATCCTAATGCAGAATTCCACCATATTATGGTCACTGTTGCCCAAGGGACCTTGCACAACAAGATCGCTAACTAATCCTTCCTCATTACATGATACCCAGTCTAGGATGGCATGCCCTCTAGTCGGTTCCTCTACATGTTGGTTTAAAAACCCATCCTGTATACATTCCAGGAAATCCTCCTCCTCAGCAATGTTACCAATTTGGTTGGCCCAATCTACATACAATATATATATATATATATATATATATATATATATATATATATATATATATATATATATATATTTTTTTAATATATAAAGTATATTTTGAACTTTGGAAAAAAAGGCTATGCTGTAAAAACATTCTACAAGGTGTTGCTACAAGGACTAAGATAAACTGACAGAATGAGAAAAGCGACAAAGCTGCTGGCACTCTGCTCCAGTGACAGCTTTGATCCTCTTCCTGGGTGCTGTCTGTGTGGAGTTTGCATATTCTCTGTGACTTTGTGGGGTTCCTTGACTAGTTGCAAATTTAGGTAGTTAAATGGCAATTTCAGTGGTGTGATTCTGGCCAGACGTAGAAGGTCATGAGAGAACTAGTTTGGTATTTCCCAACAAGCTTACAGCTTCACTGTCACTCGGTATTCCCATTATAAAGTTCAATTTTTTTAATGACTTTTGTTTCTCACAATGACTAGTGCATAGATCATAAGATCGTGTGATAGGAGCAGAATTAGGCCATTCGATCCATCAAGTCAATTAAGGGTGATCAATCTCTCCCTCCTAACCCCATTCTCCTGCCTCTCCCCATAATATCTGACACCTGTGCAAATTAAGAATCTATCTATCTGCCATAAATATATCCACTGCCTTGGCCTCCACAGCCTTATGTGGCAAATAACAGATTTACCACCATAATGTAATGCTACAGTGGCTGTTTCCATTGTACTCTGTGCCTGGGTATGGAGGAAGTGCTGCACTGTGCAAAACATACCTCATTGCTTTGCCTTGGGTTGGCTGCCAGTAGCAAAGAGACACGCCTCTCTGCAGGCCTCAAAAGAAGCTGCCAAAAAGGACTCAACAACCCTTGTAGAATGGATTTCTACCACTCTGACTTTGTTTGATGAAAACTAATATCTTAAATGTTTAACAAAGCACAATTAAGAAAGTAAATGAATTATCATAAACAAACTTTATAAAAAATAATACAAAAATACGAGAATAACTATATACATATACAGTATAAAAATATGTTTTCTTTGAGGAGCATTAACTTGTCGAGCATTAAAATCTCATACCAAAAGAAACAAAAAAAGTTTTGACATTAAGACGTCAGATATTTTCAATTCATTATTTCTAGAAATTACTCAGGTCTGTAAAATATGCGTGCATTTAGTTGCATATGTTCACTAAAACTTGTTCTCAACTATTCAACATTATAATTGACAAATCAGGTAGATTCACTGCTTTTACAGCCATTACACCGTGGGCAGTCATGGTGGCAGTTAGTACGTTCTCCCCGTGATCTGTGTGGGTTTTCTCCGAGAACTTCGGTTTCCTCCCACACTCCAAAGACGTACAGGTTTGTAGGTTAATTGGCTTGATAAAATGTTAAATTGTCCAAGTTGGCGATATGCAGAGTGCTGCCCTGCCGACTACAAAATTCAGAAGGTTCAGAAGAAGGTTCATTAAATCACCTCCGCACTGGGTAATGTTTATTTTCTGAAGGTGGAAACTCCACTTTAACAAGCCAGTTTCACAGGTGATAAATCGGCAAGAGGCAGGCTATTAAAATCTTTACCTGATTGCTCATAATGCAGTGTTATTTCTGGCATTCAGAAATTCCCATTTGTTACAATATAAGCGTTGATCGTGGATCGTGGAAAGAATAAAATAGTTTTTTATCTCAGATTCCTCAGCATTTTGGAAACACCATAAATTGACTGAGACAATGAAACATGATCGAACATCACCTGCCCATTCCCCCACGGATGCTGCCTGTCCTGTTGTTACTCCAGCACTTTGTGTCTTTTTCTGTAAACCAGCATCTGCAGATCTTTGTGTCTACAGTTGTATTCAATTCCCGATTCCCATCCCAAACCCCATTTTGGTAAACACGTTGAAATAGTGACATGCAGATGCATGTAACTCAACAGGTCTGGCAGCATCTCTGGAGAACATGGATAGATGATGTTTCGGGTCAGGAAGTTCTCGTGTACATGATCGATATTCTGTCCAAAGATTGTTAAGGGCTTGGACAGATTGTTAAGGGCTTGGACACACTAGAGGCAGGAAACATGTTCCCGGTGTTGGGGGAGTCCAGCACCAGGGGCCACAGTTTAAGAATAAGGAGTAAGCCATTTAGAACGGAGACAAGGAAACACCTTTTCTCACAGAGAGTGGCGAGTCTGTGGAATTCTCTGCCTCAGAGGGCGGTGGAGGCTGGTTCTCTGGATGCTTTCAAGAGAGAGCTAGATAGGGCTCTTAAAAATAGCGGAGTCAGGCGATATGGGAGAAGGCAGGAACGGGGTTGTGAATGTGGATTGTGGATGATTGTGGATGATCAGCCATGATCACATTGAATGGCGGTGCTGGTTCGAAGGGCCGAATGGCCTACTCCTGCACCTATTGTCTATTGTCCAAGTCCTCCTGTTCCAAACTGACCAGACATGTACATCCCGAAGATAGACACACAAATGCTGGAGTAACCCAGCGGGACAGGCAGCATCTTTGGAGAGAAGGAATGGGTGACGTTTCAGGTCCAGACCCTTCTTCAGACAACATTCTGTGTTTTATCTCGGATTCCGCAGTATTTTGGAGACACGAGGACTAGCACACGGAGCTTGGGTTGCTGTTGGCGCCGACTTACCGGGAGAAACCCCGGGCGCTCGGCGCTCAGTTCCTGGAGCAACTGAGTCTAATGGACAAGACCAGGTCGGCGGCGTAGGCCAGGAGGTTGACGCTGAGCAGCACGGTGGACATCAGGCACACTTTCCAGCCGGAGTCCATCACCCCGGACGCCGTGGCCGCCTGGCGGCTGAGGCGAAAGGTCCAGACGACCAGCGCGATGCCGTAGGTGAGGGCACCGAGGGCGCTGGCGGCGGCGAGGAGGCGCTCCCTCGGCACCGGGCAGTAGGCCCGGCACTCCAGCGCCGTCACCACGGCAACCAGGCTGAGCAGCGCGCAGGCGCCGAGCGCCACCGCCGTCGCAGCGCCCCCCCACATCGCGGGGGAGGCCGGGAAGGCGCCGGTCGCCATGGGGACGGATAGGCCGCAGGCTGCGCTCAGCTGCACCACCTTCAGCAGCCCCGGGCCGGTGGCCATGTAGGTGGCGGGCCCTCCACCACCGCCGCAGCCCCGCCGGGACACGCACACCTCGGCCCCGTACGCCACCACGGCCAGGCAGCAGCAGGCGGTGGCGGCCGCGTGGTAGGAGCAGGGCCGGCGGCTCCAGTCTGTAGGCCTCAGGCACGGCTCGCCCACCGCCAGCAGCGGGTAGGTGAGCGACGTGGTCAGGTTCATCAGGCCGCAGAAAGCGGCCAGCGCCACCGACAGGTTCTTCCAGGTCGGGGGGAAGAGGCTGTGCAGCTGAGTGAACTCGATGACGAACACGACCAGGGTGGAGGTGAAGGAGATGCACCAGGTGGTGATGGCGAACGCGGTGAAGCTGGCGTCAGGGTCCGGGTCAGGGTCCGGGTCAGGGCCGCCGCCCGCCGACTGCGACAAGCCCAGAGCCGCGCAGGTAAAGAGTATCTGCAGCAGCCGCGCCACCGCCTTGGGTGAGATCAGCTCACTCGGGTCGCTGAACCTCACCGGCATCTCCACCGGCTGGCACGATGTGTCTCTCCCTGGCCAAACCACCGCTGTCCAGCAGCACCGGACTCTGTGTGAAAGTGCAGCGAGCAAGTCAGCCGCACATGCCAAGTGACCCCACACGTTACATCCTCGCCTGCAGTAGGTATTGGGGGAGGCGGGGTGCACACATTTCCTGTCTCCATGCAGAGCTGAAGAACAATATGATTACCTGATGTGAAACTCCCTACTTCCAAACCGCAATAACAGCGCTGCAAGTCACAGGAAGACGCTGACAAGCCACCACTTGCTAGGCGAGTGTATACTTTCAAACATTTAGGGTGGTTATATCACAGCTTACTGTAGCAGTTTGGTTCACAACTATTGACAACTAGACTATCATAGATAGACACAAAACGCTGGAGTAACTCAGAGAGTCAGACAGCATCTCTGGAGATGTTCCCTTTCTCCAGAAATACTGTCTGACTCAGTTTCAAAGGTCTTTTGTTGTCACGTGTACCAAATAAGGTACAGTGATACTCGATTTACCATGCAGCCACACGGAAAAGCAACAACACAACTAGGGTACAAAAAAGGCTGGAGAAACTCAACAGGTGCAGCAGCATCTAAGTCCCTACCATTCCTTGACTTCACCATCTCTATTGCAGGTGATACACTCCGGACCGACATCCACTACAAACCAACTGACTCCCACAGCTACCTGGACTACTCTTCCTCCCACCCTGCTTCCTGTAAGGACTCCATCCCCTATTCCCAATTCCTCTGTCTACGCCGTATCTGCTCCCAGGATGAGGTGTTCCACACCAGGTCATCACAAATGTCCTAATTCTTCAGAGAACGGGGATTCCCCTCCCCCACTATAGTTGAGGCTCGCACCAGGGTCTCCTCCGTACCGCACAACACTGCCCTCTATCCCCATCCCCCCACTCCAACAAGGGCAGAGTCCCCCTGGTCCTCACCTTTCACCCCACCAGCCGGCACATACAACACATAGTCCTCCGCCAGTTTTACCACCTCCAAAGTGACCCCACCACTCGCCACATCTTCCCATCTCCCCCCCCCCCCGTCTGCCTTCCGCAAAGACCGCTCCCTCCGCAACTCCCTTGTCAATTCTACCCTTCCCTCCCGCTCCACCCCTTCCCCGGGCACTTTCCCTTGCAACCGCAAGAGATGCTACACTTGTCCCTTTACCTCCCCCCTCCACTCCTTTCAGGGACCCAAGCAGTCCGACAGAGGTTCACCTACACCTCCTCCAACCTCATCTACTGCATCCGCTGCTCTAGATGCCAGCTGATCTATATCGGTGAGACCAAGTGGAGGCTTGGCGATCGTTTCGCCGAACACCTCCGCTTGGTCCGCAATAACCAACCCGACCTCCCGGTGGTTCAGCACTTCAACTCCCCCTCTCATTCCGTATCCGACCTCTCTGTCCTGGGCTTCCTCCACGGCCAGAGTGAGCAACACCGCAAGTTGGAGGAACATCACCTCATATTCCGCTTGGGGAGTCTGCATCCTCTGGGCTTGAATATTGAATTTTCTCAATTCTGTTAACCCTTGCTGTCTCCTCCCCTTCCCACGTCTCCCCCAGCCCTCTGGCTCCTCCTTTTTCCTTTCTTCTCCCCGCCCCCCCCCCCCCCCCCCAACCTCCCATCAGTCTGAAGAAGGGTTACGGCCCGAAACGTTGCCTATCTCCTTCACTCCTTAGATCCTTAGATGCTGCTGCTCCTGCTGAGTTTCTCTAGCCTTTTGTGTACCCTCGATTTTCCAGCATCTGCAGTTCCTTTTTTAACAAGAAACACAACTACACAGATTCCTCATTGTGATAGAAGGGAAAATAGTCCAATCTTCTCCCTCTTCATTCTCCCATGGTCGGGGCAGTCGAAACATCTGCAGTCGGGGCGATCAAAGCCCCCTCAGCGGGCGGTCGAAGCTCCTGTGCCTTGGAGTTCTCCGAAATCGGTCTCTGATCAGAGACCGCGAGCTCCACAATGTTAAAGTCCGCGGGCACCCACGGTTGGAGCTCCGAGGTCGATCCCTGGCTAAAGGGTCTCGAGCTCCGTGATGGTAAGTCCGCAGGCTCCCCGCGATGGAGCTCCCAGCCAATCTCCAGCAAGGGCTGCCAACTCTTCGATGTTAGGCCGCAGTGCAGGCGGAGATATGATACGGGGATCATATCTCCGTATCATATCTCAGGCGGGGAAAAAAATCACATCTCCGTCGTGGTAAGAGATTAGAAAAAGTTTCCCCGAATTGCCCTCTACCCCAAGTAAAACAACACTTAAAACATACATTTAACACATACAAACAAACACAAAGAAGGAAGGAACAGGCAGACTGTTGACTCGCTAAGTTACTCCAGCTTTTTATGTCAATCTTCAGTTTAAACCAGCATCTGCAGTTCCTTCCTACACAGCTAGACTATCATGGATGGAGCTATTATATCCATTTGTGTGGAGGCACAAGGAACTGCAGATGATGGAATCTTTTGTAGAACACAATGTGGTGAGAACAATGTGCTGGAGTAACTCGGAGTAACTCTGGAGGAAGGCGCCTATCGTTGTCCACCAGAATGCACCCTGGCCCTCGGAGTTACTCCAGTGTTCAGTCCAATTGTGTATGAGGAAGAGGAATCAGCGCTAAATAAAGGGAAACTTTTAGTCTGCTAATTTCAATTTCCATCCTTTAAAAGCCTTTAAAACCAGTCCAGGAGATGACTTGAATCAACTGTTACTTAGTTGGTTGCATCTTTTCGACAAGATCCTGTGCCAACATGATTCAATTTCCCCCCTATGTGTGGGGCTTTAGAACTCCGGCCCGGCTAGAGCTTGCGCATCCATTCCCATGGCCGACTTCTGAGGCAAACTTTGTCAGCCGTGATAATTTAGACTCATTCTCCAGATAACTTTCTGCATGGATATGACTGTCATGACCAGATAGTATTGTTCATCCTTAGTTGACCTGAGAAAGGTATATTGTCTCAAACATCTGAGTAAGAATTAAGACACAAGCAACTGCAAATGTTCGAATCTTGAACTAAATACAAAATGCTGGCGGAACTCAGAGGGTGAAGCAGCATGTGTGGAGGAAATGGACAGATGAAATTTAGGGTCAGGACCCTTCTTCATACTGAACCCCGGTCACAAACCATCAGTCAAGTTGGCGAATTCTGTCAGTTCCACAATCTGTGCACGGAGCCGAAGAACGCGTGAGGTCACAAGTGATTAGTTCTCTGTATTCCCTACGGAGAAGGACATTTTAGTTACAGACTTCAGGACGGGAAACGGATTTTCCAGAGTATTAAAAAGGAGGATATATTCGATGTTTTAACAGGCATTGAAGTGGATACATTCTTAGAGAATATTGAGATGTTTCACAGCTGATGTGAAACATGGGTGTAAATTGCTGATCACAGATCATGTGGGTCAAATGCCTGTTTCTGTGATGCTTCTAACTAAGATGCTTCTTTTAATGAAGTAAAAATCACCACTTTGTGAAGTAAGTGTGAAGAACAAGCTGTGGTTTTACTGAGAGACAGCAACCAACCAATGGAGAAGGCAGGTAGTACTGGTTTAGGCTGTGCGTGGTTTACAAGGAACTGACCACAGAGCTGATTTGCAGCATCACCTCGACTGAAATCCGGTCATTGCTGTTCTCGGGTGAATTTTAGATATTTTTTGTGCCAGTGTTCCTCTGTATAGCACGCTGCTTTTCAACTTTCTCCCAATGGTATTGAATATAGAAACAGTAGAAGCCCATTGAACTTGTTAATGTACCTTTATCTAAAAGGGTTGCAAGGAGAAGCCAGGGAAACCTGGTGAGCTCAACATCAGTGGTGGGTAAATTACTGGAGGGAATTCTGAGGATCAATCTGCATATGGAGGAAACATTATTTATTCACATACACACAGTGCACATGAATGTCTTCTGCACTCTTCCTTGAACCAGTTCTGATTGCTTTATTTGGAAGCAATCATGGCATAAAGGTTACAGACTGAGACAATGTACATTTCTGTTGCCACTGAATGTTGACCACCTCATGGATGAGTTGCCAGTTCTATGTCTGTTTCATTTAGGACAATTGTAGCGCAACACCATATCATGGAAGAAGTTCTTGGTGTGAAGGCGGGACATTGACTGCTGATGGACTATGTGTGGTTACCTTTACCAATGTTGCCAAGCGCTGATGCATCCACAACAGATAGACTGGTGATGCCAAAGTCATGTTATTTTTTCCCTTCATATTTTTCCCTTCTTCAAGTCATTACCAGCTCAGTAAGTGGTGGAGCTTCCATGTCACCCTTGATGAAGCATAGTTGTCCTCCAGCCTGAAGAAGGGTCTCAACCCGAAACTTCATCCATTCCTTCTCTCCAGAGATGCTGCCTGTCCCGCTGAGTTACTCCAGCTTTTTGTCTATCTTCGGTTTAATCTGCAGCTCCTTCGTACACATAGTTGTCCTCCACCTGGAATAAATACTGTGCCCTTACTACTTTGTATTTCAGGATACATCCATTGATGGGGAAAGATAGATAGAGGAGGTTTCCTTGCGAATACTTGACTTTGTGTCATGAGCCTTCATGAATTCTGGAGACAATGTTGTGGTCTTGTAGCACTGAACCTTGCTTCCTGTATATCACAGGTCGACCTGTCAGTGGGACTTGGATGTGGTTTGTGTTGGCACATTGTCTATTTGTCACGAGATATTTGTGAAGAAGACTTTGCAAGGTGGACTGACTTTGCCATTCAGTGCTTAAGCCAATCGTCCATCTGGTTTCATCTCTATTTTATCATCAGCAGTTGTGAAAGGTTTGAGAGGCCAGTTAAGAGTCACATTTTGCAGAGAGTCTGCAGTCATTATAGGTCAGGTGGATTAAGATGGCCAGATCTCCTTCCTTGAAGGACATTAATGAACTTCACACATCTAATGATAGATGTAATGCATCATGACGTGTTGTCAGAAAGTCATTCAAAATCTCGGGTGTGAAAAGGGATTGTTTCTTTTCTGACAACACATGCCTGCTCTATCTTCATTTATATATCTCCATCCTATCCTGCCCTCCCTGCCCACTTTTCCATTGGTATTGAATATAGGAGCGGGAGGAGCCGATTCAGCCTGCTCCACTATTCAACATGATCATGACTGATTGGGTTTTTAGTCGTTTTGTTAATGCAACTATGCAGGCTAGATGTTTTTGAAAATTCCATATTATTAATTGAATTAAAATTTCTTAGCTATTTCTTGCCGTTGGTAAAAATTAAATTAACCGCTGGATTGCAATGACCTAGATTTCAGACTAAGTGTCTAAGTAGGCCATCCATAAATACAAGCATGAACATCCGGTATAAAGGGTTGCCACAGACACAGTTTACTTAGAATGGGGACCTTCTGCTGATATAAAGTGATAGCAGTTTTAGGACAGACACCTGTGGGTTGCTAGAACAAGCACAAATCTCTAACTGTCTCCTCTTCTTGTTTTCCAAAGCTCAAATTGTTAATTAAAATCTACTCGCTCCCTCAAATCCATTTCCACCCAAGTCCCGACAATTCATCTTGCCTCCTTTGCTCCCAAATATTAATTGATATTGAAATCATTTCTCTCTCCTCTCAAATTATTTTGACACCAACCACACCATTTGAATGTTTCATTTGTGGCACTGTTTACTGCAGAAGAGGGGAGTTGTTGGGTTAAACATTCCCAATTCATATGCACAAGACTAGTTTTGAAGAATAGAGAGGTAGGGCTTGCCGATAGACATGGAGCTGATGCAATTTTAAGGTTTCCTCTGATTGGTGGTCATGGTCAATTAATTGCATATTACAGCCTGTATCCCTGGTAGCAACTAGGTGCTAAATGTGACCCAAGAATATGAAGTGCCATCAAATCAGTCATCCGTTTTCAAATCTCACTTCCTCACCCTTTCATCCATTCATAACCTAATCTGAATCCCCCACCCACCAAACCTCCAGTCCCCACACGCTACATCAATTCCACTGCTTCTAACCTTTCATGGTGAGTTTGTGCTGTTTTTGTGCCCGTTAGCTGAGTGGAAAGACTTGCCAATGGGTCTGCAAGTTGCATTGCAGCACCATAATGACGGTTAGCCGGAAATGAACCTCTGGGCAAGTCGGCAGCAGTATGTGGAGGCAGTGCCGAAAGGAAGAATGTGTCACTGTGTTAGGTGCAGAGATGAATAGAATCAGAAAGTTAGTAGCTTGTAGGGTAAAGTTGGTTAATTCAAATAACAATGACTTCTTATAGATAACGTAAAATACCAACACCCACATCCTCCCACTCCCCACCCATAGATCTTACTCATCGATAGCAGACCCTGTGAAGAGGAGAGGAAGGTAGTGACAGTTACTTTCCAGCATAGCTGACAAAAAATAGGACGTCTACAAATCTCAATATACTCCTGTTGCAAATCCTCCTGCTCGCCCTCGTTCCCCCCCCCCCCCCCACCCATCATAGCTTCCATTTCCTCACAGCTCACAGATGTTCCTCAACCAGAGAAAATAATCCTTCTGTTCAACCTCTCCCTGTGACTAATACCCCCTCGTCCAGGCATCAATCTGGCAACGTAGACAAAAATGCTGGAGAAACTCAGCGGGTGTGGCAGCATCTATGGAGCGAAGGAAATAGGCAACGTTTCGGGCTGAAATACTTCAGAAGAAGCTTCTGAAGTTGCTGCCTTATAGCGGCAGAGCTCCGAGTTCAATCCTGACTACAGGTACTGTCTGTGTCGAGTTTGTATGTTCTCCCCGTGACTGCGTTGGTTTTCTGCGGGGGCTCCGGTTTCCTCCCACACTCCAAAGACGAACAGGTTTGTAGGCCACTTGGTTTGGTAAAATTGTAAATTGTCCCTAGTGTGTGTAGAATAGTGTTGGTGTGTGAGGATCGCCGGTCGGCGTAGACTCGATATGGCCAGAGGGCGTTTCCGCACTGTATCTCTAAACTAAATTAAACTAAAGCACATAAGAAATAGAAGCAGGAGGGTACCATATCACCACCTAGTGTCCATGCAGTTAATAGCATCAGTTAATTCTAAATCCATGAAGAAAATTGTGGTCTTGTCAAAAAACAGTTCTACCTCTGCAAAGCTTCACCCTTGAGATGACCTCAGAATCTGGCCCCTCTATACAGCACCACCCTGCATTTTATGAACCACCTCATAAATCAATACTTAAGGCGAGTTTTCTTCCTCCATCACATTGACGTTATGTAAGTTTGACTACATGTTGAATCAGGACATTGCAGAAAACTTCCCTGCGTAATGAAGGAAATGTCACACTTTTGGAATGTGAAGGTCCAGCAGTTGACAGAACTAAACCTTCCTGTGCTGTGGGAGCATCCTGTCTCAGCACCAGGCACAGAAGGTAAAACGGGATTGATCTTGTGCTTGTCGAGTATGGGGCCTGTCCTCAGGTATACCCGAGTTAAAATGTGGATTGTGTGGATGGCACCTCCATCTGTGCATAACCACAAGGGTCATCCGCAAACTGCAGCCCAACTACCGATCTTCTGGAGTGTAGTCACTGAGGATGGAATAACTTTCCATTCATTCTGAAGATTAGTTCCACTCCTGTGGGAGGTTTGGAGGCGAGTTGCAACATTGCGGTAAGAGAGAGACGAAGAACAGTTCTTCACTCAGCCCTGTTTGACACCTCTCTTCACAGAGTATTATTCCTTTAGAAACATAGAAGTTAGGTGCAGGAGTAGACCATTTGGCCCTTCGAGCCTGCACCGCCATTCAATATGATCATGGCTGATCATCCAACTCAGTATCCTGTACCTGCCTTCTCTCCATACCCCCTGATCCCATTAGCCACAAGGGCCACATCTAACTCCCTCTTAAATATAGCCAATGAACTGGCGCATCAACTACCTTCTGTGGCAGAGAATTCCACAGATTCACCACTCTCTGTGTGAAAAATGATTTTCTCATCTCGGTCCCAAAAGACTTCCCCCTTATCCTTAAACAGTGATCCCCCCTCAATCTTCTAAATTCCAGCGAGTACAAGCCGAGTCTATCCAGTCTTTCTTCATATGGAAGTCCTGCCATCCCAGGAATCAGTCTGGTGAACCTTCTCTGTACTCCCTCAATGGAACTTTTGCAGTCCCATTGGTTACCATCATGACTTGCATGCCATGTGGAGAAGAGGAGTCATTTCTTCAGCCAGAGCATGGTAAACCTGTGCAATCCTCTACCCCACAGGAATGTGAAGACACAGTTAGTCTGTTCATTAAAAACAGAGCTCAGAGTAAGGCCACATGCAAATTGGAGAAACAGCACCTCATCATACAGTTTGGTAGCATACAACCCAGAGGTATGAATATTAATTTCCAGTATCCCTTACATTCCCACTCTCTCTGTCTCTCCCACACCCTAAACGTCCTGCTAGTTTTACTGTTCGCATCCCCTCGTTATCACCTTCTCCACAGTCAACAGTGGACCATTGTGGGCTCTTTGGCTGTCTGTGCTGGCTCTGAATTGTTGTGTACCTTTTCATACCTCTAGTTTCCCTCTGCCCAGACACACGGTCTAAAGAAGGGTCTTGACCCGAAACATCACCTATTCCTCTTTTTCCAGAGATGCTGCCTCACCTGCTGAGTACCTCCAGCACTCTGGGACTATCTTCGAATGTAAACCAGCATCTGCAGTTCTTTCCGATACACTTTATCTCCACATTGTTTCTCTTGAGATCATGTCCAATCCCCAGCCAACAATGAACCTAACAGGTACCACCCCGCCTGAGAGAATTTGTGACAGGCCCTGATTGTTCCTGGTCTTTTCCTGCCTCCAAATCTTCCCCCCACACCCTCTACTTTAAGTCTGAAGAAGAGTCCCGACCCGAAACGTCACCCATCCTTTTGTTCCAGTGATGCTGCCTGCCTGCTGA
Organism: Raja brachyura; assembly: GCA_963514005.1. The sequence continues at coordinate 4,476,195 of OY740803.1, read as the reverse complement.
GTTACTCCAGCACTTTGTGTCTGTCCTTATCTGCATATGTTGGAATCTAATGCCTGTCCCACTTAGGAAACCTGAACGGAAACCTCTGGAGACCTTGCGCCCCACCCAAGGTTCCCATGAGGTTCCTGGAGGTTCCGGTCACTCTCCATGAGTCACCAGAGGATTTGGTCACTTGCCTGGAAAGCCTCGACTGAAGCTGGAGCTGCATCTACTGATCAAAGATCCTGCAGGATCTTTGCTACCGACCCCACACACACACACACATACAAACACATCGCGAAGGTGGGGCTAGGGAGAGCGGAGGACGGTGAACGGCTGCCACAGAGCACGGTAAGTCCTTTATAGAGTGGGGAGGGAGAGAAGCGGAAAGAGGAACAGAAAGGAAGAGAGAGAAGGGGAAAGAATGGGGTGGGGTGTGGGGGGAGAAGGAGTGGAGCCAGTTTTAAGATGTTTAATAAAGTTAGCGGGCATTTTACCTTCCGGCGGATCTTCTAGGTCCTGAAAACCAAAGATCCGATAGGATCTTATCTGAAAACTCCAATGAGCCAATCAAAATGGCCGGTCAGCGAAGGAAATTGCCTTCGACTGCCTGTAAGTAAATAGCGACCCCACTCCACTGGCTTCACCAAACGGCAACCTATTTTTAGTCGAGGCTGGTTTTGTTTTGTTTTTAAATAATCGCAGGAACATAGAAGAAGCCTCGACTACGCGGAAACCACTTTCCACCATTAGGGAGAGTGACTGGAACCTCACGGAAACCTTGGGTGGGGCGTAAGGTCTCCAGAGGTTTCTCTTCAGGTTTCCTAAGTGGGACAGGGGCATTAAGCACAAGGTTTAGTTTAGAGATACAGCACGGAACCGCGTCGCCCAGCGATCCCTGCACAACACTATCCTACACACCACGAGGGACAATTTACAGTTACACCAAGCCAATGAACCTACAACCCTGGAGTGTGGGAGGAAACCGGAGTAGCCGGAAAAAACATTCGCAGGTCACGGGGAGAAGGTACAAACTCCGGAAAGACAGCACCCGTAGTCAGGATCGAACCCGGGTCTCCGGCGCTGTAATCTACCTCTGCGCCACTGTGCAGAGGTATAAGGTCAATCACGATTTTAAGGGTTGATGAACCAGATGACCTACTCCTGCTCCTAATTGCGTTCTTGTGTCCTGGATTGAATCTCGAGAGTGAAGGTGTAACCTTCTCAGGTGAGAGGGTGATCGAGGAACCATGGCTGATGCTGAACTCGTGAATACAGTGGAACAAAAAGGGAAGAAATGACCTAATAAAGGGTTCTGCTTGGCAAAGCTGTCTCATTTCTTTCCCTGTGATTATTTTTGTTTCAACCCTGCAATCTGTTCGGCCATTTCAAAAACAAACATGGCAAAAATGAAAAGATTCGTCCTTACATTTTGAAAAGACCGGAATGAATATTATTGACCAAATTAAATGAATATTCAAACTGTGCAAGTCATGGGGGTGGTGCAGTAATGGGATAAGACTGGGGGGGAAATAGAGATTGAGAACCGCTTAATTTGGAAGGGTAGAAATGATGAATAATTGATGGGGGCTCACTCTGCCCAGGGTAATTTCTGCAGCTCACACTATCTCACAAAGACATTTAGGAGTGATTGAGATCAAAGAGTTGGGAACTCCTGCTGCTAAACTGAAAGGCTGCTCTCCTGTGCTCCTAATAATATCATCTTTATGCAGCTAATAAACTGCACACTTCAGTCAAACTATATCATTACAGGGGACTTAGGGAGCTAATAATTTAAAAGCACAGAAACACCCTTTGTTCTTCACTTTGAACCAAACAACATACTGTTGAATGAGGGGGAACATCAAAGGGTTGTCGTTATTACCAGCGAGGCTAAGGCATCGGGCTGCCTCGCTTCGACCGTGGCTTCCGACTAAGATTAAAGGTAGGGCATTGATTATCAGACTACGGGCAATCCCTGCACTTTTTATTACTTGCTGTTGGCACAGAGGATGCATCTCTAATCTTTAAAATGGATGGAAGTAAATATTTTTTATGTCAACCTGTGATTTTTACATTGATCTCCAAATCCCTTTGATAACTTTTAATCTCCCGTCATCTACTGTTTTAATTCTTCGAATAAGTCATTGAATTGAATGGAAAGATACAGAATGGAAACATGTCCTTCAGTGCACCGAGTCCATACCGACCATCGATCACCCGTTCACACTTCTTCTATGTTATCTCACTATTGCATCCACTCCCTGTACACTAGGGGTGATTTAAAGATGCCAATTAACCTACAAACCCTCACGCTTTGTTAGATCTAACGATGGATCTCCTGAACATCAACCTGGGGTCCAGACAAAACGCGTAAGAAGGAACTGTAGATGCTGGTTTAAACCGAAGATAAGACACAAAAAGCTGGAGTAACTCAGCGGGTCAGGTTCTGGAGAAAAGGAATAGGTGACGTATTCGGTCGAGACCCTTCATCAGACTGATGAAGATCTGAAATGTTACCCACTCCTTCACTCCAGAGATGTTGTCTGACCCACTGAGTTACTCCAGCAGTTTTTGTCTGCATTAAGAGGACCTGCTGTTACTCCCTCCATATCCCGGGTGCACGACATCCTTACTTGAAAATGCATCAGTGTTCCTTAATCAATGCTATATCTAAGTCAGGGAGCACACAGCCGACACAACCTAACATCACTGTGTGAGTACTTGCATTGCAGGGGCTGCAGTGTATCAAGAATCTGACATAAACCACCATCTGCAGTTGTACAGAGCCCTAGTGAGACCACACCTGGAGTATTGTGTGCAGTTTTGGTCTCCTAATTTGAGAAAGGACATTCTTGCTATTGAGGGAGTGCAGTGTATATTTACAAGGTTAATTCCCGGGATGGCGGGACTGTCATATGCTGAGAGAATGGAGCAGCTGGGCTTGTACTCTCTGGGGTTTAGAAGGATGAGAGGGGGTCTCATTGAAACATATAACATTGTTAAGGGTTTGGACACGCTAGAGGCAGGAAAAACGTTACCTATCCATGCTGTCTGACCCGCTAAGTTACTCCAGCATGTTGTATCTTTATTTGATCTTTCCATCCTTGGGGAAAAAAGGTTCAGACAATCTATCCTGTCTATGCCTCTCGTACTTCCATCAGGTCTCCATGCAACCTCCGGCGATTCCAGAGAGTTCAACTATATTTCTTCCTTCCATTCCACAAGCATCCCTGCTTCCCCCCCCCCCTTGCTGTGGAAGGAGACAATCATGACATGTGGCAACTGGGCAAGACAAGGCAATAGTGACATCTCATTGCAAGTATAACAATGGCACGCTTCACAACTGTGACTGAACATCTTGTAAGTGCGATCCGACCGAGGTCAACACTCCTTGGCAGGTTCAATCTGCTTTCAGTCGCTCTGCGTTTCACTCCACTCCCAGGGACTTCGATCAAGTCAATTCCACAGATACATAATAATCCACAACCTAGCAGACACACAACATCCAGAAGTCCGCAGCTATTATTATTTAGATGATCACGGTGGCAATTAAGGAGCAAAGTGTAAAATCGAGGCACTAACTAGAAACTAGATGGACACAAAAAGCTGGAGTAACTCAGCGGGACAGGCAGCATCTCTGGAGAGAAGGAATGGGTGACGTCAGATTGAAGGGTCTCGACCCGAAACATCACCCATTCCTTTTCCCCAGAGACGCTGCCTGTCCCACTGAGTTACTCCAGCTTTTTGTGTTTATCTTCGGTTTCAACCAGCATCTGGTAGTTCCTTCTTACACAACTGGAAACTGTAATCCACCCAGAAGACCCGTATTTAATCGCAACAGCAAGATCTATTCTGCTGATAGATATTTATTGAATCAATAAGGCACCACTGTTCCACAGTCATGTTTATGGGGGCTCCTAAGAGAGGGGGGGGGCGGGGGCCATTCAGTCCAGTGGGCCCATGCTGGTTCACAGCTAAGCTGGCCTGTATAAATCAAAGCATTGAATATAGGAGTAGGGAAGTATTGTTAAAATTGTACAAGGCATTGGTAAGACCAATTCTGGAGTATGGTGTACAATTTTGGTCGCCTAATTATAGGAAGGATGTCAACAAAATAGCGAGAGTACAGAGGAGATTTACTAGAATGTTGCCTGGGTTCCAGCAACTAAGTTACAGAGAAAGGTTGAACAAGTTAGGTCTTTATTCTTTGGAGCGCAGAAGGTTAAGGGGGGACTTGATTGAGTTCTTTAAAAATGATGAAAGGGATAGACAGAGTTGACGTGGATAAGCTTTTCCCATTGAGGGTAGGGAAGATTCAAACAAGAGGGCATGACATGAGAATTAAGGGACAGAAGTTTAGGGGGAACTTCTTTACTCTGAGAGTGGTGGCTGTGTGGAATGATCTTCCAGCAGAAGTGGTGGAGGCAGGATCGATTTTAACATTTAAAAGTAAAGTGGATAGGTATATGGACGGGAAGGGAATGGAGGGGTATGGTCTGAGTGCAGGTAGATGGGGAAAATAAATGGTCGGCATGGACTGGAAGGGCTGAGAAGGCCTGTTTCCGTGCTGTAATTGTTATATGGTTATATGAGTCAAGCAGTCTGCACATCTGCAAATCTTTCTCAGCAAGTTCTGTACTTAACAGAAAGTTCTTATAATTTCTAAATCATGTACATTTGGAGTAAGTTAACTAATTAAAAGGTATTCCAGGGGAACCGTGGTCACATTAATGAATGCAAGTTGAAATAAAAGATGAACTATTTAGTGAGATGGACAGAATGGGGATGCACCTAATATATTTAATATCCCACATTGCTTTTGCTTGACACTGCTCCAGCTGCAGCTCAATAATGGAGCCCGCACTTCACAGGAAGACCTGTTTGAGAAAGCTGTGGGCAGGCAGTACTGGGAATCTACACAAGTGGGCCCATGCTGGTTCACAGCCGAGCTATTTGACAATGATATTCCAGAACCAGGGGCCACACACAGTTTAAGAATAAGGAGTAAGCCATTTAGAACGGAGACGAAGAAACACTTTTTCTCACAGAGAGTGGCGAGTCTGTGGAATTCTCTGCCTCAGAGGGCGGTGGAGGCCGGTTCTCTGGATGCAAACTCCACACAGACAGGCCAGGGCTGAACCCGAGATTCAGGAGCTATGAGGTTTCACAGTAGGAAAAAACAGTCCTTCCGATAATCGAGGGTAGCCACAAAATGCTGGTGTAACTCAACGGGACAGGCAGCATCTTTGGAGAGAAGGAATGGGTGACGTTTCTGGGGTCAAGACCTTTCTTCAGGCCTCCTTTCGAGAATCAGTCTGAAGAAGGGCCTCGACCCGAAACGTCACCTAATCCTTCGCTCCATAGTTGCTGCCTGTAGCTGAGTTTCTCCAGCATTTTTGCCTACCTTCGATTTTACCAGCATCTGCAATTCCTTCTTAAACAAATCCTTCCGAGAATCTGTCTGTTCCCCCCCGGTGGATACAAACGATCACATTGGCATGACTGAAAGAAGAAGAAAGGATTAGGAGACACAAGGAACTGAAGATGCAGCAATTTTGAGCAAAACACAAAGCTCTGGAGAAACTCAGATTGGCAAATTGGCAAGTCAAATTTCACTACACCAATTGGCGTATGTGATTTTTAAAAAATGCCCTTTCTCCCTTAAACTCTGCGGTTCCGACAGCATCTGTGGAGGCAGGGAATGGTCAGACGATTTTGTAGTGGGACAGTAGAATGGAGACAGGTGGAAATGCAGATTGATTGTAGCGTGTGGCAACATTTATCTCCAGTCAATGCCACTAACAGACCATCTCGTTCTTGTCAACTGCTCTTTGAGGTGCTTGCCGTGCACAAACCGACTATCGCGTTTCTCGCTTCGCACCACAGCCACGCTTCAGAAAGGACCTCCTGAAGGTGTGAAAAACATCGTAGAAATTCAGCTTATATCTGTATTCAATGTCAAATCTGACAATGCGTCGACACTGGGCGTTATATAACACTTGACACTATCTACACTTTTACTTAATACTGCATCCAGTATCCATCAGAATATGTTTTTTATTTGTGATGTCAGGTGTTGAGGCTTTGATCTTTGAATATCTGACAGCAGCCTGCTAGCGATTTAACACACCTGCTCTCCACCACACTCAGCCAGGTTAAAACGAGCCATTAAATCTACAAATCACACTGCTGGTCATCTGCACTTGGCCCTGGAACAAATTAAATGCTAATCTCCCTGGCTGCGAGCGATCTGCATGTGTCTGTGCACCTGCACTCCTGTAGGAAGGGAGGGAGGGTGTGGGGCGGGGAGGGGAGAGGGGTGAAGTTTGCATTTAATTCCTAAGCCTGCAAGCCCAATGTGGTCGGAAAAAAATGTGTCTTAGAACCGTTTTTGACACATTTTTATTACAAATTATGCAGTCCAAATAAAAGCTGGGCTGTGTATCTGCCCCATTGCACGTGATAGTGGGTTCTGCTGCCCCCTAGTGCCAAATGCCCTTTACAGCTGGTGTAAAATAAATAACAGCATCTGATAATGAAGTGGAAATTAGCTGTTGTTTTCGAGACACCACGAAGTGCAGGTGCAAGTTTACAAAGAAAGTCACAAAGTGCTGGAGTAACTCAGCTGGTCAGGCCTATGTTCCTGGAGAACATAAATCAGTTCGGGACCAGATTTGGGGGGGGGGGGGGGACTGGATAGAGGTGGGGCTGGGCAAAGCCTGGCATTATTTTGCGGGACAGGCAGGCAGCATCGCTGGCGAGAAGGAGTGGGTGGCGTTTCGGGTCGAGACCCTTCTTCAGACCGACGCGAAACATCACCCATTCCTTCTCTCCAGAGATGTTGCTCCCGCATTTTGTGTCTATCTTTGATGTAAACCAGCATCTGCAGTTCCTTCCTATATATGTGCGCTTGCGGCTGGCTGCCTTAATTCAGGACTAGTTTACCAAGAAGAGCCAACTGTCATGTAAAGGACCGCAGCAGCATCTCAGTCAAGGTATCACTGCTATAACGCAGTAATTGTGTACCTCAGAAACCTCGTGTCATATGAAGACAATTATGTCGAATGGGAAAGTGTGTTAGGAGATAACTTTTAAGCGGTTTCCCGAGTTGCCAGAAGAAATCACATTAAAATCAGTTCAGCCCCCACAATGCAGATTCATCATTTACGTTATGGAAACGCCGCTGCCTCACATCGCCTGAGACCCGGGTTGGATGCTGAGCTCGGGTGCTGTCTGTGTGGAGTGTGCCCGTTCTCCCTTTGCAAATCTTTCATTCATTGTTCTTTGTCTCTCTACATCATCTTTCATTTCCCTTTCCATTGACGCGGTCTGAAGAAGGGTCTCGACCAGAAAACCACTCCCCCATTCCTTCTCTCCGGAGATGCCGCCTGTCCCGCTGAGTTAGTTACTCCAGCTTGTTGTGTCTTATCTCCCTTTGACCGCGTGGGTTTCCTCCGGGTACTCCTGTCCCCCCCCCCCCCCCCCCCCACATCCCAAAGACGCGCAGGCAAATACTCCTGCCTCCACCAATGTTCCGCTACACGTCCCTACACCTTTCTCTGGTTTTCTCCGCCTGAAGGTTAAAGGACCCCTTCAGAACAGTATGCCAACCTGTCAGAAGGCCGGTGGTGGAGTGTGATCCTGCCATTACAGTAACAGGAAGAATAACAAATGCAACCAGTCAAATGCTGCAACACTCATAGTGGTCTTTACCCAGGTTGAAAAACGGGAGCCTCCCACTGTAAACCCGCTGTAAAATATTAAAAGAAATGCCACTGCATCAAATTGGTTGTGAATGCGACAGATTTCAAAGAGAACGAATCATGAATTTGCATCACAGAACGCACATCGCTTCCAAACTCCTTGACATCTCGGGAAGGCAGTTAATAAAGAACAGGTTCAAAGTAGCACAGATCCCTGCTGCTCTGGAACGCAGGAGGTAGCCGGGCCAGATCCCATTACTCATTAATACGCGTCTTTCTTGTCTTGACTAGTAGTTTGTTGCTGTTTCTTTTACTTTTGAATTTAAAAAAAAAGAGGGTGAGCAACGCACTTTGAGAAGAATTCTGATCTGGCGCTTTGCCTCTGAGATACCAGAGAAGATTGGATAAGTCGCCCATCTCATCTGGAGTTGCTCAGCATATGATCCATCCCACGAAAAGTCAGGGAGTTCTGGCAGTTACTGAAAACTCGACAAAAACAGCATCACCAAATTCAGACAATTATGGAATTCCTGTCTGTGGGACTGCTCTGTGCAGAAATTGCTTCATTATGAGGTTGTGGGAGATGCAATCAAACCACTTTGCTGCATCAGTGTTGTATATTTTACACTCTCGACCTGGCTACTATAAAATCAACTTTATTAAATTATACTTTAATTGTTTGTCAGTCACCCAATCAAAAAATGAGAAAGGAAATGGCAAAATAAATGATTGGTTTTTCATTTGCCAGGCAATAGACAATAGACAATAGGTGCAGGAGTAGGCCATTCAGCCCTTTGAGCCAGCACCGCCATTCAATGTGATCATGGCTGATCATCCCCAATCAGTACCCTGTTCCTGCCTTCTCCCCATATCCCCTGACTCCGCTATTTTCAAGAGCCCTATCTAGCTCTCTCTTGAAAGCACCCAGAGAACCTGCCTCCACCGCCCTCTGAGGCAGAGAATTCCACAGACTCACCACTCTCTGTGAGAAAAAGTGTTTCCTCATCTCCGCTCTAAATGGCTTACCCCTTATTCTTAAACTGTGGCCCCTGGTTCTGGACTCCCCCAACATCGGGAACATGTTTCCTGCCTCGAGCGCGTCCAAACCCTTAACAATCTTATATGTTTCAATAAGATCCCCTCTCATCCTTCTAAACTCCAGAGTGTACAAACCCAGCTGCTCCATTCTCTCAGCATATGACAGTCCCGCCATCCCGGGAATTAACCTTGTAAACCTTTGAGAGAATTCCCCCAAAACACCACTCAAGTTGTGCACTGGCTACTGTCCGATTCACCTCGACCCCATTGTGGACATTGGACTTTGTCTGTGGAACTGATGCGCTACAATGCTGAGATCTATATTCTGCTCTCTGTATCTTCCCCTTGCTCTGCCTTACTTGAATTTGACGATTGTATTTCTGTATGGTACATCTGATTTGATCGGATAGCACACAAATCAAAGCTTTTCACTACACCTCGGTACACGTGAGAGTAATGTGCCCCAGTTTAAACCTTGTAAAACACTCAGTGTTTGCAGGTCAGGTCGAGGGGACAAATCTCGTTGCACTTATGTGTAATGACAATAAAACATATTATTATTATTATATCTGAGGAATTAAGATAGACACAAAATGCTGGAGCAACTCGGCGGGACAGGCAGAAGGAATGGGTGACCTTCTTCAGACTGAGAGTCAGGGGAGAGGGAGACCCAGAGATAAAGAAGGGTAAGGCGTGAAGCTGAAACATCAAAGGGGACGAAGGTCAAGGAAGATGTAGACGAGATGATCATTGTTAGCTGGGGGAAGGTGCCAACAAAGCATACACAGATAAAAAATGTGATCAAGGGGACAATTGGACTGGTCAGAGAACGAGGGTGGGGGAGGGATGGAGAGAGAGGGAAAGCAAGGGTTACTTGAAGTTAGAGAAGTCAATGTTCTTACCATTCCTCTAAGCTGCTCAAGTGAAATATCAAATGGATAGGCAATATATCTGGTTGGGACCCTTGAGACGAGGGGTTATAAGAAAGGTCTCATATTGTCGAAACATTGCCTATCCATTCCCTCCACAGATGCTGTCTGACCTGTTGAGCTCCTCCAGCACACTGTGCTTTGTTCAAGGTTTCAGCATCTGCAGTTCCTTGCGTCAACACTCAAACAGTGCTGCGAAAACTCTTACAACTGATTAAATTGGCAAAAGACCTGAGTGGAACATCACCCCCAAATACAACATGTGCAAGTGACTCCAGCCGTACTTGCCAGACTCTGTTGCTTGGAGATAATGCATTTGATGATGTTTGTCAAACATACAAGCTCCCTTTCTTTGCAATTACTCTACAACAATCACCGCCTGTTCTGTCTTTTCTATCATTCATGTTTAATTTCATAACTTATAATTAGGTTACAATTATTTTTGCAATTGGCCACAATAAAAACGATACATTACCGGATTGGATTCGGAAAACATCAGCTCATTTGTGATGGGGAAAGGATTTTGCCACAGACCCATTAGATGGCACGGATTGCTCCTAGCCTGTAGTTTTTTAATAAGAGCAGTTCTCATGTCATACTGATGTCTGCATGCCTGCCTTTAATGAACCATGGAAAATGGTGGTGGAATCACCAGAACTGTTCCTTGTGGAGAAGGGTCTCGACCCAAAACATCACCCATTCCTTCTCTCCAGAGATGCTGCCTGTCCTGCTGAGTTGTGTCTGCCAAAGAGACTAATTGTCATATGCATCATCAAAATTCACTTACAAAATTCTTAAGGGGTTGGATTGTTCCCGATGTTGGGGAAGCCCAGAACAAGGGGTCACAGTTTAAGGATAAGGGGGAAATCTTTTAGGACAGAGATGAGAAAAACATTTTTCACACAGAGAGTGGTGAGTCTCTGGAACTCTCTGCCACAGAAGGTAGTTGAGGCCAGTTCATTGGCTCTATTTAAGAGGGAGTTAGATGTGGCCCTTGTGGCTAGAGGGATCAGGGGGTATGGAGAGAAGGCAGGTACGGGATACTGAGTTGGATGATCAGCCATGATCGTATTGACTGGCGGTGCAGGCTCGAAGGGCCGAATGGCCTCCTCCTGCACCTATTGTCTATGTTTCTATCAAAGTGCTAGGAAATTCTTACTTGCAACAGCTTAACAGGATGCGGCACAGTGGCGCAGCGCTAGAGTTGCTGCCTTACAGCTTCAGAGACCTGGGTTCAATCCTGACTACGGGTACTGTCTGTATGGGGTTTGCACGTCCTCCCCGTGATCCTGCTTAGGTTTTTTTCCGGGTGCTCTGGTTTCCTTCCGCATTCCAAAGACATACAAGTTTGTAGGCTAATTGGTTTGGTAAAATTATAAATTGTCCCTAGTGTGTGTAGGATTGCGTTGGTGTGTGCGTATCGCTGGTCGGCACAGACTCAGTGGGCTGAAGGGCCTGTTACCACGCTGTATCTCTAAGGTAAACTAAATAGGCCCATAAACACAATACATGTACACACACCGCTCTACCTGGTATATGTCAGTTGGACTTGATTGTAGATATGTATAGCATTGTCTGATCTGATTAAACAGCATGGAGAACAAAGCTTGTCATTGTTCCTCAGCCACCACACGTGACAATGATAAGCCTAATTACATAACGTTTGCACTTGTTAATGGGCTGAGAAACTTTGATGTTTTGAATCACATCGATCGCCTATTGCCTATTGCTAATTAGATACACATGCACATTATTAATTTATGGCCTAACTGATACCAGAAGCACCCCATGTTACACTACCCTGCATCTGATTTGAGACCGTTCTCTTTGAAGAGATTTATGTAAATGGTGTGAGTTGCCGCACACTTGCTTTTAGAATTTCTTTAATGTTGAATGGAGCAAGGAACAGTCAGTCAGGCTGTGGAATGAAGAACTGTTCTTCTCTCACAGTTTTCCCAGTAAACAAAGCAGATTTTACTTTCCCAGCAAGCAGGCATCATTTCCCTGCTTCCTGAACACACATGACCTTCTGAAGTAAAATTCTTTGAATGCTGTAAGTCTGAAATAAAAAAAGTAGAAAAGGTTTGAAAAACAGAGCAAAGGACAGCAGCAGAGAGAGACCAGCTGCAGTCACCAGTCTGAAGAAGGGGCTCGACCCATTCCTTCTCTCCAGAGATGCTGCCCGTCCCACCGAGTTACTACAGCTCTTTTGTGTCTATGTGCAGACAATATTTCAGGTTAAAAAAAAGACAAGTTACTGGGGGGCACTCGGCAGGTCAGGCAGCATCCATGATGGCAAAGGGATGATGAATATTTCTAGTCAGCCTCTTGTTTAGTGTAGAGATACAGTGCGGAAACAGGCCCTTCGGCCCATCAGGTCCGTGCCGACCAGCGATCCCCACATATTAACACTATTATAGTGTTAGTTTAGTTTAGAAACATAGCATGGAAACATGCCCTTCGGCCCATCGAGTCCATGCCGACCATTGATTATCAGTGTGCACTAGTTTGATGTTATCCCACATTCGCATCCACAATCTCCAAATGTTGCTTTTCACTCAACCTCAGTACACGTGACAATAAACAATAAACTAAACAGAATTATTTAAGGCATGTGCTTCCAGTGATGTGTTATTCCTTTAACTCACTAGTAACATCTCAGTTGTGAGTGCACGAGAGAGGGTCCTGAGGGGATTGACCAGGGGGTCTCAAGAAGTGTCCCGACCCTTAAACGTCACCTATCCATGTTCTCCAGAACTGCTACCTGACCCGCTGAGTTACAACAGCACTTTCTTTGCTAAACCACCGCCTGCAGTTCCTCCTGATGCTGTATGTAGCCTGGATTGGAGGATCTTGGTTATGGGAAGTGATCGAATAGGCTGGTCATACTTTCCATAAAGGTGGCTGAGCGCTGGGATGATAGAGGTATATAAGACTTCAACGACCAGGTTCAGGAATAGCTACTTCCCCACAGCCATCATGTTCAGAGTTTTGGCCGAGCCATTAAACTTGACTTGGACAAAACTCTGAACATTAATAACCCATTATCTGTTTATTTGCACTTTTATCGGTTTATTTATTCATG